>OZ005599.1:16063427-16697746 GCA_963930655.1 Myrica gale
TTTTATTGTCATATAAAAGCATCTTAGTCTATCTAAAGAACATCTGAACACATTGGTTTACATTGAATATCGATTCCATTCATTGACATATAGTTCAGATTTCTTTAAAGGGTTGAATATTTTTTTTGTATTTAATTGTTCATTGTTTGATGGTTGTAGAAATTTTTTAATATACCTATTCACCCCCTCTAGGTATTTTCCGCACAGTTGGTTCTAAATCTGTTTGTTCAGAGGGCATTTCGGTCATTTTAATGCCAAATTCCGTCATATACTTAGAGGACGTAAATTACAGTTTTGAAAGTTAAGGAGTCGCAAATACAATTGACGCATACTTATGGAGCAAACAATATTGACATTTCCCCTAATTATCTATTTCCCTATTTCCTATCAACAAGTAATGCGTAGTAATATGAGGAAGGAAATCATATATTTCTCATTCATAAAAAAATCAATATTACAGAGGTGTATATATATTCACGAAGATTCCTATCTGCACAGGCGATGCGTCGAGCACTTGGCGTGCTTAACCTCAGTATGTAGGGACCACTGACATTCGGTTACAAAAGCAGCCCAAGAATTACAATAGAATCACAACAAACAATATTTGAAAAGAAGGGCTGTTGTGGTGTGAGATGACTTGGAAGTAGAACGTTGATGGGTTGCTGCGTAGGATTAGAGATTTGGGAGTCGGAAGTCTTTTTTTAGATATAGTTGGCGGAGGGCATCCCTTACTCCATTTCTGGCTTTCAGCTATCATGGATTGCCATTGACGTGGGTCAATGGTGAAGATAAATAGCTCAGTCTTCTGTTCTTAGGCTTCTTTCCAAAAGATTCGGAGATAGAGTCCACTGTCCACCTTTCTTAATATTCAAAAAAAAAAATTCTCCCCGTTCTTGCTCAGCGAACTATTTTCATTTCATGCAGGGCAATTGAGTAAATTGAAGGACCACATCTATATATGCAGGCTGGCAGCTTATGATAAAAGTCGGAAGTAAGTAGCTCTTATCCGATTGAATTTTCTTCTCTGAAGCTTTCTTGTTCTTGCGCCGTTCAGTTGGATGCCTTCCCATTAATACTTCCACCGCCACCACTCCAAAGCTATAAACATCACATTTTTCACTAATCTTCATCGTATAAGCTAGCTCTGAATAGATATAAAAAGAAAAACATTTTAGTAATGCTTCCTAATATAGGTCATTTCTTTGTTTCCTTTATTTTAATTCATCTTTATATATCAAGAGGTTGTCAAAACTTTCATAGAAACAAATTCAATGAAGATACTGATTGTAATTTGCTACTATAAAGGCATGATTCTACAAGATCACCTACTATATATTTAGAAATCCGATAGCGCTACATGCAAAAATAATATGAAGAAACTTAATAAAAAAAAGCGAAGAGAGGAATAAATAGTGAAGAGAGGAAAAAAAATACCTGGGGCAATGTAGCCGTATGTTCCAGCAAGTAATGTTTGATTGGAGGAATCAAGATCAAGGAGTTTAGCAGTGCTAAAGTTAGAGACAAAAGTCTCCAATTTAGAGTTGATGAGGATATTGTTGCTTGATATATCTCGATTAACAATTGCTGGGATGCATTCATGATGCATGTAAGATAAGGCATTAGCTACGCCCTGATGTGTACCCTTGTATTCCAATCCAATTCCATAGCTTCAACATCGTTTCTTAGGACAACAAATAGGCTTCCCCTTTCCATGTATTCATAAATAAAAAACATGCATCGCCTATGTAAACAAAACTCATAAAGCTTTATAATGTTTCGATGTCGAATCTCTATCAGTACCTCTACCTCATTCTTGAAACGACCGCTGCTATAGGCCAAAAAACTGCTGCTATAGGCCAAAATCACCTATAGCAGCGGGTTTTTAGCGACGGTCCGTCGGGATAGATATATCGCGGCGGTTTTCGGAACCGCTGGTGAAGACCTCGGGTCTATAGCAGCGGTCGGTTAGCGGCGGTAGACCCGAACGCAATTTTGACTTCCTCGCAACGTTTCTTGGAAAGCTAGCATAGACTTTTAGCTATAGGCACCTGACCGCCGCGAATAAGACCGCGGCTATAGGTCCTATCTATAGCGGCGGTCAACTGACCGCCGCGAGAAATATAGTGCCTACAGCGGCGGTCGCAGCGACCGCCGCTGTAGGCTGTACCTTTAGCAGCGCTTTTTATTTAAAACGCTGCTAAAGATATACCTATAGCAGCGATTTTGAGTGAACCGCGGCTATAGGTATATGTGAAAAAAATAAAAAAAAATAATTATTTATATGTTAATAATTATTTTATTGATTAATTTAAGCCTTTTAATACATAACTTTATTTTGTCTTGTGTCTAACAAATTTTATTTTAAGGGACTTACTTAATAAAATGCATAATTAAAAAATAGTGTTATGAAAATTAAAGTTATTATATGGTTGTTATGGTTATTGCATATTTATTAACTAAATATAATTGGTTTAAAAAATTTATATTATCATATTTATAATGAGCTATGAAATAATGAAGTTTGTTATGTATTTGAAAAATTTTAATTTAAAGACATACTTATTAAAATATGAAGTTAGAGAAAGTGTTATGGAACTATGAAATAATGAAGTTGGTCATGTATGTGAAATATTTTGGCCAAATTTTCTAAACTTGTTTTAATTAAAATTATTACACTAGTTAAAAAAATATTAAATAAAATATTATGTATTTAATATTATGTATAAAGCTTTTCAAATACTATTATAATTTACAACTACATTTAATTTACTAAACATATATAACTGTAAAATATAAAATTATTATAAAAAAAACCCTTAACAAAAACGGTGTCGTTCCCTCCCCTCACCTCCCCTCCCCTCCCCTCCCCCCTTTATTAAAAACTCCCCGCGAATTCCCCCATTCCCCCCAAAAATTTCCCCCGCGAATACCCCCGATTCCCCCTTTCTCACTCTCTCCCTCCCGACGCCAGCAAGCCCTCCGACGCCAGCAAGCCCTCCGACACCAGCAAGCCCTCCGTCCCTCTCGGCCTCTCCTCGGCAGCTCGGCTCCTCCCCTCTCGGCTCACTTCTCACTTCTCGGCAATTAGGGTTTGTGATTTGTCATACTTGCATAGTGTTGCAGTCTTTGGGCTTTGAGTTTGGGAGACCTTGTTTAGGATAGCGTTTCAACAGAGACAACATATTTTCCATTCGCATCAAGGGATGCTGATATTTGGCTGTTCTGGTTGTGAAACCCTGTCACAGAACAGAGATGAACTTATGCCGTAGAAGTTAAGTCTGAATACGCAAATGCCAATATAGTAGAAGACATTGTTCATGAGACCCAGGAGCGAAAAATTACTGTTCAGATACCTTCTGACCTAACATCCAAGTGATTGAACTCCATAGAATAGTGCCAATAGCAATAATGTTAATAGATAAGTATAGAGCACTAAAATATAACAGATTGAAAACATTATGCAAGAATGTGATCACATTCAATCTGGCGCAAATCTCAAAGGATCCCCAAGAAAAGCACGACTACGCATGTTTGAAGTAAACAGGCTATAGCATAGAAGCAAACTGAATTTCAGAGAGCCCTGTATTTTAGCCCATAAAGCATTTTTGGAGTTGTAGTTCTTAGTTTGCATTGTCATGTTGCGCATGATATAGCATAGTAAGTCCATAGTCACTTTTTACTTGAGGAATGTAATTTAGACTTTTAGCCTGCTTCACATGATATGTATATCCAGATTTTTATATCCGTGATTTGTAATGTCATCTAAGTTAAACAATGATGAGTTCTTTGGCCAGGGTTTACTTGAACCGAGCCTACAGGCCTTAAGACTTGGCGGAAATCCATTGAGAAGGTACGCCACTTGTTCCCAATTCACCTGCTTTTTTAAAATATATTCTGTGGGAAGCTTTTTAAATATTGAGGCATTAGTTAAATTATGTGGGAAGTTTCTTAAACCTTGTTGGGGTGCTATTGTAGCCCAATGAATTCTCAGACAAGAAATGTAATCGAATTAGTAAATGAACTACAAATCCTTAGAGTTTATCTAGTTTAATCAACTGCACATCTTCATCTGAATGAAACTTGAAGGGCTATCTTTTTTTGGGATACAAGAAGAGAAATTGTTTACTGCAGTTTACCTGTGATATCAATGAGAATAGAAGGTTATTACTAGGATTACTGTTTTATTAGGAGATATGATTGGTTGCACATAATGAATAAAAATATCTGCTGGACTATTCAATTTACTCATTTGCTTGGGAATTGGACACAGCTTCGGCATTGTAACCACAATTACCAAAATGATTTTTGTAGAGCTGAGATGTTGTTTACTGGAATTCAAAACCAAGCGGATGATGGACGTCTGGAATCTGAAGGAAGACGAATTGATTCCAGTACAATTCAATGGCAATGGGCAGCCATTGGGTAATGAAGGGGGAATATTTAACAAATTCACGGGTTGTATTGCCCGTGTTGCGAATCAAATCCCATTACATGCGGCGGATTGACGTAAAGTCCCTATGTCAACAAAAGAGGACTGTTGGAGCCTCATGACGGTATAATTTAATAATGGTAATTTTTCATATAAATTTAATAATTGACGCACCTAACTCTTGCGATATATTTTGCAGAAACGATTTACAATCCCCGAGCCTCCATTAGGGGATATTGTCAATAGCTGGTTTCTCAAAGATTTAGGAGAGAAATGGAGGAACTATAAGTGTAGTTTAAAGCTGAAATTTTTTGATGAGGCCTTTACGCCTCAGTATGTGAAAAATAATGCTCCAACAGACGTTAATTTGGAGCAATTTTGCAAATTAGTCGATTTTTGGTACTCTGATGCAGGACGGGTACGACATTATTTATTTTGTATTATAGTTTTCAAGAATGTAGCTTATTATTAATTTTAATTCTCTTGATGTTAATGTAGCGTCGAAGTGAAGCTGGAAAACAAAATCGATCGCATCAAACGGCGGTCCACACTGTAGGATCAAAAAGCTTCGCACGTTATGCTCACGAATTGGTATGTAGTACTTCATTAGTTTGTTTATTTACAATTTTATCATTATTATTTGTGATTTACAATTTTATCACGAATTGTTGTTTGCGATGCAGGAAAAAGAGAAACAAGTTCCAATCGACCGAGCGGAGTTATATAAAGCCGTTCATATACGTTCTGATGGATCTCCAATAAATGCGGACGTAGCAGAGAAAATAGTAAGTCACAATTTTGATTTGAATGTGCGAATATTAATTCAAAATATAATTCTATGTTGTATTCTCTCAGAGGCGAATGGAGGAGATTGGACTGAATGATTCAGGAAGTTCACAATCTTTCAGCCAATTTAGAGTGGATGGCAGCATCGGTTGGTCACCATCTGACTGATATGCACAAGTGATTGGGCCAGATAGACATGGTCGCATTCGCGGCGTTGGATTAGGACCAACTCCTTCATCTCATTCTGCCAACGCGAACTGCATATACAGTCAGCCTGCATCCACTACTAACGAGAGAGAGAAACACTTGGAAAATAGAGTTCACTCGTTGGAGTCAGAACTAGCAACGCTTAAATCTACACTACAGAGGATAACAGAAGTTTTGGTAAAAGTTGTATTTACTTATTCTCACATGTTATTATTGATTCTATTTATATATACTTCGTAGTTAATTAATTTTGTATTAACGTTGTAGGATCAAAGGCAAAATCAAGATGCTGACAATAGCATTCAAGTTTCACCAGCAATTCATAGATCATCTTGTGCAAGTCGGAAAACGTTTCTTGGTAAGATACTAACATAAATGAATACTGTCATTAATGTAATTTTAAGTGTGCACTAAGCTTATTGGTTCATGTCATTACTGTTTCTTAATTTTCAAATATTGTAACAACAGATAATGCAAATGAAGCAGAAAGCGCAGGAGGTGATGAAGGTGCTGAAGGTGCTGAGGATTAATTTTTATAGTTATTTGTTCTTAAATGTCATGAACTTATGACTTTCTAGATTATTGACAGACTGTCCTTCAATAATTTTTTTTTGGTGTAAGACTTGTACAATAGGATTATAATGAAATATATTTTGGTCGAATATACTTTTTTTTGTCTGCATCAATTAATTATAACAAAATTTGTATATCAGCAAAATACTAAAAAACACAATAATAATAATAAAAATACCTGTAGCGGCGGTCACTGACCGCCGCTACAGGTAAATCAAATATAATACAGGAAAATAAATAAAAATAATAAAAATTTTAAAAATACCTGTAGCGGCGGTCATTGACCGCCGCTACGGGTAAATAAAATAAAAATGACTATAGGGGCGGTCAAGACCGCCGCTATATGACCGCCGGTATAGAGAGGCGGTCTTCACCAGCGGTCAGTAAAACCGCCGCTATATACCTATGCCGACAGGTATATAGCGGCGGTCGTGACCGCGGCTAAAAAACCGCTGCTATATCCTATAGCAGCGGTTTAGGGTCCTATAGCGGCGGTTTTCGACCGCCGCTATAGGTGTTTTTTTTTGTAGTGTTTCTATTTGGACACGTACAGGATACGATATGTGACCTACATCACACACGCTCCTAGGAGATTCATATAGTTTTCGTTTTACAACTAGCTCCAGCTACCCATTGGGCTCGTCGTTAAAGCTAATTATTTTTTACTAATTTCAGTTGGTTGTAATACTCCATATATTACCAACCATGAGCCTCGTCGTTAAAAGTGATATCCTCTTTTAACTAGCTACTCCCGACCAATTCTAGTTGGTCCAACATACAATTCTGTCACAAATCTTTCTAAGTTCAGCGACGAAATATCTTTTAAGAGATTAATTGTTTTGTTCCGTCCGTTAATATACTTTTAGTTGAGAAGCAAATAATGTTATAGAACTCATATGCAATGTTCATCTATCGAAATTAAACCAACCAATTCAAACAACAAATTGGAGAGTATCCTAAACCCTTCGTGGTATGTTCTTTGAGTCAATATATATTGGGGAAGGATATAAGCAAAAGAGGAATATTACTTTTTTTTTACACAATCAATAATGAAATAGGTAATTGGCTATATTATACTTTGGGGGTAATTTATAATTCAAAAATTACCACGTAATTCCATTTGGAATTGGTCCAAGTATTTAAGCGACCAACACATAAGTTTGATTTCCAATTGCAGGTGGACAGCTCCCTTTTGCTGTATACAAATTCATCTTAAAACATGTAGATTGCAGTCCACCTTTCTTAATGTTCAATTCTCTCCGTTCTTGCTCGGCGAACTGTTTTTTTTTTTCGCCACTATGTTTGATCTTTCTGGACAGTTCCCCAACCCTCTTCCTCTGTACTTATTTTAATATTAATGTCAGGCTAATTGGCTACAAAATTTCAGATTCCTATTTCAAACATCCCTAAACCGAAAGAAAATCAAGGAAGTATAACATGATTGCTAGGCAATTGAGAAAATTGAAGGACCACATCTATGCAGTCTTGCAGGCTACAACTTATGCTTAATTGATGAACTTTATTTCCACTAGCCCAACTGAATATTGCCGGGTTTTTTTTTCTCTAGGCAATTGATGGACTTTATATTAATGAAATGGAAATTCACATGGGCTGGCACAATACACAGAAAGAGGCCCAGCTACAAGACTACCAGACTTAAATTCCTTTATAAACACCAAAATAGGCCGAAGGCCCACAAAACAAACCGGGTCCAAAGACGTGCTGTTAATATAAAAGGAAACATATTATCGTGGGGTACAGTTGTATGTGACATGGTAATTGTATACACACCACGTACTACACATGACCTTTAAGCAAGCATGCTCTTCATGATGGAGTTTCACTTCGAGATCCAACCATTTCCATTTCTTGACTCATCAGCTGCCAGAGGGAAATTTCATCTAAGGGCTTGGCTAATATTGGCTTCCGGTGAGCAATAAATTCTTGGGACACGCTTTTCATTGTTGGCCGAGACTTTGGGTTGGCACGCAAGCATGCAAATGCCATTTTAGCTACAAGAAAAATATAAGGTGCATCTCGACGAGTAGGGGGTGGCAGGCGCTTATCAAGTATTTCATTTAGCATCACACCTTGAAATAATGATGAGGACGACAAAGAAGTTAAGAGTTCAGTTGGGTGCCTTCCCATTAATATTTCCACCGCCACTACTCCAAAGCTATAAACATCACACTTTTCATTAATCCTCATCGTATAAGCTAGCTCTGCATAGAGATAAAAGGGAAAACCTTTTTAGTAATGCTTCCTAGTATAGTCTAGTTTTTTGTTTCCTTTATTTTAATTAATCTTTATATATCAAGTCAAAACTTTCATAGAAAACAATTCACTAGAGATAGTGATTGTAATTTGCTACGATAAAGGAATAATTCTACAAGATCACCTACTATATATTTAGGAAGTCGATCGCGCTAGATACAAAATAATATGAAGAAACTTAATAGAAGGAAAAAGCAAAGAAAGGAATAAAAAATGAAGAGAGGCAAAAAAAACAAATACCTGGGGCAATGTAGCCGTATGTTCCAGCAAGTAAAGTTTGATTGGAGGAATCAGGATCAAGGAGTTTAGCGGTGCCAAAGTCAGAGACAAAAGTCTCCAATTTAGAGTTCATGAGGATATTGTTACTTGATATATCTCGATGAACAATTGCTGAGATGCATTCATGATGCATGTAAGATAAGGCATTAGCTACGCCCTTGATGATGTTCACCCTCGTTCCACAGCTTCAACATCATTTCTTAGGACAACAAATAGGCTTCCCCTTTCCATGTATTCATAAATCAAAAACATGCATCGTCTATGTAAACAAAACCCATAAAGCTTTATAATGTTTCGATGTCGAATCTCTGTCAGTACCTTTACCTCATTCCTGAAGCTCTTCAAGAAATTTGGGTTCTCAGCTTCCATCTGATGAAGCTTCTTCAAAGCAACCACTCTTCCACTAGGCAGCACTACTTTGTAAACACTACCATAGCCTCCGGTTCCAATACAATACCTAATGTCAAAGTCCTCTGTTGCTTTAATGATGTCTTCATATGCAATGCTTCCATCATAATTCCATATGGAGAACAAATTCCCATCATTTTTGTTTTTTGACTTGAATGGAGTTTTCTTAACGAAGCATTGTGATAAAAGCAAACTCCCGAGAACTACAAATCCTAAGAAAATGGAGATCGGAACTAAAATTCTAATTTTGCGTCCATCAAATGATTGGTGACAAGGAGGAAAACCATTAAAGTTACCACATAAATCCTTGTTGCCAATTAATCTGATGGATGTAGGATAATTTAAATCTGGAATTGAACCCTTCAAACAATTGTATGATAAGTCGACTTCTGCAACTGGAAAGAGAGAATCGAGAATGATGCCACTGAGATTGTTGTAGCTGAGATTCAAGACCGATAAATTCCATAATGAAATCCCAAGGTCAAAGGGTATCTCTCCACTGATGAAGTTATGACTTAGGTCTATGGTATGCAGCGAGTCAGAGCCACGTGTGTAACTTGGAATGCTTCCGGTGAAGTGATTGAGGCTCAATAACAACTCCTTCAACATAACTCTGGAGCCGAATAACATAGCAGGGATTTGACCACTGAGAGTATTATTAAATAGGTACAAGGATATCAGATTTTTCAACATCCCTATTTCTAAAGGAATAGAATCATTGAGTTGATTACTATCAAGATACAGAACTTCTAAACTAGTTAGACAACCCAAGGTATAAGGGATTGGACCAGTGAGAGCATTATTGGATAAGGACAAAGAGGTTAGATTTTTCAGCATCCCTATTTCTAAAGGAATAGAATGATTGAGTTGATTATTATCAAGAAACAAAACTTTTAAATTAGTTAGATGAGCCAAGGTAGAAGGGATTGGACCAGTGAGAGTATTATTGGATAGGTACAAGGAGGTTAGATTTTTCAACATCCCTATTTCTAATGGAATAAAATCATTGAGTTGATTATTATTAAGAAACAAAACGTTTAAATTAGTTAGACAACCCAAGGAAGAAGGGATTGGACCAACAAACTCATTGTAACTCAGATCCAAGTAAATTAGATCCTTTAGCATTCCTATTTTCGAAGGAATGGAACCACTGATATAATTAAAGGACATATCAAGAAGCGTGAGGTTGGTTAAACTCCAAAGGTTCGAAGGAATTGTTCTGACTATGTAATTTTGAGAAATGACCAGGTCCACTAAAATCGGGTGAGATTTGCAAGTGAAGGAGGCAATTCGCCCGTAAGATGATTGTAACACAGATTGAGGTAGTTGAGACTCGATAGGTTGCCTATCTCAAGCGGGATGCTCCCCTGAAGTTTGTTTCCTTGAAGATGAAGACTCACTAAATTTGGAAGAGAAGAGAAGCGGAGTTTAAACTGACCTTCCAAATATCTGAAAGCTCTGTCAATTCCTGTGACGCTTCCATGAGCGTTGCAAGTAATACCAGCCCACTTGCAAGGACTAGAGGTATTGTAGGTTTTATACCTCGACCACCACCCAGTCTCCAGCAGAGCCTCTGCTTCTAGTTGAAGTGCTGACGATTGAAAAGCTTCCGCAAACTCATGTGCGGGATTCAAATAGGTTCCGTAGAGCAAGACACAGGTTGTCCATGCTACTACGGCAACAGAAAAGGAATAGGTAGATGCCATGTACGTCAAGTCTATAATGGAGGATGGGCAAATAGCAAAGCAGTGATTGTTAAGCGCAAGACTCGGTCTCTTATATAGGCAACAGGCATAGTTCAGAGCATAAAAAAAAAAAAAAATAAAAGAAATATAAATTCAGGGGGGAAAAGTGGGGTTGTCACATTAATTAAATTGGAAGGGAGGTATAGGTCATTATTATTGGATAGTCTCATAATTTGATTGATGATGTGATTACGAGAAACGATCAGGTCCACTAATCGAGTGAGATTTCGAAGTGGAGGAGGTTATCCGCCCGTACGTATAGCTTCAGCCTTCAGCCCAAAGATGATTCCTATGACAAGATGTTTGATGAACGACCTTTCCTTCGGGGGGGGGGGGGGGGGGGGGGGGGGCTGCCATGGTTAATGCAATAGTCCTTGCAGGGGTCTACTTATTCAAAATATGTACTATGGGGAGCCTATCATACCATATATATTAATATAATTTTTGCCTAATTTTTATGGATTGCAATTTGCCATTGAGGTGGGTCAATAATGAAGTAAACGATTCAGTCTTCTATTTTTGGATTTCTTTCTGGGAAATTATATAGAAAGAGGACAGTGATGTGGATTGCCATTGAGGTGGGTCAATGATGAAGATAACAGGCAGTCTTCTATTCTTAGATTTCCGTCTGGAAAATTATATAGAAAGAGAACAGTGAGCGTTTTCGACACGAGGAATATTGGAGTCAAGACACCAACACCGGCTACAATTTTTTAATGGATGCATAAAACCAAAGGATCATAATTTTTTGTTAATTGTTAATTGGATGCATGGCTGAAGCTGTTATTAGTCTTGGCTGGCGGGAGTCTAATTTTAGTACTATTGTCTTAAGAAAATTGACTATTATATTAAAATTCGTTAATATCCTCTAAGCTGATGTCGTGTCCGTACGTAACTTTTTTTTTTTTTTTTTGCCTTTTTCTGGTTTTAAAAGGTGCCGTTTGTGATTCAACTTGTGTAGCTAAGAACACGTTTTGACAGCCTGGTACGGCAAAACCTGTTGGCAATCATCTTTCTTGTTATACTCCAAAATTTTAAGGCTATAAAATAAATTTTTTTATTAAATTATCTCTTTTTATTATAATAAATAAATAAATAAATTCATTCAAATCATATATCTTTACTTTTTTACCAACTCTCGTTTAACACACAAATACTAATTTATTAAGCATATTGGAACATATGCTTAATAAATTATCAAAGATTTATTTCAACTTATATTTTCAGATAGAAACATATTCTTAGATAACACTTTTACTTCCGTTCTTTTTCTTCACTCTTTTTTTTAGTAAAGAGAAAAATCCGTCACACTCAATTTATGTGCATTGTAAACGGATCTAGTCTAATTAGGATATACATTGATTGGGATGGGATGAGGAATCGCAACTAGAGATGAAACCAAAATTTACCCGGCCGAATATAATTTTTGCTTGAATCTAAAAAATTTTAGTAGTGTACTCAATAAAAAAAAATCTTTAATTTTTTTAATTAAAATCAAAATAAAATAGTCAAAGTGTAACAATATACTCTGAAACTTATAAAATATAATAAAAAGAAAAAATTATAAACGTAAAAGTCAAAATTTCATCAATTATGCTAATTGAATCCGATGTTCTTTTAACGAGTAAAAGTCATCACTTATCATATAAATACTAAAACCTTCTGCAATTTCTTTCTCCATATAAATAAGATAATCCACAAGAAAATCTTCTATCTTATTTCGAAGTCTTATCTTAATAATGTTTATTTCTGAATACACTCGTTCAGTAATTGCAGTTGAAGTTGAAATACTAATAATTTGAACGAATCAGATTAAAATTTAAGAGGATGATCAATCTTTTAAAAAAGTAGATATTTTTCTAAAAAATAATAATTCCCATCGTCTTTGGTGTTTTTCTCTTTTTTTTACTCTAACTGAGTTTTATTAAGGATGCATCACGACATAAGCAAACGACTCCCAACAAGAAATAAAAATCCCAGGGTAGAGGGGATTGGACCAATCAGATAGTTGATGGAACAGAACCATTCATTTAATTTCTCTCACAGGGAACAAATCTTTCAAATTTGTTAGATTACTCAATAAGCATGCTATCAGATAATCCCAATAAACTATATAGGATCTTTAGCATTCGCATTTCTGAAGGCATATGATTTTTCGTCATGTCAAAATCACATGGGACAGGCGGTTAGAATGGCTTTGGTCGACCAGCATGCCTTTTGTAACATCTATAATTTTAGTCGATTCAAGCAAATTTAGGATACTTGGGGCTTCAATTGTAAACCGAAAAAAAACATAAATCACCAAAACCCAATGATTACAGGGCAATTTCTGACTAAATTGAATTAACACATTAAGCAGATTATGCCCAGGGTCATACGTTATTAGCTCCAACCTGATTGATATATCATAATGGCCAGACAATATGTCCGAGTTTCCTTGCTCGGACTTTTGAGCTGATTTCGGAACATTGTTACTAGTATTTTCTTCTCCGAAGCTTTCCTGTTCTTGGTCTGCTACCTCGATATCGGCCACTTCACTCTTCCATTTAATGCCTACTGCCTCCGCCTGATCGGCAAACAATATTTTTGAAACGGGTGAGCTGCAGATGTCTTTATAAACTTCATAACTAGCAGCACGAGTGTTTCCACCCTCCAAAAGTTTTGCAAGAGGATGTAAAACTGAGATTGGACCATCGCTTCTCTCCAAAGTTTCTTTTAGAACCAGAAAGTCAGGGACAAACCCTGCCTTGCTGAACTGAACAAAAACTGCAGTTTCATCCAAGTGGAAGACAGAAGTTACAGAGGTCGGGTCAAATACTTTAGAGATGCATTCTTTTATCTCCCTTGCCTTGAGTTTGAATGGGAATCCCCAGATTAGAACCATGTTCTCAAAAAAAATCTTTGTATACCGCCTTTTGAGGTTCTTAGTCCCCAAAGAGTCTTCAATCACTTTCCCCGTACTTAAATCAATAATATCTCCATTAGTCCAACTTAGGTATAGAAGGTTGACATGCTTATGGAGCTTTTCATTGAGGGCTAAATTTTCCGAGGGGGAATGGAGTTTGAAATCAATGCCTAGATAGATGACTGCAGGCCTGTGCAAAGACACATCCTGTCATAAAAGCATCGTACCCAGCTTCATGCTTGGCTCCAGAGTTCCAATTGGAGGACCTGCAAATATGTTTAGTAGCTTATCAAAAAAAAAAAAAAGGAAATATGTTTAGTAAAGGTATCAGCTCCCAAGCTTGGACAAAAAAGACAAGTAGGGGGCACAATACCTCATTATTTAACCAGTACAACAAGACGAGGCAAACCTTTTTTCCTAGACAAATTAAGTCCCAAAGACAACTCCAATGTATGACACACATAAAGACACATGTGCCAAACCATATACATCTTAGAAACCAGACATCAACATATGAGCATGAAAATATATGACGAGGAGTTCAATAGTATCAAATGCATTGTGGGAGCTTAATAACAATCAATCAGATCATAATGCTATCATAAATATACTTTAAGATGCACAATGGAGATCAAACCTCAGCTCATCCACTTGAACCTCCACTTGCACACATTGCTGTAAAGCCAGCCCCGTAATTTTAGATCTAAGATCAATTTGAGGACACAACAAGGCAAATGCTGATGATAGTGATGTGCGGGAGTTCTTCATCCGCTGTTGGAGTATACAATTGGCATTCAGAAGTATTTTTGTATCTACGATCTGAGGAAAGTACTTATTAACAGAGGAGACAAATTCTTCTGCAGTCAAAGGAAGAGGACCTAAGAATTTGCTGTATACATGTGCAATATCTGTGTCATAGAGAGCCTTGTTAGTAATAGGAAATAATGATAATCTCCTCTTCATGAAATTTTGGACGATAGTCCTACCCAGGAAGCAATTGTGACCTACAATTAACTTCTGCTCTGAGGAAAGGAGGTCAATGACATGGCGAAACCCAATTGCAGCTTGGATTTTCATCTCTACTCCTCGGCGATTCTCAGCTTTTACCTCTGCCTGCAACAGATTAGGAGAGCGAAAATTTTGATCTACTGTTGAAATCTATGCCTCAGGACTTCAGATTCTAGAAATACTTTTTAGTTTCTAGTAATTCTCTACTAGTCATTCACTTAACTTAAAAGCCAGTTGAAACTTGAGAAAATCCTGGCCAGTCAACCTTCAAACAACTAATACCTTCTCGAAGGAAAATAATTCAAATTACAGTTTCAGTAATTGAACATGATTTAACCAAGTCAACATACCAAGCAATGTTTCATAGGAGAAGAAAATATAGAAGCTTTACTTTCACTTATGCGAGCACTTAATATATTTTTCCCTAGGAAAAGTGACTCACCACAATGAACTCCCTGTCCTGCTTGGATTCTGTCTATACTACTACCTGTTGTGAACAGAAATTCTCTCCATTAACACGAACATGAGTAAGGTCTTTGAAGTGCTTGTTAATAACCTGAATAATTCCAATTACGCATTCAGCAAGAAAATAAGCATTATGTTCCCTACTAAAGAAGAAAAACTAATATCTAAAATTCAAGAGATCCAAAGATCATGGTACTAATCCAAAAAGTAGTTCATTAAAGAAGAAAAGCGCAACAAAGGGGCAAGAACCCAGTACATGGGAAATAAACATGATTAACACCAAAAACAAAACCAACATCTAAATTGAAAAGAACCAAGGAACCCATGATAAAGAAAAGAGAATAAATTTTAAAAAAATTAGATACAAAATGGGAAACATACTTTTTTTTTTCTTTACAAGTACAAATTGGGAACCATACTAGGATTTAGAGATTGGAAAAAGGGCTTCACAGTTCTCGAAGGCAGCACTTCATAAGTATCTAATAAGCGAACTATGAATTGTATAGGCTTGTAGAAAAGTCTTGTGTGTATAATGCAGTAAACATAATCTATTAAGAAGTGACAACATATTGCTACGAACTTGCAATCCAGTTGAACCACAAATCGTTTGAAATGAACCTAACTTTCTCGAGTGCTAGACAAATTTGGAATTCAATTGATTTAAAAATTTTGATGCCTTAAATTAGTTGTGGGCATTTCAAAATTAGCTTAGACAGAGTAAACTACATCCTGGAGAAACAAATACTGCGTTGCCCAAAATGTTTTATAGGAATTGGAGATGACAGACCTTTTAGACTTAAATTGTTATCTACATAAATATTACCAAGAAGCCCATATTCTCATAAGTTAAATCCAAAGTGAAAGAGAGAGAAAACTCTTGAGCAAGTACTACCACGTCAGATAGATGTAAATGATCTCTAATATATCTGTCATGCTTCATAATAAACAAATGAACACCTAAATAGAGTGCACACTCGCAATTCTGAAACCAGAGATATGCGAACAACTTGAGCTATGCGTTAGAAAAGCCTAAAACTAGGTCTGGAGAGTATAAGCTGACTGATTTAGTCACAACTTTGTTCTTCACGGGGCATATAATCGTACAAAAGTCCACCTCTGCATAAAACAAAAAAATGATGCTAAAAACACAACATTCCAAATCAGATTTCCACACATTTCTTTGACAGGATAAAATGAGCGGATAGACTAGGTCTACAAGATTAGCGAACTAGATTTCTAACAGAATTTCCTCACAAGTCACAAGCTTAAAGAAACTGAGATTGTACTGAATTACTGATTTAATTAACCTAATCTGATGAGAGGTAAACCCAGTCAGACTAACAGCTGGGCGCATCTTAAAGAAAATGGTTTGAAATTGTTGCTTTGATTCATCCGATGTCCACTGAAGTTGGGACCCTCCATTTCTATCCTGTAATAACCCGTCACGCCATTCACTGAATCTGTTCTTGATTCGTTCAGTGAACAGAATGTCTGCCATGCGGTTTAATGGTTTGCCTCTAACTTCTTTCAAGTTGCACCATGTATCTGATGACTCATCCTCATATGCCATATTCGTTTGTCTTAGTGCTTCGTCTTCTTGTCCTCTGGATAAATAAGATATTCCTGAGATTATTGAAGATTAAGGCCTCAAATTTAAAGCATCTAGAAAGCATGTTAAAACAACATGCAAGAATTACATGTGTAGCAAGTGTGACTTTCTCAACCAAAAGAGAAAATAGCTTTATCTAGCTGAGGGAATCCTCCACCTCAACATACTTTTCTTTGGAAATAAATCATCAACTTACTGAGATAACATCTAATCTACCCTAGGAAAAGGTTTATGCAGATAAATTTAAGGCACTCCACCAACCTTCAAATAGGTAAAGCAACAGAGCATGTGTACCGGTTACAGCTTACTACATCATTATAGTTAGCATAACGTCCAAAAGCAAAAACAAAAACAAGATAAAAGTACCTTCATGTATGCATGCATTGAAATCAAACTGGTATCTAGCTAAGAAGTCGATTGATGTGGTCTGGCAGAGAAACTCGTAAGAGGGCCCATCGACCTGAAGCTCTTGACGCGGAAACACGTAGAAATTGTGCCTGCAAAAGGTAAAACATTGTCTATTTCATCAACTATTATACCTCGAAATTTGATTGCTTGATGCTAAACAAGAAAGATAAATATGTTAATTTTCGTACATTTTGTTAAACAAACTCCACTAAAACGAGCTTATCATTTCCCCAAATCAGTGCCGTAATAATTCGCGCAACTACACAGACATAGCACCGCGAAATCATATATCTTGATCGTTTTTATAATCCTTTCCCATTGTCTAGTTTTTCTGTATTTCCTTAACAAATCCAACATGAAAGGCAGTTCGCTCTTCTTTTTCCTTGATATTCACTGAGCACAGAAAGAGAGCATAAAGACGCTTACGGGTGAGCAGCAAAGGAGTGGTTGGAAGGATCCCAGCGGAAAGGGCAGACGCCGAATTGGACCACGGCGAACTTCTCGGCGGAGTCCTTGACCTTCAGGTAGTGCACATCGGAGCG
Organism: Myrica gale; assembly: GCA_963930655.1. NCBI lineage: Eukaryota > Viridiplantae > Streptophyta > Magnoliopsida > Fagales > Myricaceae > Myrica > Myrica gale. The sequence continues at coordinate 16,081,066 of OZ005599.1, forward strand.
GTCGAACTCGAAGGACTCGCGCCACGGTGCGCTGGTTGTTGGAAATCTAACATTGCTAGAGAAACTAGTCAATGTGTTCCTTATAAGGTTGTGACATCCCTCACTTCTCAAGGCGTCTTTTGGAGTTGAGTTAGGTCCACCTTTCACATATTGTGTAAATTCTAATATGGTATCAGAGCCAACTATTTCTGGGCTTGACCCACTTGTTTGTATTTCCCATTTGTTGTCCACGTGCATGGACCATGTTCATTCGGCCTGCACGTGAGGGGGAGTGTTAGAGTCTCACATTGATTAGGGACCATTTAATCTTGTGCTTCATATACATGTTGGGTCACCTCTTCACATTGCCAATTGGTATTGGGATGAAACTTAATATAGTATCAGAGTCAGGTTCATAGTTTGTGGTCCCACCGTCACCCGTTTCCACGTGTTGGCTTGAATGTCCTCCCGCCACACTTGAGGGGACGTGTTGGAACTCTCACATTGCTAGATAAACTCAATGTACTCCTTATAAGGTTGTGACATCCCTCACTCCTCAAGGCGTCTTTTGGAGTTGAGTTAGGTCCATCTTTCACATATTGTGTAAATTCTAATACTGGTGACGCCTGTCATCTTCAGGTCGATGGCCACGAAGTCGGCGGCTCGCACGAGGGGTCGCAGCTCGACCGGGGCAGACTCGAAGTTCGACTTCGTCACATGCTTGAGAGGGAAGGCGGAGGCGGCCTGTGGAGGTGGTGAGGTCGATGTGGTGCTGGTGGAGAATGGTAGGCTCAGGGCACGTGAAAGCGCCCTCCGCGCAGGATGGTGCTTGTTCATTGTGCGTTAAGCGCATACTGCTATTTCGGTGGTCGTCGGGGTTTAGAAAGGAGGAAGAAGATACGTAGAGGGGTTCAAGCAAACGCCGTCGTTTAGTCATAGGTCACGCATATACTTTTGTTGACGAACTTCAAAGCAATTCCTATAACAGCGGCAGTTTGAGCGACGATGATGCCCGCATCAATAAGCCTAGAATGTTCAACATCACTCTTGCCGGTAGAAGGGACTCGACTTAATAAAACCTTTGGGTAACTCACATCCAGAGATTCCATCCCACATTTTTATGGACGTACTGGAGAGTATTATTTCAATGACCCACTTACATATCCATACACCTGGCATAATAATTAATAAAAGTATTCTTCTGATAACATTCTTCCCAGGCACAACGAATGGACTTCATGCTCGTGCGTGTTACAAATTATGCATTTCATAGTCAGACGAATGGATGCTACAAATGATCCTCAGGTTCGGCTCATCCATATCACACATTCCTGCAGTGTCGAGCCCTACCTAAGCATTCAAGGCCAGTACCGTAGGGTGAAGCCACAAAACTAGAATCGTCTCCCAACACGAGAACGATTGGAACCGGTGGCGTATCTAGGATATAGAATGAGTGGGGTCGAATTTCTAAGGGAAAATGACCAAAAAAAATTTTTTCCACATAATGTAAAAAATATCTTAAAATTACAATATCTAAAATTAAGAACTAAAAATATTAAAAATAATGAAATACACTTATTCATACCAAGAAACAATTTATAACCCGTGTCTTGCAAACAATTTATCTATAGTAGTTTTTAAAGACTGGTAGCATGTGTCAGTAACATGTTCCACACCAAGATATCATTCAATCACCTATCCACTTTTGTTCACATATCTCAAAACCACTATCATTTGCTCCTTCATTGAACTATCTCGAGACTCGTCAACCATAAGACAAAAAAATTCATCCCTAATGTCTTTAATGATAAAAAAAATTCATCTATAATGTCTTTAATGATAGCAAGTGTGGTCTGTGCTGCACAAGTCAATATATTTACGCAACCCTAGGTCAGAAATAATATCATCCGAACTCAACAAAGGGCGAGATCTTTTTTAACTAGAATCCTCATTAGAAGTAGTAGCCACATTAGGAGTATTAGATGACTTCATGCTTTGTGGTTTTTTTTATAAAAAATATATCCATTATCTAAAAAGAACAAAACAAAACAAAATGCTCATCAGCAGGAAGACAATTCTTAACACCCATCAATAATTATGGAGTTTGATGCCTATATTATGATAAGAAATCTTCTTCTGTCAAAAAGTATTGGTGCACTCAGCTAGTTCTCGTTAAAAATAACCTCAATAATAAATTAGATTAATCAAAAATAGTATTTCTGTGCTTTCCTTTCTAATTGGCAAATGATAAATTAGTATGGACCTACATAATTTATGTATTAGTGCAGTTAAAGTGATAATGGACCAGTGAGAGGGACTGCTGAGGCGTGAGGGCTGGGGGAGACACGGAGAGATCGCAGAATGAGAGAGAAAGGCGTGAGTAATTTTTAAAAAAAAAAAATCAGAGGGTGAAACGGCGTAATTTCACCTTCTGATTTTTTAAAAAATTAAACAATTAGGCTACACGGACTGTGCCAGTGGGTGTGCCCCCGCTGGCCCAGTTCCGCCCTCACTGACCTTGGAAGCAGGCCGGGGCGGCTGGGCCAGTGGGGGCAGGCCTGCTTCTTAATAACCAAAAAAAAAATTTGTAAAGGATTTTTGGAGCCAGTGGGGGCGGCTGCCCCCACCCGCACCCCCTTCGATCCGCCCATGATTGGAACCGTGCAGAACCCCACGAGCTGTAAGACTTGATCCCTGGGTTTTTCTGTGCCTTGGGTTCTAGTTTAATCTCCAGTTGGTTAAGCAGCCCTTATTCAAACAACTGGGAGCAGGAGTAGCTTCTTGTTTTATGGCTTTACAAGCATTTGATGAAGGCCGTCCTGCTGAATCCTTCCAATGCCCCGGGATTGTAGTCCTCATGCACCACCTTGGAGAATCAAGGAGTGTAAGGCTATGTTTGGTTTAGATCTTAGAACAGTTTTTTGTGTTTGTATTTTTTTGGAAATAATGTAGATTCTATTGAGATCGGTGAAAATGTATTGGAATCGATGAAAAAATAATTGTGAGAAGTTTTTGAAAAAGTTTTGAAAATAATCCAAACATAGCCTAAGTTATGCAAAAATGGGGGGAATTGCTCTATGGAAATGTAATCACCCGAGATTGAAGATTGCACGTTTGCCTGTGAAATAGATATTTCTGTTGAAATTAGAAGTGTATTTGGAGTCAACTTCAAGGTAGGCCTAGAAGTTAAGTTTCCATTGCAAAACATCAACGATGAAGTTAAACAGGGTCATGTTCTTTATCTAATAGATATAAGCAACACATTTACGAGAAGCATTTGGTGCCTACTTCCTACTTTTGTAAGTGGTTTTTTCATTTTGTTTTGTGTTTTTTTTTGGGGGGGGGGGGGGTTTACCTTTTATGAATCCGGATTAATCCAATAGACGGTAAGAGAGACAGATCTCTATATTTCCTCACTCCAGACTCATTTCACTGAGTCATTAAACATACCTCTGTTTTATAAGTCTCGAACTAGACGAGCTGCAAATGCCCCATCAAGCGAATGTTTTATTGGGTTGGAGAAATAGAAACCATGTTCCGTTGCAAAATCAGGCGGTACATAAAAATATACCATATACATATATGCATGTATACACAAATGCTCATTTTTCATTTATGTTGAATCTCAAATCTATACTGAGTGTGGTTAATTATCTAAAATATCTAGGTAGACTAACATAGACATACATGTGGATTCTTCATCCATGCATTTGATTTTCCAAATCAAAAATGGATTTGCAGGTAAGTTCAATATCACCCTCCTCAAACTCAAAATTATCAACCATGACGGTGGGTTTCCTTCTTAAGAATATAAGCTGGAAACATGAGGCAATATTTAAAGAGATCACACAGTAAACCTACTGGATGCCTGAGAAGAAATGCAGCCACCCTCTCTTCATTCTCTTCAGGATCTATGGAACAGGTACTGTATATCAAAACTCCACCAGGTTTTACAAATCTGTAGATGCACAATCAAAACATTTAAACAAATACATTAGGTGATCAAAGGGTATGAAAATTTCTGCACCTATAAAGAGGAGACATGAAAATTGTCAAAAGTCCAGGGTGGGGAAGTGGAGTTCATTAGCACCCTTCACAATTTGAACTTCTTAAGTCTAAACAAGTTTATTCAACAGCCAAGGAGAAAGAAGCTTGAGCCAAATTGATCTTCAGCTTTCCATGAATTTATTTCAATCTCAAAACAAACAAGGACAGCTGAGAGTTTAGTTCAAAGCTCGAAACTGTTAACCCTGGTGAATAAGAGATCTCATTTTCAGAGTATAATACATTGGAAGAGGTTTTACACAAATTTTCTCCTGATAAGCAAGATTCATGTTGGCCCAAAAAACACATTCCTTCCTGTTGGCAATGAGCACAGTCATGAAGAGAAAGAGATGGGAGTAGGGAACTTGAGGTCGTACAGAGATGCTGCATCGAAGAGCTCATCCTGTAGGTTCTTTAGTTGCTCCATATCCTCTAATCTCCTATTCCAGCGCAGGTCCGCTCTCTTCAAAACGTCAAAGAGGTAGACAACATTTAGGTTAAGACAAGCAGTCAACAATCAAACTCTAACCGAATCTCAACATGAACAAACATATGTATATGGAAGAGGTTCTTAAAGAATAACCTTTGAGAGAACACCCAGCCCAGAACATGGAGCATCCAACAAAACCTTATCGCCCTTCACTGGATGTTTGTCCTGTCAGATGAGTGAAAAAGCTATATAAGAAATTGCAGGTTCCAAACGAGATTCTAGCTTTACAGACGGCCTTACGATAACTTACAGCAAAAGTGCGAAGATCAGCATGAATTGTGCTGATGACGCCATCTACTTGGTGCAACTCAGCTGTCTCTTTAAGGATTCTTAATCGGCCTATGTTTATATCAATTGCAGATATCATACCTGAGACACCATGAGGCAGCTAAATATGATCTATAATTGGTCAAAGGTGGAAGTCAAGAAAATAAAAATTTAAACACCATGGTCATTTGGAGCAAGATATAACATTCTGTATCAAAAAAATACAATTCATAATTAAATTGCAAGCTAAATTAGACCATTATCAGTCTTTTCATCACAGGCAGTTTTATGCTGAGACAGAAAACGAATTTTTTTAATACAGCAGATTATAATATCATCAGCAATGAAAATTGCAACAAAAAGGAGGAACCCAATATTCCATATCCGTTCAACAGAAATGATGGCAAATCACTTTTGAGTCCTGTTATAAAGAAATCAGATTTTTATGAAGAAACAAACATTGACATCCATTTCTGCTTTCTTGAAAGAAAGTGAGTACACCTTCGATGATTCCGTATCTAGGAAAAAGTAACAACCTTAAATTATTTCTAGCAATCAGTTGATACTGGCGAATATGAGTTTTCTTGAATTGAAAGAATACCCCGGCCACTTAAATGGGATGCGTGTAAAGAGTCTTTCCTCCTGGAGCAGCACAACAATCGATTATTCTCTCACCCGATTGAGGATCCACAACAGAAACGATCATACCTGCAGTAAGATTGTAATTTTAGAATTTGAGGGTATATCAATAAACTCCAACACGGTTAAATTGAGAAGCTAAAGCCAGATATTTGAACTTTTCCCTACGCATGGTTATTAAATGTGCATGTGAGTATGTATCTAAGTATGGTTTTATTTTAGGCTTAATTACCTTACAGGTCCCTGTGATATCCAACTTTTACAAAATAGTCTTTGTGGCACGACTTTCAACAAAATGGTTCATATGGTATAGTTTTGAGACAAATTAGTCTCTGTGGTATGACTTTCAACATAACGGTCCATGTGGTATCACTTTCTTAGCACTAAATCATTTCGAGTTTCAAGCATTTCCTTGTTTCTCCCCACCATGAAACCTATCTTAGCACCTTATATCAAGTTTGAAACCATTCCAAAAGGGTGAACCGAAAGTTTGGGTGAATGAAGGATCTTGGTGAAAATCAGGTGACTAGTGGAAGGTAGAGGTAGGCTTGATTTCGCATGATGTTTTTGCTTAAGTTCTTTATAAGTTCTGACCTAAGGTATTTTATTATGCTAGGTACTCAAGGCTTGTGTTCAATCATTAAGGTAAGGCCAAAAATGGGGTTGTTAGTTCTAAGTATGATGTTGGCCGAATGTCTCTTGGTTGGATCTTGAGTTGGTGTTTTGATTTTTGTTAGATCTTGAGTTTAAAAGACCAACCCTAAGTTATAATGTTAGATCTAGCTATATGAGCATGAGATCCAAACTTGAATATTAGAAAAATGTTAAATGATGAACAATGCATGCTAGTGTGGTCTTAAAATGCAAAAGGAATGCATGATGCAAGTTTGACATGAAGGGTTGTGTTGGATGGTGTTAGCCGAATCTTATATGAGTTGGATCTTCAAATATAATTTTGTTAAGTGTCAATTTGATGAATGGTCATGATATGTGTAAAGTTTGGTGAACACATGCATATAGGCTAGTCTTGAAATGTAGTAGGTTGCATGCAAATTGAAAGAACTAAGGAAAACCAAATCATTCTATGAATATGTGTGTTGGCCGAATATGATGTTGTGATAGATCTTGAAATTATTTTGTGAGTTGTAGATCCTAGGTTGTGAATCTGAAAATGGAGGATGAGATCACCATTGGAAAATAAAACTTAGACAAGGAATGGTTAAAATGGAACATGGCCGAATGACCTAATAAGTAAAACCCTAATAGCAATCCTATAAATAAGATTATATTTATTTGTGATAGATAAATGAAATTAGGGTTATGGCCAAATGGATTAGAAGATTAAAGCTCAATCATAAAACACGTCATATTAGTAAGAGAAAAACATAGATAATAGGCTTAAAGATTCGGGTTAAAAGAATTAGCAAAACTTTGTGGTGTTAAGTATAGATTAAGGATTTAATTAGGTTGGCCGAAACTTATGATGAACAAATAAAGCTTACATTTTCGGGTTGCATAGAGATTTAGTGTTAAGCCGAAGATTAATTATGATTAGGGTTAGTAATTGATGAACTTAAAAACCTAGCTTAATGTATGAAAGATTAGGAGTTGATTATAGAGCAACTAGCTTGCTAATTAGAAACCTAAGTAAGAATAATTATTAATAATTTCTATGAAAGCCTTTGAGAATAATATTATATTTTCAGAAATAAATTTTGGGAAATAACCGATTAAAATACAAATATTTAACTTGTATGAGTATGTACTTAATTTCTTAGTACTAAGAAGTGTTTGAATCGCTTGTAGGCGATCTTCGTATCTGTATACATTATCAAGGAGATCGAGGTAAGTGGATTGTAAGTGGAACTTGTAAGTGAATCTTACACTTTTATAAAAACTGGAATGACACACTGCATTGATTCATGAACAAGCATGATATTTCGAGCATGGCATAGCATGAGCATTGCATGATTTTTCTAAAGAGAATTTTTATGCAATGTCGTATGGAAAATTTATGGAAAGATAAGTTAAGTCAAGGGGCTCTGGTCGGTACCGCACCATCATGATGGACACTCATACCGAAGGACGAATGCGAGAAGGATGGATGAATCCTAAGAGGCTGTGCAAACCACACTGAAGGACAATGAGAAGGTGTGGGCCTCCAAGGGTCGTGTCTAGCCATCAGGCCTGGGGCAACTACGGGCTAGCTCGACCAAATGAAAAGTCCCCCAAGGGTAAGGGAGACGGTTCCGATGGGAACGCACAACCCAGACTCCAGGGGTTAAATGGAGCGTAAGTAGCCCACAAGTTATGAATGAATGATTTTCAAGGGCCAGTGGCCAATTTCAAGAACAAGTTTATGTCTCTACAAGCAAGAGCATATGCATACCATGACATGCATGTGCATCATGAATTATGTTTTCCCATGATTAAGCAAGTACAATTCAAGAGCATGATTTAAAGTTATGTTTATCCCTTACTGAGTCTTTTTGACTCACGTTTTTTTTTTAAAAATTGTGTCATTCCAGATGCCTCAGGTGAAGAAAGTCAGGAGGACTACCTGACTTAGAAGGAAAAGATTATGTTCATGTTTTGTTGTTGTGACCTGATCGATGAGATCCGTCACTTGCTTAAATGTCAAACATGTTATGTATGTATTAAGATGTAGTTTATTGAGAACTTAAATCACGTTATGAGTTGGCTCACTTCTCTCGCGATTCTGTATTTTCCGTTGTAAGTAAGTATGTACGAACGCTGGAGCTTTCCGGGGGATTGCTCGCGGCTGTCACGGTCCCATGCGGGATAGCGTTCGGGGCGTGACAATGACTGCTGATGTGTCAATGCGTGAATGACAAGTGACATGTACAACACTCTCCCGTTAAGTGGGTAATGGCAGTTGAACGAAAGGATTAATTTGTCTCAAAACTATACCACAATGACCGTTTTGTTGAAAGTCATACCACAAGGACTAATTTGTCTCAAAACTATACCACATGGATCATTTTGTTGAAAGTCATACGACATGGACTATTTTGTAAAAGTTGGATACCTAAGGGACTGGTGAGGTAATTAAGCCTTTATTTTATTTTGAAAGAATCTAAACATGGTTATTTAAATGCATAAACATGGACACTACTTGTCTTGATGAGATTTTCAGACACCTATTCAGCTTTACAATATCATCATATTGGTCAAAGCCACATTTAATGCAAACAATATTTAAGAAAAATCAAATTCCAGTTTAGTGCAAAACATAATCTGATTCATGCCCAATGAAAGTTAGGATAAAATGACCTGCACTCTCATCCTGAACAGAACATAAAGCATGTTTGAGTAGGCCAGATTGTATGACAATTTGAAATGAAGAGGACATGTAAGAAAATAGGAAAAAGAAAAGCAGAAACTTTTTTTGGTTAAAAAAAAAACACATACCTGAAATCCTGTTTTAATGCGGACGAAATCATCCAAATGCGAAGAAAGCTCATGTGGGACCTGAAACTCAAGACAAGGAAATTATTAATTAGTTTGTCAAGCTCTAGCCACGCCAAGATGACAAGGGATAAAAGGTAAAATAAGTTGTTTGGTGTGGGTCTGTTTTGGGGGGAGGGGATGCGAGAGAGAGAGAGAGACGGAGTGGACAGATCCCAAAGTGCAGACTTGAAGAAAAATAGTCTACCAAACCATTAGTCACCCCACAGGAGGGGGGTCATGCAAAGCAATAAGCTCAAGCTGAAACGCCTTTACCACGGTTTGCCCTAACATTACCACCAAGAAAGAGAGCTATGATATCTGTTTCACATCACCTGGCAAAGGAGGAGAACATAAAATCATAGCCAAAAACCTCAAGCTGAAACTGGGAGCCCTTCAAGCTCTGATGTCAATATCGCACATAGAACTGCCGAAAGTCAGATGGAAGAACAATTGAAGACTAAAACAGATGGTAAATGCTCAAGCATACAATTTGAGGGCATCCCAGAGTTTACAGTCAAAACACCTCCAAGGATGTTGCCATTGCCTTCGCTAGCTGCCTCAACTCCGGACTCTTTAAGAGATAAGCTTAAAAGCTCAGGAGTTGGGAGACGTCTCATCCTCGCCTCATCTAATATCAGGATTTCAGGGAGTAAGCAAAAACCTGGAATTTCTCTATTCAGATTTAAAGATGGAAAATTGTTAGAACCCAATTCGCTTCCTCTGATCAGAAATTCAGCCTTTGAGATGAGTGACAAGGAGGACTGACACTGTCAGAGGCCTCCTGGCAGATGGGAACAACTCTCCACTGAACTGTTATGCTCATGGTGGACGGAAGCTACTTTGCAGCAGCCTCATGGTTGGGTTAAGTTTATTTTGATTTTTAAACTAAATAAAGTAAAAACAAAATGACTCTATTTTGATTCACAATCATGTCATAAAACAAACAATTTTGGAATGTATAATTTTTTAAAGAAAACTTTTTTTTATTGGATCTGGGTCAAATTCATGCGGACGGAACCAATTTGGGTCAACCAGTGAGCCCCTATCCGTATAGGATACATGAATCGAATAAAAAATAAATAGGTTCAGATAAATGGATTGAATGAAGTCCAAAATCCACAATAAATGCGTCATTATCATATCTTGAAGGCATGGGTTGGGCTAACCTTAAATATGTTAACTGAATGGGGTTAAATTAATCAAACCACTTAAAGAATCAAAATCGAAACAAAACTTTAGTGACTGACAGCTAAAACTAATAAACCCTATTCATTATATCTGTAATACACTTGTTTATACTTTACCTAGAATTATCACTTACTATGGACAAAAGTAAAATCTAAAAAAACTTATTCTTTTTTCTGTGTGGCCGTAAGAACAAAGGGTGAAATGACGATAAAACATTTATTTATTCATAAATCTGAGAGCTTTTGAAGATGCAAACCTTTCTGCTGGGAAAACGTCAAATCTTTTAAAGTATTGAGAATTTTTGAAAACGTACGTACGTGAACTGAAACGTTAGAATCACGCAACAACAGAATTCGCGGAAACTGTAGATCCAAAAGTCTTTTCGAAAACAATCGGAATTTAAATTTAAATTTTATATGTGAGATATGTGGGCCACCACCTTAAAGAAATATTCAAAATATTTTATACTAAGTTGGAATCTTAAATATCTCTAGAAGTTGAGAAATCAACTTAATAAATACTTTTTTTAATTTTTTGAAATAGTTACAGTAGAGAAGGTAGATGAAATAGCTAGAATGGTAATTATTAAGTTGACTACAAAAATTAATTACGGACTTCCAAAGTTCATGAAGACTTCTTTCTAAGGATTTATTAGAAGAAAACCGGAGCGACAACAATGACTCAGACACATCAACTATGTAGCCCATTTTTCTTGACATTTCCCTACACCTCAAGGTAGCCAATCCCCAAATAAAATAAAGCAAGACACATCCATTAGAAATTATAAATTATTGCTACAGATTCAGTAAATAAATTTTGGAGGCTTGAAAATTTATAGGGTATGTTTGTTTTCCCAACATTTTGGGGCATACAAATTTTCAGTAAAACAAACACAGTATAACATTTTTAATTTTTACACATAACACTTTACTTTTTATAAACCCTGATAAATCTCAATAAAGTAAAGATTTCTAAAATTTTGGCCGACATTTTACGTACCCATAATATATCTTTTATTAAAGAAAACAAAATTCCTAACGATTTTTTAAGGAGCCGCGCTATATCCCCGTCAGCTAGGGCTGAAAAACCGGAATGCGGTCCGATTTTTCGGACTGCATTCCGGTCCGGTTTTAGTAAATGCAGTCCAGTCCGGACCACTTAAGTGGTCCAGACCGGTTTTTTTTCATATTTTCATCAACACACATTTTTTTAAGATAAAAAAAATGAATTCATTCAAGTTTTAACACCTACTAGACAACTATAATTTGCTCATTAATTTAAAGATATTAATTCATTTAAAGACTTAAAGATGTGAATTTATTTAAAAATTTAAAAATGTGAATTCATTTAACATCTACCATAGTTTACTCATTAATTTAAAGATGTGAATTCATTTAACATGATAACATCTACCATAGTTTGCTCATTAATTTAAAGACTTAAAGATGTAAATTTATTTTAAAACTTAAAAATGCGAATTTATTTAAAAACTTAAAAAATGTGAATTCATTTAACACCTACCAATCTACCATGTAACCATAGTTTACTCATTAATTTAAAGATGTAAATTCATTTAACACATAACATAGTTTGCTTATTAATTTAAAGATATGAATTCATTTAAAGACTTAAAGATATGAATTCATTTAAAAACTTAAATATGTGAATTCATTTAAAGAATCAAAGATGTAAATTTATTTTAAAACTTAAAAATGTGAATTCATTAATTTCATTTAACATATAGTCATATACCATAGTTTGATCATTGATTTAAAGATGTGAATTTATTTAAAGACTTAAAGATGTAAATTTATTTTAAAACTTAAAAATGTGAATTCATTAATTTCATTTAACATATAGTCATATACCATAGTTTGCTAATTAATTTAAAGATGTGAATTCATTTAAAGAATTAAAGATGTAAATTCATTTAAAGAATTAAACATGTAAATTTATTTTTAAACTTAAAAATGTGAATTCATTAATTTCATTTAACGTATAGTCATATACCATAGTTTGATCATTGATTTAAAGATGTGAATTCATTTAAAGACTTAAAGATGTAAATTTATTTTAAAACTTAAAAATGTGAATTCATTTAAAGACTTAAAGATGTAAATTTATTTTAAAACTTAAAAATGTGAATTCATTAATTTCATTTAACATATAGTCATATATCATAGTTTGATCATTGATTTAAAGATGTGAAACCGGATTTTAAAAAGTAAAACTGGACCGAACCGCATTTGCGGTCCGGTTTTCCGGTCGGCGGTCCAGTTTTGTTCAGCCCTAATTGTCGAGATCAACTGAACCAAGACGTACATTCCTAGGGTAATAAATTAGACTGGTGCGTCTTTGTTGTGGAATACTGGTCTCAAAATGGACTAAACAGTGCTGTCAAGTAGTATTGGATTGCTCAGAAGCAAACTTATTCAACCCTGTATGACAACATTGTTGTTCACCCACTAGTGCTACTCGAAGTTATCAAGCTTACAACTGCACACCTCTCTGACGTTCTAATCTGCATTCCGTATATGTTGCATTAAGAAGAAAAAGTGTCACATTTCAGAGCTGAATTTGCATCAAAAGACAGCATGGCATTGGGAGGTCAACTCCACAACAATCCATAACAGAGGAGGTGGGACCAACTTTAATATCTGAGCTAAACGTAGCAGATAATATGTTTGGAATGGCCTAGCATATGTTGGCGTCACTATTATCAAAAGCTTCTGTGACACCAAATTAGGATCTCCATTTAGTGGTTGGATAGCATATTTATTCTCATGAATATCATTCATTAGCTCTGGGTCCTCCGGTCCTGTCAGAGCTCATATCCCTGCAATGATCGAGCAAAGATCCATCTTAATATTTGCAAACACAAATGAGATATGGGGAAACCACCACAGAAACTATGGTAACCTAATTTTACTAGACCGTATTCTATATGTAGAATATTGCAGAGAACCTGCCAAAATTCTGAAACATACCTATTGATGGTCAAATTGTTTAAGCCATCATCATTCTGGAGCTCCACAGTTGAGCTACTTGCATCTGCACCAAGAATAAAAAACTGTTACCCTTTCTAACATATACTTTGGACAATGAAAATCTCATAACAAATAGATGTAAACAAAATGATGGTAACTAACCAGATTTATTTTCATCAGATACTGCAGACAGCTCACACATCAGGGAAACACTGGAGATGGCAATAGGGATTTGCAGCGGATTTTTAAATTCAATAGCCACTTCTACCTCTTCTGCAAATGGAAGAAAATATCAAAACCACATGTCAATTACACGGTATCAAGTAACCTGTTGCACCTTCTCTTTGTTCTAAAAAAAGTAGCTTTTGCGTAGATCGGTAGCACAAGAAAATTTCAACCCTGTCTCCACAGTATTGCAGTTTTGCTTAATAGGTCAATTTAAACAACAAAATTCTCAATTAGCAAAACACACGTACCAAATTCTCAATTAGCAAGAGTGTAACTGTGTAACTTACGAAATTCAACAACAACAACATTACTTGAAAATTCAACAACAACATTACGAAATTCAACAACTTCACAATACTGCAACAAGCCAACAACTCACAGCCTAGTTTCAATCCAAAACACACGTACCAACAGCTCACACCTCACAGCCTAGTTTCAATCCAAATTTCAATCCAAAACACACGGAATTATGTCCAAATTTCAATCCAAATTTCAACAACTCAAAGTCTCAACTCTCACAACCTAATTTTTGGAACCCATTATGCATTAACCCAATCAGTGAGGAACGGAAAAAACATCAGATCAATCGGCAAATCCTTACCAAAAAGGAGAAGAGAGGCTGGGCGGCGCTGTGTAGTGGCCGAGTAAGGGTTCCTGTGGATGGGAGGCGGAGGCGCTGTGGCTGGGAGGCCGAGTAGGGGTTCGGGGCCTTCGGCTGTGGGTATGCCGGTATGGCTGCGCTGGGGAGTCAAGAGTGGGCGCTGGCCCGCTGGGGACTGGGGAGGCTAGGAGGGGGGTTGCGCTGGGGAGTGGGCGCTGGGGACTGGAGAGGCCAGGAGGGGGGCTGCGCTGGGGAGGTCGAGACTGGGAGGGGGGAATGGGGAGGCCAGGAGGGGGGATTGGCCGATCTTGGAACTGGAAGGCAAGAAGGGGCCGACCGCCGAAGGGCTGAGCCGCTGAAGTGAAGGCCGAAGATTTCGAACTTTCGAGTTTCGAAGGAAAGGGGAAAGGAAGGCGGCACTCGAAGGAAAGGGGAAAGCCAGGGCTAAAGGAGTAAAGGCGTAGAAAAAAAAAATTTACTAATGTGGTCCGGTCCGGACCGCATATCAGAAATCTATAGACCGGACCGCATCTGCGGTCCAGTTTTCCGGTCCGCGGTCCGGTCTTGTTCAGCACTACCGTCAGCATCTAACTCCGTTCTTCACCACAACCATTTGATCTCTCTCTCATACCAATAATTTGGGTTTCGTTGGACCGTTAAATGAGAGGAGAGGAGAGGAAATATACTAGACGCTAGACCAACTAAAATTGTGTCTGCCATAACGTTTTAAAACATATAATCTAAAATTGGTCAAGGGTCCTTTAGATAACTAAAATATACTGTAGAGTTCAAAAACAAAAATTCCAACTCTATAGAAAAGGATAAAATTATGTGAAAAAAGTCACTTTGAGCCCTCTAACTACTAATCTAATTTCAAATAGAGGTATAAACTATCAATCTTGACACATTGAACCCTCTAACTTTCACAATTAATATAATTGCATCCTGAAATAAAATCTAAGGATCAAAATTATGTCATGTGACTCATTCACAACACACATGGCATGAGTTTGATCGTTGAATCTTTTTTATGTGTCAAAAGTTGTAGTTTAAACATCTATTTGAAATTACATTGGTAGTTAAACGGCTCAAAGTAATTTTTCTCCAAATTGTCTTTCTACGTTGTCCCCTCCTAACAAAACGGGTTAAGGAATAAGGATGAGTGTCACCTGTTAATGAGGTGTGGGATTTTAAGTAATTTCACGTCTCACTGCACTCACTCAAAAAAAATGTTGAGAAGCCTCTCTTTTCAACTCTATGAGCCAATACTTGGTTGGCGAAAAATTACAATTTTTTTTATAAAATCTAATACATTTTTTTTTTATAAATTTCAATTCTTTTTTCACCAAACCTAAGAGAACCCGCGCGCGATAGCTCTACCGGGCGTGCCGCCTTGCATGCAAGCGAAGCGTTATTGGCGGCAATAAATAGCTCACTGAGCGATGATTGATGCAGGCCCTACCTCTGAAAGCTGAAGGAAGGTCTTGCCCTCGATTGTTCTAGAGAAAAGGATCATGGCGCCCCAGAACCGTGACATCCAGCAGCAGCATCTCCTTGCGTGCGAGAGACTTCTTTGCCAGCCGTTATTCCCGGTTCTGTTATGAAAGAAAGCGGCTTTTAACGACGAAAAAATTAAACCATCATTTTTGACAATGTAGCGTACTTTTTTTATTAAAAAATTATATTAAATCATCTCTATCTACTCATTTTTACAAACTTCAATAAAAATTAAATATTTTTAAAACTTTTCAACAAATTTTACACAAAAAATTATAAAACTGCAACTACACAAATATTCACAATTCTATTAAAAATCTTACTAATCTTACAATTTTTTATAAAACGAACATCTTCTTAGTTTGTTTACTAGTAAAATAAATTACAAAATTTGTTCTACAAGCAAACAGACCCATAATATACTAAGCAAAGCATCTCTTTATTGTTTTACCTCCCGAATCACATCTCAATAGGTTCTGAAATAACAATTGCAACTTGCAATATGAAAGATTATCAAGGTTCAGTGTTCACATGTACAATTCCGTATGCAAAGTAACGACGCAATCAAACGTCAAACAGACCAAAAGTATGCCAGGCAAATATGCGTAATTTACGTAGAAAGCTCTAATTACTAAACTATTTTACGATATGTCAATCTGGGTTTTAAATCCTACCAATTGCAAGTGGGAAATCGGATATCAAATCTAGGTATTTCGCTTCTTTGCATTAAGGCAACGTCCATAGGTACAGAACAGTCTATACAGCAACGATGCAATCAAAAGTCAAACAGACGGGTCTCTCACTTCCCGTGGCTCTTGCAGTTCTTCTCCTGCTATTTCTTATCCTAGCAAAAATGTCATCTGCAGGTAAGCAATTCTTCAAACTCCAAATTAATGAAAGTTTTTCCACTGGTCACTGACTTTACTCCTCCGATCTACTCCAGAATCCAGACTTTGAATCTCCCCCGACCAATATGACTGCAAACACCAACGCTCCATTCTTCCTCCAAAACAAATACAACAACATTCCCGGATGGTCATTCAATGGCACAGTTTGGTATGTAACTTCAGCTCTCAATACCTCACTGCCTGGGAATGGCCGGCCATGCAGTACAGTTGGGGCAAGATGGCAAAATCAACCAGACTTTCAAATCAGCTAGGAACTACATGAACTATGTCCTTACATTCACCCTTGCTCCTGGGAGTAAAAATTGTTCCAATAATCATGCTGCTGTAAATGTGATGGACTTCCGACGAACACAAGGTTTTCCACTTTCAAGGACGCTATGGGAAGGAAATGTGGGAGAGCCATGCATACTATTTTCCAAGCTGGGATGAACGAGGGCTCAACAACCTGGTATTTTAAAGCACATCCAGCTACACCAATTCCACACTAATGTGCGCGCCTGTGGTGGATACTTTTCTCATCGGAAAATTGGGTCACCAATTGGCTTATGCAGGTATGTAATTTATTGACTCTGTGTGGCTTAGGCAGGAAGTTTTGTTCATTAATGGTGGAATTGAACTGTTTATGGCAAAAACAAAGAAATAAAGGAAACAAAAATATATATATAAAAGAAAGACACACAACTGAGGGACAAACATAATTTCTTTCTGCTCCCTTGAAAGAGAAATTTTTTATATAAATTTATCTATGAAATATGGCACATCCCAACTCCACAAACACAGTCAACATCATGAACTTTGACAACCAAATCTACTTCCAAGTTCAAACCAAAGCAAACAAAAAGTAATTCAAAGCTCAATTTTTGGTTCGATATACAGATTCAGTTCTTCTGTTTCTTTTCATTTTCTTTGTGTTGAAAAAATTTACAGGACTTGATGTCCTTGGTGCCAATTTATCCTTCAGCAGCTTCTTAAAATGTTTGCGATACTCCATCTACAAAATTAATTAACTAAAGCAAACTCTTAAAGCACTAGTCAGAACACTCTTGTACCTAAAAAGCTGCAAGCTTGTAATCAGTTTAAACCAAAAATCATTATGAAAATGGAGCATAGATACTCTCTCAAGCATAAAGAGATCATAAAGCTAGAACTCAATTCCAAGATGTTCATATAAACAGAACAATAAGCAATAAAGTAATTTACACTCGTCTAAGACTTTAACTGATGTCCAGCACTAAATTTTGCCTTTTTGATTGCAGACAACATGCTAGTGAATAGCAGATTTAAGGTGGGTCCCACATTTCTCAAAAGTTCCGGCGAGGGGATTTTACTAAATGATGAATTGGATGAATTGCAATCTCCACTCCAGCAATGGTTTGTCATAGGGACAGTGAAATACATAGACTCCAGGCACTACTTGGTTCCTGAAGGCAGAGCAGCAATTGAGATCCTCTTGGGTGCTCCCTCGGGACTCCTGACTAAGCCCATGCTCACAAAGGGCTCTACATATACCTTGGAGTTAACGGTGTGGATCCAAGCAGGGATGATCATTCAATATTTCACAATGATAAGCTATGGCAATGACTCAGCCAAAAATCACTCCATGACATTCAAGGGGGACTCGAGCTCAACTCCCATCAGTTTGGTGAGCTTCAATGAAAACCAAAGAAGTGATCATGAGTTTTGTGGGCCTGTGATTGATAGTGTTATTCTTCGATCCTTCTCAGGGTTAAGGCCAAAAATGCAACTAGGGGTCTCAGTTTTGCATTTCACAGTCACGATCATGCAAGTACTTTGGTAGACCTTCCATAACTAACTCTTTTTTCCCTTTTGCTCTCAAGTACCCAGTTTTAAATGAAAGAGTCTTTGCTTATGATTATTTAGCAACCAAATTCTTTTTTTTTTATAAGTATTTAGCGCCCAAATTCGAAAAAGGAGAATGGGTCAAAATGGTTGAAATTTACCTGATGAAGTTCTAATTCAGTCAAAAAGCAATCCACAATTTCCGTTTGATGAAGGTCCCCACTCCACGGTCCGTTTCCAGCTTCATTAAGCTACAAACACCATTAAAATAAATGAAAAGCATCTATACTCAGCGTAATATTGGACAAGAAAAATCTGGAACCTCATGCTAATCTCCGAAGCAGCTAAGAAGAATTCCACATCAACAAAAACTAGTTCTAGGTTCGTCTTTTCTTAAAATGGTTAAAAACAAACATGAAAGTGGTAACCTAATGTCCCAAGCTAACCCCTCTTGACAAAAATCTAATAAGCTCCAGCAGTTAACAATGTTTCAAGCGTCGTTATTAAAGATTCAATCATTCGAAATTGCACCAAATTTCGACGGGTTCAAAACCAAATGTTAGGCTAACGACGAACCAAATAAAAGCAGAAGACGAAAGGAAACCCTAATGTCAAAATGATGGTTGGAATCCAGAAGAAGATAAGAAACAGCTTGGAGCAGGAACCCACCGTATATGAGAGGCATAAAGCGTAAAAAAACGAAGACGACGGTGGAAGCCATTGAAGCACCAGATCCAGAGGAAGGGAGAGAAAAAAAATTTGGACCATTTCTCGATTTGTGCGTGTCATCCTTGCGCAGGGGCCATGCTAATCTTCTCTGTATCGTTCCAATTTTATCGGATGTCCCCGAAGGGACGGACTCTTCTCGTTCGTGTTTCAATATATCTAGACATATATCTCTGTAACTAGACCATATGGGATTCGTTGGCATAGAACTAGATGCGTGACGTGTGACACGTCCACTTGAGATACTCGTTGGCCCAGAACTAGACGGCCTCCTAGTAACATCGTTTCTGTCTTCTGATGCCTTGTTTGTTTGGTAAGCGAGTTTTTTTTTTTTTTTTTTCTGAGAAGTAGGCGAGTTTAACAACGAACTGCGCCGGACTGAGCACTGAGCCGTAACAACTCTGGTGGGCCTACTGACTTGTCCTATACAGCGCAAACTAACGCTAATACATCCAACCCGAAGAAATAAATGTAAGGCTTGCCCTAAGGCCCAACCTCTGAGCAGCCCACAAGCCCATCTAAACAAGACAAGACATAACCTAAAGTAGATCTGCCCACTCTGCCCGTCTGCCGCAGTTCCTCCTCTTGTTTCCTTCGAAACCCTAGAAACCCAGTATCAGCTGCTACCAGTTGCTGTCGCCTACCATCATCCACCAATCTTCTAATCTGTATTCTGCCTTATTTACTGCCATCACATCAGGTTCGGAGTTACCGTCCTTACTGGGTTTATTAAAATAATTTTGAAGGATGGGCTGTAGATATCTGTTCTTCAGCTTTAAAAGTGTTTAGGATGAATGTGATTTGGTTTTTGTTGTCTCTGGCGTCCTGAATTTGTTATCACGTATTTATCTGTGGCTAGTGAGTCTATGTTTGTATCAGGAATGAAATAGAGAGTAAGATCATAAATGTTTTGGATCTAGGAAGTCCTCTTCTGAACTAAAAGTACAATTCTTACTGTTTGGACAATTGACTATCTGTTCTTCACGTATTTATTTTAGGCACATTACTCCTTAAGAATCCTGTTGTTAGGTATCTTTTTAGGAATTTTAGTAGCGAATCTAGATTATCACTCAGTGTGTCAAATTGATTGTCTAACATATGATCCAATCTTCATGGTTTGGGAGTTATACATTTGAACCTTTTTCAATGTCAATAAGAATGAAACATAGGCTTCGAGCATAATGAGTCCTGATTGTAGTAAAGTAATTTGGGATAAATACTTATCAGTCCAGATGCATTTCGGTGGTAACTTAGCAATCTACTCTGAATATAAATTCTTCTCTAACATCTCTCTTTCCT
This sequence comes from Myrica gale, assembly GCA_963930655.1. NCBI lineage: Eukaryota > Viridiplantae > Streptophyta > Magnoliopsida > Fagales > Myricaceae > Myrica > Myrica gale. The sequence continues at coordinate 16,101,190 of OZ005599.1, forward strand.
TAGGAAACCCGCAATTCTCATAGCATGGCTACTTCTGCTACCCCATCTCGCCAGCTCTCTCAAAAAGAAACTGACATCCAGATGATGTTGGCTGCGGAGGTCCATCTTGGAACCAAGAATTGTGACTTCCAGATGGAGCGATATGTCTTCAAGCGCAGGAGTGATGGTATTCCTCCTTCCCTTGTTCAGATTTCTCCATTTTTTTCTTTTTCTTTTTGTCTTGTATGGTCATTTGGAAATTGTGGATATTAGCTACCATTTGGATTACATTATTTATTTTAATTGTATATAGTTGACGTTTTACCCTTGGAGCCGATTGTTTTGATCAGATTGCAAATTTGTGAATGATGAGCATTGAAATTCAGCTCTTGCAAATTTTTGAATAATTGGCATCGAAATTCACTCTATATAATGGTTACCATGAAATATTCTATTGATGGCTGTCGGTTTGATGTTTAGGGATATACATCATCAACTTGGGAAAGACATGGGAAAAGCTGCAGCTGGCAGCCCGGGTCATCGTTGCTATTGAGAATCCCCAGGACATCATTGTACAGTCTGCAAGGCCTTACGGTCAGAGAGCGGTCTTAAAGTTTGCTCAGTACACTGGTGCCCATGCAATTGCTGGAAGGCACACACCTGGTACCTTCACCAACCAGCTGCAGACATCTTTTAGTGAGCCCCGACTCCTCATCCTTACTGATCCTAGGACGGATCACCAGGTGATTATTTGCTTCCCAATTTAATTTAATTTGATGCCTGGTTTAAGTTCTTGCATGGTTGGTTATCTTTTTGATCCACCAATTGATCTATAATTAATATTATAGAGTTTAGATATCAAATGTAATTGTATATTGAAGGATTATGTTCTTGCCAGAAAAAAGAAAAGGATTATGTTTATTTTCACGATCTTATGCATTATTTTATGCTTGCGCTGCTTTTTTTGTTTTGCCCAATTTTTACTCATGACCAAAAGCTCGAAACAGCCTATCAAGGAAGCTGCTCTTGGAAATATCCCTACAATTGCATTTTGTGACACTGACTCGCCAATGAGGTATGTTGATATTGGGATTCCTGCCAACAACAAGGGGAAGCACAGCATAGGATGTCTCTTTTGGCTTTTGGCGAGGATGGTTCTACAGATGCGTGGTACTATTCGTCCTGGTCACAAATGGGATGTGATGGTGAGGAACAAACTAGAAGGCTTGTTTTTGTAATTATTTCCAGATAGCTAAAATATAATGCAAAATGGGTCGCTTTGTATGTGCAGGTGGATTTGTTTTTCTATCGCGAGCCTGAGGAGGCTAAGCCACAAGAGGAAGAAGAAGCAGTTGCCGTACCAGATTATGGACTTGCTGATTATGCTGCTGCTCCCCTTGTTGGTGACCAATGGCCTGTTCAAGTTTCTGAGACCCAATGGAACCCTGATGTTCAGCCACCTATTTCAGCAGTTCCTAGTTCCTGGGCCCCAGAACCAGGTAGAACTAAGTTTTCTTCTTTTCTTTTTTGTTATTTGGTTTATAGAAATTCGACATTATATATTATTCTTGTGGAACTGTGATTCTTCTGAATTTATGGAAATTTGAACATCTAAGTTTTTTCAGTTCTGATTTTGTGCTGGTGGTTGTCAGCTGGTGTCGAGTAGGTTTATTTGTTAGGCTAATCAATTTTCTGGAGTAGCTACTTAAATCATTTGACAGTCTTCCCTTATTTAATGCTTTTTCCGTGTCGTTGGCTTTTAATTAGCAGTTGCAAGCTGTTTTTATCTTTTATTGTCATTGGGAGCATTTCCATCTTTGCTTATTTTTTATTTTTCATACTGACTGGGTTTTTGAATTATATTAATCTTTTGTTCAATATACAGTTGCTTTAACAGGGGAATGGGATGCTGTTCCAGAACCACCTATGACTGCCCCTGTTATCGAGGGTGCTGCTGCTGCTGCTCCTGTTCCAACTGACTGGGAATGAATGAAGTTTGGTAGGATTTGACTTTTTTGCTCCTTGCCCCCATAATGTTGTGTTAGATTGAACTTGCTTGTTGGCAACAGCTTAGTTTAGATACGAGTGTGAGATTTTTTGACTTCGCTGTTGGAGTTCTTTCAAGGGAGATGCTCAAATTTTGATATGGTAATTTTTTCAATTAGAGAAATATTTCATAAATCTCCCAAGTGCAATGACTGGAATCACATATTTCTAATTCTCCTATTGTGGAGGGAGGTTAGGGAACATTTATCAGGAAAAGTATCCTTCTGTGATACCAAACTTTTCTTTGGATTTGAACGCACAGGATTAAAACTAGCCTTCTACTTTTTGGCCCCTCTGCTCTGAATATGTTAAGGTTGACTTTTTAGGACCTAAGGGAAGAGTCAAGAGTGGTGTTTGAGAGATTCATATAAAGACTCGAATGAGGATAATTGTTCGCCTACTTTGGGTTTTATGCGGCAGTCATCCTAGATTTTGAAGAAATATAAGAAGGCAGACCTTCTCCATCGTAGGGAAGGGATATTGACCTTTCTCAAAATGTACAAGTTCTGGAGTACCAGAGGAGCCTCCTCAAGTTAGAGAATATAATAAAAGATGAAGATGTTCGAAAATAATAAATGGAACATTTATATTTACTCACTTAGTCGACATGATTTTGAAAAATTCATTGGGTTTGTTAAAAAAATATTTACCCTAACTAGGTTTTGGCCGTTACACATTCACTTAAGAGTAATTTAAAAGAAATTTAATAAAGATTATTAAATAGCTACTCAAGTTAAAAAATATAATAAAGATGAAGTTAAAAAATACAGTAAAAGAAGAAGTTTGAAAATAAAATAAAAGATGAAGAGATAAGACAAGTTACGAAGACTCAAAGCTTACCCTTTTTTTCCTTCTCCTTTACTCTCGTAAATCTATATTATTTTTTTGGAGAACTTCGTATTTCTAACTCCTCCAGATTAGGGGTTATTTGAATTAGATTTATTCCTTTATAAGAAGGCAGACCTCCTCTCCCTCTCCTCTGCTCCGACTGCAGCCAGAGTTTCTCTTTTCCTTGCTTTTTCAGCCTTCTTTTAGGCCTTTTTTTTGTTGTATTGGAGGTTAGATCTTGGCCTCTCTGGTGGTCTCCGATCTACACGGCTCCCTTGGTGGGCTTCCTTTCCTCCCAGCATCCAGTTCTGGCCATGAGCAGTGAACATCGGTCGGCACGTGAGATCTCACACGCCCAACCTATTTTGCCTCCCCTCTAGTTGTTTTGTGCATTTTTTTCAGGTCTTGACCTGCCCAGCCGTGCTCAGCCCCCTTGGCGGTCCCTGTTATATCTTTCCAGCTACTCTTTGACGATGTCTAGCGGTCACGGGCGGCTTTGCGCGCGTGTGATGCTTAGGTGTTCGGTGTTTTTTTTCGTGAGGCCCTTTTGTCGCCGCTGCCGCCTCCCTCCGTTTGGTAGACTGTTTCAATTGTTTTCTCCGGTGGATCTCCTTGCCGCCTGCAGTTGCCCCTTCTCTTCCTCCCCCGTGTGAAGATCGCCCTGACGGATTTGGATCGCTGCTCTGATTGCCTCTCCTCCAGTGGAAGCCGCCATCGCCTAGAGTTGTAGATTTGTTGTGTCCCGGTCCTTGTGACCGGTTTGTGTTTATATTGTGCTCTGGCTCTTATGGCCAGTTTTTATTTGTTTTGTGTGCTGGTCAATATGGCCAATTTGTGGTTCTGGTTGTTTCTCGGCTCTTGTGGTCGTTGATGGTCTCGACACTTGTATCCAGATATTGTAGGGTTTTTTGGTCCGTTTAGATTTTTCGCTGGCCTTTTGGTCGATTTTCTGTTTTGTACTGGTTGTATGCTTCTCGGTTTTTAATAAATTATCTTTGCCTAAAAAGAAAAAAAAGAAGAAGGTTGCCACGCATGAAATCTATCAACAATAAATAGAATGATTCAAAACAATTTCTCTGTCCACTACTAATTTTCTTGGATGATCTTAAACCTCTCAAGCACTACTTTTCCTCCTTTGTACTTCTGGGATTCCTCGTAAGCTCGTTCATATTTCCAACCCAATCGCTCCCGACATGCATAGCAGTATACATCAGCAACCTTGTGGAGGCTAGTGAGAAGTTGTCGATCCTCTGCAGGCCCTAACACAATGTTCAGTTCATCGCGTGGGAGAACAGAAAGGCTGTCCAGTTACCCGACTACAAAATAGATTTTCATAGAAAAAGTGTGGAGAAAAACGGAAATCTTGAAGGAACCTTGAACAGCCTGATAGGAAAATTTTGTAAAAAAGTCAAAAAGATTGACTTCACCGTGAAAGTTTTGCATATGATATCTCGTGTCGGGCTACATGGTTCCCCGGCACTTAAAGCAGCCGTACAACCTCAATTCACCCCACTCTGCCATTGGAGAACCTGCTCGATGCAGATCACTTTACTGCCCCCATAAAATCAAGTTTCTCCTCCAAAAGACTCAAAAACACAAGTTCTGGGTTTGGAAAGGTAAGTTCAACTGAACAGATTGTCGCATCAATGATTGGGCGTATATAGACTAATGAAATGAATAAAAATTGAGATGGGTGATTGAGTGAAGATTCCAAACAAGATAAAAGACATTATTAATAAACAAATGGGGTTAATAAAGACCGGATTAAAATATGAGCAGTAACTTCCATTAGCAAGTTAGCACTCAAAAAAAATTAGCATCATATGGTACAAGAAGTAACATAATAAAGATAGATTTTAAAAAAAGAAAAAGAAAAAGAAAAAGAAAAAGAAAAAGAAAAAGAGAAAGAAACTTAGTGATACACATCTCTAATTATAAGTTCAAAAAACATTAAACAATACAAGTATACTTGTTTCTTCATTAGGAATCAACAACTACCCATCAAAAACGCAAACAGAATATAGCGGAAGAATGTACAAAAGATGAAATTCCAATGTTCTTAAAATGATCAAATGCCTCACATTCAATTTTTCCCTCAAGTAAACTTTTGCGGGTGTGTGAGAGAGAGAGAGAAGTCTTATACCTTCTGTTAGCATGTAGTAGGGTTTTGAGTCTCTAAAGGTAGCTTACCAAAAAACGGAAAATACAAGAAATATTGCCGAATTTTTTTGATGATTTAGGGGCATAAATGAAAGAATTTCTAAGTACCGCGTATCAATGAAGAAAATCTAGAAATTCAAGGGAAATAATAGAAAAGAGTATTATTTCTTCCAAAGTCCAGACAGTGTTGGAGGATCTCGTTATAGTGACTGAAACTATAAGAAGAGCTCCAGTTTGGGTTTTACGTAAACCCATAAACCCCTACTACCAAATACTCCGTCTTGGCCAGAATTCATCAGGGCATCGTTTGTCAAATTCCATCGAATCCAACGCGATCGGGATTCTTCAGATTTTGCGTATGTACACTATCTTTGTCCAGAATTTTCGCTTTTTTTGTATTGGATGTTCTGTATAGTTGTGAATGCGAATTCAAATTGCCTTTCTAACGGCTTCTTCTCCAACAGTTTCTTGTAAATGCGATGAATTTTCGTGGTTTCTAATGTTAAATGCTGCACGAGAAAGAGAAGGGGAAGTGGTCTGCCCAAAAACAAAAGGCTCATCTATTTCAAGGATTTTTGTTCTATATTTTTCAAAATATTGTTCTTGGAGCCAGGATTCCCTTGTGGTGTAATAACCCCAGCCCAGTGTAGTCTCTCACAAGTCACAATAACAAGGTCTCACAAAAATGTACGTGCAGAGAAAGGTTAATTAATCAGTACGGTTATATAATTTAATTAAGGACAGCATTCGTGTGAACCCCAAAACGATCTGAACTTTCACCATGAGGCGTGTAATAGTTATGGTTGCCCTTTATCAATGAGGTTGATTTAGTGCTCCCACACAAAAGTTCTATTAAGGGTTTGGCATCTGACTTCTTGATTTCTTAACGTTGTAAATGTGCAATGCACTGTGTTGAGTCATTTAGTGAAATATTAGTCCATAATTGCAGATGTGCAAACATGATAGGAATGGATTGAGAGAAATGAATGAGAAAAAAAAAAGATGAATGAGAATGGTTTGCATTAGAAGCTGATAGAACTATAAATAATTGAATGTCGGCTAATGATGCATGTCCAAGTGAGCACAATATATTGAAGTGTTGATAAAAAATGCAGTAAGAGCCGGCTAGAAGTTGATAGCAAAATGGAATTTTGCCCAACTTGCAGGAACATGCTGCTGTATGAGTCAGCCGATACCGGCCGCCCTGCTAGATTCTTCTGTCCAACATGTCCCTATGTATGCTATATGGAGAGCAAGGTATAGTCCCTTTAATGTGTCACTGCACTTAACTGATTAGTACGTGGAAGGTCTCTAGTTCTACTTTTGTGCTGTATGTATTGTATTCTATATGATTTCTACAGATGTATGTGTGGTTTCACAATTGCAGGTTAAGATAAAGAAAAAGCAACGTCTGGTTAAGAAAGATTTAGAACCTGTCATCACCGATGATGACATGAAGAATGCATCTCATACTGATGGTGCGCCTCTTGTGCAACTTTTGTGTTGGGTAGATTGTTTGGGTTTTTGTTTGTGTATTTATTCTTTTCACTCTATTTATTTCTGTGTAATGGATGAAGCTAGTAAATCAACTGAATTCTGGAAGAATATTGGTGATAAGTGGTCAGCCACATTGAGAAATTACTTGTCCTGTGATGTATTCCATTTAAGTTGAGTTAGAATGGGATATCAGGGAAGAGTAAATATCTCGGAAAATGTAACAGCAAATGATAGTGATAGAATAGTTTTGTGAAAAAAATGTTATTAGCTCATAGACTTTTGAGTCTACACATAATGGCTAGTTCTCTTACTGTTTCCATTTCACTTCTGTTACTGATATCCTATAAATTGCTTCATATCTCTTTTTATCAACTAAGGCATCTACATGACTCAAAAGAAAGAAAGAGGAAAAACTTAGTTTTGAGGTCGTATGTTTACAACAATTCTATCTGATAAAACTGTGGTGATCCTGTCAAGTTACACATATTAGTTTGTGAACTGGGTTTGTGTTATAGAACTGAAGATAGCTGCTTTTTCTCTCTACCCCCCCCCTTCGCTCTCTCTCTCTTCCCTTTTGTGTTCTGCACCTCTCTTCTTATGATCCCCGCTGCTGCTGTTAAATTTGTTTCTTCTGTGTATGAGTTGAAGTTCATCAATCTGGTGCTGAAATATTGCATATACTATGCGCCTTAGATAAACAGTTGAACTTTTGGCTATGCTACTTTTTATTATTATTCTTGTTTGTTTGTTTCTGTTGACTGATATTTTTTGCCCCTGTTTCCAAGAGAAAATTGTTTCCGTTTGCTTTCTTTTTTTATCTTTTTTTTCTTCGTGGGGTTTTGTAGGATTGTACAGGAGTAAAACAGTAAACAAACGACTGCTTACTGTTTTGGTGTTCTAGTTATTCCAATGAGAAATCCGGTATCCCAGTCACGACATGATATAGTTTTAGAGCTACCAATGAGCTTCCGAAGGATTCGATGAATAGAAGTCAGTTGGGATGGTTTGGCCAGGTGCAGCAACGCCAATCATGCCCTGATATATTTTAGTTGAATATCTTCTTCAGATGAGGACTCCAGAAAGCCATCATTTTGGAACTTGGGATGATGTGTGATTTAGAGGAATTTGCCCTTGTTCCTTAGGCTCAAGTGGTAAACAGGTGCCTCAAAGAAAAAAAAATAAAAAAAAGTTTAAACAGGTGGAATGGGATTGTGATGGAACATTTTGAGAATTAGGTTACACAGGTGATAGAATGTAGCAGTGCAACGGTTTTGTCACATTCGCCAGTTGGATTAGGGGGAGGTGAGAGCTTTAGAGGATTAAGACATTTTTCACTCGCTAGGTACGCGAGAAATATTGGTACTTAATTTATCTTTCTTAACTAGATAAAAAAGTATTTATATTGAATATTTAACCATGATTGATTATTTGGTGCTCAAAGCTGGAAGATGAATCATTAATCCTTTTATTATTGCTAGCTTCAAAATTCTTGTTGAAGTTTTCTTGACGCTGCTTCCACGATAACCTTTTTTATTCCGTGTAGAGTTCTTTAAGAGACTAGGTCTAATACTGCAAATTTGTGCTTGTTTTTGTTTCTAGTGGACCTTCCTTTGTTTCTTACCTGCCTCTTCACCCCTCACCTCTCTTTTTCTTGTAAATGTGACAGCAACATGCCCGAGATGTGGTCATGGAAGGGCTGCTTACGTACAATTTCAGACTAGATCAGCTGATGAGCCAGCAACAACATTTTATACATGCTTGAACGAGTCTTGTAGACAGAAATGGCGGGAGGATTAAGTAACTCTGTTTTGTGTACGTTTCTTTTGTTCCTACCAGGCTGTACAAGGAGATCTTTGCTCTCTTAAGTTATGTATCTCTTCTTTTTCCCAAGGCACGATTTTCGTTAACCACATAGTTTGGCAGAAAAGTTTTGCATGAATCAAACTTGGTTTGAATTAGTTGACTATGGTATACTGGATCTGAATCATCTGATTCCTGTTTTCTTTTGCTTTTTGATTTTCTTTTGTAATCTCTTATCATTTTTCCAATACATGAATTGTTGTCTCTTTTGTTCCTGGCATCCTGACATGTGAAGGCCGTTCATGTATGCAAAAACATCAGTCCTAGACATGACAGTTGCACTAAAATATCAAAGGATAAACTAGGCAGAGAGAGAGAGAGCTTGCGCATCTGTAAGCCAAATGCTGCTTGAAGATTCTGACCCTGATTTCAGGGTTCAGCTCATTCTTCAAAAGACTGAATCATTGAATTCCAATAACCAATCGGTAATAAGTGTGACATGTGCAATGCTCACGAGCAAATGTGGAGGAAGAACGGATGATCAACAAATTCAGGATCTTATTTCCACTCAAGAACAATGTCAATAGGAGCGACCCTAAAAGCACGAAATTTAAATTGAAGAAGGATCACGACTTCCACTAAAAATGAGCCGCACCCAATGCTTGGTCTCCAATTAATATAATCACAGCCCTTGAGAGGAATTTTGAAGGACCATGTGGACAAGAATGAAACAACTTGAACAAGAAAAGAAGAGAAAAAAAATGGTCAGTGAATACTCTAAATCAATGGACAGCCAACTTCTTCTTAGCTATCCAACGCCGTGTGGTAGCCTCCAATGCTTCTTCCCTTATCCTCGAAAGCTCCTGAAACCAATGTTGATACTGTGACTCTATGGCATCAAGTTCCATCTTTAGCTCGGCATCTGTATCTTTGTCTGCTAGGGACAAGGACGAGCAGCTGCTGGTCAAACTCATAATATTTGACGTGCCACTTTGAACAGGCAATGACAATTCTCGGTTCCTCGCAAATTCATTCACGACTGATTCTGCACCACTGCTATCCATTCGTTGGAATCTGCAGTCATCATAATATGTATCCCCAAGCCCTAGTTCAGAGAACGAGCCACTAAAAACTTTATAGCTTCCTTCGATGTTGCAATCAACAGTTTCAGATGCTTTGTCACTTTTGGCAGAAGCATCTTCTACCAGCATCTCTGAAACAACTGAAGCTTGTGAATGTTGATCTTCAAAGTTAGCCAAACTTGGAGAAGAATTATAGTCACCATGGAAAATAGTATTGTCAGGATTATCGCACACACTACCTTCTTCAGCCTGTACACCAACTTCCTGAGGACATAAATTTAACCCAGAGAAAACATCTTGCTCAACCACCAAACCAGCTGGAACACTTGTTCGCATTGAATCCCACAGACATGCCATTGATGTTTTGCCATCATGAAAGACTTGGGAAACATCATAGGGAGTTACTACTCTACCTGAGTTATAAGAGGAGGGCTTCCACACAGGTAGAAGTTCCATTATCAAGTAATCAATAAACTCAGCTATGAATGTTACATCATGATCTGCTAAATCCAGATGTTCAACCATCTCACTGGCCACTGAAAGTGCAGTATCTGTATCAAGGTAAAAGACAAAGTGTATATTCCTCACTCGACCTGCAAATAATGAAACCAAATCCATTTTACAACACTATGAAACAGGTGTACTGATTAATGACCGCAGTGCATGTTCTCTTCCACCATCAAGAAAATAAAAAACAACATAAACAGAAAAGTGCATACTCACCACATGAGTCAGAGATACGCAAAGTCAAGGACACAGAGTTGTCATCATTTTTCTTCCCACTTAACCTAAATTCATTGTTCTTGTTTGTCCTCTGAAATTCCAAAACTGGACAGCATGGACTCACAATGTTGCTTTCTGTACCAGTGCTTAAAGATAGCTTCTTATAGTCAGAATCTATGTCCATGGAATGAGAGCCAGACTTGGGAAAACTATTTGAATTGGGACTTTGGTCAGGTAGCTGTAAGGGATCACGGACAGGGTTCTTTGCATTCTCAACTCGAAGGAATTGATCTTGGAGAAGCTCGTTCGCAGACAATCTTTCAGAAACTGGAACCAGGCACTTCTCAATAAACTCCTTAATTTGGGGATCACTCACCTTACTAAGCGAAGCAGGTTTAATGCCCTGTACAGGATGCATCCAAATTGGAATCAGATGTTTGCTTAAAGGATCCATTGTTGGATGGTATGATGTTAGACCAACGGTTGCTTAACTTACAGATGTAACCTTCTTATAGATTTGAGCAGGGTTTTTGCATTCGCTATATGGATACTCAAAAGTAACCATCTCCAACATGCACATCCCAAATGAATATACGTCAACAAGTTCATTGTATTCCTCATCATACAGCTCAGGAGCCATAAACTCAGGAGTCCCTAATTGTTAACCAGGGAAAAGTTCACCACTCATCAAGTCTGTAAGATCAAAGGGAGAGCCTGAGAAGGAATAAATTCCTTACCAATCACACTTCGAGCAGTAGGCTGCTGCATCTCAATTGCCAACCCTAGGTCTCCAATCTTAACTTCTCCATGATTTCCATTAACAAAGATGTTGTCACATTTTAAGTCCCTGTGAATAATAGGTGGGTTGTGACTGTGAAGATAAACTAAACCTCGGAGAATCTGCCTCGCCCAATTCTTTATGGCCTTCATATCAACATTTTTATGCTTCTCACGATATCTGAGTACGAAAAGGTATCAATCACACATAATACTACCAGACAATGCGAAGACAGAATAGGAAACAATGAAGAAAACTTACTGCCTCAGACACCCTGATGTGAAGAGCTCTGTTATCATGTTCACAGTTTTCTTCTTATCATCCACCCAGGAATTATAGAACTTAATGATGTTATCATGTTTCAATAATTTCAGCAGATGAACCTCAGAATACAACTTTTCCAAATCTTCTGGTGACCGCAAAACATCATCGATCCTTACTTGGTTCCAAGCTACTTCTATTCCATCAACTTCATCAAATGCCTTAAAACTGAAAAAGAGAAATCAGGAATACCAAGTACAACCACTCCTCAAGCTGGTGTCCCTTGAAAGAATAATTTACTTTGAAAATAAATGAAAATTTAAAACTCAAAAATATAGAGAGAGAAAGAGAGAGTTTTCAAGAACCGTACACAGTCTTGAAGGCGCCTTTGCCTAAAATTTCACTGTACTGTAATACAGAAAAAAAAAGAATGAAAAAGGAAAAACTTAATGACCATAGAAGCATGGACAAAAAAGATTGATCTTATCTCCAAAAAAGAATAAAACTACCAATCTAAATCCCAATATTTTCTTTCTCTTGCCAATGGCAAAGATGAAGACAAGAGCTTCCAGGTATTGAATCATCTATAGCTACTTCAAATATAGGCATGACTCATTACTCAATCTGTTGATATAAACATGAAAAGAAGTAATCAAAATCTAAATTCTAATCTGATGCGTCAGCAAAAACTTGGAATCATACATATAGTTTTAAAAAGACTGGCATGCTGATCAAAACTCAATTTCCAAACATGTGGCACTGATGACATAGAATGAAAGTAAGGCTCCTACAAAACCCAGTACGGATAGTCACATCAATCAACCGCTCGAGTGATTAGCATCCACCTCACATCAGAATTACAAGGTTCCAGTTTTACCAACAGATTTCCCCCAAATGAAAAATTGGCCAGTGCTTTAGACCAGATGGTGTTTGAGTGCCAAAATTTTGGCAGTCCCTAATTAAAAAACTATAAAATAATTCCTCTCTCCATCAAATTATTCTTTTTTATTATAATATTCATTCAAATTTTCTCTCTCTTCACTTTTTCACCAACTCTCATACCCCAAAATTTTAACACTCAAACACCATTGGTTGATATTTGGAGCTAGGATGACAGACTAATCAAACAATCTTGAAGTAAAGTCTAGTCTTTTGCATTTAATTACGCTCAACCCTTCAATTCTTCTTACACATTGAAGATGAGACATTATTGCAGGAAGTATATGTATTACAGAACTGTTTCTTTTCACTGATACAACTATGTACTCCTAACTATCCAAGTGATGGAAAGGAATAATGAGAACAAGAAAATGAAGTTATCTTTTGTATTGATTCCACCTCTTGTCATGAAAAGACCAGGAAGAAACGAATAGGAAACAGTTGTGCTTAAATGAGTTGCACTCAAAGATGTTGATATTGTACAATCTTTGCAACAGAAACCAAATTGCTGATCAGTAATAACACGACAACCCTACTCGGTTTATTTAACAGAAAAACCAAAAAAAGACGGCAAACGACGGAGGTGTGTAGCTGCCTGCTGATGTAAGCCAAGGAAAATGCAATGATAATTTAAAAACCTAAACCATGATACAAAATTTCCAGCCCCGTGAATCATAAACATAAATCAACATATTGTAATCATCCAATCAAGAATTAGGGTAGAACGAAATACCCGAACGTATCGACCAGTAGGGTCTTTCTCTAGATATTCGGCCACGGTCTCAGAAGGTTTGACCATTGTCCCAAACATTCCTTCACTTGCCGGAATTACCAATCGGGCACTAGATTTCATTCCTGCCAAGAACCAAACATCTAGCAGAACAACAAGGATTCCCTTTCTGTTTCTATCTCTATAGTTTCTTGTATTCCAATTGTGGGACAATTAGGTTTTTTTTTGTTTTTTGTTTTTGTTTTTGGGGTGGGGGAGTGGGGGGTGTTCAAGACCAATCAAAGCAATTCCAGCAGATCAAGCCCGATAAGAAATTGAAAACGAAGACGCTCAGAGAAGGCTTCGGAGGCAATGCAGAAGGAATCGAATAACGATTGCGAGTGGCATCGCCATTCGACTACTGAGCCTGCAGAAGCCAAACTCACCGCTCCAACTTCCATGCCGCGCATTCTATTCATCGTCGCACCAGTCCTAGCAAGACCCAATTCTCAATAACCATTTCCTTCACCAACCAGGTCCCAACCACTCCCCCAACAAACAAACAAACAAACAAAATCCCGAAAATGTGAAAAAAGGAAAGAAATTTACCCAAATTTAGATGGAAGAAAAAACAAACAACCGATAGACCTAATGGGTTTGCGCAGAAACAGAGAGAAGTAAAGAGGGAGAGAGATTGTAGGGAAAGAGAGTACACGAGACAGAACTAGCGGGAAGTGCGGGAGAGGAGTCAGGAACAAACACTTGGAGGGTTTATAACCAACTGTTTTGAGAGTTTTTAAATACAGGCATCTTCCCACCGGGATTCTCTCTAATTTGCTAGATGGTTCAATTTCAAGAGCGACTCACAATGAGATCTTGCCCTTCGTTGCTATATATTTTTTTTCTAAGCACGTTGCTATATTATTTACTTCGCAAAAGAAATAGATACAATCTTACAATGAGATCTACACTGCCTGAAAATGAATGTTGTAACACTCATGTTATCTATCTCAAATTGAACTATCTAATTCTATCCGTAAATTAGAGAGTCATTATTCCGCATTTTCACATTTTGTTGTTAGGCTGTGTTTGAGAAATAAAATTTTAGGGTTGTTAAAATTTTAGGTATTGGGGTTGATGAAAAAGTGAAGAGAGATGTAATTTTTTATTTTTTTAGTGAAAAATAGTGATTTGATGGGGAGAGAGATATTATATTGTAATTTTTTTATTGTATTAAAATTTTAGGATGAGAAAAATTTTAGTGTGTAAACGGAGCCTTGAAAGTTGGCCTATTTTTTCCATTTGAATTTTGGAAAATGAGTGAGTTTTAGGGTCGTTCGTTTGCCTGTAAAACTATTATTTTAAGTAAAAAAACTTTGCATCCAAACGTTTTGAAGAAAAAAATTTATTTTTAGTGTTTGGTTATTCTTTTAAATATTTGTTTGTGTTTGACATGCTTAAGGATTTACGTATTTATATAAAAATACTTAATTACCGTACAAGTCTCTGTGATTTACACTTTTGACATTTTAGTCTCTATGATATCGATTTCAACTGTCAGATCCCTAAGGTAAGATTTTAAGAAAAATGGAGTAATTTCATAGTTTGCCCCTTATAATCGAACTGGTAAAATTTTTATTTTCAATTAAGGAGAAGGTCACATGTTGTTTATATGGGACGAAAATTATTCGATATAACAACTTCAGCAGGTTGGGGATGAAATTGCAACGATAAGTATAGTTTGTGGGGGTGAATTGTAACGAGTTAAAGTTTGTGGGGTATGTAATACTCCAAACCTTTTGAGCTACTTTTGAAACTCTTATGTTAAGGCTTTCATTTTTATATCTTTAGTAATTGTGTTCTTTTCCTAAGTATTTGCTCGATTTGCTTAATTTATGCATTGTTAGTATATATCATTTGATTAATTGCTTATAGGACTTATTCTTTCAATTTTTAATCTTTGAATAGAGATCACTATTTTTAGTGCAAATGCATGTAATTAAATTTCCTAATTGACTTGATTTTATTTCCTCTAATATTTTAAGTAATTATGCTCTTTGGTACTTGTTTAGTTGCTTCTCTTTCTAAATTTGTGTTTAGTATTTTGATTTACTTTTTTTATTATTTACATTGCGTATGCGATTTCTTTCTTTAATTCTTAAACCCTTGAATTATTTTATTGAAATTAATGTGCTTAAACGTCTTATTTGACTTGAGTTTTATTCCCTTAAATTTTAGATTAAGTTAGATAATATTTATTTAATTTCATTTCAATTTAAAATTGGGTTGACCAAACTCCAGGGTGGGCAGAGAACAGACGCCTGGGAGGACTGAGTACTGAACTCCCGGGAGGACCGAGTGCTGTATTCCCGGGATAACCAAGGAACAGGCTCGCAGGACTGTATGCCCGACCAATCTTCAGGAACACGCATGTATGCCTGAGGATGACCGAGGGCAGGTCTGGAAAGCTCGGTATACCCGGCTAATCCTCTGGCAGGTGCTTGCATGCCCGGGATTTCAGGGGACACTTCTGGTCACGCGACAAGCTCTCCCAAACCCTTGAATTTTATCTCATTCTCTTGTCTCATTTCCTTGTCCATTTAGCATGCACAATGCAGTGAAATTCTAGGTCAATCGACTTGCATTGTGTGAGATTGTGTATCACCTTTGTAGCTCATGATTACCAAGAAAAAGGGGGGAGTGTGCCATTTGGCTTCTCCTGCCTCTTGGCGCCCATTTGACCAGCCAAGGGGCTTGCTTCTTGCAGCTCTCTTGGACTCCATCATGACTTGGTTGGTTTAAAGAAAAACCGACCAAGTCGTATAGTGCTAGAACTCCAGTGTGTGTGTGTCAAGCAAGTGAGCAAAGAGAGATAGGAGAGTGTGCAGTCGGAAGAGAAAAAGAGAAGAAGGAGAAAAGAAAATGGTAAGAAAGCTAGGAAGTGGCCGGTAGGGGAGGGGGTGTTTGGCCATGGCCACGAACCGTCCATTGCCTCATTTTCTCTCCTCTTTCCCTTGAGCTATCCATCTTTTCTTACTTTTTAATCTAAGTTTTCTAACCACAAGTTATGTATATACTTTCTTTAGGAATTTTTCAAGCCTACTTGAGCCATCCAAAAAATTACCAAGGTAAGGGTAGTCTTAGAGCATCTTGTGTTGGGAAGAAAATGAGATTTTGTATATTTTGCTTACTGATTATATGGTAAATACGCTATATTTGTTGAATATGAGTAGTTTATGCAAAAACCTAAGTGCTAACATGAGATATAGAAATCTTTGCATGTGGAGAATCTTTGATTTTTCTTGAAGTTTTTGGAAGGAAAGATGTTGTGTGAACTTAGTTCATTCAAAGATATTTTGGACTGTGTTACAAGCCATATCCGTTATGTTTACCTCAGGGGTATGAAAGGGCATATTTGCTATTACCGCATACCACAGGGGCATGACATGCATTTAACCCTTAGAATTATGTGCCCTCGATAACCAATTGATTAATACAGTCCTAATATCTCATATGGAATATAGTGTGGTGGAAGGAATTAATTGTATGTAAAGGGGCATATTTGCAATAATCTCAAATTCCAGGGGTCAATTACAATATGTTGATGGACTTGATTGTAATTAGTAGAAGCCCTAATTGTATTAGAAGAAGAGTTCTTCAGTGTTATCCTACGACTGGAATTTGAGATCCCTAAGGATCCTATGCCTCATGCTCTTTGTAGGGTTTTTCCAAGGCCTATAAATATAAGTGTTATATTCAAGGGGTTGGCCATCAGAACCTATTAAGAAAATCC
This sequence comes from Myrica gale, assembly GCA_963930655.1. Lineage (NCBI taxonomy): Eukaryota > Viridiplantae > Streptophyta > Magnoliopsida > Fagales > Myricaceae > Myrica > Myrica gale. The sequence continues at coordinate 16,117,785 of OZ005599.1, forward strand.
CAAAAATGAGAGAGTGACATAAATCCCTTAGGAGGCAACACATTTGAGTTGTTGTTCTGAATTGTTGGAGCTTTGGATTGAATCGTAAAGCGGCTTAAGGTTTGTAGGTGCCTAAATTCCTGTGTCAGGTATGGAATCGAATCCGAAATTGTAATCATAATCTTGGTTGATGTCTTGTTGAAAACATATTGTTTGTTTATAGTTTAATTTTGCATAAAATATCAGTGGTATCAGAGCGTTAGGTACACATGATTACAATTGTTGGATTATATGGACTTTGCAAATTTTATTGAAAATCAAAAGGCGTTCACAATTTTTGAAATAACGTGAAAAAGAAAAGATTTGTTTTTCTAAGTTTATACACACATATGAGATATGATTAAATAAAATTTTATTTATTTGAATATTCGAGATAAAAGAATTCTTCTCCTGACGATATTTGCCATGAACTATGAGAAAAAAAAAATTCTCTTCAAAAATGTGGCCGGTGGCCATGAGGACGGCGGTCGCCACACTACTGGCCGGAGGGCGCCCAGTGTCACTGGGGCAGCCCTCTAACTGGAGAAGGTAGAGGTCTGGTGGCCAAAAGGTTGTGGACCACCACCACCACACCTAGGAGGGTTTTTTAAACCCCAAACGGCGGCTAGCCGCACGCCGGTAGGTCGTGCTGTAGCCACCAGTGGAAAGGTCGGCCAGGGACTGGCCGGACGTGGCCAGCCAATGGCAGACAGCGGTGCTGGCCGCTGCCCCCTCTCCCGAGTGCCTCAAGCTAGGGCTGTCCAAAATACTGGACTGACCGACCAACTCGGACCGGTTTTGGACAAAACCGGTGAAATTTTGTGAAACCGGGTTGACCGGACCGGAAAACCGGTGTCCTCCGGTCCGGTTCCTGGTTACCCTCATGAAAACCCGGGACCGGACCGGAGTATACTTCTCCAAACCGGTCCTTACTAGAAAATAAAATCAACGTTCCGGACCCGTTCCACCCAGACCCCCGCCAGCAGCCCTAATTTTTTGTCACCAAAACATGCGTTTAAGGCTTTAAGCCTTTAACTCTTCGGCCTCTTGCCCTCTTCGGCTCTTCGTTCGCTTTTCTCTCCCGCCGTACACCCCTATTTTCTCTCCCGCAGCCCCGCACCTCGCACTCTCGCAGCACGCCAGCACCCCCCAGCCCTGCACCTCGCAGCACGCGGCACGCCAGTACCCCCCAGCCCCGCACCTCATAGCACGCAGCAGCCCCGCACCTCTCCCACAGGCAGCACGCCAGCGCCCCCCAGCCCCGCACTTGGTAAATCTCTATCCAAACTCCCTCAAATGTGCAATTTTTTGGAAGGCTGAGGAGTGAACCCGATTTTGCTGCAATGGTTTATTTATTCATGTGCCCAATGAATGTATATTTATCTGTATTGTTCTGTAGAAGTGATTTTTGTGCTACTGGTTTGTATATTAATGACATTTGAGTACAACCTAGAAAAGAGAAAAGTTTAATGGATGCACTTCACTGCTATTTTGGAAAGAATGACATTTGTTTTCCCCGTTAAACTAATTGAGACCATCAGAAGTGCTTCATGTCCCTGATAATCTGCATTACACTATTTAGGTCAAGAGACTATTCCTCTGATATTCCCAAGGAAGCTACCAAAAGTATTGATGTTTCAGCTTTTGCCAAAGTTCAACTCTCTGATTTGGTGAGGACTTCTGTGACCTGTTTGTACCTATTCCGCCAGGAACTAATTTTTAAAAGAAATCTACTCTGACATCATATAATGGAATTTCCTTTGTAGGAATGGAGAAGTTGTTTATATATCACCGATTGCAGTTAGATTGGGCTTGTACTTTTAAGAGACTCAGGTTAGTTTTGCTCTCGGTTGTATACGTTTTCCTGGATGGAATAAGTTTTTGATTCTTGTTTGCTTGGACCTTCCTGCTAACCAAAATATGCATGACATTGAAATAACATGCATTCTTGGATTACCATTCCTTGCTATGCAAGAGAACGTTATTCCTTTCCTAGGATACAAATGCAAAATAATCATTATGGGAGAATATATGTGCTCACTGATAGTAATATATACTCGTGCTTTATGAATAGAATCTGATGAGGAGTTTGAGTCCTTCAGCTTGTATACCTCATGAATGGTTATGTGGATTTGAAAACGTGCAGGTTACGAGATTGTGAGTTTTGAAGTTGTGTTGTTTGAGCCTTGAAGTCAGTGCATTACATTGAGGTAAAAATTTGTTCACTTATTTACTTAATTATTTAGTATAGTTCATTAGTTAATTTAGTATTTTACAGTATAGGTTAGGTTGTGAAACTGTGGAGGATGGGCTTGATTGGATCATTGAAGGATTTGGTGTTTGTGAAACTGTGGATGATGGGCTTGATTGGATTATTAAAGATTGATTGAATATTTGCTCTTTAATATTTATGTATTAGTAATTTATTATATACTGTGAATTTGTGACATTGTAGTATATATTTTGATGCATTGTTTTTTCACCTTTGCTAGATGGATAATCAATCTGAACAAATCAATATGTCTCATGTAATTGACTTAGAGTCTGGCCAAGATGTCATTAATAGTCCTACTCCTACTCCTTCCAACCAAAGTCGGCCTCCCAAACTTAAAGCATCTATGGTATGAGATCACATGACAAAGAAGACAGATTGTGATCCTAATTACCCCATGTGTTATTGTAATTACTGTAGGAAAGAGTATCTTTGTGACAGTAACAAAATTGGTACCTCGACCCTTAAGAATCATGTCTTGAAGTGTGAGAAAAATCCTATGAATAGGAGAAGAGGTACAATGGATAAAGGTCAAACACAGTTGTCTGGTAATACAGCCACTGAAGGAGAGAGTGAAAATGTTGGGCCTAGTTTGATATGCCATAAGTATAATCCAGCGGTTTTGTCAAGTTCCTAATCATAAGGGGGAAACAATTGGGAAGTATGTTGAGGCTTGCTTGATATATTGGGGTATTGATAGAATCTTTTCTGTTACAGTTGACAATGCCTCTTCTAATGATGGTGCAATTCGTTTTCTGAGAAGGTTTTTGAAGGATAATTTATTAGATGGTATGTATCTTCATATGAGATGTTGTGCGCACATTCTTAACCTTGTTGTTTGTGAGGGATTAAAGGATTGTGAAGAGTCTATTGTGAAAGTCCGGAACACAGTGAGGTATGTGAGATCATCTCTATCAAGGTTGGAGAAATTTAAGGTTTGTAATGATTATATGAAGATAGGTACAAAGAAATTGGTTTCTCTTGATGTGTCAACTAGATGGAATTCAACATATCTCATGTTGGAGAGTGCAGAAAAGTTTCAAGCAGCTTTTCTAAGATTAGAGACTGATGATTCTTCCTTTAGTCGTGCAATGTGTGCGGGAGATGGACTTGGACCTCCCACGAGGGAGGATTGGTCAAGATAATGAAATTGAGTATATCCTGAGATGTATGCGCAAGATAATGAAATTGAGTATGTCAAGTCTGAAATTGAAGTATATCTAATAGATAGGTGTGAATCATGTAATATCCTGTCTTTTGATATTTTGGCTTGGTGGGAGAGCAATAAATCCAAATATCCAATACTTGCGAGGGTGGCAATGGATCTGCTGGCCATGCCTGTTTCTACAGTTGCTAGTGAGTCGGCATTTAGCACGGGGGGTCGTGTGCTTGATCCTTTTCGCAGTTCTTTGTCTCCAGTCACAGTTGAGGCTATTGTGTGCTCTCAAAATTTGTTGAAGAATCCAATTAAGTTAGATATTCGGGATTCACTGGACGAAGTTGAGGTCTTTGAGGCGTTAGAATCAGGTAATACTATTATATTTTGTTTCTATGCTGGTTAATTTTTTTAATTTTGTAAGTTCTAGTTTTTTATGAAGATTTGAACATGTTTTTGTCATAAATTATTAGGAATAATGTTTAACTCACGAGTGGCTCGGCTTGAGATAACTGAAGAGTGAAGACTAATTTGATTTGATTTCATGGTAAGTATTTATCTCTTTTTTATAATAATGCCAACTATATTGTTTATTAGTTTATTATCTCACATCTAATTTTTTTTCCTTTTACAGCTTCCATGGGAGATGGACAATTCACAACCGGACAATGGATTGAAGTATTTTGTTGTTTGTTATGGCTTGTAATAGAGTAGTGTAGTTAGTAATTACTAATTAGTTTTACTTGCAATTATATTATCTTAAAAAACTAGGATTTATAACTCTTTATCTTATGATAAATGATAATTATGAACTTATGATTTATTAACTTAAAAAACTAGGATTTAGAACTCTTTAATTAGATCTTATTATTTTCTTCAAATGAAATGTAACAACTTTTACAAAATTTAGTTGAATGTGTAACCAAAGATTTCATGTAAAAATAGGCCAAAAATTGATTCAAAGAAACCCAAAAAAATGGTCTCAAAACGTCCAAAATAAAACAACAAGAAAACCATAATAAAAATGTTAAGAGGCCTAAACAGAAAAAGGCCTAAAATTTAAAGGCCCAAACCGGCCCAACCCGGACCGGTAAAACCGGAGACCGGACCGGACCGGTTATATAAGATTTCCGGTCCGGTTTATATACATAATATTTTGGCCGGTTTGGCCAGCCAAACCGGACCGAATCGGCCCGGACCGGAGCTTGGACAGGCCTACCTCAAGCGGCGCCTAGGGATGAGATCCCCGGGTCGCCTGCTTGGGCCAAACGGGTAGGGCATTTTTGCCCTTCCCGGCCAGAAGCCCAGCCCAAAAAAAGTTGTGCTGGGTCATTTCAAAAAAAATGAAGGAGGGCTGCACCGCACGGGCTGGGCCCAAATGGGCCAACCCGTGTGGGGCTAGGGCCACGGGTTGGACCCGTGCCCGTAGCCCAGCCCAAGTCCGGGTTAGACCCGGACCATCACCCATGACCGGACCTGGTTGGACCCAGACCGGTGGGTCAACGGGTTTGACCGGTTGCTTGTTAACCAACCCGGTTTGACCAGAATTTTTTTAAAAAATGGGAAATTTGTCTTCCAATTTTTGGTGCTAAATAGGATTAATTATTGGAATTTTTCCTATGGTCTCTATTATCAATAAATGAGAGTTTTAATTGATTAAAATTGGTTGAAGCCAAAATGGATAAAACCGATTTTAATTTTGTAAAATTTTCTTGTTTATCTCTTGGGAAGATAAGTGTCTACATCTTAGTGGTAGTGTCTACTATATTAGTGACATAACTCACAAGTATTTGTAACACACTTAGATAATGGAATGCACAAACCAAATGAACGCAACTGCTAAAATCGTACAAGATGTGTTTATTTATGTAGGCCAAAAGAAAATCGAGAATCATAAATATCTTAGAATATTTTGCATATGATGTAAATTTTGATGAATAATAGTTATTCGGCTTTACAAGATGTTTTCAATGGGTACCAAAATGGATTTGTTGTTGAATGTAAGGTAGAGGTTCTCGATACCCATTTAGAATGTTATGAATATAAATATTATATTTCTCATTATTGTGATATATGTGATATATCTGTTTATTGTTCAGATGGGTGGTACCATTAGTTATTTAAAAAACCTGAATCTAATGGAAATATATGTGAATAATTTTTCAGATTCAAAATGACTTTTAATCCTTTGGCTAGGATTCTGGATGACAATCGGTTGACAGAACCGAATTATGTTGATTGGAAGAGAAATCTGATGATTGTTCTCTCAGCCGATAAGATCGGTTATGTTCTGACATCTAAGACACCTGAGCTTGCCCTGGACAATGCCACTAAGGAAGAAAAGAAAGTCTTTAACAAGTGGCATGATGATGATAATATGTCAAAGTGTTATATTATGGCTTCAATCTCAAATGTTTTCCAGAAAGATTGTGAGGGCATAGCTACAGCTGCAGACATTATGTTGCATCTCCAAGAAATGTTTGGAGAGCAGAGCAGATCTGCTAGGCAGAATGCTATGAAGAATCTGATGTCCACCAAAATGGTGAAAGGGAGCCCAGTTCGGGATCATGTCCCGAAGATGATTTCTTTCATCAATGAACTGGACTTTTTGGGAGCTGAGATGGATAATGACACAAAAGTTGTTGTCATTCTTTCATCTTTACCTGATTCTTTCAATCAGTTCGTCCTTAATTATAATATGAATAAGATGAGTGTGACATTGTCAGAGCTGCTCAATATGTTGCAATCAGCTCAAGATCTCATCAAGTAGGACGAACCTACTGCGATGGTCACAGAGAGATCAAATGCCTCTATGAAACTGAAACTCAAGTTTAAGAAATTCAAGAAAAATAATAAGGGGTTTCATGCAGCTAAGATTGTTCAAGGTGGACAAGGAGGTGATAAGAATAAAGGCAAAGGAAATTGTTTCCATTGCGGCAAGCCTGGTCACTGGAAGAGAAATTGCCGAGTTTACTTAGCTTCTCTTAAAAAGGACAAACCTTCTGAAGGTGTGCCTAATATGCTTGTAATTGAATTGAATTGAATTGATGGTTTATTTAATTCATGGTGTGTGGATTCTGGTTCTACATCTCACATCTGCAATATGTTGCAGGGGTTCAAGTAGACCAGAAGGCTCCATAAAGGGGAGCTGATCCTTAAGATGGGGATGGGTTTAACAGTTGCAGCGACCACCATTGGAGTGTTTAGTTTAGAATTATCTAATAATAGAATTTTGATTCTAGAAGACTATCTTTATGTTCCAGAAGTACGTATAAATTTGATTTCTGTTTCGAAATTTGTTTTATCGGGATATTCGTTTCTTTTCAATTCAAAACTTGTTATAAAGTTTCAAAATAAATTTGTTGCTTCTGAAATTATTTATGATTGTCTTTATATTTTGAATGTTGATAATTCTTTGAATAATGTTGAGAATGATGATTCCAGTGTGTTATCCCTTAAGAGGAAGAAAGATGTTAATCCAACCTACTTGTGGCATCTAATAAGACTTGGTCATGCCAATATTGATAGGATCAATAGATTGGCAAGGGATGAGACATTGCAATTTCTGAAAAATTGAGCCTTATCCAATCTGTGAGCCCTGCTTGCAAGTAAAAATGACCAAAAATCCTTTTACAAGAAAAGGAATAAGAGCCACAAAAGTATTATGATTAATACATACTGATGTTTGTGGTCCCTTCAACCACATGGCAATAGGAGGTTTCTCTTATTTCATTACTTTCATTGATAATTATTTCAGGTATGGTTATCTATACCTGATGAAGCATAAATCAGAATCTTTTGAAAGGTTCAAGGAATTCCACAATGAAGTTGAGAAATAGATTGGAAAGTCCATTAAAATGATTCGCTCTGATAGGGGAGGCGAATACTTCTTTGATGATTTTAAAGTTTATCTTAAAGATAATGGAATCCTATCTTAACTCACACCACCAGGCACACCACAACATAATGGTGTTGCAGAGAGAAGGAATAAAACCCTATTGGATATGGTTCGTTCCATGATGAGCATATCTGAGTTGCCCATATCATTTTGGGGACATGCTTTAGAGACCGTTGTTTACTTGTTAAACAGAATCCCTACAAAATCAGTTCATAATACCCAATATGAGTTATGGACTGGCAAGAAGCCAAGTCTTAATCATTTTAAGATATGAGGTTGTCCAGTTCATGTTAAAATAATTACTGTGGATAAGCTGGGATCAAAGACTGATAGATGTCTATTTGTAGGCTATCCCAAAATGACTAATGATTTCTACTTTTATAATCCTAATGAAAACAAAGTGTTTGTTAGCAGAAATGCTATTTTTCTTGAAGAGGATTATAGTTTGAATGAAATTGATAGTAGAGTTGCTCTTGATGAGCAAAGAGATAATATAGTGACTGTGCAGAATGAGAACAATGAGGATCAAGTGGTTGTTCCCACTTATCAAAGTGAACATGTAGAGACACAGGAGCGTAATCGTAGTAAAAGGATTATAAGACGTCCAGTAAAATTCAATTTGTTAAATGAGATTTACCAAATGGAATCTGAGGGACTAGATATTGATCCTTGTGGTTATACAGAGGTTGTTAATGACAAAGATGCTAAGCATTGTCATGTGGCCATGAAATCAGAGATGGACTCCATGTATTCCAACAAGGTATGAACCTTGGTAGACAAACTAGAAGATATTAAGCTTATAGGTTGCAAATGGGTCTACAAATGGAAACTTGGACCAACAGGAAAGGTAGAGACCTTTAAAGCTAAGCTGGTGGCAAAAGGGTATACTCAAAAGGCTAGTATTGATTATGAGAACTTTTTCACCTATAGCCATTCAAGGGAAAGATGGACAAGAGGCAATCTCATTTAAGCTTTGAGTCTAAGAATAGTGGGGAGAGTAAAGATATTACATTGGCCAAGTATTGAAAAAAAAAAAGATTAGGGCAGCCCTTGCTAAGATGGTTGTGGTAGATGAATTGCCCTTCTTGATTGTAGAACGTCTTGGGTTTCAGGAATTTGTGTAGACTCTTGAGCCTATGTTTCCCATGCCCTCTTGGTATACAGTGATGAGGGATGTTATGAAGCTCTTCCTAAGGGAGAAAGAGGAGTTGAATGCTATGTTTTTTACTTCAGGGTAGTGGGTTTGTTTAACTAATGATACGTGGACTTTGATCCAAAATATCAACTACATGTGTGTTACAGGACATTTCATTGATAGTAGTTGGAAGATGCACAAAATAATCCTAGCATTTCGTAAGATTCAAGATCACAAAGAGGCAATGATTGAGAGGAAATTAGAAAAGTGTATGCTTGAATGAGAAATCTCCAAATTTCTTACTATCACTGTTGACAATGTTACTGTCAATGACAGTGTCATTGATTGGTTGAAGAAAAGAACTTTGACTAGTGATCAAACTATTTGTGGTCAAGATTTCATTCATATGAGGTGTAGTGCACACATATTGAATTTAATTGTCAATGACGGGTTGAAAGAACTTGATGATTCTGTCATTAAGGTTCGGAACCTGGTAAAATATATGAAGTCTTCTCCTGCTAGGTTAGCAAAAATTAAAACTTGTGTGGAGAAGAAAAGAATCCAGTGTAGTTTATCTTTGCGCCTTGATGTTCAAACTAGATGGAACTCCATTTACCTCATGTTGAATGTTGCTGAAAAATATCAGAAAGCCTTTGAGCTGTTGCAGGAGGATGATGGGCATATATATGATTATTTGAATGAGAATGAGCCAGATAGGGGAGGATTGAGAGCTCCTGATGATGATAATTGGGAAAAAGTTAGAACTTTTGTGAGATTTTTGCAAATTTTCTATGATGTTACGATGCGCCTCTCTGGTTCAATATATGTCACTTCTAATTTGCATTTTCAAGAAGTCTCTTACATTCATGCACACTTGATGACATATTGTGATAGTCATGAAGATTTGTTGAGTTTCATGGCTGTTATAATGAAGTTGAAGTATGAAAAATATTAGGGAGATGTTGAAAAGATGAATAGGCTTTTGTTTGTGTCTGTTATCCTTGATCCATGTTACAAGATTGTCACCATAGAATTTTGGTTCAAGAACGTTATGGGTGTTGAGGAAGGGGAAAATTTTATTGAGATGTTGATAGTGGATGTTGAGCGGTTGTATAGACACTACAATGATGAGTTATCTTCAGTTGACTCTAGGATGGTCAGTGAAACTAGTGATGACTATGACTATGAATATGACTCTCAAAGCAGTGACAACACAATGGGGAGGGGGATTTCGAATCCGTTGTGTATCTTGCAAGAATTCTATCAATCTCAAGCATTTAGGAATTTGTTAGATTGCAAGAGTGAGTTGGAACGTTATTACTTGGAGAATATGGAGTCCCCTAGTTCATTGTTTGACATTTTAACTTGGTGGAATGTTAACTCCACCAAATTTCCAGTTGTTGCTCGGATTGCACGAGATGTGCTAGCTATTCTCATCACTACTGTTACTTCTGAGTCAGCATTCAGCACTGGAGGGCGCGTTCTGGATCCCTATCGGAGCTCATTGGCTCCAAAAACAGTTAATGCTATAAAACTGAATGGAGAACAAAATGATACAAGAATACTACTTATGTGCTGAAAATTGGCTATGGTCAACACTCATTAGCCCTGCTCAACGTATCTTATAAGTGGTTGAGGACTTTGAGAGCTTTAGAATGGACTCAGGTAATAATGTTCTCTAAAATTCTATTCATTTATTGTTTTGTTTCTTCTTTTGTGAATTTAATGTTGTATTCATTTTTTTATATAGAATTGGGAGCTGATCCTTTGCGTATCTTATTGGATGAATCTTGAATGAGTTGGATTTTGGACATTATCACATTGTGTGGTACTGACATCATGTGAGTAATATCTTACTTCTAATATTTCATTTATTTGTTTCTTTCTATCTTACTTCTAGTCTCTATAGGTTCTAATAGTAATTCGTTGTCTACAAGATGGAAACCGGAAAACATTGCTTTTTTTAGTAGTAGGAAACTTGGAATGACATTTTTATTTAATGTAACTTATTGTTGGCATTTTGGTTCTTTTGTTATTGACTTAGTGTTTAATTTTGTTTATATTTTTTATATTTTGTTATTTTTGTTAATTAGGATTTAGAAGTATGGAAGACTTAATGTTTGTTTTTGTTGGATTAGCATGTGATCAAACTTTCAAGTCCAAGTTCTATTACATGCTAATTAGAACTTATTTTTGAATGTTTGTTTTTGTTGGATTTGTTGTGAAAATGATTTTTACAGGATAATTTTTGCAAATAAAATATTATGTTTACTAAATCACTGCAAATTCCTGCCAATTTATTTTTTTTTGTCAATTTTAGCGGATATCAGATATGAAATGGGTCCAAGTTCCAATTGTCCAGCGTCCAAGCAAAATTGCAAAGCCATAACAACTTAAAAAAGCTTATTTTAGGCCAAATTCAGCTTGGCCCAAGGACAAATCTAATATCTGCAAAAAGAAAATAAAAGTCCATTAAATAGTTAAAAACTGGCCCAAATCAGGCCCAAATCCCAATCCGATCCGATATTCAAATTATCTGACCCAATCGAATATCAGTCATTCGGATTCGGATTCAGATTCGAAATCGGAATTCTGAAATTTTCGAATTCGGATTCGCGTATGTGCTTTCCGAATCCGAAAATTCCGGTGCACACCCCTACCAAAGTGTTTACATTGCAATGTTTCGCTTTTGAGGGAGCTAAATAACAAAACTAAAAATTTGGAATCCACATCAAAGAAATTTCATATATAATGCGACATAGTTTTTCGGCAAAAGATGTATAGGTATGAGAAGTTGGGTATGGTCCACACACGCCCATGACCACGAGGAGCGTCTCGACGTCCAAATACCAACCACTTGGCTCGTGGATGCCGGAGAGGGTCACATGCCGCTGAAAAAGAAAGAAAGTGAGACGGGCGCGTGAGATCCACGCGCGCGTGGCAGCTATTGAAAGCACACGCACCGTCTCGTCGCTGGTTGGTCTGTGCAAAAATCTTCTCCAGTCGATGTAGATATCATCCCTGCCGGTCGTGGTCTTTAAAAACCTCCAGAAAAGCGTAGTTCTAACCACCAAAATCGCCTGGAAAAAACCCCTAAAAGTGACTGAAAATAGGGGTTTATTGAGGGATCCAGTCACAGATGACAAGTGTAGAGAAGAGGGGGGATGGGAGGAGTTGGAGCTCCTCCCGCCGCAGGAGAAGGAGGTGAGAGAGGAGGTTCAGGCGGCCAAGGAGGAAAATTTCTAGAGAGAAAGCAGAGCCTCTCTCTAGAATAGGATCCCAAATCTTCCTATTTAACATTATTTAGTGCTTAAGTTCGATCGTACTTATAATAGCTATGCTTACTAATATATCTCTATATGATCTTTCATTTTTTTAAAAACTTTATAATTGACATTTATACACTTTGTAACTATTTTAATAATTTTATTATTATTTACTTATTTTTTTAATAATTTTGCTAATGATTATATTTGTTAAGTATTTATTTTTGAAATTTTTTTCATCAAATTTTTTAATTTTTAATTTTTAAAAAAAATTGTTTTATAAATTTTGCACGATTCTTATCTTTGTAAATTAATTTTTATGAATATTTTATTTGTTTCATATTTTATCTATTTTTATATTTATGAAACTCTTTTCTACTTATTTTTTTATTTATATATTTTTCTGATTTTTTTAAAATTATTTTTTATTTGTTATATTTTTTTAATATCATAATAACTATAAATTAATATTATTTACTTTAATTAAAATATAAATCATTCCAAATCTTAAACAGCCAAACAAACTCTTACAACAAAACAATATTTAAATATCAAAATTTAAAATTTGAAATTTGAAAGTTAAACCCAAAATCAAAACCCAAACCATAACCCATTTTCAAACAAGACTAAATTTTCTTTGTCCTTGGAAACGGCGTCGCTTGCTTCAAACGGACAACTCCTTCCAAGTCCTCGTCAATGTCAAGAAAAAAAAGTAAGAAAACTTGGAGGATCGTCATCATGATTATTATCCCCTCAGATGATGCTGACGTTTAAATATAGTATATGTACGTGACAGGCATGGGCGGGCGAAGCTGTTGAGCGAATGCTTTTTGGTCAGCTAATCATTTGTCGCCGCACTCATTCTTTTTCGTTTTAAGTTATGATTATTGGCACTTAAGATGAGTTCTGATATGAGATATTGTCTCTGCATTGTCGCTTCTAATTAGCAAGCGGTGGACTTGGAGAGGAGCGCACAGCGGAGATAGGTAAAGGGAGAAGGAGAGAATGGGTCTGCTCACCCACAGAGTGGAGAGGAGTGAACTCAAGCCCGGAGACCACATCTACACCTACAGAGCTCTCTTCACCTACTCCCACCACGGTCTCTCTCTCTCACACTCTGCACATTTGTGTACTATGGGTATCAAATCAAGATAATTAAATGCTTTCAAAATTCTGCAATTTGGGTTCCTTATCAAGTTCATAATACTGGGATTTGCTTTTGTTCTATTTTAGTGGATTCTTACCCTTTTTCTTGCGTCAATTTACTTTGGGGCTTTCATTTCAGTTCCTCTTTTTGTTTTCCTCTGAATTATGAGAAATGTAGGTTCGTCATGATATTTGTTTTTTTGTCTGAGTCAACTGTCGAGATGCTTTCTCGTTTGCTATAATGCTATTTTGGGTTTTGTGTCCCTTTGGCAATCCCTGTTGGTTGAATGGTGTTTAGGATCATCTTTGGCAAGAGCTGTACTGTAAATTTGTCACCAACATGCTTGATTGGTAATATCCTTTCTGCCGTTTATCATGATGTCCAGAAATTGCTTCTGCTGGATCTGGGATGTAGATTTACTTTGCTTGCAAGTATATGTTATTGAATTACTGGATTCCTTGATTATTGCATCCATTGACTTCTCTGCAGGGGAAACAAAAATTCTGCTATTAGACCAACTTTTCAGATTATTTTGATGCTTCAATTTATGATCATGTAGTCGGATGGATCAAACTCGTCCATCGATTTTTGCTTTGACGTGTCAGTAATGGGATTACTCATAATTAATTTACTCTGCTATATCTGGGTAATCCTCCTTTTGGTTGCTTTGAGAATGTAGGATAAGGAAATAAATCAATATTTCTATTATAGAAATTATTTTTGTTTGGAACTGTATGGAACAAAAATCTTAAACCTGAAGAATAGATTATAGGGGTGTGTTTATTCGGTAATATGAAAACGAGCTGAATTATATGAAATTATGTATTGTTGTCAGACTTCTTGCTATCCAATCTGTCTGACAATGTAGTTTATGCAAGCTAGAGATATTGTCAAGATGACACTTCTCTGAATTCTACTTTTTCCAAAACATGAGTTTGGTCATGTGAGGTTATTTAGCTTTTCCTGCCTAAATGTCTAATTAAGAATTCTAAGCTTTGTTATTAATAGTTTGGCATGGTTAGCAAAAAAAATATCTAGATCCACCCTGGAGATAGTGAGATGGAGACTTATGGTTGTTTCTAATTGGTGAAGACGTTAGGAGAGCAATTGCTTGAGTTGAATGATTTAATAAGGGTGTTCTTTATGCAACACCACATCTGACTGTCTATACTATCCTGTTACGCTGAGCTCTGTAGATAGCACAACATATGCACAGAGGATAGCTAAAGATAAATATGATGCCTCTTATTTCCCTTCCAGTGAGTGTTAGTAGAGGCATTGTTTATGAAGTTTCTTGTCAAATGCTGGTAATCTACTTTCCATAGAAATCCCTGCCTTATTCACCATCATGGCTCGAGATCTTACCACTGCAAGTGCTGTGTATTGGCTGATGAATGTAAAGCCCTTTATTTCATTTGCACTGGGTTTGACATCGAAGTTGAAGCACTTTAGCTGGCTTTGAAGGTCATTTTGTCCTTCTCGTAATGTTCTCATGTCATAGGGTAACCTTTTTGTTTACTTTTCATTTTTGAGGTCGCTTCACTCCACTGGCTTATTTTTGTTTCAGTGAGAGCGAATGAGAATTTTTTAGATGTCAAGGGCTATGGAATTTATGTCATGAAGGCATATGAGGATTTTTTTTTTGGTGGGGGGCGGCAAGTATCCATGGAAAATTTTGTCGGTCAGAAACTTGAATAAATTCATGGGCAGGTGGACTCTCCTCGGAAATCTTTACCAATCAATCAAGGGTTAATTTGCAACCTTGTCACTCTTAACCTGTTAAATAAACCCTTCGCCACAAAATGGAATTCGTTTGTGATATTTAGTATGTCTTTAACTTAACTTCAGGAAGATGCACGTTCTGATTTTCAACTTTTAAGACCTGGCTTTGTTATTGAAATTACGGTATTATTTCTCAGGGCTTGGCAGGGTTCCAACCTTGCACTGTGGTCAACAGCTGCCAGAACTTCTGTTTGTTTCTTGGGATTCTTGTTATAGGTGGGATGGTATCTGTTTTCATGAAATGCTAAGGAGCCAAAAGCAACATTCTACCTTGGACATCACCCAACACATATTGTCTTAGGATACTTATGCTTTCCCTGTCCCTTTCATCCTTAACTTCAATGCCTTAATTATTGCGAGACACTTGGATTTAAATAGTGTGTTCCCTGGTTGAGAGCAGACGTAAAAGATGTTATCTGAACACTTGAAGGTGACTTCTTGCAACATGCCATCCATTTGCAGACCTTGTGCAGAGATGCATCAGAATGTTGTAAGATATTGCTGTGAAAGAAATGGTGCCATATGATTTCCCTCTTAGATTACTTTTTTTTTTCAAGATCAAGAAGTTGTTGGGGGTAATTATCTGCTTGTGGAGGTCATCATCCCTGTCTTCATCATAGTGATTTCAAGGATTCTTTTTCTACTATTTATGATTGCAGGTTCAATCCTTTTAATCCTAGTTTCCATATGATTCATGAAATATTGATTGGCTTTGCAGGGCTTTAATATCTTGGTGACCTGCCTGCTGCATTCTAATAGATGTAGATGTTCGAAATGAAAATTGGATGTATACCGCCTTAAATTTCTTCATTTTGATCTCAACGTTAATTTCCTTTGTTTAGCATCAACTCTCAGCTGTTCCATTCTCTTCATCGACTGTCTAACCAGCCCTTACTGGTTGACAATGTAGCATCACGAATATACTAAATTGGTCACATTTCATTCTGGCAAGGAATAAAAATGTACCTTGACAAGCTTTCAAACAGCTGACAAGCATCTGAATGGCTTTTTAGTGGAGGGTTCAAGCTTAATCATAAGCTATATTGATATGATGCAGGTATCTTTGTTGGGGGAAGCAAGGTGGTCCACTTTAGACCCGAGAGGAATTTGAATTCAGGTATTGGGACATCTGCTGATTCTGACATATATGATTCAACGTTGAACCGCCCATCACCTTGTTCTATCTTTCCCGATTGTGGATTTAAGCAACCGAACAGTGGTGTAGCCCTCGTCTGCCTTGATTGTTTCCATGGAAAAGGATCTCTTCATTGTTTTGACTATGGGGTGGCCCCATCAGTGTTCCTTGCTAAGGTGCGGGGTGGCACATGCACCACTGCAGCATCCGACCCACCAGACGCAGTTATCCACCGAGCTATGTATCTCCTTCAAAATGGTTTTGGCAATTATGACTTATTTCAAAACAACTGCGAGGACTTTGCAATGTATTGCAAAACTGGTCTTCTGATAATGGATAAAACCGGGGTTGGAAGAAGCGGTCAAGCTTCCTCTTTCATCGGCGCACCGTTGGCCGCCATTCTTTCTTCTCCTCTCAAGTTGCTGATGCCAAGTCCTGTTGGAGTGGCTACAGTAACAGCTGGAATGTACTGTATGAGTAGGTATGCGACTGATATTGGTGTTCGAACCGATGTGATCAAGGTGGCAGTGGAGGACTTGGCTGTGAACCTTGGTTGGGCAGACCATCCTGAGGAGGTAGCTGATGACAGGGAGACTTCCACCCCACTGATTGCCATATGAGGTGAAATTTCACCCTAGTGCATGCGAAGCTGCATCTATAGATTACATATGTTCAGTGTTGATTAGCATTTATTGACTTGGACTAGTGAAGTTCTGGTATAATGTTCTCTTTCCCATCACCCCCACCCAAATCCGCTCTTTCCCTCATAAATTTGTTCGTTGTTGGTACAATGTTTTCAGTGGTCTCATGCCGTGCATGAAATGATGTAAAACATTATATACTCTTCGCGCGTATTTAATTTGAACCTCACACTCTTCGTCTGCCAAGAGCTAATTTGATGGATAATTTGATGGAGAGAGATGAATTATTTTAGGGTTATTTTATTAGCCAAACCAAACACCACTGTCTCTTGTAATGTTCAAATACCTTTCTTACCCCTGATTTTGTGTTTTTTTTCTTTTAAATTTCAAGTTAAAGGATTGTGTATCCTTAATCTCCAACCATTTTAAATCTCAACTATATGAAAGTATGATTAATTTATATTTTTTCAAACTAAAGTCAGCTTTTTAAAGATAAAAACAATAAGATGCAAAATTATCACTAATAATATAATTAGATGCTTTATTCCTAGTGTTTGATTTTACATCTTTCTTCTATTCTTTTCATCAAATTCTTGTGCCTTCTCTATTCTAATTGGTCTTAGTATTGCCAAATAATGAGCCACAAAAAAAAAAATCTCCCAATCATAATGTATCAATTTTGCTCTCACCAAAAAAAATATTAATTCATATTTATATATTATTTGTGTACTGATTAAAAGCAAGCATTACTGACAAAAGTCTTCAGTTTTAAATTTGTTAGGAGTCTTCGTATGGTTACATAAAAATAAGGAAAAAATTAATTTTTAATCTTCAGGTTTTATCCGTTTTACAAATTAGTTATTAAATTTTAAAAATTTATTTTTCAGTTACTGAATTATTACTTTTTTAAAAATTAACTGAGATTTGATGGAAAGACCAGATCGTCTCAACTATATATTCTCAGTGACCATATAGTAAAAAAAATGAAACATAGTGACTAAATTTTCAGCGTGCTATAAACCTAGTGACTAAATTGTCAATTTCCCAAAATTTAATGTCTACTGTGGCATAATCGAAGTTTGAACTTTGAACTTGAATTGAATGGAAGGCCGAGGCAGAACCAGCAAATGGAAGGATCGTGCTGTCAAAATCTTATGGAGTTATTTATTGGTGGTGTGCCGCGACAAAAAATAATTAAAGATGGAGAGTTTATTGATTAGGGTAGGGAGTTTTGTGGGTCGCGTCTGAGTTGTATTCTCGAGGAAAGTGTGTAGAAGATTTTGGTCATTGAATAATTTATTTTTGGGTTAATTACAAAATTTTCTACGAATTTATACATCAATCTCAAATACCCCTAAACTCGAAATCGTTTCAATTCGCCCTAACAAACTATATTTTTCGTTGCGATTTCATTCCTCAACATATTGAACGACACGTGACCTTCTCCTTACTTGAAAAAAACAAATTTACTCTCGTTTGAGTCCTCCCTAGTCTTCTACAATGCTTTTAGCAATTTGTAGAATAAAAAAATAATATGTAGTTAGCTGCTTTTTTTATTAAAACAAAAAAAGATGACTCACTTATAATCAAGTTAGTTAAATTCGTCCTTTCAAGTAAGAAGAAGGTCACGTGTCGTTTAAGTGGGAAAAAAACCGTTCGATATAACAACTTCAGTAGGTTGATGGATGAAATCACAACGAAAAATATAGTTTATGGGGGCGAGTTGCAACGAGTTCGAGTTTATGGGGTATTTGAGATTGAGGTATAAGTTCGTGAGGGTTTTTGTAATTAACCCTTTATTTTTTCATTAGATCCCAATAAATGCAGGCCAGAAAACCCCTATCACGCCCTCCAAACTACCCTGGTCCCTGTGTAGGGCTATTAAAAAAAACCGAGACTCGATAGCCTAAACCAGAATCCACTCGTTTCGACCCGATTGGGTTGGCTTGGTCGAGGTTTTTTTTACTCATTCAAAAAGAAGAAGAAGAAGGTTCGGGTCAGGTTGTGAAGTACATTCCCGGGAGGGGGGGGGAACCTAACATGAATATTACAATTCTATGCAAAGTTCTCCAAAAATATAGAACTGGACTAAAAAAAATATAGCCCAAAACGTTTTGGGCCTAGAATATAATGTAAAAAAAAGGCCCAAACAAACCCGACCCCGACCTAAGACAGTTCTGCTTGGGTTTAGGGGCAATCCCGAGTCGGGTTCAGGTTTGTTTTCCCTTGTCCCGATTGATTCAAGTTGGCTTCGGGATGTGGGAAACTTGACCCGAAACCCGAAAAGCCCAGCCCTAACCCTGTGCTTACCCTATGATATGTAAGCTCTTTGACATGAAAACCTCCATTGGCTCAGGGACTTCACTAGCCAGTCTATAGAGGCTATGTATGCAGGCGTGAGTAAACTTAGCTGGACGAGGCAATCCTATCAATCTAGACTTGCCAATAGCTTCTAGCAAAAAGGCCAGGGGCTCAAGGATGAAGCTAGGATTTACTCCTAGAGGGGACCAAACATAATTTTTTACTTGAGTATGTGAGTATGGATTTACTCCTGTGCTTACCCAAGTTTTGAGTATGGATTTTACAATTTTATGTATAAGAGGTAAAATAGTGTGAGAGAGAAAAGAGAGAGGTCATTGAAAGAAAATCTGGACAATAAGAATGTAAATAGTGAAAAGCAGGAAGTGAGAAAGAAATGAGAGAAATTTAGAAAAGCGGTATAGAGAGAGAAAAGTTAAAAAAAAAGAGACACATTTTCTATAATTTTTTTTGGGCGGGGAGGCATTACAAAGACTACTACCAAATTTGACCTTATATTAGAAAAAAGTTGCAAAATTTTGGGGGGACCTGACCCCTGGAGCATCGTCCTTGCCAGAGCTAGCTCTTGTGACTTGTCAAAAAAGTTAGTTGCAAAATTTTGGGGGGGGGGGGGACCTGACCCCTGTAGCATCGTCCTTGCCAGAGCTAGCTATTGTGACTTGTCAAAAAAGTTGATTCTGCCGATGGTGCTACTGATATGATTTTGGGAGCAGGCCGAATATACATGGAATGCATCCTACTTTAACATTATTACTAAGACTAAGTTTAGAGTTTCGCCCTGCTTTCATCATACCCGTGCAATGGCGGATCTATGATCAAAATCTATGGGGGTCGAATTTTAAAGGCGAAATGACAAGATTTTTTTTCCATTCGTAATGCAAAAAATTGTCTTAGAGTTACAATATCGAAAATTATAGACTAAAACTATTAAAAATATTAGAATACACGTACCGTACTATGTACTACGACTGACTGAGAGATGACAATTGAGGTATAGCACCAAACCGAAACATAAATAAAACTATAGCACGTTTGAAAGAAGTGATAGTTGTTTGGAGTTTAGGAGGAATAACAGTCACTAGTCAGTAATGGTAATTGTCTGTAGGTTTCTTTAGTCAACTAGGGAATCGTGTCCAAAGCGTGATCCCTTCCTGCATTTTGGTATGCATGAGAGAATTTGAGACTGACTTCAAAACTAAGAAAGAGAAACATGAGGGAATGTTATATACCTCGCTTCTGCAAGATACTTTGGCGCATTGGACATGCTTTCCATGCCACCAGCCACAACAACATCATTGATGCCCAACTGGATACTTTGTGCTGCAAGCATTGTTGCTGCAATGACCAAAATGGTTAGGTTAATTGATACCACAACAAATTATCAGTCATTGAATAAAAAGACTTCAAACTTATTAAACAGAAAACAAATAAATTGACATTTAATGAGATTAGACTGTCCACCTTTCATCCCTGATGCACAAACTTTGTTAACCGTTGTAGAAATCACTGAATTAGGTAGTCCTGCACCCAATGCAGCTTTTCTGGCCGGAGCCTGCCCCAAATTGGCACAGAGGACATTGCCAAAGAAAACTTCTTGCACAAGTGATGGATCAACATTTGCTCTCTTGAGGGCAGCTACAAAGGACATGGAAAATTACTCAATAAAAGGTCACGATAAACCTTTCTTAAAACAGAAGTTAAAGCAGAAGAAAAGGCTATACTCTTACCTTGAATTGCAATTGATCTGAGCTTTGTGGCAGATAAAGAAAAAAGAGATCCAAGAAGTGCACCCATTGGCGTACGTGCAACACCAACGATGCATACATCTGCACAAAGTAAATTCAGCCAGATTGTGTGAATCGGCAAGCTCAAGGTCAAATTCCCAATTTCCATACAGAGAGAAGCAAAAAGTAAGTAATCATAGAGAAAAAGCTCAAAGATGTCATTAAATTTTCACTTTCAAGTAACTTTAGCATTATCACTATAGTCTTTCAATGCCAGGGTAATGGAGATGCACACAAATTAGCCAATAATTTTAACAATTTTCAGGATACATAATACAGAGCAGATACAAGACCTCTAGGCTTAATCGATTATGAAGATACTGGTGCTGATACTGGAGCCATGGCTATATACCAATGGGAAAATCTGCATATCCAACAATTTAATTATCATTTGCTTATGAGATAATCAAAATAAGATAGCAGACACAAACTCTCAATTCCTCCTTCAATGCACTTGATCACTCCTGCAAGCTTCTCCATGAAATGTTGGATTATATCTCTTCCACATATTGGTTATATGGGCTGAACAAGCTGATCTCTACAAAATGACATAATGACTCATTCTTTTCAAATTTCGTGTAGCACATTGAAACTCCTTATGTAAGGTTTAAACTTGTCTGCATATCAATCTCTACAAAACATTTTTAAATGTAATGAGCAAGACAATGTGACCGAATCAGCAACACAACCCAACCCAATAGGCAATAAACCGAATCAGCAAATCAGCAACACAACCCAATAGGCAATAAATCAGCAACACAGAACCAAATCAACAACTTCCAATCTCCAAACCAATTCAATCCCATCCTCCAACAATTTCACAAATCTAATTGCCCTAAATCTAATCTGCATTCTGCCATAAATCTATTAACTATAAATTGCCCTAAATCTAATTGTTCAATAAATTAACTATGCTGTATCAATGTATGAATTAATCATTATAATCCCTAACTAACTATTAACTAAAGAAATTAAACACATAAGAAAATTAAACGGTTTAAATTTAATACTGCAAACTGCAAAGGCTACTGGCTATAGTGAGGGAATGCAGAATTCTCAGTCACAGATGAGGGACCGGACACCGTCTGGAGAGAGAGAGTCCTGGACGGCGGACGCGGCGGCGGCTCACGACTGGGCTGGTGCCGGGTGTGCTGGACGCTGGTGCAGTACGACAGTGGTGCTGCACTGCTGCAGCAGGGCAGGCAGTGGGGGGCGGTGGAAAAAGGCGTCGGCGCAGTGGGCACGGTGGTGCGATGCGGCGGTGGGCGAGAGAGAGAGAGAAACCAGGTCGAGAGAGAGTCTGAGAGAGGGGTCGAAGAGAGAGATGGGTCGAGAGAGAAAAACGGCGTTTTGAACTTCTTTTTTTTTTAAGGCAGAGCTCTGCCAGTTACAAAATAAAAAGGCCCAGGCCCTGAAGGGATCTTTGGATGGCCTGGGCCAATGGGGGTCGGGCTCCCAAAGGCCCAGTCGATGCAGGCTGAAGACCAGGGTTGGTCTGGGCCTATGGGGATCGGGCTCCCATAGGCCCAGACCAACTTATAAAAAAAAATTACATGTAAAATTTTTTTTTCACCGGTCCAATGGGTGGCGGCCGCCCAGGGCCGCCCCTGTACCCGTGCCCCATGATACGCTATAGCATACTAACCCCAAGGTTCTCCTCATTCCCCTCCCCGAAGTACACTTCTCCCCTGAAGTGTGATTCCCCCCTACAACTAATTGAGCAAGGGTCTATGTAACGCCCCGGGCCCAAACTCCATACGAATAGATTTCTGTATAAAATAAGGATCTTTCAACATGGATAATCATTTCTCTAGGCCGCAATATTTCAAAATTAATTTTGTACAACCTTAGTAAAATATCTATACACCATAAAAAGCCCAAAATATCAATTCGAGCACTAAAATTTACATTAGCATATCCGATATTTCCAATATCGATGAAGATCTCCCAAAATAATACAATATCGAAGTCCCCAAAATTAATCTTCAAATGTACTCTTGAAAACACGCCTTCGAAACACAAATATCTCTGAAGCTCCTCGAACTTCTCTAATTCCGCCAACTCTGGAAAATATGAAAATAAGGGGTGAGCTATGACTAGCTCAGTAAGTAGTAAGTCAATGAGGGTTGGGGAAAAAACAATTTTATCACAATAGCCGAAATTTAGAATAAAACATTGTGAGCCATACCGAATCCAAAAATATCATTTTGTAACAAAATATCCAAGGCCGCGCAATATAGGGAAATCACCAATGGTCACACAGACCTCCAGGCCACAAAGACCTCAAAATATCAGGCCACACAGACCTCCAGGCCACAAAGACCTCAAAATATTAGGCCACACAGACCTCCAGGCCACAAAGACCTCCAAATACCACGAGGGGTATCAAATTGGCCACACAGACCACAAGGATAAATTGGCCACAAAGACCATAGAGATATATCACCAGCGCAAGGATAATTTTCACAGCATGCTCACCAAACAAGTTATAAATATTTCAATTGAGTTTTACGAAAATCTCAACAATCTCATTTTACCAAAAACTTGTTCAATTCCCCAAATAATACATCAAAACCATATAAAATACGATGCACGTTCAAAATCTCATTGAAGAACCACTTACATCAAAACCATAAAAAAATACGGTACACGTTTAAAAATCTCATTGAAGAACTACTTACATCAAAACCATATAAAAATACGGTACACGTTTAAAATCTCATTGAAGAACCACTTACCTCGAACGTTTAATCAATCCTTAAAGCTTCTCCAATAATTGTCGAATAATCTCTCGGAAATTAGTAGCACAACATCAATCCCAATTTTGGTCTCCAATATACATCTCTGCAACTATTTATTAACCTTGATCTCTGTAGCTATTTATTAAGCTCAATCTCTGCAACTTTAAAATTCAAACATATCTCTATCCAACACTTTTAAATTCAAACTCAAGATCAAATCTTTATTCAAACCTTTAAATTAAAATTCAAGATCAAATCTTTATTCAAACCTTTAAATTCAAACTCAAGATCAAATCTTTATTCAAACCTTTAAATTCAAACTCAAGATCAAATCTTTATTCAAACCTTTAAATTCAAACTCAATATCAAATCTTTATTCAAACCTTTAAATTCAAACTCAAGATCAAATCTTTATTCAAACCTTTAAATTCAAATATAGATCACATCTCCATATCAGCACCTTTAAATTCAAAAATACAATTCAACCTCTATCCAAAAATCAAACACAAGATTAAACACTATCTTTTCATTTAAAATTCAAATTAATCACTTACACATTTTTCGGGACGGGATATTACAGTCTACATCTCGAAAACATAACGGGACATCCACTAGAAGTCCCGTGCGGTAGCTACTCCGCTTACCCAAAATATCTACCAAGTGAAAGGTATTTCGCCTTCCATAGAATCATTCGAATATTGACAAAGTTAAACCACACGCAACATTAGTCACAATATTTACTGATTTCCGACTGATCATCGCTAACTGGATTGATATAGTAACAGAGCTTACCTTCACCGTGATGTAGATGGTAGATGTAGTGTCGTCCCATATGCCAATACCACCACGAGCATAATTGCCTAGCTGGAGTGGCTCACGAAATCGTTGAGGACCATTTTCTTTTGTAGGTACTTCAAAGTTTGAGTTAAAAAGCTTCTTCCAGATGCAACCTGAACCTACTATGTCCGCACGATTAAACGAGGAGAAACACATCCATGCAAAAAAAACCCCCACGAGCCCGGTGGGAGCATGTGCGTTTCTTTGATAAAGTTAACAATTCCTCTATTGCGTCTGTCCTTGTCCTGTTGTGATTATACTACTTAGGACTGGAGTGTCTGTGTGAGGAACATGTACAATTCAATTTTTTTTATCTACCAGATTGATGCGCACATTGTACAATATGTGGTGCTACCATAATCTCCCTGAGTCTGTGAATGTGCGCATACGTGTGAGTGACACCCTGGTAGGTCAAATCCCGGCCCCCACCCCTTACTAACCCCAGACCACATCACGAGTTTTAATGGCTGAGACCGCATCAACCTATTTCACACCATCTGACTGGTCAGTTACAAAAATGATGGAGGGGTCCTTAGCCATAGAAACAAAACAAATGATGCCATGCTAGCATCCTTTGTTTTGAATCTCATCGACCTTTTCGTTGCGAAGTGATAATAGCTTAAATATGCATAATTCTTCTTATTAAATTAAGCATTATCATGAGTACATTACTTTAATTCTTGCATTTTACTTAATTGTGGAATAATGTGTATTTATATTTTCTTGAGTATAAAATGCCATATTAATACAAGAACATTTATGTTGCAAGAGTTAAATTCAGGGTTGAACAAACAAAGAAATCAAATGATAAAATTGGAACAAAAAGATGTCAAAGTGTGAAAGAATGAAAGAAAAGAAAATAAAAAATACAAAACCAAAAGAAAGTTTAGTTGCCGCATGACTTGAAAAAGGGAAGAAAGAAAAGGTGTTTTGACCAAAGAGGGGGCTGGCCGAAAAGAAGAGAAAAAAAAACTGCTGCCAAATAAAAAAAAGGGGTTGTTGCCGCATAGAAAAAAAAAGGAGAGACTTACGGAACAGAATTGAAAGAGGTTGCTGGCTGAATAAAAGGAAAGAGGTTGCTGGCCGAATAAAAGGGGAGGGCTGCAGCAAAATAAAAGGGAGACCTACGGAAGTGCAAAAGGAGGCTTTGACCGAATAGAAAGAAAAAGAGGGTCTACCGAGGAGAAGAAAATAGTGGAGAAAAAGGAAGTTGCTGCTGCCTGCGGAATGGAGAAAAGTGCTGCTGCCGAATGGAGAAAAAGTGGGGCTGCCGAATAGAAAAAGAAGAGAAAAGTTGATCGCTTGGCTTTTCTTCTAATGAGAGTACAATGACTATTCTTCTGAGATTCAGTTTATTTTATTTATCTTTTTAATGTTTAGTATTGATATTATGAATTTTGTTTTCATGATAATGAGTAGCTAAATTTTTAATTAAGGTTGAGGATGAAACCTTGTTGAGGATTATCAATGATTATTCATGAGATTTGAATTTTTCCCATGAATGTGTCTTTAATGATTAAATTGTTCTTGCTTCACATGAATTGATTAAGATGATTTTCTGAATATGAGTTCAATCATGTTTTTCTCATGACTTAGAATAGTCTGATTCAATTGATTGCTTGGATTATAATTGTTTGATTTTAGAATTGAATATCTTTTGTGATTTGTTTTTAACTTATACATGAGATGATTTAATTCTATATCTTTAAGCGAAGAAGAACATGTTTTAGATGTTTATATATGAACTTTGATGATAATATTTTCCATGGTAACGAGATTGAATTCTAGATTATCATGCAGTAGTCTGGGAAAAATCTAATGATCATGAATAATTGTTGTTATGAATTAGCAAGGTGGATTTTGAAAACCTTAATTCCTTTCTCTTGATAATTTACAGATTTTTCTATTGTCTTGCTTAATTAATTGTTTTCTTAGTTCGAGTATTGGATTAATTGTTTTCTTTGTTTGGATTAGCTTCTGTTTTAGTGCTATTTAGTTTCAGAAACAAAAACCATTTTTCTAAACTAGATTAGGATTCATTTAGTTGAGGTTTGGTTAATTTTCCTGAGTTTTTACAAGTCCCTGTGGGTTCGACCTCGCGCTTGCCTAACTATACTTTGGTACGGTTCGTGCGCTTGCGAGTACATTAAAATTTCACAACAAGTTTTTGGCGTTGTTGAGGTTGAGAATCCTAAAAATGGTAATGTGTTTAAAGTTAATGGTCAACGTTTGAAACCATTTTTAGAACTTAAGTCTTCAGAAATGGAAGAAGCGCTTCTCGAAGATCCTGTTTATCAGGATTGATCATTTGCTTACATTTAGTTTATTGTTTAGTTTTAGTTTTAGTTTTAGTTTTTTTTTTCTTTTTTCTGTTATAGCTGACATTTTGCAGGAATTAAAAATTTTCTAACTGTCCGCTTGATAAGGTACTTCCCGTACTTCCCTTCCTCCTATTTGTTTCATGATTTTTTTCTCATGTTTTTTTTGGTGCTCTTCTTATTCATTTAGAACATATCATTGCGAGTATCATTTTTAACATTGAGGACAATGTCTGGTTTAGGTTGGGGGAGAAGTTGGTTTATTTTATTTCATGTCTATGTCTATGTTTGTGTTCCTTTAGTTTTTATCGTTTTTTTTTCTTGCCAAAGCTTGAGTTTTATGTTTTAAAGTTCATTATACTACTTTTGCAGAAAGAATTTTACACTTTCATGCTCAATTTATTGCACATGCACGTTGCCATACATGCATACTTTTTGTTGAACTATAAGAGTGATTAGAAAATCTTGAAGATAACAATGTGGAGACTATTAACCCATGTGAGTTTTGAGCCTATCATTTTTTTCAGAGGGTTATTTTCTTTCTAATCTTAATATTCATTTGGAAGCGCATGATATAGTTTCTTGTTGTGGTCTCATTATTTTTTATTTTGGCTGAAAAAAAAATCATTTTTGTGTCACACTTGAATCTTGTGAAGTCATGGATATTGAAAGAACTATATTAATTTTTGAGAGATGAGATTAGGCCTTCTTGTTTAATTTGAGCCATTTTTTTCTTGTTTAATTTGAGCCATTTTTTTCTTGTTAATTTATCGCTTGTCACCCCTTTGAGCCTTGTTATTAGCCTTTCTTTCTTAAACCCTTCATCCACAGTGTTTCAAGAAGGAATCTGATCAATTTGTTACAATTTCGGGATGTGCGAGATTTCAAAAAAAAAAAAGAAAAAAAAAGAAAAAAAAGGTATATACAAAAAGAAAAGAAAAGAAAAGAAAAGGTGATGATCAATTATTGAGAAGCGAAGTGTCATGAAGGAATATTACTTTGTAGAAGAAGCATTGGAAAAGAAATAGAATGGAAATGTCAGAAGAATCTAAGATTCCAATTATTCTTGAAAACACTTCTCATTTTTACCTTCACCCTTTTTTTTTATTATTCCCCTTTCTTTTTACCCTACGTTACGTCCCAATAAAAGTCCTTATTTGATCTTGAGGATTGTATAGTTCTGATATTGATATGACTAAATAAAAGGTGACATAAATTTCTTTCGGCATCCTTTCATGAGACTACTTGTTCTTTCTTGATAGCGTTTTTCATGAGTTATATGTGAGATGTTTGATTTGCTTACATTATTCTGCTCATATATATTTTCGCAAGTATCATACCCATTTCAGAGTGATTTTATTTATTGAGTGATGACACCGGTAAGATTTGAGTTGAAGCAAACTTTCAGATAGAAATTCGATTCACGAAGCATGTACACTGTAATGTTGTGGGTAATTCCACCAGAAGAAAACACATACATGGACGGCTCGGCGCGGAGGTCTATAATAATTATGCTTTATGTTGTAGTAAATTAGAGGGCGACCGTTTAACAAATACATAGGTTGTGTTTGTGTTGTAAAATGTTGGGTATGAGAATATGTGTTGGTATTGAGTTTAGTAAAAAGGTGAAGAGAGAGGTAATTTTTTATATTTTTTTATGGGAGAGAGAGAGATTATATTGGAGTATTTTATTAGGAGAGAGATAAAATGTTGGAAATGTTGAGTTTTGCAAACACAGCCATAGTCATTACATTAAACATGAATTAATTTTTTTTGGATTATTCCATTAAACATGAATATCACATAGATTAAACACACACTCGTTTCGCGCTAACAGTAACATGTCCAGTATTATTACCCAAGTTGAGAGCATATCTTCACATATTAATTACAACGACACATTAACGACATGTACAATCGTTACTAGAAACGATGCACCGGAATTACCCTTTCTTGCCCTTCCTGTCGACTACTACAGTAGGGGCAGTGGTTGTATCACCGACAGTTCAACGAACACTCTGATTAGGCGGGTGAATTTGAAAAAATCATAAACATGAAGGTCACAAATTCTGGAACTAAGTTTTTTTTATAGGCTTCCTCAATTCGCCAATTTTGTACAAAAATCTTTCATCTAAAAACATTGTGGAGTTATGCATATGAAACTAAGACTTTTAATTTATTAATGTACTTCTCCCTCACTTTCTTGTGATCATAATTCTTGGGTTTTCTCGTTTAGGCTTACATAGCTTCCCATCGACTCGCAAAATTGATGACCTGATTGACTTATTCAATTTCTCTGATATACACCCTTACATTGTTAATTCAAGATCAATAGTCTTTCTTCATATAAGAATAAAAGAACCACATGCACATCGTGTTATCGTTGCTTTTAAGTGTGAAATATGTGGCTATAACTTATTGCATTCATTCAGGTCTCATTTGGTGAAGAAAAGCGATTCATTCAGATTTTGCTCAATTGCATGTAAAGTACATAAGATCTTGATTCTGCTCAATTCATATGTGAAGAAAAGCGATTCATTCATTTGTGGCTCAATTGCATGTAAGTACGTAAGAAAAGCGATTGATTTGGTGATGAAAAGTGATTAATTCAGATTCTGCTCAATTCATATGTGAAGAAAAGCGATTCATTCATTTGTGGCTCAATTGCATGTAAGTACGTAAGAAAAGCGATTGATTTGGTGAATAAAAGTGATTAATTCAGATTTTGCTCAGTTGCAGAAAAACGATTGATTCATTTGGTCAAATGTGAACTATCGAGCCACCCGTGATAAGGGTTCCATAGGGGCATTACGTCGATCATTAAACATAGCAACATGCGAATAAAATGGACTCACGTGTTCCACATTAGACGAAACTCATCACCCACAAAAAAACATAACATAGATCAAATGCGAGAGTAACTTGGACCTAGAACGCGTTGTGGGCACCATGGTAAATGTGGACAGGGAAGAAAGCACTCCTTGCTGCTGAGAGCGCGATAGACGGGGCTCGGGCATTATCGGAAGTAGCTCGGCGGCTTACTAGGAATGGGAGCCGCTACACTGGGGAGACAATCGTCACTTCTTGGACATATTTACAGCTTTTGGGATGGAGACGAGCTTCTTTAATTGGTTTCACTACAAGCATGTATCGGGCCTTCGGTTCGGTGCATTGATTTCTGAAATAGAGAAGGAGCGTACAATGATCGCATTCGTCCGATCAATTGGTTAGATGTCGAGTTCAATTCTGAGGTGACAATGAACTGAGGACACATTGTTGGAGGAGGAATCAAAGTGAATTATAGAGTAATTGACGAACTAAAGGGGCAAGAGCAAGAATCTAATATTCGATTCTCTGCTCGACCTGTAGAATGGAAAGGGATTGCCTCCAAAGGCAATCCCATCCGAAGAGTCAAAGAGACGGTCGGGCAATCCCGACCGTCCCATCTAACGGCTGGGATTGCCCAACTAAGAGAGTTGTGTGGGTCCCGCCCGGGACCCACACCTGACCCGGACAGGATTGGTTGGGCAATCACAACCCTTGGATGGGACGGTCGGGCAATCCCGACCGTCCCTTTGACTCTTTGAATGAAATTGCCTTTGGAGGCAATCATTTCTCCTGTAGAATGAACCGAAACTAGAGGATTATGAAAAGAAACAACAGAAGGGGCGAAGGTCAATCCGTGTCGGAGCTCAATCGCATACAAAAAATATGTAGGAAGAAAAAGGAGGGGCCGAAGGTCTGTCTAGGTCGGCCGTGTGCGTGGAGGAGCGGAGAAGGGTTAGGTTTTCCAATTGAATGACGAAGACAACGATATTTGTGGGAGGAAGAGGTTTTTTTGGTTTACTCGATGAGAAGACAGGTCGCAAACCTCTATTGGACTGCAGGTGGCAGGTTTACGTTACTTTGTGAAACAGAACCTGAGTCCAGAGTCCAGTATGGAGGCTGGACCATGAACCTACGCAAACGGGCTGTCGAAAAATATGGTTCAAACCCAAAGGCCTATAAGAAGGTAAAACATTAAGAGGGGAAGGGTAATCATGAAGTGGAGGAAATATAGAGGTTGTTCCGTTAGGAGTTTTGTGAGGATATTTTGGAGATGTTTGGAGTCCAAATATTTGGGCTCAAATATTTAGATTTAATCATAAAAAATTCACCTTATAATTTTTTATTATTATAATACTTATTAAATATTTCTTCACCTTTTCACCAACTCCCATAACATTTCTTTACTTTATAATATTTCCCAAACCCCAATACTCAAATTTTTCACCCTCAAACATACCCTTTGTGTTTTGAAATTTTTTAGATTATGTTAACTTTATTGGTATGCGTGTTATAGTTATTTTTATGTGAGGTTAAAAATGATGTTTAGTCGTAGGATTTTTGTATTGTGAGAATTCAAAAAATCCTAAGAATTTTTTGTTAAATGAACAACCCCATAGAAACGCAGACATATTGTTTTTTTCCCCTCTCTCTACTAGGATGTATATATAGAAATCCTCGAGCGACACCGTTTCATGTAGGGCATTACTCATTTTTTATGTATTAATTAAGTTCTCAGAATCTCAAATCCATATTATTACGCTCGGCATGGACAAAGAGAACTCTCTCCACATGCCAAGTCTTTCATACGACACATAAACTTTACGAGTTGACCCATCTAAGAGCAGTCCTCAACTACTTATTAAAGTGCTTCTTTGGAAGAGATAGCGACTTCAAACCAACTTTGTCATTTTCATTGGCAAGATATCATACTTTGGAAATGGGCCTATTTGGATATATACCTAATTAACCAAAAATCCGAATTCTCAGCTTGATCCAACCCCCAACCAAAGGCCTATAAGAAAAAAGAACATTATCCTCTGCACTTGTTCTCGAACCTACCTCCTGCAGTTCAACATTCCAAGGAAGAAGTCATCAAAAGATGATGATACTAGATTCGATAATTGCTCCAAGCAACTTTTATATTGGAAGAGAAACCTTTTAATAAAGAACCTACTAGTATTGTGATTTGCCTTCTTTAACTTCCACAAATTACCTATCCAAGCAAATTGAAGTTTAAATGGTTAATTTAAAACAGAACATATCAGTCTAGAGGAATCCCTAATAATAAATCAAGGGATTGTGTGTTAATTGAATATTTTTACATTATTGGTTTCTTAACCAAGCGAGAAGTTTCCACTTTCCTCCATTCATTTAATCATTTGATGAAATAATTGCAACCCACTTTTTCATGTTAGAAATACAACGAAAATAATGGTAAATAATTTAAGAATCGCTACATGATTCTTCTCTTTCTTTTTAACGAAACCTGACATGGACGGCCCTAACCACGAGCCCCAGAAAATCTAACTAGGGTTGCAGTCTTTTTTAATGATTATCTTGGATGCTTACCACTTAAGATGCATTTTAACAAGCATAGCAATACCATTCAATGTTTAGGATTTAGAAAGTAGATACAATCAACATTATTTATATACCCAATTCTCTTTCAAATTAGACAAAATTGCACCCACGACCCATTAATGTATTTGAAAGTTGCCATTGGTTTAATGAGGTAACAAATTAACTATTTAACCCCATGAAGTAATGATTTTGAAAAAAAGAGGCCATTTTTATCAACCTCCATCTCCCTCCGTTAACGGTAAATACTGACGTCAAATTAATGACACATCAATCTAATCATATTGTGTCACATGCTTAATCTAAATACGTCAACCCACAAATGTCATGTCAGTGCTGGCTTAATCAGCCACTTACATCACGTCAATACCAACAAAAAAAAAACTTAAGTTTTTCTCAATACATTGGTGCAAACCAACTCCCATATTTTTTACCAAAATCTTAAACTCAGTAGAATCTATCGATGTCAATATTTACCGTTAATAGAGGAGGACATAGATAGACTGAAGGGTTTTTTTTCTCGAAATTATTACTTTAATGAACTAAATGACTAATTTATTACTTCAAGAGATCAATTGCAACTTTGGAATACTTGGACGTGCGTATGTGCAATTTCAACTTCAAATTGCACCTACTTTGCAGTTGAACAAAGCAAATAACTGAGAAAAAAAAGCAAAGCAAATAGATCAAGAAAAAAAAACCAAATAGATGCAAATGTCACGGCGGCCTCTTCATAAAGAGCCACGCCGAGCTACTAAACTGCGGAAGTCTTCCAGAAGAAATGCCCACCTCATTTATCCAATTAACCACAGAATAAAGAAAAATAAATAAGACCAAATATCCACACCCCCAAACGACGCCGTGTCTCCTTGATTTTTTGGGATGTCGTCGTTGGTGTGCTCCATATGGGGTATTCATTATTCAATTTTTAGCTCCCTTTTCAATCAGCGGTCTGCCCCACGAACTGACAGAGAGAGACAGAGGGAGGGAAAGGCAGAGCTAAGCGTTCTTGTTTTCGTTTTCGTTATTTTTCATTTTTGTTCGCGCCCATCTTTTGGTGCATAAAATCGGTTTCTAATCGAAGAGTTCCATCCCGGGAAAGAAACTTGATCCGAAAATTGGATGGCGAATCTGTACGTGAAGGCTGTGCAGCCAACGGATCTGAATCGGAACACAGAGTGGTTCATGTACCCAGGGGTATGGACCACCTACATCCTAATCCTTTTCTTCTCTTGGCTCCTCGTCCTCTCCATCTTCGGCTGCTCTCCGGGCATGGCCTGGACTATTGTTAATCTAGCCCACTTTCTTGTAAGTCCTACCCTCTCTCACCCCCTAGACTTTTGGTGAAAGTTGTTTAATGAGGGCGTTTTTGGTTTTAGTTTTAGTTGATCGATTGGGTTGCTTGTTGGTTGGGTCCTACAGTTTGCGCTCTTTTATGCTGATTCATTTTGGTGTTTTTTTAACGAAAAAAAGGTACCTGTCTGGTATTTTTGATATGGGCACCTAAATGGTTGTGTGGGATTTTGATATTTGCTTGATTTATGTTCTTGTTTGTTGAATTGGGGCGTTGTGTTGACTTTTATAGGCCTTGAGATTCTGGATTTTTCTTTGGTCTATTGTGCGTGAAAATAGAAGACCCAAGTTCAAAATTTTGTTGTTGTTTGAAGGTAGATTTTGCTTTATTGGCTGCGGAGATTGCTCGTCTGATGGATTCAGAATTTTAGTGATGGGTAGAAAACAACGAGTCTTCTGATTCCCGAAGGCATTTTTGCACTGATGTAGTATATGTTCCATGGTTTTGTTTATAAAAGGATGTAGGGTATAATGTACGTTAACCTGACAAATAAGAGTGCGGTTTCTGCAGTAGGACAATTGTTGTTTTATTTTCAAGGAATAGATTTCCACCTAAGATAATGTGTAGGCCAACAAAGAGCCCTTTGTTGGTAAGTTATTTGTTAAGACTTGGTTGTATATTATTCTCCTACTTTGCATGTTTTTGCCTTTCACTCCTAGGTTAAGCTTCTTTGTGGTGAGTTTATGTCTTTCACTCCTAGGCTGAGTTGCTTCACTTTCCTGTCTGTCATGATTTTCTCTGTCACCTCCCTCAGGTCACTTATCAATTCTTCCACTGGAAGAAAGGAACTCCATTCGCTGAAGATCAGGGGATCTACAATAGGCTGACTTGGTGGGAGCAAATGGATAATGGAAAGCAGCTCACACGCAACAGAAAGTTCTTGACTGTTGTTCCTCTTGTGTTGTAAGTTTACTTCTATTGTATTAAACAACATGATTTGAAGTCATTTTATTTGTGTCATCCAACCCTTCTGGAGGGCCTTTTTTGAGTTACCATATGCATTAACCCTGTTTGTGGACTTTTGGTAAGTCTACTGTTAAGTAAATCTGTGTGGCGACCGGGTAATTTTGGAAGTATATAAACATCTTGTGGTTTTGAAGTCAGTTTGTTTGCTGCTTGTTTCCATGCTTCATCAGGAGACTCTGAACTGTCTCTCTCCTCTCTCTCTCTTGTGCTCTGTGTATTTGTGTATTTGCTTTATGTTGTTAAGTCCTCATTTTTTTTCACCTAAAACTAATCCATCATCAATACTCTTAAGTAAAGCTCATGTTTACATAGTAGTCTGTGGGGACTACATAGATGACTATTAGGAAGAACAATTTGGGTTTGATTTTATGAGATCATAATCTTCTGTTCTTGCCAATCTTTTTCTAGGCATCCTCTTCTTGTGAATTGGTGCTGAAGAAAGTTGTGTAAATCAAGCTTTAGCTCTTTGTCTAGTTTTTTTTATTGTTTTTAGGGCACCAATTAGTTGTAAAGAGATTATATTAGTCAGACTCTCATAACTTCATAGCAGTTGTTTGCCAACGTAGGCCATTTTTTTTGGCACTTATACATATCAGAGTCTGATTTTTTTCTGTGACTGTGATGGATACCTGATACTAGTTTCCTAGGTTAAGCCCCTGAGCTTTAGCTCACAAATGGCTCTTCCTTTGTCCCACTTATATGGGTGGTGAGTAACATTGGGGACCGATTGGGTGGATAACTTACTAATAAAGTAAAAAAGAATTCTATCTGGATTCGCCTAGTTGTGAAGGCAGCTAGGCTGTGCTGGGGACTTTTTCCCCCCCTTGCGATTCCCCCAACCCCACCCACAACAACAAACCGCACACACCCCAATAAACCCCCACCTGAAAAAAAGAGATATGTATGGTAACTAACGAGTGAATTTGAAGGTAATGATGGATCGCATGCATTTGGTAGGACCTAGGTTGTTCTGATACTTCATTTCTTTATGTTTCTAGTTCAACGTCTTGGTTTCAGCACATTATGTGGAAGCCTCTTAAGTACATATAGTGCACAACAACGAGGGAGGTCAAGTAGCAAATCGAGCCTTGATAAGAATCTTGCGTGTTATAGGTCAAGAGTTGGAAACTCCACTTGCCAAATAATCTTCTTGTGGTCATCCTATGGATATTTTTTTTGATAAATAAGTCAATCTCATTAGAAAGAGTGAAAACAGTACAAAGGTTATACCAGAATCACTGATCCAAACAAGCAAGAAAGCTAAGAAAATCATCTAAGTCCACAAAAGGGCATCCAAGCACAAAATTAGCCCAACAAAAAAGGGAAAACAACAAAACCCCCTGCAATCTATAGAGAGACAAAGAACAGTCTTCAAAACATCTACTATTGCGCTCCCTCCAAAGACACCACCAAATACAAGATGGTATCAATCTCCAAATAGCCTTCGCGATTGGATTGGAAAACTCTCTTCCAACACCACAACACATCCACCACCTTCTCAGACATAACCCAATGAAAATTCACTAGACAAAGCACATGAGACCACAACCCTCGCGCTAAAGGGCAATGCAACAAAACATGGTCAACAGACTCCCCATCACATCTACATAAGAAGCACCAATCCCCAACATAAACCCGTTCTACAAAGATTATCAATAGTTAGAATCTTCCCAAGAGAAGCCTCCCACACAAAGAAGGAGACTTTGTAGGGACACCAAGACTTCCAAACACCCCTCCAAGGGAAAGGCAAAGAATCCCCACGCGAAAGCAACCCATACATAGAGTTGACTAAAAACACCCCTCCCTTAGTACCCAACCAAACCATCTCGTCATCCTTCCCCTCTTCTTAATACCTTCCCATATAACAGCGCAAAAAAGGAAGATAATTCCTCCAACTCCCAATCATTTGCAGCTCTAGAGAACGGAACATCCCATACCACATGATCACCTTCAGCCACAAGACAATTAGCCACCATAGCCTCCTATGGATATGGCTTGGTGACTTCGTGGTATGTGTGGGACAAGGAGACTGCACACTACCAGAAGAAATTTGGGCCAAGGTCCTAAATTCCTTGTTGGGAAAGAAGCAGAATGATAGAAAGGAAGTAAGTACCGCTAGGGGTCATAGTTTGACGCAGCATGGGTATGAGACATGCTTGAGACACCTACCATTCGTCACATGTTAATTGGCTATCCAGAAGGAAGATCAGGAACATAGGTTTTTAGATTCTCAACTTCAGATGAGTATTAATTGCAGGAGAGTTTGATAATGAATGTGATTTCTGGGTCATCAGAAGGAGATGAAACATCAGATTTGCTGTTCTAGTCATATTACTTGTCTTAAAGGTTCGAGGACTTGCATTCATACATAAACACATTGATACTAAAACATGCACCATTTTCTCGTATCCTGACCAGAGCACTTTATTTTTGGTCTTCAGCTTACTGCCCTTGCATAATCTTTGTCATACATCACTTGTCAGGGGGAACACCAAAGAAAATTTTTTAGTTTGCTAAAGTAGTTGGTTGCTTCTCCTTTTTGCCAAAGAAAGTGAAGCCCATTGCTAGAATGCTATGATGGTTGAAACAATGAAGGAGTAGATTTTGCGTTAGTATGTAATTTTTTGCCCTACATACACTCCAATCCAGTTCATATTGGAGTTAATCTTATTGTAGAACTTCAATTCTCTTAGTGCGTAAAGCATTAATACTTATTAGTCATAATGGAGATAGTTGGTTGTGACCTCAATTCAAGGGCTTTGTTTTACTCATGGCTGTTCATGGTTCAATGTGGCCAGTTTTCTTGATATTGTACTATAGAACAAGTCTACTTGGTCACTGAAAATCATATATTGAACTCTATCATTTGGTGTATCCAAACAAAGCCAATCTGAAGTAGTGGCAGTCAAAATGGTGCCAGTTGGCAATATACATTGCTAGAGGAGAGCCCTTTGGGTGCACCCAAGAACATAAATATATCCGAATAAAAAAAATAAAAGGTTAGTTTTGGGCATGGAATTTCAGGCTTGGGCCACTTGGCCTATGGATATTAGAATCAATATACTTTGAAACTTCACAGTTGTTTAAAGCCCAGCATAGCCAATTGAAACCACATATATCAATTGCATATGTAATCCATAGGTTTGATGTATTTAGGGCTATAAACACTGATTGAGCCCTAAAAAATTTGTCCAACACACCAAGGTTGGAATAAGCATTAGACAATACCACATACTGTCATTCCAACACAGACATGACTAAGGGAGAGAACCTGAGACTTGCTCAGGAATGTGGGTACTTGTTAGAAAATGACCATCCAAAACTGACTGCCTAACCGATGGCATCTGTTTTGATAAAAAAACAGAAACCATCTATACAGGCAGATTGTAAAAAGGAAACTGATGTCTGTTGGCGGCTTGCGGTGCAGTAATGTGGGGTTTGTCCAACATTTAGGTTTCGGCACAACGAAGCTACATGCGGAACCTCGAGTAAAATTGAACATTCTGAAATTTTTTTCTTACTGGACGTGAGATTGCAACTGAGTCCTGACACTTCTCTTGCTGTAGTGGAGTTCAGGATTTGTTTAAGGTTGTTTCATGATAATTTTTCATTGCGCCTATGCCCTGATGTTTACAACTTTAGTTTTAGAGGCCTTGACAGTCGCATGTTTTTTGCCAACTGACTCATGCCAATTACTTGGGACTTTATTTCTGAAAGCTGCAATTGGATTCGCGTTGATTCTCCTCGCTTTTGACAGGTACTTGATAGCCTCACACACTACAGATTACGAGCATCCCATGCTCTTCTTGAATACTGTGGCAATGCTTGTGCTGGTTATTGCCAAGTTTCCCAATATGCACAAGGTCCGGATCTTTGGAATCAATGCCGACAGGTGAAGTAACGTGCTTGAAGCTCATAATCCTTCATTTGTTCTGGTAAAAAAGTTATATCGGTGTATAGAAGTGAGTCTGGAGTGATGTTCAGATATGTAACGTTCTGTGCCCGACTGTTATTGCAATCTCTCATGAATATTGGAGACTGTACAGTAGAGAAATTTGGATTATCACGGTGCAATTACAGCTTATCACATATTCTGACAATGCAAACTTCAAAGATAGAGTTGGTCCCAGATCTGAAAAAATGTGTTTCAGTGAGACTTTGTCTATATCAGCATAACTTGTTGGAAATTTCGCATCTCGTTCGTGATGTAGTTAGTGGTTCATATATATATATATATATATATATATATTTGATAAGTTATACTTTATTAAAGAAAAGAGAGTTGACCGTACAAGAGAATATGCTGACAACATACAAGCTAAAACATTTAGAAAATCCGCAAAACCCACGGAAGGATACACCCTAAAACTGAAGTAGCCCACATAAAAAGATAATGCAAAACATAGCCTCCCAAACTATCTAAAGACAAACTTCGTCCTCAAACATCTATTATTCCTTTCACTCTACTAAATGTAAGCAGAGATCATCTTACATATGGCAAAAACAATCGGATACTCAAACTTCCTCTTCACCCTCCTAGGCATAACCCAATCGAAGTTAAGAATGCTCAGCACATGCGTCCACAATCCTCTAGTCATTGAGCAATGAAGAAGGATATGATCAATTGTTACTCTTACACAAATAGCACTACTTAGTCAACCAAGTGCCCATCCTCCTTTAAGTTATCAATGGTATAATTTTTCCATGAGTAGCCTCCCAAACAAAGAAAGCTACTCTGAGGGGAACCAAGTTCTTTGAACACTAGAGCCAAGGAATATCCACTGGAGTCCTCTAGAAGTAGAGCATTCATCGATTTAATTGAGAAGACACCACTTTTAGAACCCATCCATAACAATTTATCCTCATCCCCTCTCTTCCAAATCTTCGAGTAGAGTAAGGAATAAAACGTCGAACAAACCTCCATCTTCCAAATCGTTAATCGTTCTTTCAAAGTGTACATCCCAAACTACAACTCCGTACCCCATCTCCATGCAATCAACCACCCAAGCATCCTTACAACGAGTGAAAGAGTATAACAGAGGAAACTCTAAGCTCAACGGTCTTTCCTCACACTACTGGTTGTGCCAAAACCGAATTCTGGAACCACACCGTACTGCAAACCTAATATTTTCCCTAAAAAACTTCCACCCTTTGCTAATGTGCTTCTGTAAGCTGACTCCATAAGAGCCCTGAGCCTCTAAAGTGTTCCAACCACCCATCTCGCAACCATACTTTTCCGTAATAACTGTCTTCCACAAGCCATCTCTTTTAGAAGTGAAATGCCTTAGCCATTTGCCAAGTAGAGCTTTGTTGAACAAGGATAGCCTCCTTAGACTAAGCCTTCCAGCATTAATAGGGGAGCAAACTTTAGCCCACTTGACAAGGTGAGACCTATGCTCTTTTCCACCACTTATCAAAAAAGAAATCCCTTTGAAGCTTATCAGTAGGGAAGCTAGAAAGAGTAGATCTAATCAATATTAACCTTCCCTCCTTTGAAAGATAAATTTGTTTCAAACTTGCCAACCTTCTTTCGATTCTTTCAACGATGTCATCCCAAATGTACACACTTTTAAACTTAGCTCCAAGAGAAAGACCAAGGTAGGTCATTGGAAGTGATGACACCCTACAACCGAAAATATTCGCCATAACCTGAACATCACTGACTCTGCCAATAGGAATAGCCTCAGATTTGCGAAGGTAAATCCTAAGACCATATACTGCCTCGAAACACAAAAGTGGACATCTAAGGTTATGCATTAGGTTCTCCTCAGCCCCACAAAAGATGAGAATATCGTCAGCAAATGCGAAATGCACAACCCATTAATACCATCTCTCTCAACCTCAAACCCCTCGATAGAACCTCTCCCAACCACCTCACTTATCATCCTACTAAAGACTTACATGACAATCATGATCAAAAGCGGTGACACAATCCACGAGAATTACCAAAGAAACCGTGAGGAGACCTGTTAACCATCACTGAGAATTTGATCGTAAATATACAAAACGCAATCCACCCACACCACTTCTCTCGAAACCCACATCTCCTCAGAAGATACAATAGAAAATCCCAATTCATATGGTCGTAAGCCTTGTGAATATCTAGTTTGCACAATAATCCTGACACATTCAATCTCAATCTCTAATCAATGCACTAATTTACGATTGAAACGGAGTCTTGAATTTGCCTTCCCCTCACGAAAGTATTATGAGAAGGCGAGATGATTTTCTTAAGCACCAACTTCAGCCTATTTGCTAAAACCTTGGCAAGAATCTTATAAAACCTTCCGACCAAACTGATGGGGTGAAGTCTTTCAAGTCTACAGCACCAACTTTCTTAGGAATGAGAACAATGAAAGTAGCATTCATACATTTAACAAATTTACCCATATAGGCAAATTCATTAAACATAGCCAGAACATCCCCTTGAACCACCTCCCAGCAAGACTGGAAAAAAGCTAAAGAGAAATAGTTCGGGCCCAGAGCCTTATCTATGCTTAGGATCTCAGTATCGTTTACGTTTGAGCTATTTATTTGTTCTAAAGTCGATTTAAAACCGAGATCTTGCTTTTAAGCATGTGTATGTAATCAATATATATCTCTTGCTTTAAATTACTTTTGATCACATCTCTTTTCTAATAGATGTTTTTTCATTTTTCTAAAAGGAGGTTAAATCGTTTTACTTGCTATTTTTTGCTCATAACGCATTGTACTTTGAGGTTAATTTGCATATGTTATAAAACACTGTTTTATTATGTTTTATTGTGATATATTTGCGAAATATTTTATGAAACCTAATTTTTCCCTTCTTTGGTTGTCTATAGGGATTCACAATGTATAAAATTGGTAGTAGTTAATGGAGTCAAAATTGGTAGTTTAGGTTAGGGCTGCACAACCGGAAATTCAGTCTGGTTTTTGAACTGGTTGTGCTTAAATGGAAGGACCGGTCCAAAGTGGTCCGGTGTGGACCACTTAAATGGTCTAGACCGGTTTTTTTTCATAAGTTTTTTTTAAAATTTTCAGCTCATATCTTAAAATAAAAAAATATAAATTCATTCAAATAAAGTTTCATTTCTAATCATTAACCTTATTTTTTGTGACAAAAAAGCACATATAAGATTACACTTAAAGAGTAATGCTAGTATTAATAAATATTTTATGATCAGATCAGTAATGTTAGTATTAATAAATATTTTATGGTCAGATCAGTAATGTTAATATTAATAAATTTTGTTAAAAAATTATTCTTCTAATTTTAATAAATATATATTTACTTACAAAATGAATATATAATCAAAATAACTATTATTCTTGTATTATATTCAATTGCAGAGAGATTATAGTAATTAGTATAAGAGTATTCGATTCTAACTCCCCATCCCAATTTGAAACAATTGAACATAATTCACCAATTGAACATAGTATAATGAATGGAAATTAATAATTATAGAGAACCTAAAATAATATTGGATAAAAGAGTTCAATGAATAACCCTCGAGCATACATACTTGATACTATTACCACTTGATCATGTCATTACAAGTTACACCTCAGTCACACACACATAAATCTTCACAGAAAACTTCCAAGTTGGGCGTTGTTATTAGGCGATCAGAAGTAGAAAATTTGCCTAAAAAAATTGAAATACGACCCAAAGGTTAATTAATACGCATGCAATACTGAGAGAGTACCTAGTACCCTCAAGTATACATAATAGTAGTGTATCAGATCTGTACATACACAAATTTTTATCATATGAGGATCGACTATTGAGGGCCGGGGCAAAGCAAGGTTACAAATCTACAATTAGTCAATTACATACACAAATTTTGAGAATCACAGGACGATTGGGGAGAGGAGAGCCCTTGTCGCTGGGCCCTGTCGCCCAGGGCTGCTGCCTACGCCGCTGTGGTGGCCGTGGGGGAAGAACGACGCTGCTGGGTCTGCGTTGGTGGTCCTGCGCTGGCGCAAGGGAGTGGTGGTTCTGGGCTTCAGGCGTTCTACGCTAGGAGTGGGGGTTGGCGCTTGGCTGCTTGGGGGTTTTGCACTCACTGGTGGGTGGTGGTTGCACCGGAGCCTAAGGGCTGGGGGTTTTGCTCTGGGGGACAGGGGTTCAACCGTTCAAGAGGCAAGAGGGAATAAGGATTGAGAAGGGGCTTAGGAGTTTGGGTGGTGAAACCGTGAAAGGTTGAAAGCAAAACTATGCGCATTGAGTCTAATTCTATTTACTTTTGTTTGTAAAACTGAATTAAAAAATATATTATTTATATTTAATAAATCCGGTTTGTTTCGGTCCAGACCGAATCTCAAAAGATCTGGTTCGGACCGGACCGAATATAACTAATTTTTAAATCCGGTCCGGACCGGACCAGATTTAAATTTTTAAGACCACAAAACCGGTCCGGTCCGGTCCGGTTTTGTGGTCCGGTCCGATCTGCAATCCGGTTTTATGCAGCCCTAGTTTAGGTGCATCATGTCAAACTCCCTATAATTGATGATTGAAAAATGTATTTATTCCTATTCATACTTAATGACTTTTTTTCCTATCGAAAGGAGACAAATTTCCAAAAATGGACATGGAAAGTGCTTGATAATATTTCTCTAGTACATTTAGTATATGCTTTTTATTTAAAAATATATAACAAATTTATACATAAAAAATTATACTAAATACTCTAATATTATTTCAGTTCCCACAATGAAAGCATAAATGTATTCAAGAAGTAACCATCCGGTAAAAATTTTGGTTCTAAAGTTTCTGTTTTAATAGGTCCTAACAGAGGTTTCTGATGCTATCAATTAATGGTTTAGTTGCTCTAATTTTTTTAATTGAACCATTAATGCAATGATAAAATTTATTAATGTATTGACAACTTTAGAACACTCTATTAGGACTGTTAAGACTGTAACCTTCTCCGAACCCGGCATTCTTCGTGCCTAGTTCCGATCACTAGTCCAAAGAAGGCTTTCTCTACTAAATTACTGATCTGAAACTGAGATTATAATTCCAGGCGCAGAATTGTCATTATTATTTATGAAGACTAGCCAATAGACTGATTTAGTGGAGAAACAGGTCTTCAACAGTTTGGCCCAGGGAATGTTTGGGTGGTCCCTCTCAAGACCAAAAAAGGAGTTCTTGTGAGAAATTTCTACTCTTTTCGTATACTTTTATCCAAAGCAGGTGATGACATCAAACTAATGATCATTTCATATATATATGGAAATGGCCCCCAGGTTGATGTTTGGGGTCATTGAGTGGGTGTCAAAAATATTAGGTAATTAGCTTTTGGTTGGGGCAGGTAAAGCATTTTTTTTTTTAATTAGTACAATTTCTCTATTAATTGGTGTTGTTGTTTAGGTCGTACTCTAACGGCCACTCATAGTGTAATCAGCGGCCTGCATCAACTCGATTGGTCTCCTAAATAGTCAGTCAACTCCGGTCATTTAGGTTCTCATCAAGGGTATGGACCATACATTCTTTTTGCAGTAAATTTCTTTAGCCCTTCACTGCTCCTATAAATGCTTTCATGGAAGGACGGAAAATTCTCAGCTGCCATGGCTAAGAGGTAGACCTGATCTGCCACTAATTCCTTGGAATTAAATAAGCTGAGGAAGAAATTGTATTCAGTTTCAAACTCTTACAAGTCTTTAGAAACAGCTGCTGAAAACATACAAAACAGCAGGTTCGTTACATATTCTGACAGAAGAATATATGAATATAGGCCATTTTGCCTAGGAAAAAAAGAAAACGAAGCCTTATATTCACCTTTTCTTCTGTCCTCCTGAACCCACCAAGATGAGCTTCAAATAGCAAAAGATGAATAAAGCGAAGAACTATATATGTTCTTGTCTGTTAATTCAGGAGACCAATAAAACATGTAACCAACCAAGTGAAAAAGACAACGAAGGAAGGAAAAGAAGAAAAGCAGAATTTCTTCCTCTCAGTGTCCATTTTATTTACCAATATCCTCCATTTAACATTGCAGTCCAATAGCCGGTTGAATTCCCTTGCCCCTTATTCTGCTCCACTTCGCTTGTACTGCTTGAAACCTGCTTGGATTCTACAAAAGGATACAAAAGCTTCCCACTGTTTTCTTGAATCCC
Organism: Myrica gale; assembly: GCA_963930655.1. Classification (NCBI taxonomy): domain Eukaryota; kingdom Viridiplantae; phylum Streptophyta; class Magnoliopsida; order Fagales; family Myricaceae; genus Myrica; species Myrica gale. Next base: position 16,162,064 of record OZ005599.1, read on the forward strand.
ATACCTACTTCCAAGTCCATCAACAGAGAAAAGAGGGGCTGGTTTGAATTCTTGGAACTGGAACCCAGATGAGTACACTGTATTTGAGTTGCGCATCGGTGGTGGGAAATACGTTTTCATATCCCTTGAAGCAATTCCACTCCTCAGCAGCTCCAAAGCTGAAAGAGAAGGGGAGGAGGTAGAACTAGAAGCACGCTTTTCGATTTTGGGTTGTAGTTCAACATATTGAGATACACTATGCCCATTTTCTATAGCTGGAAAAGCCATGAGATTAAGATCTTGGCCTTCCTTGGCCTTAGGGTTTTGAGAAGAAAATTGTGAGAAGCTCGGTGGATTAAGATCAGGAATCTTCGATGAAGTTGACGCTGCCACCATAGGCTTTTTGTTCTTTCTTGAACCTCCCCCAACAGGAACGTTCCTCAGAGACCCACCATCAGTCCAATACCTTCTACAAGTCTTGCATAAGTATCTTGGTTGAGTAAGGCTGTAGTTGTTGTAGTAACAGAACTTCGTGTTAGTTGAGTTGCACCTCGGACAGTTCAAGTGCTCCTGAGGCCTTGCCCTTCTCTCCGGCATAGGCCTTGTGTTCGGAGCTACCCCTTCCATGGGCTTCCCCAGACCTTCCTGGAACCCTCGTGATAAGAAGAGAGACATTGAGAGAGAAAGGAAAGCAAAAGGAGACCCATGTGTCGCTTAGCATACAAATCTAAAGGACCAATTTAAACGTTTAACCCAACTATCATAGATCTAAAGAGCTCGATTGCACTTCCATAACAAAACAAAAGATCAAAGCGGAAAAAATATACGAGTCTATTAACGACTAATATTAAGTGGACAAGCAAAACAAAGGAGGCTTGTCTCCCGCGGATCAAATTAAAAGAAAACAAAAGGGAAAGAACCAATGGAACAATAATAGTCACAAATAATACCTTTTTCCCGGGCCTTTATCTGTTATGAGTTATCTCATAATTCAAAAAGGGAAGAAAAGAAAAAGTACTGTGCTTGCAAGTCTAAATAACAGATTAAATGTTATCCTTGACGAAAAGAAAAAAGATTGCAGTCGCTTTTTGAACATTAGCCGGTAGAGAAGTGATCGATGATCAATGAAACAAAACTCACAACAATCTTTGAAAGATAAGTGGAACTCGATCTATTATGGTCTCAATTAAACAATCCTAACCAGAACAAATAGCTCGCAGTTGTAAATAAAAAAGTAAGAGGAACAGAACAAATCCACCCACCTTTGGCCATTGAGCAGGACCATCCATGAGTTCAGAAGAAGATCAAAAGAGTAAGAAAAGCAACGGGTGACTTCAGCGAGAGAGAGGGGAGAGAGAGAGAGAGAGAGAGTGCACCCCTCCTTGTAACTGCAGCTGCTCTCAGTTCAAGAAAGAATGTTTTAGATTGTTTGTACGCTGGCTTAATGTGGTGGCTTAATTACTTTATGAATGATGAAACTCAAAGAAGACTAAGTATTTGTTTTGACTACACCCATGAAACAATATCTCTGTATATAATGTCGTTTCTGGACCTAATTTGTTGTTATTTTAATTACGTGGGAATTTTTGTCTTATTTTGTCCATAAAATTATCACCACTTTTTCTCCTTCACTAATATTGTTGGTGGAATAATGAGGGTGTATGGTGGAGGCCGGTTTCTCTTTTTTGACTGATTAAATAATGACTGCCTTTATTCTTGTGTTTCTTCCTCATACGTACCCTCTTCTAGTATTTGTCTAAGGATCATGACTCACGAGGAGGGCGGCCAGTGGCCTTTTGTTTGGATTATCATAAAGACCAGACTTGATCGGTTCGCATAGTCTGCAATTTGTCAACCAATTCTTTACCCAGCAGTAGCTTTCCCTAAGGATTTAGGATTTCTTCAACAGTGACTTTCTTAAGGGACGTCTTATGATTTCTTGGACGTACGTACAGATCACATCCCAAAACCGTACGTAGGAATATATCATATCTGCCAAGAAACAACTCGTATTAGAAAGTCGCAATTACTTTTTTTTTCTTTTCTTAAAATGTCAAATATATCGACCGATGCCATTTCAAAGCAGGATCTCATGAAACTTATAAAGTCATCCTAAGTAGTTTGAGAGGTTAGAGCTGCAAACCACTACATATGTCGGCCTATGATATTGTGGGGGTGGGAAAAGGAGAAAAAGAAAAGGAAGAAAACAGTGGAGTGTGACGTGGTAAGCGAAAATTGATTTGTTGTTGTAAAGGAGAAAAAGAAAAAAAAAACCACATACAAAAAGAGAGACAGCCTTGTCTTCAAGTGCAGATAAACAAATTGAAAAGGAAAACGAAAGTTGATGGAAGGAGAAGATCAAGAGTGGAGAGCCGACAAGAAGCGACAAAAGAGGCAGTACTGGCGGAGCCCAGATAATGCGCAGTAGATGGAGGAGAAATCTTTGTGCTGGGCATCTTTTTTCCGATGGTGACAGCTGCGGGTTGGAATTCTTCGAATAAGCCAAGCCAAGAGGCCAGAATCTCAGTGGCAACTTCAGAGGGCTAGGCTTTTTCGTGGAGTCCTCTCCACCATTATAAAGAGCTGTCGTACGTTGAGCCCCTCATATATATATATATATATATATATTCGTATAACGCTTAAGGCCTATTGCTCCATAGTACTAGTGAAGAAGTTACCCCCGATAATAAAACTCGAACAGCTTGCTTGATCAATCATGGAGTTAGATAGGGGAAAACACTTTTTTTTTTCTCGGTATGGGGGAAAACACTTGTTACTACGTACGCCACACATGAGATTGTAATATAATGGAGAAATAGTTAGAGATCGTTTGCCTTATGAATGATTTCCTCTGTCAATTTCTTTCTCTCTGTTTTTTTTTCCTTTCTTTTTTGAGATAATTATCTATTAATTTCAAAATCAGTAGCTGGGGATCTGAATTGCTCTTGAAGAAGAGCATTGAAGTGAATATACGACCAGTACGTCTTTTCAACTGCCCTGTTGAGGAGGTACTTTCAACCCTCCAAACTTCTGTATTCACATTTATGTCGTTCACTATACATCATATATTAATGCATGTCGTTTTATCCCTTATCGATGCTCTTCTTTATAGAGGGAAAGAAACATCCAATTTCTTTAATTAACACGTTTTATATGTAAAATCTCAAGACCTACAGTTATTTCTTCTTTTTCCAACCCCAAAGCGAAAAAACTCTCGTGTTTTATGACAATATTGCTTCCAATTAATTATTATACATCCCCTTTTTGGTTAGTAGTGTCAAAAGCTAGACCTTCATGTCTTTTCATTGAATAGTTTAGAATAGGACAAGCTAGCAGCTCCATGCACAAACAAATGGAGAACGGCGCAAAGTTGTTAACTGTCCAAACAACTTAAACTTTCCACTCCTTGGAGCCTAGAAATAGGGCAGAAAAGGAAAAAACAACAACAAAACAAAGCAAACCATAACAAAGAATCTCAAATTTTATTCCCGGGAAGGGTTTGGGAACTCAACCACTCTCCCTCCATCCTTCTACAAAAAAAAGTATCAATCGTACGTAGTCATCTTCTAAGAAGTCTTCTTCCTCCAACCTTTTCTTTTCCATTAAGTTTTCTCCCTCCTTGTAAAGCTTTTTCAGGAAACGATCTCTATTTCTTTTTCTCCTTCAATTTCTCTCTCTCTCTCTCTCTCTCTCCTCCTCCTCCTCCTCCTCCTCCTCTCCTCTCTTTCTCTTCTTCTTTTTCCCTTTCTTTAGTTCTTTTTAATTCATTCTTCTCTCCCCCGTCTCTTTTCATATTCTTCTCTTTATTCTTCTCTTTTGGATTTCTTCTTCTCTCTTTTCTTTATTTTCACTATCTTCTTCTTCTTTTCCTTTTATTTTGCTCTCTTCCTTATGAACTATCCTAATTCCTACTTTCCTTCTCCACTTACTATCTTAAATTAGCCTCCAAATTTTCTTCCTCTTATAGCTCACCAAAAGATTGCAGGCAAAATATTTATTAAGTCTCATCTTCTGTGAGTAGTGCTACAATAATGGAAATTGTTTTTTTTAACAAAGTCAAGTTATAGTGTAGATTTTCTTATGTAGCTCCAAATTAGTTAATCACATTACAGTTTATTCTACTGTAACTAAGATCTTAATGTTGCGGGCCTGCGGCAAATCCTTTATCGCTGTAGCTGTTATAAAGAAAAGGGCCGCCACATGTGCGATTATGGGAACAACTATCGAAAGCAAGGAAAATCATTGATTACAACTGCATCTAGAGAAAATGTAAAATGATTTCCTTTCTTGGCTGCTCCCATAATCTCATAATCGCCCATGTGAAGGCATCCTCTAAGCCAAGAAACATTAGAACAGAATCACTCTCTTGGTCTTATTTTTTCTGTCTTTTATTTCTTTCTTTAATATTGGTTGGTATCCTATGTATTGACTGGACTGTTGGGACTCCATACCCTCGTCTTTTGCAATTTGATTAATATTCCAAAAAAAAGGCATATTCATGAGATTCTCTATTTTGAAGGACTTATATTAATATTTCACATTACCGTGAAGAAAGTTTCTTGTACTATGAAATCTTTAGTTTGATATAAGAAAAGCGCTTTTTTAGGAGACAATGATGACATTAGCCCACTCTAACCCCAAGGAAGAGAAAACGTGCATCTCTCTTGGTGATGAGAACGTGCATACAGAAAGCTGATCTAGCTAATCGAGAATGTGAAGGGTGATGGGACAAGTTCAAACGTGAAGAGCATGGAGCTGGTTGATATATATATTCATGTCGGTAGGCAATTACCTCCACCGTACGTAGAGGAATAAAAATAGTACTCAGGACTCCTTTGTTTCAAAGTGTACACAAATATTTACTAGAAAGTAAGAAATCACATCGTTATAAGTCATGTACAGCTTCCAACTATTTTTTATTTTGTAATATTGTACACTTAAAAATACTATAAAAGAAGTATAATCATGTACACCTTTTCAAAACTTATTGAGTATAAGAAGGTCATTATAAATTTACATTCAACATTTCCACTTCAGGTAGGAACAATTTGGATAGTTCAAGAGTGGTGTCTATCGCAATCGTTGATAGGTTTGAAGGTAGTATTTACATTTCAAATTGAAAGTTCAATGGTTTTGAACGGAAAGAGTTGAGATGAACCTTAACTTGATGAGCGCCCAGCATCTTTTAGCCTACCAGTTAAAGAATCCTTCGCGTTCAGACGGTGATCGAAAGGTTTGGCGCACTGAAGATTGGCTGAAAATAATCTCACTTTCCGATGATCGGACCATTACACGCGCACATATTAATCCTTCCGATCGGCGATCACAGTTACTTACCTTGGCAATACTTCAATACTATATGTGTATGGTCTTTTCATGGGTTCTCATTCCCATTTTCTAAGGAAATTGAAGGGATCACTACAGTACCGCGTCCTGAATCAGTTTATTCTGATATTTGGAGATTTGGATAGATCTGATCAAGAAAGATTTGTCTCAAATATATAAATATATATTAAGTATGAAAAGGTATTTCGAATCTGTATAATATATAAGCAAAAACTACTAGTGGTTGTTATATATTTTACTCAGTTAAAAATCAGTAGCTATAGCTAGCTAGCAGATATATTACTCAATAAATTTGGCTAGCTAGCTTAATTTACATCCATTAGATATTCTTGTGGGTAGGGGTACGTATAAAATCTTGAGTGATCCTGTCTGATGGAAATATATTAAAATTGCCTGATTGAACCGCATTGTTGGCAATCAACCTAAGGTTAATGTGGATGCTGCAATTCGTCCTTTTAGTTATGCTGTTGCGTGTGTTTGTAGAGACTCGAAGGGTGCAATTCTGGGTGCTGCTGTCTCCCATGGAGTTTCTTTGGATCTGGTGGTGGGTGAAGCTAGAGGGGTTGTTTTGTGCTTACAGGTTGCTGTTGATTTGGGTCTTTCTTCGGTAATAGTTGAAGGTGATTCCACTATTGTCATGGAAGCTTTACAGGGTCCTCTTGTTTCTTGTCCTTGATTGATTACGAATGACATTTGTAATGCTTGTCGTTTGTCTTCGATTCCTTAGGATTGTCGTTTTGTTTCTATCCCGCATAGTGCAAATTCCTTAGCACACGATTTGGTTTGTTGGGCTGCTTCTTATTCTGTTGAAGGACGCTTGTCCCCATCTCACGAGCTGCTCTCCAACGAATCCGAACTCCACTCCCTCTGACTGGATGGCTGGATGTCATCCAGTCGGACATCCGAGGGTGGGGAGCGGGAGGGGTGTGGGGCCCGAACAGCGCCCCTGCCCACGCCTCCCCACCGTCGGATGTCCTACTGGATAGCATCCAGCCCTCCATTCGGCAGCTCTCCAACTGCCCTGGGTGTATGCTGGTTTTTTTCCTCCTTGATTGGGGTGTTGTTTTTAGTGTTTTTTTTTTATGTTTTCTGTTGGTTTGTAGAACTTTATTCCAGAGTAATGAAGTTCATGATTATTATGCTTAAAAAAAAAACCTAAGACTCATATCCGTGGCAACCCAATTATATATCTTCAAAAGGGAAAGCATCGAGTCAGACATCAGGAACATGTCTGACTAATCAAGCAAAAGATACGTACACAACTCCAAGGTCATTAAGATTACTATTTATCCTGGCCAGAAGAACGCAATCAGCTCCTTAATTATAATTTGCTCAACAACTCCTATTCACTTACTAATCAAGCAGGTAATTCTCAAGGGTACATATTAATGGAGCCGAACTTGGTAACGTGGTTTGCTCAATCTCCCTTGTCATGCAGTACTCCTGTTAATTGTTAAATTGCGTAATGATCTACTGCAGCGGGTTAGCCCATAACTATAGCCTTCTTTTGCAAGCTATAAGACTGCCTGGTTTTAGGGGAGGAAGCTGCGTTCTTACTGCAACTTAATTATTGGATTAGCTCCACAATTAGATCCAGCTATATGGGAAAATTTCTTAATAAGTCTAAGGGTAGGTTTGTTTGCTTGTAAAATAAATTTCGTAATTTATTTGACTTGTTTTTAGGTATTTGGCAAGCACCTGAAAATGAGGTCAAAGTAAAAAATTTTCAAGTCAACTGTCTATTATTTTCTGGAAAACAAACTAAGCTCAAATTTTTTGTAAACCATTTTTTTGGAATATTATAGTTTTCCTCATATCTCTGCGCAAAAATCAGAAAACCTCCATAAAGTTTCAAAATATTTTATTCTGGCTCATATGTTTAAAAACAATCAATTATTGTCTTTGTTTGATTTGACCGTTAAATCACATGCAAAATGACAGAAATGCCCCTGCAACACAATTTTTTTTTTAAAATAAAAAATGATATATAAATAAAAAGTAATATTTTTTAAATAAAAATGGAATTTGAAGGTTGCATGATAGTTTTATATTCTTCTCTTTCCAGGCCACGTGACCAATTTTATCATAAAAGTGTACCTCAAGTACCTTCACGTTGAAATCAGCCCAAAATATTAAAATTTTGAGAAAAATATCATGCCACGGGGCAGCCTATGATTGCCGTTGAGATGACGTCTAAAATCCCCGTAACCACCCTTCCGTCTTTTGACTAACAACAATAGGATGAGAAATCAATTTGTCTAAAAAACTTACGTCAGAAATTCGACGGTTGAAATCGATACCTGAGGAACTAAAAGTGTAAACGGACACCTGTACGATAATTAAGCTTTTTTTTATTATGCAAATACGTAAATCATTAAGCATGTCAAACATTAAAAAATATTTTCTTGAAAATATTTTTAAAAAATAATCAAATACAGGAAAAAATTTTTTTTTTCTTAAAAGAATTTTAATAACTTTTTTTTACGTAAATTAATAGTTTTAGAAGCAAACAAATGGACCGTAAATGTAATTATTAGTTAAGACTCTTTGGCTGATACAACAAACTTTCTTATGGGTAATGCTCAGTCCGAATTCTGATCGAGCATGAATTTCGAAAAGCTACTTTTCAGAACTTCGGTTGAGAGGCAGAAAGAATATTCATGATCAGAAAATTAGTTGGATCAAGGAAACGTTGGTCCATTGATCTCTATCTTCTATGAAATTGTATCCCTTTCTTTCAACTGAATAAAATTGATGGAGGCCCAATGAAAAACAACAAGAAAATTGAGGCAGAATAAAAGAAAGGCTATATTACTCCGCACATCCTTGGACTTTGACTGTTTCCCAGATTCGTCTTCAGGGTTCGATTTTTCCTAAAACTATCTATGAGGTTTAGACTCATTCCCAAATAGAGTCTGCCGTCAACCTAGTGGACGAAAATGCAAACGTGGCTAACAACTTACAAGTGAAAATTGACACGTGTCAGTAAATACAAAATTAATAAAAAAATTAATTTTATTTAAAAAAATCTGGCCGCCGAGTTCCGGAAGGAGGAGGAATCGTTCTCCACCCTGGGCGGTGCTCTCACTGTTGCGGGATGGGGGAGGACCCCCAGCCGCCTTAGAGCCAGGGAGGGAGCATTTTCGTGTAAGTTGTTACAACGTGTACATTTTCGTCCACTAGGTTGACGGCATGATCTATTGGGAATGAGTCTAAACCCCATAGATAGTTTATAAGAAAAATCGAACCCCGAATACAAATCTAAAAAAGGTCCAACCACTTAGACCGTGCGGAATAATTTAGCCTAAAAGAAAGTCTGGAATAGTTATACTAAACCTCGACTCCCCAAGGGGCAAGGAGGACTGATTTTCTGGGCCGGGGTATCAGTCCTTACAATCTGTAAGGGGCTTGTGGGTCTTGAATTATCAACATCCGGGTGCACTTTTAACTCATCATAAAAGCCCAGTTTGTGAGGCCTTTTTGTTTTTTTAACGAACTTGATGCACCTTCGCTCTCACTTTTTCCTTGTTTGGTCCTCGAATAGTTGCTAAACTTGACACAGGACATTAAGGGCCAACACTCGTTAGAATGACAAACTTTCACTCCAAGAGGAATTGTAGCCCGTAGATAGGAATATTGAGTTCCAATCCTATTAACTTTGAGTAAGTTATTAACTTAACTAATACTCGAACTATATATAAATTTGGTTCGAGTAGTGTGCATTTCTAAGCTGAATTCGATTTGTTCGAGTTTGGTACAAAAAATTGAGTGCAACAGATTTTTTTTTGTCATTAAAAAAGAAAAAAACAGATATTGAATTCCTCAAGCTTCACTTTGATTTCAAGCTCATTCGTTTCCTTTCTTCACCTTTTTTCTGTTGAGATTGAAACCAAACTGAACAGAGGATTTTATGGCCCTTTTTCAGCGTGCGGTTTTCCTTCATTTCGACAATAATATTTCTTATCTTTGTTTTTTTCTTTTTTGCATGCATATTCTTATTATCAAAAGCTTCCATTTAAAGTAATATTGCATTCACTTGGACAAATCCTGAGATCCAAGACTCCTACCTTGTAAGAGAAGCAAATTCTTGAGCTAACTAATAGATGATTTGGTAAATTAGGAGTCATGGGATTCGTGTTTCCAAGGATGCGATGCTAAGTCGAGGTTAGACTTTTAATCTCCATGGGGCATCATCTAAGGGAGTAAGCCTCATGTCTATCTCTAAGACTATTCGCCTCTTTCCACACGCCTCTCGTGACCATATTTGGGAAACCCTCCATGTCAACCTGTTAAGCGAGCTCTTTTTTTTTTAATCACCAGTCAAGGTCTCCCTAGAGAGGTCCCTGGAGAGTAGGATGCTACTTTAGTCATGCCCAAATAGGGATCCAGGCTAATTAATGTCTCCCCTCCTTGCCTTTCTACCCACAGGAAAATCATTCTTAATTTGCACCTCCAAACTGTTGCCCTTTTTAATAATGTGTCCCTCATACCGATAATCCTTTTATAGTACTGCATCATCTCCAAACTGAGAATAAATTGCAATGTTCTCCTCCGCTAAAATTTGATCATTAAAATAGGCCACGTACGTAACACCAGTACTTATTAAGATCTTAGCCAATGCTGCACAATATTGCAAGCTAGCTACTAGTAGGTTAGAGTGCAAATTAATACTTCAACAATTGGTAGTTTATAAGGGATAATAACAACTTAAATGAGAACTTCGAGGTGCAAAGGATAACTTCCTCTTTCTCCAGAGAAAAAGATTGATATAATCTTATTCCTTTTCTTTTTTTCGGAGAAGAAAATCTGAATTTAATGGAGTCACGACGTGTGAAGTATTAATTTTGTGGATGAAACTCTAATGGGAAGGATTTGTTTGATAAAAATTGTAAAACTCAAGAATATCTATAGTCAATTTAAAAACTCAGATGATTTGTTAAAATATGTCAAAACTCAAGGATTACATAGGTACTTAACCCAAATTAATATATTAATATTAATGAGACTTAAAAGCATCTCTCGCTATGCACAAGAATTTGATGTCACGATCTTCGTTATGTTGTACTTGCACATAGTATAAAAATAAGCGATCGATCAGTTTATAATCCCCAAATAGTAATTTTTAGTTCCTAAATTTTAGAATAATTAAGGGAAAAAGGAGTATGATCATGGGTGAGTACTCTCTTTTTAGCCTTTTTTTTTTCTTTCCTGCCTAGCGCCATTATTTTCTTGTGTTCTAATTTTTAAATTTAAGACTAAAGTCTAAATACTGCTCTTAAAGCTGCTAATAACCTTTCTTCTTCTTCATTTTTCATATATACTAAGTAATTATTAACTTGACATTTTTGTGCTTCACTATAAATCACTACGAGAAAAGAGATTTTGGGTGTCAATTTTTTTTGTCACCTAAAGTTAAAAATTTGTCCGCAAAACTCATTGTTGTAAAAATATTTTGATACCTGGTTTGATAGAAGAAGCGTGTCACCTTTGTTTTTCGGTGACACATTCTGAGTTTCTTCAAGAACTAGCGTCCGGACACCAACTTGGACATTTCAGACGGTTTTCATTTTTGTGTGGCATGTCCCGTGCGAACGTCAAAGTATTACATGACAAAATCAATTATGTCATGGAAAACATGTGTGCACATCTGTAATATTAGTTCACACGGGGCGAAATTCGGTATTAAAATGTAAATTTTGTCAGCAAATTTATCGTCCGCACGCTACTAAACCAAGTGTAGACTCTTATTGTTTTTATTTTTTGAAAAACGAAAATCCCACGAATATAATGTGCGAAAGACTCTAGAATGTGCGGACTCTGGTTAAACACGGACGTGGGGACGGTGGATTTGAGTGCGAACGCTAGTTGTTTATATTTTTTGAAAAATAATATATCCCACAAATATAATGTGCGAACGGCTCTAGAACGTGCAAACTCTGGTTAAACACTGTCGTGGGGACGATGGATTTGAGTGTGGATGCTAGTTGTTTTTATTTTATAAAGAAAAAAGAAAATGCCACGAATATAATGTGCGAACGGCTCAAGAATATCATCTATCACTAATGATGGGTGTATACAAGGTGTATAAATAAAGGTTTAGGTTAAAACCTTACGTATACATATTTTTATTTTCATTTTCATAATAGCTTTCTGCCTCGGAGTTGTTTTATGTATATTTTGTAGTTTTTATAGTAGGCTATGAGGGCCCATTGTTTTGTTAATAGTCAATTGTTTTAGTGTTTTGGCTTTCTCTCAGTAAAAAGTTTCATTAATATCTTTAATTACCTACTTTTTTCATTATTAAATAAAGAGATTATAAGAGCTTTTATTTTAGCTCATACTTTTGATAATACACCAGCAAGGAAGAGTACCGCGTATAATAGTTGTCACCTTTTGTTATATTTTATTCAACGTTTTTAGTATAGTTTTTTTTAAGTATAGTATTTCTTATTTTGAAGAAAAAAAGTGAAATCAACAAATAAAATTGTGCATGTTTGACTACCTACCGTACGTCGGGATCGAGATCATTTCAATGCACTCGTGTTGAATTGGTATTGTGATTGCATTTGTGAACTTGTCTTCATATTTTTTTTAAAGGCTAAATTTTCTGCATATTTGCATTGTTCTAAAACAAAGAAATCCTGAAACGGGCAACATTGATCTAGGTGAGTTGTATAAAAAAAATTATACAAATGGAAAGCGCATCTAGGTGTCCAATACTGCAAGCAAAAATTTTGGAAGTATATAAATTTGTAATTAGATATCCAGTGTTATTATGAGTTAACTACCTATCAGAATTTTACTTAACCTCCACGTGATAACTGTAGAAATCTAGCAGCCGTGGGCCCAAATTCCTCAAGAATCACCCTAGTTATATATGTGAGCATGTGGGGATGCATGGGAGAAGGGCAGATAGCAAGAAGGGTTGTTGGGTTACGTGCAATATGCACAAATGTAATTGGGCAACATAACCATCATGATTCATGGACATGATGTCAATACTATTTAAGTTAAGGTTCTACCACGGCCAAACTTTAATTTAAAAAGGGAAACAAGGATTGAAGTCTTTGTGCTGCAGAGCATCCGTCTCTATTTGCTTCTCTGTCCCCTGATTCTCTCAGTTCCTACTCGTATTTGATTTCGTCGAGAGAAACAGTGACAGGGAGAGCAGCAAAATAGAGGGAGATGGGAAGGGCTCCCTGTTGTTCCAAGGTTGGGTTGCATAGAGGTCCATGGACTCCTCGAGAAGACACATTGCTTACCAAGTATATCCAAGCACATGGTGAAGGCCATTGGAGATCTTTACCTAAAAAGGCTGGTAATAATCTCATAAAATAGGGAACCGTGTATAGATTCAGCTTCATAAGAACATAAAAGGGATGATTCTTCTGCTTTTTGGATCTTCTCTTGATGTTTTTCCCCCTTGAAACCCAACCGAGCAACAAAGTTTGTTGATCAATTCCCTTCGTAGGAAGTTTCTGTCGTGATCATAGTTTGACCACAACTTTCTCCATTAATATTTGTAGGAATCAGGGCATGTCCTTTCATAAGTTCCATTTTCTGTTTTGTTTTTAGCCATTTTATATTAGTCTTGGAAGTTTCATTAAATGAATTCTCTCCTTGTTTTAAAGAAAGCTATTACTCAGACTTTCTTCTTGTTCTTACAAATTACTTCTCTGCGTGAAGGCCTGCTTAGGTGTGGAAAGAGCTGCAGACTAAGATGGATGAACTACCTGAGACCAAATATAAAGAGAGGGAACATCAGCCCTGACGAGGACGACCTTATTATCAGATTACATTCGCTTCTTGGCAACCGATGGTCTCTCATTGCAGGAAGGCTTCCTGGCCGAACAGATAACGAGATAAAAAACTACTGGAACACTCATCTCAGTAAAAGACTCAGATGCCAAGGAACCGATCCGCACACCCACAAAAAGTTAATGGAGCCAGTCCAAGAATTAAAGAGGAGAAACAACAAAAACAATAACACCACCACCAACAGAAGCAGCAACAGGAAGCAGAAAAACAAGAGCACGGCAAATGTCGAGCCAGAGAAGCCAAAGGTTCATCTTCCGAAGCCCATTAGGGTTACTTCTTTTCCATTACCAAGAAATGGAAGTTTTGAGTGCAATACTCTTAGTGGGTCTTCAGGCCAAGAAGGAGAAGGATGTTTTGACTCCAAAGTGGTAGATATTCCCTGGTGTGAATTCAAAGATGGTAAGGTTAGCTTTCTTGTTGGCTGTGACGATCATGGTCTTGTCAGCGGTTCAGATAATTTGGAGTGCCAGTCTCATTTACCCACAGGCGATAACTCACTAGAGAAGCTCTACGAGGAGTACTTAGAGCTCCTGAAGACGGAAGAAAACCAAGTTGAATTAGACTCCTTCGCTGAATCATTACTTATCTGAAAAGGAAGTGAAGATCAAAGTAGCACATACGTAATTAAAGGGGGCTTTATGGTTTCACCATGAGAAAAAAAAAGTCTGAATATTCTTTTGTCTTGGTTTCACGTGCTTACCTTCCTGCCAACTTAATAATCATTTCGCGTGTATAATTAATGTCCTGATAATAGTATCATCTGTGGTGGGTGCTTGTCACATCTGCTTCTTGTTCTAGTTTTGTTTCGTTTTCTTTTCTTCTAGAAGCATGCATGGACGTTTCTGATCTTTCGATGTCGACATTGTACAGTTATACATTTATAGGCTTAAACGCTTGGAAAAAAAACACTTAAATGCATCCAGCTGGTATGCGCGAATGGTAAATATGTTCATAGGGTAAACAAAGTTCTTTCTATGTTCCTATGGTAAAACTCTAGTCCGGTATGTGTCCCTCCGTCCATTTACCATTTGAAGACCTAATAGTAAATGCTGACGTGTCAAAAATAAACACGTCATCATCAATCAAATGATGTCACGTGTCCTCTAGCCCACAAATGCCAGGTCACTTGCCCAATCATATGCCACGTCATTGTCTCTTAAACATGTCATCATTTTTTTTAATTTTTTATTTTAAAAAAACCCGTCAATTGGGGCTAAGATGAACTAACCACTGCTTAGCCTAACGGGAACAGAGAAAAAGCCAAAAAGCTCCTTTATTATGTTTGTTTGAATGATGCTTGCTTGTCCCTTTTATGGTGTTTCATGTTTGATTTCTGTAATTGGATATATTGCATTGTGGGAGCTTGGACAAAGAGGTGTACAGGAAGGGGAGGATAGAATTGGGGGAGACGAATCGTGGTGGGGAGTGGGAATGAGAGTGGGAGGGGGAGAAGGGAGTTGGGGATAAGTTGAACGACGCCGTTCAGCATAACCCCAATTGAAGTTTTTTTTAAATAAATTTTTTTGATGATGTGTCATTGATATGGTATTTGTGGGTCAGAAAACACGTGGCATCATCTGATTGGTACTGACGTGTTTATTTTTACCATGTCATCATTTACTGTTAGGTCTTCAAACAACAAATAGACGGAGAGGTATATACTGGACTAGAGTTTTACCTCAGGGGTACTATAGAAAGGACTTTGTTTATCACAGAGGTATATCTGCAATTTGCGCAAACCACAGAGGCACTACAAGAAAAAAGACTTGAGGTGACAATTTTGGCAACTGTCCCTCAACATCGTTCGGACGTTTTACAACACCATCTGAACGGTTTTGTACAATAGTGACAAAATTGAAAATCGTCATGCCCATTACAATCCATCCGTTCGCATGAGCTGTGAGAACGTACTCTCCATACGTTCGAAGAGTTCATGCGAACGGTTCCTCCAGGCTGATGAAATGGATTTCGTCATGTACATCCGTGCGCACGTATATAAAACATCGTCCAAACGTCCCTACATCACGTCCGGACGATTTCATAAAGACGTCTGCACCGTTGTTTCATTTATGATGAAACACTTATTGTCATCGTCAAAATCCATTCGAACTATGATGTATAACGTTTGAACTCTTGTTCAGTTGAACACGTTCAAACATATCATTGTATGATGCGCACGTTTGCTTAATAAAGGATCGTGTGCACGCAAAAATAACCGTGCGGACGGAAGAATTTTACGCGATGTGTGTAGATGGAAAGTTGTGTCTGCGCACTTTATCAACGCCAAATAATCGTTCAGACGACATTTGATATCGTTCGAATGTATTTGATTAATTTAATTAAAATTTAAAAATAATATAAATAGAAAGATATTCAATGCTCATAATATAATAAAATATCAACAAATATATAATCGTTATTAAAAGTAAATAAAATACGTAATTGATAAGTATTGACAAAGTAGTAAAAAATATATAAATAATTTTTTTATGTATTCAAAATAAATAAATTAAGTTAAATATGTGTGCCAAATTACATTGCGTTAAATTGAATGAAATAAAGTAAATTATTTCCGTAAATTAAATCATTTAAATAAACTAGGTTTTGTGAAGTAAAGTAAATTTAGTGAATTTGACATGCAAAATAAATCTGCTAGCCGTTCAGACGATATCGAGGAGCATCATTGGAATTGTTTAGGACACCGTCAAGACGTTCCCGTAACTCTCGCATGGCGTACACGTGTTTACGATATATGAAAGTTGAAAACGGTTGTCATCGTCCGCACGGGTTATAGACGTCCGGACGATATTCGCCGTTTATTTAGCCAAACGTGTGTTTCCACGTCCTGTCAATTCATAGGAAATCCGTTCGCACGACGCGATAAAACGTCAGGACATGTTTATTGTGCCGAACGATTTAAAACGTAGTACATTGATTGACCCACGTGTGCAGAAAAGAGTCCGGACGACATGCTTGGAGTCCGGACGCTAGCGACATATTTTCAAAAGTCAAATAGTTCAGCATTTTCACAATATACCGTACCATATCTCCTAAAAATTTTCTCAAAACTCAATACATTTTTTTTATAGTTTTACGTATAGAATTTCAATTCCATTTTTTGCATTAAACATTGTGTTTTTTATTGAGTTTTACGTATAAATTGATTGTGTTAAGTGTTAGGTTTGATTTAAGTGTCCGGACGATTGCTTGTGTCGTTTGTAATTTTTCTGAAGTCATTCGCTGGTATACGTTGTCATTTTGATTGTGTTTGAATGCTAGATATATAGTTTAATTCTCTATCGTGTTGGTATTTCTAAAGCGGTGTCGTGTGATGTAAGGTAGTGTTCGGATGATGTTTTACAGTCCGAACGTCTATGTTAATGAGCATACGCTATCGTTTGAGAATTACTAAAACGGTGTGTTGAATTGTAAGATGAAGTTCGGACGGTTATATCGTAGTTAGGACGGTTATGAAATTTTGGCGGCATTAATTCCCTCGATAACTAATACACGTATGTGTCCAAACTTCCTTTGATGTGTCCGAATGATATTCAATCATATGAAAGTTGCAGAATCGCAGACAGTGGAAGAAAAAAGAAAAAACTTAGAAAACGAGATATTTGAGCACGAGGAGAAGCGGAGAGCTGATTTTGGGCATCCAATCTCATTGAATAAGGTGTGAAAGGAGCAACTCTTAGAATTTGATATTGAATTGCATTAGAGGTTAGTGGGTTTTAAATTGAACTCTTTTAGGATGAAAAGAATGTATTTTAATATATGAAACATGTGTTTTTCAAAATTTTAGGGTCTAAAATGATACTAATGGAGTTTAGGGTTGGTCATGATGTGTTTATATTGAAGTATTTGTGATTTAGGTTAATTTTGACAAGATTTTAGGGTGAAAATAGAGTTTGTGCGTCGATGAGCTGTCTTATTCAACAATCGCAGTCCGGACGGTTGATGTACCGTTCAGACTCTATTTTTCGTTCGGACGCTTTGCAAAACGCGTCCGAATGTGTATATGTATGGTTCGGACGATTTTGTTACATTCGAACGGTTTTTGTTGTTATGTCATGCATTCATTTAGTAGCCTTAGACCCCGTTCAAGAATTACACGAAGTTAGGATAACGAACTAGATGTAATTCTTGAATTGTGTACGTTATAGACAGTTTGAGTATACAATATGTGTAATTTGCGCACAGTTTGTAGATGATAAAATTCATTTCGTCACATTGGACGAACCGTTCGCATCAGCTACCAAACGTATAGAGATTACGTTCGCACAACTCATGCAAACGGATGGACTGTAATGGGCATGACGATTTTCAATTTTGTCACTA
The DNA here is from genome assembly GCA_963930655.1 of Myrica gale. Lineage (NCBI taxonomy): Eukaryota > Viridiplantae > Streptophyta > Magnoliopsida > Fagales > Myricaceae > Myrica > Myrica gale. The sequence goes on from OZ005599.1 coordinate 16,179,548, forward strand.
TGGCTCAAAATTGTTCGGACGATATTCTAACCCGTCCGAACGGTTTCGAGCGACAAAACACTAAAATCGTCACCTAATCGTAGCTGACGGGCTTTCGGTGACAAACCGGTTTTGTCACCCAAAATCATAGCTGACGAACTGGGCACTTTGGGTGACAAATTTGTTTGTCATCCAAAGTCTGTTTTGTTGTAGTGTCTGGAAGCATATTCTTATTGCATATTACTTGAGCATGTGCTTAGACTCAACTAAATGTACAATCGAAAAAAATATACGAAAACGATAGTACTGATCGCGATGATTAAGCTGAAGAATCCAGATGAGGGACCCATGTATAATACCAAGCTGGGTCCCTATATATAGAAGCAATCATGGATGCTGTTGTAAAACTAAGGAACAATACGATCTAGAAAGCTTAACAAAGAGAGCAATAGTCCTCCAGGAACTATGATATATTCTAAATATTGTTGTGTGTACAATTCATCTCAATACCCATTTATATAGGCATAGAGGAGATACATAGAATTAAAAGGAATTTAAATGAAATTAAAAAATACATAATGGTGAGAAAACTAACGGTTGGTAAAAGGTGTAACGGGTGTAACGGTCATCCATAATAACTCATAATATTCATAACACTCCCCCTTGGATGACTATACACAACGAATACGCCTCGTTAAAACCTTGCGAAGGAAAACCCAATGGGAAAAAACCAATAGCGAAGGAAAAATAGTACATTATTCGTGTATATCTTTGAGTGGTAGAAGATTGCCTCAATAAAACCTTGCAAAGAAAAACCCAATGGGACAAAACCTTAGTGAAGGAAAAAGAGTACAATCTGTACCAATATAGAAGACTCCCCTCAAAAGGATGACTAGTTTCACGATGAAAAATCTTTGAGACGTCGCATTCCAATGTTGTGCACAATCTTCTTGAATGTTGCAGTGGGTAATGATTTGGTGAATAAATCTGCCAAATTGTCACTTGAACGTATCTGTTTGACATCAATTTCACCGCTCTTTTGGAGTTCATGAGTATAAAAGAATTTAGATGAAATATGCTTGGTTCTATCACCTTTAATTTAACCCCCTCTAATCTATATGATACAAGCAACATTGTCTTCATACAAAATTGTGGGACTGCCTTTAACTGATCGAAAACCACATTTTTCTTGAATATGTTGAATCACTGATTTCAACCAAACACATTCCCGACTTGCCTCATGAATTGTAATTATTTCAGAGTGATTCAAAGAGGTAGCATATATTTTTTGCTTGACGGATCTCCATGAAATGGCAGTACCTCCATAGGTAAATAAATATCCAGTTTACGATCATCCTTTATGTGGATAAGATAAATGGCCTGCTTATGCAAAACCAACCAGTTAAGCAAATGATTCTTTTGGATAATATAATCCCATTTCATTGGTTCCTCGGAGATAACGTAATACTTGTTTGACTCCATTCTAATGTCTCCGAGTTGGTGCATAACTATATCTGGCAAGCAAGTTAATTGCAAATGCTATATCAGGACGAGTGCAATTTGCAAGGTATATTAAGACACCAACTGCACTGAGATATGGTACTTCAGGACCAAGAATCTCTTCTTCTTCGTCTTTAGGACAAAATGAATCTTTCTTCACATCTAGTGATCGTACAACCATTGGAGTACTCAAAGGATGAGGTTTATCCATATAAAAGTGCTCAAAGACTTTTTCAGTATATGCTGATTGACGGACAAAAATTCCACTTGGAAAATGCTCAAGCTGCAAGCCAAGACAGAATTTAGTTTTTTTTCAAGATCTTTCATTTCAAATTCACTTTTTAAACAATTTGCAGTCTATGTGAGCTCTGCTGGAGTCCCCATAAGATTGAAATCATCAACATATACTGCAATTATTACGAATTCAGATTCTGATTTCTTGATAAAAACACACGGGCAAAGTATATTATTCTCATATGCCTGCTTAAGGAGATATTTACTAAGACGATAATACCACATGCGTCTGGATTGTTTTAACCCATACAGAGATTTTTGCAGCTTGATAGAGTACATGCTTTTGGATGTAGAATTACATGCTTCAGGCATTTTAAATTCTTAAGGGATTTTCATGTATATATCACGGTCTAATGAACCATATAAGTATGCAGTCATGACATCCATTAATCGCATATCTAATCTTTCTGTGACTACTAAACTGATTAAAAATCTAAAGGTAATTGAATCCATTGCGGGAGAATCAGTTTCTTCATAATCAATCCCGGGTCTCTGCGAAAAACCTTCTGCGACAAGTCGTGCTTTATATCTCACGACTTCATTTTTCTCATTACGTTTTCACACAAATACCCACTTATATCCAACAGGCATGACATCTTCAGGTGTCTGGACTACAAGTCCAAATACTTCACGTTTGGTTAGAGAGTTTAACTCTGCCTGGATTGCTTCTTTCCACATTTGCCAATCATTTCTACGTCGACATTCTTCGACGGATTGTGGTTCAATTTCATCATTACTTCTGACAATGTCAAAAGCAATTTTGAATGAAAATATGTTGTCGACAACAATTTTGTTTCTATCCAACATTTCTCCTGTACTCATATAATGTATTGAGATCTCATTATTTTCAAGTACCTTTTCCTCTTCAGGAGTTATCTCTTCGGGAGCTGCCACTTCTGGGACTATCTCTTCAGGAGATTCTATTTCATGAAATTGTTTTCTTGGAGATTTTTCTTCAGGAGATATATTTTTCAATTTTATTTCCTGTATTGTGGGAAGGGTCTCCTCAAGAGCACCAATTTCTTTCTTTTGTATCTTCCGCTTCCGGGGAATTTTATCTTTAGCACCCAGAGGTCTACCACGCTTAAAGCGTGTATTGGATTCATTTGCTACTTGTTGTTCTTCAGGAACATTAATTCGTGCAGGGATATTAGCAGCTGGGATGTATGATTTCACAACCCTCTTATTATCTGTAAACACATATGGTAATTGATTTGCAATATCTTGCAAATGAATGATCTTTTGAACTTAAAGTTCACATTGATTGGTTCGAGGATCAAAATGAGATAACGTCGAATTATTCCAAGTAATCTCACTTTGTGCTTCAGACAATGACTTTTAACTACCCAATGGTGGAAAAATGGTCTCATCAAAATGACAGTCATCAAAATGCTCTTTAAAAAGATTACCAGTTAATGGTTCAAGATATCTAATAATGGATGGAGAATCAAAACCAACATAAATACCAAGTCTATGTTGAGGACCCATTTTAGTGCGTTGAGTGGGCGAAATTGAAACATAGACAGCAGAACAAAAATTCGAAAATGAGAGATATTCGGAAGTTGACCAAAAGCAAGTTGAAAAGGAGAATATTTATGATAAGCCGTTGGTCTAATTCGTACCTGTGATGCAGCGTGTAAAATAGCATGTCCCCAAGCAGAAACTGGTAACTTTGTTCTCATAAGCAAAGGTCGAGCAATTAACTGAAGTCTTTTTATGAAAGATTCAGCTAAACCATTTTGAGTATGAACATTAGGAACAAAATATTCAACATAAATTCCAACAGATACACAATAGTTATTAAAAGCCTGAGATGAAAATTCTGCAGCATTATCTAATCGAATGCTTTTAATAGGATGATCAAAAAATTGTGCTCTTAGTCTAATAATTTGAGCAATAAGTCGAGCAAATGCAACATTTCGAGTAGAAAGAAGGCAAACATGTGACCATCTAGTAGATGCATCAATTAAAACCATGAAATATCTAAATGGTCCACACGCGGGATGAAATTGTCCACAAATATCTCCCTAAATTCTTTGTAAAAATGATGGAGATTCAACAACTACCTTTGAGAGATATGGTTTAATAATAAATTTTCCTTGAGAACATGAACTACAAGAATAATCACTTGGTAAAATAATCTTTTGATTCTTTAAAGGATGTTCATGTGAGTTCTCAATAATTCGACGTATCATTATAGATCCTGGATGTCCATGTCGACCATGTCAAAGCATAAATGTTTTTGGATTAGAGCAATTCTGGTGCATTACAATATTTGATTCCACTATTCTTATGGTCGTATAATATAATCCGAAAGAGAAAGCAGATAGTTTTTCCAGTATGAGCTTCTGGCCTGATACATTAGAGGTAATACAAAGAAATTCTTCACTGCATTCATTATTAGTTTCAATGTGATAACCATTGAGACGTATATCCTTAAAACTAAGTAAATTTCTTCTAGATTTAGAAGAATATAATACCTCGTCAATACACAAATTTGTTCCTTCAGGGAGCATAATATAAGCTTTTCCAAAGCCTTTAATCAGATTTGTAGAGCCTGATATTGTGTTGACACATGCAGTAGATAATGTTAAGTATTGAAAATACTTTTTATTTTTCAAGATTGTATGCGTTGTTGCACTGTCTACCAGACAAAAATCATCATCGACCATCTTGGAGTGAATCAAAGCATCAGATGAATCCATGTTGCTTCACACATATAATATATATATGTATATTTGTCATCACTAACACATAAAAATATGAAAAGAAAATTATAACATTTTATTTCATCATGAAGGGAATACATTAATTTATGATAACATTTCTGTCGCCAATCAAATGATCAATTTTTCCGGTAGGATCTTCAAAGAAATATGAAACATCAAGATGAGTGAATCAATTCCGTCAAAACTATCAAGAGAGTTATTATGATCAACAAAATTCGTTTCTTTTCCTTTCCCATTCAGAGAGGCTTGATATAGATCAACCAAGTGTTTTGATATACGACAAGTACGAGACCAATGCCCATTCATCCCACACCGATAGCATTTTTCTTTATAATTCTTTGAGAGTTTATTCTGCAACCCTTTGCCTTTTTCTTGTTTGGCATTTCTCCACTTCTGGTGGTTCGGTGTTGAAGAATTGTTATTCCACTTCTGGTGGTGGTGTTTTCCCCTTTTATTCTTTCCCCAACCACGACCACGACTGTAGTTCTTTTTCTGAAAATATGTCTCATTCACTTCAGGGAGTGAGACTTCATTCGCTTCAGGGAGTGGTTGAGAACCAGTCGGTTGGGACTGATGATTTTTCATCAAAAGCTCATTATTTTGTTCAGCCACAAGAAGACAAGAAATTAGTTCAGAATATTTCGTATTTCGCTCTCGATATTGCTGCTGCATGAGCATATTCGAGGCATGAAAAGTAGTGAATGTTTTTTCCAACATGTCTTCTTCAGTGACATTTTCTCCACACATGATTAACTGTGAAGTGATTTTGAACAAAGCAAAATTATACTCACAAAAAAATTTAAAATCTTGCAACCTCAGGTGCATCCAATTATATCAAGCTTTTGGGAGGATTACGGACTTTTGGTGCTCGTATCTCTCCTTTAAATTATTCCATAAAATAAGGGGATCTTTTACAGTAAGATATTCATATTTCAATTCTTCATGGAGATGATGGCGTAAGAAAATCATTGCTTTGATGTGATCATGCAGGGATGCATCATTTTCCTCTCGAATAGTATTTCCAAGATTCTTAGCATCAAGGACCCGTGAGAGATAATTGTTACCCAAAATATCAAGAGCTACGAATTCAAGTTTTGCGAGATTCGACATGATCTATAACAAGCAACGGATAAATAAGTTTCTAATCCGATTACACAAAGCAACAAAGAAGAAAATGTTAGATCGAATAAACTTACCACAAGCTTGTGAAAGGATATAAAAATATGCAACTTCGAATGGACTTTTTGTAACAAGAAAGTACACGTCCTTCTCTTGTAATTTCAAGTACTTCCTTTACGATCGATAGAGCTTCGTGCTGATAACGTGTTGTAAAATTAAGGAACAATACGATCTAGAAAGCTTAACAAAGAGATAAAGAGAGTAATAGTCCTTCAGGAACTATGATTTATTCTAAATATTGTTGTGTGTATAATTCATCTCAATACCCATTTATATAGGCATAGAGGAGATACATAAAATTAAAAGGAATTCAAATGAAATTAAAAAAACACATAATGGCGAGAAAACTAACGGTTGGTAAAAGGTGTAACGGGTGTAACGGACATCCATAATAACTCATAATATTCATAATAGATGCATATTTTTCTTTAAAGTTAATTGGAGGATATATATATGCCACTTACTTATTCTTCTTCAACTCTCCATTTCCGCAGCGCATCCGGTTTTGTATTTTGGACAAATTTAATACCACCTGGGTTCAGGCCGCTTACCTGTCGTGAGGTTATCTCTTGATCATGTCATAATTTTAAAGGTATAGCTCTCCCTCTTGTACACCTTAGGGATCGAAGTTGACCTTGGCAGCAACGGTAAACTATGTATGAAAGGTGAGGAACTATATATTTGCATGGAAGGAGATCAGGGTCCGGTACACGGGAATTAGCCATATTTATAAAGCTAGCAGAACAGCGATCGAGGAGATTAGTGCAAGGGTTAAATACACAATTCGCCCACGAGTATTTGAGTTATAACACTTTGCATTGCGAACTACCAATTTTGTTAAATTCTACTACTCAACTACTAATCGTTTACAATTTGCACCCTCAACTATTAATTTAGACAGAAATTACTATTTTGATTTAATGACACGACGATTGGCTCAGAATGAGAATTTCAGGCCTACATTGGCTAGCTAGAGTGAAGTACATTCAATACACGGGAACTTATTAATTTTGGGTTCCAGCCCTAGTTATACGCCCATGATCTAGTCAAAGACAGATTTTGTAGCTGTTAGTTAACGTTGATAATATATTATGGCGTTTTCTCTACCACTATGCTGAACTTAAACATGTACATAATCTTTCGTTTATATATCATAATATACTCATTAAAAAAAGAAACGTTGAGGATAAAAAGTAGTATATATCCCCTATGTTTTGGAGAAGACCATTATTTAGGAAAAACATGAATTTTTTCAATGTTCAGATCCTTGATTAATCGAAGATGTACAACATATTGTTTAGTGTTTTTGGGTAGTTTCAAGGCGTAATTAATTGAAGTTGGTATAGCTGTACCACAAGTAAGTGCAGAGGTACTGCAAAATTAATTAGGAACGTACGCTCATTTATATCTCTAAATTAATTAAGTAGTTATACAACGTGTCATTGATTAATAATGGCTTCCCGGCCCCTACTCTCTCGATCCGATCGGGTCCTTTTGAGGTGGGCAGAAGGACAGCTACAGGAACGTTTCACGTGCATTTGGCCTACTAGTCTCGATCCCAAAACTAACGTGGTTATATATATATATCCTCCGCCATTCACGTTTGAACATTGAAATATGTGCTGCATCATTTTCCATATCCATATATATGCACCTGGCCTACCGCGTGTAGTGGCCAGGTGATTCGATCTTTTTTCTGGCCATATAATGTAATGGTTTGGGAATTCTAGGCAGTCAATAAATTCGATCTGGCCACAGTGTCCAATAACGAAGCTGCATGCAGGCAACAAGCACCCATACGAAAACCACAACCTTTACATTTGTTTTTTTTTTGTTTTTACAGATTATTCAATATGGTCTAGTCAATGTGGCTGATCTGCTTGTTGTAACTATTAATGTAACGTACTATAGTCTATACCTACATTCGAATAAAAGAAAACAGGGTACGTACACCATTACTTTTCATTCCTTCATTTTTCTCTTGGAGATTGGAGTAGGGAAAACAATCATATAACCTAGTTTTTTTGGGGATCCTAACTAGAAAGGTTGGGAAAAGAGAAAAGGACCATAAGATACAGGGTCGAGGGAGCTAGGAAAAATCAAAATTTGTCTCTTGCTAGAAACTTTTCTTTTTCTTCTGCAATCTTTTCAAAAATTTATTTTCGTGTAACTCATCTTTCCCAATGTACAATGCTGACTTCTTGAATCGACACAAAAGCTTTGTAGAAAGTAAGAAAAGAATATATATATATATATATATATATTTTTTTATTTTTTCATAGAAACCCTTTAATTAACTAATTAAATATCATAATTTTTTTGTGCGAAACGTGGCTTATTTCATATAGGCTAATGTAGTACTACTAGGTTTTCACTATTTTGTTTTCACTGTGTAGTGTTTGATCAGTTATGGGCAGTACTAGTACTTCAGATCGTGTAGAAACGACGTACCATTTGGACAATATGATTCGATCGAAAGCATTTGACCAAGCTTAGAATATATAAAAAAGATTACCTTTATAACAAAGGACAAAAGAAATTGAAATCCCAATGCTAGAGGACATTAATTATTGGGGTTGTTTTCAGTCCAATTAAGTGGGTGCAGGTTAGATGAGCTCGTGACTGTCCAACTTCTGTTCCGAAACTGGTAGCTAGAGGAGTGAATTTAATTAACCAATAGTGTATAAGATAACCGAAGAAAATAAAAACCACATGGACGGACAAAAAGTATCATGACCCCTTAAGATGGTCCCGCTTTGATTTGTGACGTCGACTAGAAAGACAACAAAAATTGCCAGTAGCACCTTCCGGGTAGTAAGAGTATCATATGAGCTAGCGGAGAAGCATATCCCCAATCAACACGCTTACGTAACTCGATTGGATTGGTTCGCATGTGGGAGATATTAAAGACTTTTTGAAACTTCACTATACACAAATAAAAAAAAACAAAGATCTAGATGCAATTGGCATTATAATTAGGATATTTTAAGGATGGAATATATATATATATATATATCAGCTGCCAGCTAGCCTTCTATTTATATGCAACGATGTATATACAAGGTCGAAGTTAGGGGGCCGGGGGCCCCAAAGTTTTTCAATTTTTTTTTATATGTGGGTAAAATTTCAAATTTTTGTAACTTTTTTTAATATAAAGGCAAAATTGGGAGTAGTTTTTGTAATGGCCTCCAAAATTTTTTGGAAAAATAAACATGAGAGGGAGAAATAGCGTGAGCGAGGAAATAATTACTTTTATAGGTGGACACTTCAATTTTTAAAAGAAAAAAAATACTAAAATTGCGTCTTTTTTATTTTTCTTTCTCCCTCTATTTTTTTTTAAATTCCTCCCTCTTTTATAGAGTGTCTTTTTTCTTTCCCTCTTTTTTAGAGTGTGTATTTTCTAATTTTCTTTCTCTCTACTTATTTTCTAAAATCCATCTATTCTTTCTATCTCACTTATGTCTTTAACTATTTACACTATTATTGTCCAGATTTTCTCTCAATACTTTCTTTTCTCTTTCTCCCACTATTTTATCTCATATACAAAAAAATAGCAAAATACATATTCAACACTTGGAATACAACAAATTTTTTTGCTTTGCGCACACAAAAATTCAACTTCAAAGTTAGAATTCTAAATATTATTACATTTAATTATTATTGTCTTTATTTTTTTTCTAAAAACATACGCATTTCATTATTATTGTCTAATTAAATGTTATTAGCATAATTGATGAAAATTTGATGACTTTTACACATAAGTTAAAATTTATAAGTTTTTATAAAGTTTTAAAATTTGTTGTTACATTTTGATTATGCTTATTTTGAATTAATAAAAATTTGAAGGCCCTAGGATTAGTCGAACTACACATAAGATGACCTTGACACCTGGTTAGAAAAAAAATTCAAAGAAAATTTTGTTTGGCCCCCCTAAGGGCAAATCCTGGCTTCGTCTTTGTATAAATATATATAGACACACCCACACACACACGAGATTAATCCGATTTATGATAGGGGTACTGTTTGTCTATGAAAGGAATTAAAAAAGGATTTCCAGCTCCGTTTGTTTTGGCGTATATTTTATTTTCTGTAAAATACTTTTCAACTATTTGTAGAGCCTCGTATAATACGGTCAACTGTAAAACTCAGTGCCACTTTCCTGAAAGTAGTTTACTTTCTAAAACTAGTGAATCTTCTTTCTCGACCAGTCTCTTTCGAAATTAGGGATGACCATAAATCCATGACCATAAATCCAAAGTTAAAAGTGATATTTATAGTATAATATATTATGTATTTTCAAACCCTAAGGCCCAGAGTTTACAAAAATAGCGCATGAGTACCAATTGTAACCCATTGAGTGCACTCATTCTGGAAACAAAGTGATTTATTTTGTAGGTTATTCTCGAGTGCACACTTGGACATGGCCAAGCCTTAGTGAATGAGAATTCTACCCATAGTATTGGTTTAGTTTGGTTTATCCTCAAACTAGGTAGAAACTGAAGAACCCTGTCACGGGAATAAACGTGACACACAATTATTGCTATTGAGATTTTTCTATAGTATTATTATAAAGATAAAAGTTGTTTTTCAGTTATATATATAGGTATTTGGATTGAGATTTATAGTTTTCTATTCATTTTTACTTCTTAAATGTGGCTCTTGAAGTGCACCCTATCATAATGATTTTGCTTACTGAGTTGTCGAACTCACCCCCTTATCTGTCCTCAATTTCAACTGATATTTATAAGCATGCTAAGAGTCGTGTTAGATGACGCTTGGATGGGTAGCTGAGAGAAGGTTTAGAGTTTCAGTTAGACTGAGTGTTTTCTTTATAATTTTTTTTTGTTTTTAAAGAGTTTTAAATGAAGTGTTTTTATTCAATTGTTTCGAAATTTTAAACATGAATATGTTTTCAAGATTGTTTATTTTTTGATAAATGATTTATACCCCTAATTTTCGCCGATTTTCTTTATTTTATGCATAGAAGTAACCCTTAACCGTTGGGGTTCGGTGCTTTACAAAACCCCTTAATTTAAAAAACCCCCATGGCTCTTTATTTTTCTTTACACAATTTTGAAAAAAATATAGATTTGGCCCCCAACAAATTTTAAAACTCCTCTTTAGTCCCCGTTAATATAGTTTTTGCAAAAATTAATATTTAGGTCCCTTAAATATTTGAAATTACATGTTTATTAAATTTCAATATTTAGTTTGAATATTGATTTTTTTTATAAAAAAAATTCAATTCAGAAGTGTTAGACAGTTTTTTTCTTCTGGCAATATATTTAACAATAAAACTTATAATGTGTGGTTTATTTTTTTTTCTTCCGATCAACAAACACTCACTTATTTTTATCCACGTTCGTTCTATTTTCTCTGCAAATGTTGAAGAGAAACTATTATTTATAATTTATGATCTTTGTTAATAACTACCATGCAAGTTTATCACTTAGTCAGTAACTTATTGGTAACTACCATGCGAGTTGTCACCCAGTTGATCAGCTGAAGCCCTTCAGTCAAGGTTTTCAGTGACATTTTTGTGTTCTGTCCGTCCGAAAGATTTTGTGTGATATTGACAAAATTAAAAATTGTCATGCTCAATACACTTCATCCGTTCGCATGAGTTGTGCGAACTTACTCTCCATACGTTCGCATGAGTTGATCTGATGTTACAAAATGCATTTTGTCATGGAAAATCCGTACGCACGGTTATATAAAACCGTCGGCCCGGTAATATTGTCTTCCAGATGCTTACATAAAGACGTCCGCACCGTCGTTTCATTTATGATGAAATAGTTTTTTGTCAGCATCAAAAACTATTCGAACCCTTACGTCGACAGTTCGGACGCTTGTTCTGTTGAACACGTTGGAACGTGTTTTATTACCTTGCAAGTGATTGCTTATTAAAAGATCGTGTGCACGCGAGAATAACTCTGTAGGCGGACAAATTTAACGCGAAGTGTGCAGACGGATAATTAAGCGTGCGCATGTTATCATTGCACAAGAACTGTTTGGACGACTTTTGTTACTGTTCAAACTGTTTCTACGTATTAATTTAATTAAAATTTCGAAAATAATTTGCAAATAATATAAATAGAAAGATATTCAATACTTATAATATAATAAAATGTCTACAAATATGCAATCTTCATTAAAAGTATATAACATTCATAATCAATTAGTACTGACAAAATAGTGAAAATACATAAATCTACCAAACTTTTCGTTTGGGTGTCGTACGAGATTGCAGCTGTCTGATTTGCTCCTTCAGCTGCTCTCGCATCTACTATGCCATTAGTTTTATCCTCCGTTCTTGTTGTTCCACTAGGTTCCTTTGCTGCTCCTGCATCATCTTCTGATGTGCTTCGTCTTTTTTCCGTTGCTGCTCTACAATCATTTGCATCAGCTCTTCGTCTTTCTTCCATTGCTGGTCCATCATCTACAGATGCTCTCGCGTCGTCTGCTCCATATCTGACCGCTTGACCAGATCAAACTCTTCATATTCTCTATTCTGGCCTACTCCAATCTCAGGGATAAATCAACGGACGTAACCCACTTTCATCCCCAACACCCCAGCGAAAATCTCCCCTTCGGTGTGATATTCCTAGGATTAAGGAAACACAAGAGGGGGGTGAATTGAGTTTCCAAAATTTTTCGAAAATTACACCAAAGAATGTGTTTGCTAGCTCTAGCTACAAGTCACACAAATGAGATAGATTGCAATAAAGCGTTAAACGCAAGGGAAAACTTTAAAGCAATAAAATAGTAGCACAAATAAAGGAGTTAAGGGAAGAGAAGCAAACACAATCTTTTAGGTGGTTCGACAAGCCTGCCTATGTCCACCCCTCAAGCTCCTTTACCGAGCCTTGAGGTTTCTTCACTATTCTCCCTTCAACCAAGGGAAAGGTTTCCTTACACTTGAGCTTGAGAAAACCCTCTTCAAGCCTCAAGAACGAGTTTGAGAACAAACCTCTCCAAGATCCTTCTTTCGATGAACAAACCTCATCGAAAGGATACAAGAGAATCACTCTCTTAGTAATGTGTATGGTTGAACAAAATTTCCCTCTAAAACTCCCTTGATGGAGTAGATATTACAATGAGAAATAACTAGCTCTTAGGCTTCACACAATAGCAAGGATGTGAAAATGAAGATTATGTGTGAATGATGTTTGAATAAGGACTGGAAGGTTTTTGATCACTTTTAGCCTTTGCAAAATGATATTGGACGATTTGGTTGAGTTTCAAAGGCATGGGAAAGGCTTTATATAGGCTTCATGAGAAAAATAGCCGTTTATAGTCGCTAGAGTGATCTGTTAAAACGAGCCTATCGACCGCTACATGAACCAGTCGACCGCTTCAAGTTACCGTTACACAACGGTCATTTTGTCAGAAGCTTAACGACTCTTTAATAAATGCAACCGGTCGACCGCTACACCAAGCGGTCGTAGGTCCGGTCGACCTCCTTAACTTAAGCATGGTCCGATTTTAAACTCTAACTTCTAATAAGTATATACAAAGGTTTGAGATATTTTGAAGCCATTAAAAAAGTTTTATTCATTTAACAGACGTTAAAACAGTTTATGCAAGTTTTGAAGACTTATGCATGTATGTGATTGAAATCCTTGTTAAAGTTGAAGTCTTAGAGTTACAAAGATTCCCCTAGCATCTTGAGTCTTCACTTTAAGACCACTTCCATTGAAGGTGATGTTGCTTGATCGCTCCGTGCTCATTTTGGATCCGCTTTGCTTCACATCTCAATTACTTCTATTGTTATCATCAATACATTGATTATGACTAAAAGCCAACAATCTCCCCATTTTTTATGATGACAATAAATTAATTGATCTTTCTCTTGTTGATCTTGTCTCCCCCTATCTTTTGTATTTTGATGTAGGGTTTTTGGACATTTTAATACTTCATGGACATTAGTTAGTATATAATATGAAAGAGTGACATATGAATAATAAAGGGGCTTTCATATCAAAATAAAGCAGTACATCAAAGTCTCAAAGGGGTACAGAGATACAAAAAGAGACACCACATTTCTTCTCCCCTTTTGTCATCATAAAAAAGAAATACATAAGCAAAGGAAATACATAAACAACAACAAAATGAAATGCATATGCGATGAGAATCATGATGGTGGAGGAAAACGGGCCACAAAAGTCCTTATCTCCTCAAAGAACCGCCTCTGCTCCTCTTGCATAGAAGCGATACTGTGATGAAGAAACTTCTGTTCCGCCTCATGCATAGCAAGCATCCTTCACTCAAAAGCGGTGTTCCGGGAATCAGAGGAAGAAGTATGGTTGGGAGCTCTGGTAGGAGAAGGAATAATGGGAGGATCATCAGCCAAATCAGCGTCTATATCAAACTCTATTGCCTTAGCATCTACCTCCTCACCAGTAGGCTCATCCTCAACCTCAATATCCTCATCAGCCTCCTCAGGCTCATCCTTATCAGCAATATCCTCATCAACCTCCTCAGGCTCATCCTTATCACTCTCCTGGCGCTTAGGCACCCAAGTGTTTCTGGAAGTCCGTTTATAGCCCATCCGGGTTAAAGTGTGAGTATCAAATAGCTCACACTTGGTCAAAGTGTCTTGCTCTCGAGAACTGAGTGCCACGCCAAAATGCCTAAAAATCTAAGTAAACAGCAAGTCATAAGGTAGATTCTTCTTAGACTCACAAGCTGCTTCTATTTGTTTGAGCATAAAGTAAGGAAGGTTGAACTTTTTCTCCTTCAGGAGACGCTCCAGTATAAAAACATCTACATAAGTCACCTCCTCTCAGTGTCCACCCCGAGGCATCAAGTTATGAGTGCAGATCAAATGAAGCAGTCTCAAATGAACTGGTAACTGGTTGGCATGAATTTTTCTAGGTGCATCCTCTGCCACATCATCTCCTAGGAGGATACTTAAGGCTGCTCCATAATCAAAGCCCTTACACACGAGCCAGGTCTTAAGCTCATAAGCCCGAATCCCAACATGTGGGATACCAAAATTCTCACCGAGAATTACTTTATTTAAAACGATATCCTGTCCCCCAACCTTACTCTTAACAGTAAATAAGCCTCCCGCTTCCCAACCAGTAGACATGTTAGCGAAAAACATCCTAACATATTTGGGAAACACTTCGTTACCCATATCCAACAAATTTCGCCAACCTTGCTTCACAAAAGGACGTTCAATCTCAAAATCCAAAAGTGATTCTATATCCAGTTTCTTACCAAACATGAATTTTCTATTTGAGAAGTCACTATAAAACTTCGAAGCACATTCAACATTAAGGAAATAGTAATCAGGCTCACCCGAAGGAGACGTGTATGGCAGATTGCTTCGTCCTTGGCATAATGATTGAACTCGAGAATTGGAGAGTAAAGAGGCTGAAATCCGAAAAATTGGAGTTAGGGTTTCAAAGAGGCCGAAATCCCTAAAAATCTCGTGCTTGATGGATTTTGATGTAAATCAACTCAAAAAGAGAGGGCTTAGGCCGAAAATGATGTTCTGAGATGATAGGGAATGATTTTAGGGCAAGTTATGGTGTTTCGGGAAGGATTTGAGAGAGTTTGAGTAGAGAGAGGCGAAGCTGTATGGAGAAAAGAGAGGTCGGTCGACCGAAATGAGAACTGCAGTATATATAGATTCGACGAGGCGGTCGACCGCTTGGTATAGCGGTTCATGACCGTCGACCGCTACGTGTAGCGGTTTCACATGACCATCGACCGCTTCGTGTAGCTGTTTTGAATGGTCGACCGCTACAGAGAACAGTCTTGAGAAATGAGGTTTTAAGGCCCATAAATGAAATGAAATGAAATGATGCATTTAATGAATGTCAAACATGTAATAAGTCATAAAGGCATTTTAAGCATGTTTAAAAACATCAAAACAAAAAAAATCATGGAAATCAAATAGATAGCATTTCAAAGAGCATTTGCATCTAAAAACCCAATGTCTCGTCTAAGATCACGAAATTTATCACTCAAGGGTTTTGTGAAAATATCAGCTAGTTGATGCTCAGTACTAATGAACTCAAGTGAGATGTCACCTTTTTGAATATGATCTCTTAGAAAGTGTTGTCTCACTTCAATGTGTTTAGTCTTTGAGTGTTGGATAGGGTTCTTGGATAAGTTGATAGGACTAGTGTTATCACATTTGATGGATATACTATCAAATTCTAGTCCAAAATCTTTGAGTGTTTGTTTCATCCATAACACTTGAGCACAACAACTACCGGCCGCTATGTATTCCGCTTTCATTGTTGATAATGTAACCGAGTTTTGTTTCTTGCTACTCCAAGAAACTAAAGATGAACCTAGGAAATGGCAAGTGCCACTAGTACTTTTTCTATCGACTTTGCACCCGGCAAAGTCAACATCGGAATAACTTACTAGGTTCATGTGAGTGTCTCTAGGATACCAAAGTCCTAGGTTGATAGTTCCTGAAAGATATCGAAAAATTCTTTTTACGGCAATAAAGATGTGATTCTTTAGGACAAGCTTGAAATCTAGCACATAAGCACACACTGAACATAATATCCGGCCTACTAGCCGTCAAATAGAGAAGAGCTCCAATCATACCTCTATATTTGGTGATGTCCACCTTTTTACCTTTTTCATCAGCATCAAGCTTTAGCTATGTGCTCATTGGTGTTTCGGCCGCTTTAAAGGTCTCATTCCAAAGCGTTTGAGTATGTCCTTTGTATACATGACTTGGTTTACGAAGATTCCTTCTTTGGATTGCTTGATTTGAAGTCCAAGGAAGAAGTTGAGCTCACCCATCATGCTCATCTCGAACTCTTCATGCATAAACTTAGAAAATTCTTGTCAAAGAGAGTCATTAGTAGCACCGAAAATAATGTCGTCCACATATATTTATACAATTATGATATCATTGTTTTTGGACTTGGTGAAAAGTGTTGTGTCAACTTTACCCATTGAAAAACCTTTTTCAACAGAGAAAGTTTTAAGTCTATCATACCAAGTTCTAGGAGTTTGTTTTAGTCCATACAAAGCCTTTTTCAATTTGAAAACATGATTTGGATAGGCTTCGTATTGAAAACTTTGTGGTTGTTCTGCATAGACTTCTTCCAAGATAAATCCATTTAACAAAGCACTTTTCACATCCATTTGATAAAGTATAAAATTTTTATAGCACGCAAAGGCCAAAAGCATTATAATGGATTCCAAACGTGCTACAAGTGCATATGTTTCATCATAATAAATTCCTTCTTCTTGATTATAGCTTTTAGCAACTAATCTAACTTTGTTTCTAACAATAGTACCGTGCTTATCAACCTTGTTCCTAAAGACCCATTTTGTGCCAATAATGGTTTGATCCTTGGGTCTAGGGACAAGTTCCCAAACTTGATTTCTCTCAAATTGGTTTAACTCTTCTTGCATTGCCAAAATTAAACTTTCATCATTTTCGGATTCAAGAAAAGTCTTAGGTTCAATTTGAGACACAAATGCAAGATGATTACAAATATTTCTAAGTGAAGCTCTAGTTTTAGTTCCATGTGAGGGGTCACCAATAATTAACTCTTGAGGGTGACTAGTAGCATAGCTCCACTCCTTAGGGAGTTCTTGTGAAGTACCTTCTTCTTGCAATGGTTGAACATTTTCTTCACTTGGAGGTTGAGCATCCTCACTTTGAGTGAAGTTAATGATAATTTCAAGTCCTTTCATCTCCCCCTCAATATCTTCAATATCTGCACTTGCATTTTTCTCAAATGGACTATTAGATTCATCAAAAGTAATATTCATTGATAATTCAACACAGAGTCCTTTTGTTATAAACTTATAAGCTTTGCTCGAATTAGAGTATCCAAGGAAAATTCCAACATCGGTTTTAGAATCAAATTTTCCAAGGTTGTCTTTGGTATTTAAAATGAAGCATTTGCAACCAAAGACTTTGAAATAATGGATATTGGGTTTTCTATCTTTCCAAAGCTCGTAAGGAGTTTTCTTAAAAGTGGGTCTCATAGATACCCTATTCAAAACATAGCAAGATGTATTTACGGCCTCGGCCCAAAAATATTTCGGTAACTTGTTTTTATTCAAAATAGTTCTTGCCATCTCTTCAATAGTTCTATTCTTTCTCTCAACAACCTCATTTTGTTGAGGAATTTTAGGTGTTGAAAAATTATGCTCATAACCATTCATGCTACAAAATGATTCGAACTTCTTATTAACGAATTCACCACCATGATCGCTTCTAATGACAACAATGGTGTATCCTTTTACGTTATGCACCCTTTTTGAAAATTTGATGAATTCATGAATGACCTGATCTTTTGAAGCTAAAAACAAAATCCAAGTGAACCTAGAGTAGTCATCCACAATTACAAAGCATAGGTCTTTCCACCAAGACTTTGAGTTCTTGATGGACCAATAAATCCAAATGAAGTAATTGTAGAGGTCTACTAGGTGAAATGAAGTTTTTGGATTTAAAAGAGGTTTTCACTTGTTTTCCCATTTGACAAGCTTCACAAACTTGGTATTTTTCAAAATTTAACTTGGGTAGACCATTCACAATATCATGCTTAGAAATTTTCAAAATTTGATGCATGCTAGCACGACCTAATCTTCAATGCCATAGCCAACTATCATTTATATTGACCACAAGACAATTTTCCACACAAACATTTTGATCAATGTCAATCTCATACACATTTGAATTCCTATGGCCAATAAACAATAATTTACCATCAATGACATTTTCAATAAGGCATTGAGAAGATTCAAACACAACTCTATAACCTTTATCACAAAGTTGACTAATACTAAGCATGTTATGCTTCAATTTGTCAACTAATAACACATTTTCAATAAGTGGAAGGGTATTACCTCCAATATTACCTATACCAAATATTTTTCCTTTCGAGTTGTCTCCAAATGTTACATTTCCACCTTTGATGGTTGATAGACTTGAGAATCTTGATGGGTCACCAATCATGTGTCTTGAACATCCACTATCCAAGAACCAACTATTGCATTTCTTCTTTCTTGAATCCTCATCATCTTCTAGTGCCATGAAGCACATGTTTGCGATTTATCCCTCATCTTTTTCTTCGGAGGAGCTTGAATCGCTATCTTCCCAAGTTGCTTTCACAGCTTTTTTTTGTATTTGTGTAGTGGGCAATCCGCCTTAATGTGACCGGGTTTCTTGCACTTGTAGCAGGTGATGTGATCCTTCTTGTTGTCCACCTTTGAGTATTCCTTGTTTGGCTCTTTTCTCTTGAAATCTTTGAAGTTCTTCCTTGCTTGCTTTCTCTTGAGGAAGTATCTAAAGTTCCTTGTCATGAGTGTTATATCCTCATCTCCACTTTCATCATCATCTTCTTCAACATCAACAACGGAGGATTTCAAAGCTATACTCCTCATTTTTGGACTTTATTCTTCATGACCCTTCATGGTGATTTTGTGAGTCATGAGAGATCCAACAAGCTCTTCCAAAGGCAATTTGATGAGGTCCTTTGCTTCTTGAATAACGGTGACTTTGGCTTCCCAAGTCTTTGGTAGAAACCTAAGAATTTTCCTTACCAAATCGGAGTTAGTGTACATTTTTCGAAGAGCATTCAAACCATTTATGATATCGTAAATCTATTGAGCATGTCACTAATGTTTTCCTCCGGTTTTTTTTGAACAACTCATAGTTATGAACTAGCATGTTTATCTTAGATTCTTTTACTTGTTTTGTATCTTCATGTGTGATTTCTAGAGTATGCCAAATTTCCTTTGTGCAATCACAAGTAGATATTCTATTGAATTCATTTATATCTAATGCACAATAAAGAATGTTCAAGGCTTTAGCATTTATGGAAATTTTCTTTTTGTCATCATCGGTATACTCACTGGCGGACTTAGGGACAATTTTCTCATCTACGGATTTCATGGGATAATGTGGTCCAAATGTGGTCCATTTAGAACACAAAGCCATAGATCATAATCAATGGATTGAAAAAATATTTTCATCCTTGCTTTCCAATAGGTGTAATCATTTCCACTGAAGGAAGGAGGTATAGATCCCTCAACATGAGAATTGTTGTTTGATGTTGTCATTCTAACTAAAGATCTTTAAATCTTGCTAAATGTGAGCACCAGGCTCTGATACCAATTGATATTCCTAGGATTAAGGCAACCCAAAAAATGTGTTTGCTAGCTACAAGTCTCACAAATGAGATAGATTGCAATAAAGTGTTAAATGCAAGGGAAAACTTTAAAGCAATAAACTAGTAGCGCAAATAAAGGAGTTAAGGGAAGAGAAGCAAACACAATCTTTTAGGTGGATCGGCAAGCCCGCCTACGTCCACCCCTCAAGCTCCTTTACCGAGCCTTGAGGTTTCTTCACTATTCTCCCTTCAACCAAGGGAAAGGTTTCCTTACACTTGAGCTTGAGAAAACCCTCTTCAAGCCTCAAGAACGAGTTTGAGAACAAACCTCTCCAAACTCTTTCTTTCGATGAACAAACCTCACCGAAAGGATACAAGAGAATCACTTTCTTAGTAATGTGTATGGTTGAGCAGAATTTCTCTCTAAAACTCCCATGATGGAGTAGTATTACCATGAGAAATAACTAGCTCTTAGGCTTCACACAATAACAAGGATGTGAAAATGAAGATTATGTGTGAATGATGTTTGAATAAGGATTGGAAGGTTTTTGATCACTCTTAGCCTTTGCAAAATGATATTAGACGATTTGGTTGAGTTTCAAAGGCTTGAGAATGACTTTATATATGCCTCATGAGAAAAATAGCCATTTATAGTCGTTAGAGTGATCTGTTAAAACGAGTCGGTCGACCGCTACATGAACCGGTCGACCGCTTCAAGTTACCGTTACACAACGGTCATTTTGTCATAAGCTTAACGGCTCTTTAATAAATGTAACCGGTCGACTGCTTCATTGAGCGGGTCGACCTCCTCAACTTAAGCATGATCCGGTTGTCTTAAAAACTCGATTTTGACCCACTTAAAATACCCAATTTTAAATTCTAATTTCTCATAAGTATATAAAATGGTTTGGGAGTATATTTGGGATATTTTGAAGTCATTAAAAAGGTTTTTTTCATTTAACAGACGTTAAAACGGTTTATGCAAGTTTTGAAGACTTATGCATGTGTGTGATTGAAATCCTTGTTAAAGTTGAAGTCTTAAAGTTACAAAGATTACCCTAGCATCTTGAGTCTTCACTTTAAGACCACTTCCATTGAAGATGATGTTGCTTGATCGCTCTGCGCTCATTTTGGATCCGCTTTACTTCACATCAACCAAAACATTGATTTTGAGGGAATGGAAAAGTTTCTGTCAGCACGCAAACTTACATTTCATGACACCTTTTTAGAAATCTCCAAACGACAGCATATGATCATCGGCAACAACGTCTGAACCTATCGTTTGAACGCTCACTTACAGTTCACGACACTGTTTTAAAAATCTCCAAACAATAGCGTCTCAACGATATGATCCTAAACCCAAGCGTCCGGACATTTTTACTACACAAAACGACACCGTTCGACCTTACAGAAAATAGTCTGGACGGTTGTATGTCCGTCTGAACGGTTTTTGACGATTTGATTTATTTTTCAAAGCTCATACTGTTTAATTTATTACCAAATTTTAAATAATATAAATGACTTTAAGTATGTTAGATAATAGTTTCAAAGTTCCAAGGAGTGTAACGAAATGAGAAACATAACATTGATTAACATATTATACTATGTTTTAATAAATAGAAATAACATAAATGAAAGTACAAAAACAGCCCAAGAGGGGGGTGGTGAATTCGGTTTTATAAAAACTTTTTCCTCTTTCAATCTAAACTCAAATATGCATAGCCCATTTTCTAACTTAACAAGAAAGTAAGTTTATATATTCAATAAGACCAATGGAGAATAAAGGAAATAGACAGTCAGCACATCAAATATATATATCAAAGATAAATAGAGATAAGGATGGAGAGATGACACTGTAATTTTTAGGTGGTTCCGCCAAGATTTGTCTACGTCCACCCCCAAGGCTATTGACTTCCTTGGGCTTTCTTCACTATCTTCCAAATAGAGATACACCTTAGCTTCCCGGGTGCTAAGGAACCTTTACAAAGTGTTTTTCGAGCTTACACTTTAACTCACTCTCACAAATCCTCAATACCTAGTGAACTTCTTCTACCCAACGAGTAGGACAAGTGTTTTCCCTGACACTCACGTGTTGTTCACAGATGGGTACAAAAAGGAATCTCAGTAAAGGTTCTTTAAACCAAATAGACAAGTATGATGCAATATGGTGTGCAAAGAGACAAGAATTTCAAAGAAAGCAAACAGTAAATGCAGGTGAGGCCAAGGTTTTCTAGGTTGGTGAGACTTCAAAGCTTTCTCTCTTTCTTCAATATAGAGCACGAGTTGATCTTTCACGCACACCCTTTTTTTCTCTCTCCATCTTCTTCTATTTAAAGGTTCTAGGGCACCAAGGGTCTTCTTGTAATGTTTTAGAGCCGTTGGAGGTCATTTGGGGCCATTTGAAGAAGTTTGGATGAGTTGACGTCGTTACAGGAAAACTGAAAAATCTCGCAATGTGTCAACAACATGTCTTCTATGTGTCGACACCTTCTTCTCAAATTTGAAATTGGTCGGAGACCGGTCGAGTGTCGGTCGAGCGCTCATCTAGCGTAAAGCTTCTGTCTTAAAATTCCTTACTCGAGCTTGAGCGGTTGTCGAGCAGTTGTCGAACGTGAAGCTATTGTCTGAAAGTTCCTTACTCGTGCTTGAGCGGTTGTCGAGCATTTGTCGAACGTGAAGAGTCTGTAGACTTTTCTGCAAGAACGCTTGCGCGCTGGGCGAGCGGTTGTCGAATGTGAAATGAATTTTGGCATTCTGGAAGCTTGAGTTTTGGGTCAGTGTAATGTGTTGACACCATGGTCCATTGTGTCGACACTTCCCACACTTAGTCTGAAAAATTTGTTCTTTGGCAGCAACTACTTCAATTCAACATTTCTCAAAGAACACCTACAAATACAAATTGACCAATTAACTTATTCAATGGTGCTCAAGTATACTTAAAAATAATTTAAAGAAATAACCTCAAAGTTTGAAATATACTTTAGAAATTTTGGATAGTCAAGATAAATTCAAAAAATCTTGAAATCACTTAGAAACATTTTTGTGAGATAACCTTATCCTTTGAAATATGATTTAGAAAATAGTGGATTGTCAAGGTAAAATCTAAAAGTCTTTGAAACTTAGAATATTTTGTTATCATCAAAATCATTTATGGATTATTTTCAAAACAACCTTGGGCTAACAATAAATATATCAAATCCCCTCAAAACATAATATAAACAAAATAACATCAAATAAATCTCAATACATGTACTCAAAACATAATATAAAATAAAAGTCCCCAAACTCTAATAAAAAACAAATGTCATAATAAAACAAAGTAAATGTCTACTGCTCATCATCCGCGAGCTGTAGAACCTCACGCACATGCCTCATGTGCTCCTCAAGCAAAACAACCCACTTAGTCCGGGCAAGTAACTCTGCTCTAGTTGACACGCCCTTAAGGACTAACTGAACCGAAGCAACCTCCTTCTTCCACTCACCGTCCATGTTCTCGATCTTCCGCTCCACAACTATCAGCTGAGAACTGATATCACCCACCATCTAATGGGTGGGCCGCATGATTGTCTGCATCCACTCAGTCAGCTCGGTCATCATATCTGTCACCCAACTAGATCGTTGTGCCCCAAGTCCCAGGGTGGAGCCTTGTCTAGGATCCTGCTCCTCTGTCCTCTCAGGTTGCTCCTATCGTTTACCTCTAGCTACTTGAGCAGTACTCAGCACTCGGCGTGTCTGGGCCATGGATTTTAAGAGCGTCGTTTTGTTGATCGGCACAAGTGGAGGCATCTTTGGCTTGTCAGCACCCTTAGGTCCAGCATGGTGTGTAGGAACTGGGTCAGAAGAACACTGTGCGGCAAAGAAATCTGAACATCGGTCATTAGGGCCTCAGCACGGACAGTTTGGTAGATGTATGATGTCATATCAACAGGTAGCTTCCGTACAACTACTAGGTACAAGAACTCGGTCTGGCCATAAGAAAGCTTCGCCGTGTGCTTCTTTAGGGCAATGGCAGAGCATAGGATCAGGTGCTTGATCCTCCAAAAAGGAAGCAGTAGCCCGTGTTGCATGTTGCTTCCCTCCAGAATTGTCGTATCCTGGCCCGAAATCATTCAAAAAACCTCGACCTTAGTAGGCCGACCCTCCTTGCTCAGCGGTAGGATTGGAAACGTTGTCAGATCCCTCTTGTACCCTAAGAATCTCGCTAGCTTGTCCGGCGAGAATGTGATCTTGACATTACGGACGGTGACTTCCCTACTAAGCTCCTCGATGTCTGTAGCTCAAAGTATAGGATAATAGGAACGGAAGCCAACCAACATGCTCCCGTACAGCAGCAGGAAGTGGAGGAGCCCCCTCGTTGTGCACATGATCAGGAGCGACCTGCCTAGGCCGATGCTTGGGCGGCATACCTGAAGAGGATGGTTGAGATTCCTATTTCGCTGACGCATCAGTTGTGCGTCGACTTTGGGACCCTTGTCACCTCTATTGAGACTCAGATGGCCGGATTGTTGTCCTTCCTCTGTACCACTCCTGGCACCTTGCGTGAGATGTTGAGGAGGTTGGGCGCCATTGAAGATCAGCTCGAGAAGATGAGTGAGTCCACGAAGGAGAGATCCAGTCAACCCAATCCCTAGCATGATTATGACTTTCTTTTAATTTTTCACTCACGTTATTGTTTTTGGACATTTATTATCATATTTTATTTTTGTTTTGAATATTTATTTTGGGTTTGTACTTTGGATATTTACGTTGATTTTGTTTTATGATAGTTATTATTTATCTTTTTTTATTAATGTTTAATATTTACCTTTGACGGTTTGGATATGTTAATACTTCAAATGTAATGTTCATGATCTATTACTTAGATCGTTATTAACTGTAACATTTAGAACCTTACGTTAAAATTTAAGATGAAATGCATACGTAATTAATTTATAAGAATGAATAATTAACAAATGTAGTATCAAAATTATTGAAATATATATACATAATTATTTATGATGAATCTAATAAAATATTAAAAATACACATTTCTTCAAGATAATCCTTCCTCATTCTCTACGAAATGGAAAGCTTGTAAGCTTGACGTTTTGTGAAGTTTTGCTTTATTTCAAAAGTTTAATATGTTTTTCTTGCTTCATCGTCACTTATTGTATTTAATTCGTAAACGTCCGGAATAAATTTTTAAGAGATTAAAATTCAGTAATTAAAATTTTAATCACTTAAATTTAATGACTATTTAGTAAAAGAGAGTAAAACGTGAGGACAGAAAATTAAATTTGTAAACTATTAAAAATTAAAATTTATGCGTTGAAACTCATTACTCTGTTCATAATATGTTAGGTCAGCAGGTACAAAAACCCTGCAGCAAGTGTTTCTTCATGAAACAGCATCTTGTTGTTTGTTGTAGTGCAGACGACTGTTAATCCGTCCAAATGGTTTTGCGTGAAGTTTACTTAATATTTGTTTTTGTTAATTCCGAAATTTTCCAAGTTATAGACAGTTTGGGATTAGACTATCTGTAATGCACGTAAATGTTGATTTGGTCATTGATCGATTTTTGTTGATATTTGAATGGTTTTTTGTTAGGTTGGTCATGGATCACTCTGAGAAAAGTATCACCGACGCGGGGGCACAGAGCTGATCTGTAGTAGAGTATAGGGACGATGGTAATGCTGACTCATATGATGTGCAAGGATTTTCTTACCCATTGAGCCGATTTGGAGACTAAGTTTGCTTTATCAGACCGAGTTGTGACGGAGGAGCCGAATGCTATACTAATGGAATTGTTTGCTACGAGAGATCACGTGTTCGAATTGTACCAGTTTCTCCATACTGTTCCGATATAGATTTGGACACTCATCAAATGGGTGGATAGTATGGAGGAGTGGTTGGAGCACGTTTGTGACTTTATCGGACAAGATCTCAACGAGCCAGTTCTTTGTCGTGATTCAGACTAGTCTTTGGTGTATGTTTTTCGTTATTATTTTCAAATAGTTTGTTAATTTCCAGCTTGTACTAGACTTTATAATTATGTTTCTCGTTTGATATTTTTACGAACAGTTATTTTATATTATGTACTTGATTTTGATGATATATTTTGTTTACTATTATGTCAGTTAGTTATAATTTGTAGATCATTATTAATTTTATCTTATATTTAATATTGAGCTTTAATATTCAATAAATTAAATTGGAGTGTTGTCTATTATAATTAAGAGCATTCTGAACGCATTAATAATGTTCAGACGTCCACTGATATGTTACACGTCCGAATGTGTCACCATTGCAAACATTCAAACTCAACTCAATTGTCCTCACGTTCTTATTTTTGGATCGTCCACACGATTTGTCACCATTCGCACAGTTTATACATGGCAATTTCTTTTTCTTAGTATCAAAACAATAAGCGTGCACACGTTCCATGACGAAATTGATTTTTTCAGGTACTACATTAACGTTCGCACAAAACTTGTGAACAGACAAGAATAAGTAATTCGCGACTTTTTATATTTGTCACACGAAATGAAAATCGTCCGAACCTTATATGTTGACGTCCGAATACTATTTTCTGAGGAACCTCACAAATTGTCACCCAAAAACAAGGGTGACGAGCTTCTCCTCTCAAACCATGTGTCAAACTTTTTTTGACACCACCAAATTTTGCTAACAAAATTTGGACTTTAGATGACAAAAATGTGACACCAAAACCCATTTTGTTGTTGTGTTATGAGCAGAGATATCTAAAGGATTCTCTCTATAGATAGAGGCTAGAGTAAAGCTTGGAATGACCTCCTTAATTTTCTTGGTCGATCTCTCTATGTATTTATAGAGTTGGTTGAGTCCTATTTCAAGAAGAATTCTAAAAAGAATGAAATATTTCAAAATCCAAATGTTGAAATAGTTTCAGAGACTTTTGCATCACCAGCTCCTTGTTTTTAGCTCTTCACTTTGATGATGTCCTTATCCATTCAAACTTTGAAAGACTCCTTAATCTCTTGAACACTTTGACCAAACTTAAAATACAACTCAATTTAAATTTAAATTTTAACAAGGAATTACGCCAACATTAAAACACTAACAAGCTCCCCCTTTGTCGATTCCGTGACAAAACCTACATTCAAAAAACAAAATGATAAAGATCTTTGTCAATCACCAAAGCAAGAACTTGTTTACATTGTAACTCAACCTTATGACCTAAATACAAGTGAAAAGCATGGGAACCATAAAGAATGCATTGATAATTAAATAAAAAATAGACTAAAATCAAAGTATTTACTCCCCCTTAATCTATTCTCCCCCTATGCCAGTTATTTATTTACTCTGTCTTCTCCCCCATTTGGTCACGAAAGGTCCAAGGAGTATCATGGTCTCAGAAACATCAAAGAGAATAGTCAAACACCAAAATCAATGGACTTAGAGACATACAATTGAACTCTCAATAGCATATAAAATAAAGGGAAATATACAAATACCGCACTAGGTTTTAATGCCTTTTGTGAAAACTCAACGGGATTTAAAAAGTTTCAAACTGCTCACTAGGTTTATCATTTTTGTATAAAAACTCACTGAACTCAATATCGTCAACCTCGTTTAACGGAAAGTCCATCACGTCCAATCATAATATGACATGTGTCACTAAATAATTAAAATTAAAAATAAATCTAAAATTAACAAAAAAAAACATTATTAATTTAAAAAAAAAAACAAAAGGATCGGGCTTCATTGTGGAGGGGGAATCCCCCCTCCACACCTGGCGCCTCGAAGGTAGGAGGGTGTGAGACCCCGAACTTTGCTTTTGCTATTTTCATATGTATTTGTTTTGAATTAACTTATGGGACCATATTTTTGGCCAATGTATAACCTAAGTTTAATGTTAATGGTACATTAACTTATTATGAAATTTTATTCAAGAATTTTCTTTAAATAATTTCTTTTTCATTGTGGAAGTTTTAGTAGAAGTTTAAATTCTATTTTCCCTAAGATCCGAAACTTGCTAGGTAAGTTTCTTTTAAGGATTTATATTTTCCATTTGTGTAGTATATTCCATAATCCATGAAATTAAATTATGAAGAGAAATTTATATATTATGGCCGGAAATGAGTAAGTAGAAAATCATTAAATTCATGTAAGCATTTAAATGTTTTTGTGTCTTTAATAGGTAGTATTAATCATCATTATGTGGTCTTAATTATTAGTTTTGAATTATCATTAGAAATGTTAAATGATATGTTACTAAATGTATATGATAAGCTTGAAGAGAATTTAAATGATAAGCACACTTGCTTATCATAGTGATAAGCTAGCATAGTGATAAGCTAGAGAGCTTTTAAGATAATAGGTTGTTGTGGCTATCGTAAAGATAGCCTAGAACAATTATCTTGAGATAGGTTGTCATGCTTATAAGTTGATAAGTTATGAATTTGAACTAGATAAGTTAAAATGCTTATGAGAGATAAGTTAGGTGTGACAAGTAACTAGGTTGATAAGTTAGGTGTGACAGGTAACTAAGTTAGTTGTATTGTAACCAAACAACATAAATGAGCTTTGAGTCAAGGTCATTCACGTGAGCATGGAGAGTGGAAAAGTCAAAAAAAAGCTTGTGGACCATGTGAGTTGCAAAGAAGAGATAAGGTGAGCAATTAAGTGACAAGACAAGACAAAGGAAGAGAAAAGTCAAAATGAGAGAAAAATCAAATGGAGAAGCAAGGGTTCACGTGGGATAGCAAAGCTAGAGGGGACAAAGAGATGATGTGAGAGAAAGTGAGAAGAAAAAAGAGAGAAAAGACCATGCATTGGTCGGCCAAGCTCACCCCAAATTCATCCCCCTCTTTCTTTCTTTCCCTCTTGTCATTTTCAACATCTCATTGTCATTGTCATTGCCATAAATGAATCTTGGGAGACTCAAATTGCTTCCTACGAAATCTTCACTCCCACCCCTTAGCATTTCAACTTCACAATTTCAAATTTGCTTTTCTCCCTTGGCCGAATATCACACTTTCATTCAACTCTCTCTCTTTTCCTCTCTTGGCCAAAACTTCCCATTGAGCTTAAGCCTTGTTCCTTTTCTCTTGCAACCAAATCACTCCTCTAAAATTCTAGTTGTTTCTCTTCTTTGGGTGACCGAATCTCCCCCTTTGTGCAACTCATTTCTTCTCTCTTAGTGGCTGGAAATTTCTATTCACCTAGCCATTTTTCCCTAGTTGAAATTTAACTCACCCTCTTGGAACTAAATCATTTCAAAGTTTCAAGCATTGCCTTGTTTTTTTCCCCACCATAAAACATCTATCTCAGCACCTTATATCAGCCCTTGAAATCTAAAGGAGGAACCGAAAGTTGGGATTAAGGAAGGATTTTGGTGAAAGTCGGGTGACTAGTGGAAGGTAGAGTTAGATGTGATGTTCACATGTTATATTTTGTTTAAGTTCCTTATAGTTTCTGACCTAAGATGTTTTATTATGCTAGGTGCTCAAGGCTTGTGTTCGATCATCAAGGTGAGACAAAAAAAATGGTTATTGATGCTAAATGTTGTTGTTGGCCAAAAGTCTCTTGGTTGGATCTTGAGTTGGTGCTTTGATTCTTGCTAGATCTAGACTTTGAGTTTAGAAAACCAACCCTAGTTGTGTTGTGATGTTAGATCTGACCATATAAGCATGAGATCCGAACTTGAATGTTAGAAAATGCAAAAGGAATGCATGTTGCAAGTTTTGGCATGAAGGGTTGTGTTGGTTGGTGTTAGCCGAACCTTGTATGCCTTGGATTTTCAAATATAACTTTGTTAAGTATCGATTTGATAAATGGCCATGATATATGTAAGTTTAGTAAACATATGCATGTAAGTTAGTCTTGAAATGTAGAAGTTTGCATGCAAATCAAAAGAACTAAGAAAAACCTAATTATTCTATGAAAATGGGTGTTGGCCGAATATGATGTTGTGCTAGATCTTGAAGTTGTTTTGTGACTTGTAGATCCTAGGTTGTGAATCTGAAAATGGAGGATGAGATCACCATTGGAGAAGAAATTGTAGACGAGGAACACTTGAAATGGAGCATGGCCGAATGACCTAGTAAAGAAAAACCCTAATGGCAAGCTTATAACAATGAAATTATATTTGCTTGTGATGGATAAATGAAATTAGGGTTATGGCCAAATCTATTAGAGGATTAAAGCTTAAGTTCAATGACAAAACACACCATACATGTAGGAGAAAAACAAGGATAATAAGGCTTAAAGGTTCGGGTTAAAAGGATTAGCAAGACCTTGTGATGTTAGGAATGGATTAAGGATTTAATTAGGTTGGTTAAGGGTTGGCCGAAACCTATGATGGGCAATATAAAACCCTAATCAAGGTTAATGTTTCAGGTTGCATAGAGATCTAATGTCTAAGCCAAGGGTTAATTACGACTAAGGTTGATAATTAATTACCGTAAAGATTTAATTGAATACATGAAATAAAAGGAAGACTAAAATTAATCCTAGAGCAATTAGTTGCTGATTAAGAGTCCTAAACAAGAATAGAGATATATTGCAATAGAATTTAATAATTTAAATAACCTAAACTTAATTAGTAACTGAAAGTAAAAGATTAAATAAGATATTGAGTAATTAAAAAGGACTAAGACAATGTATGATCTATGATATCGAAATATATATATATATATATATATATATATATAGTTACTGTTCGGAAACATTTCAATGGACGGAAGTACGAGGTTAAGAGAAATCTTGCAAGTTAGTTAAGCATAAATAATGAAGCTTAAAGGCCACGGGATGGTATTAGTTAGGGGTGATTAACAAAGCTTGGGATATCAAGAATGAATTGAGGTTGCAATTAGGGGAATCATGAGTTGGCCGAAATATATTAGGTGCAAAATGAGGTTAAGTTGTGATGGTGATGAAATAATATGTGAACATGTTAAGATGGATGATGTTGAGACTTCGATCAGTGACCTAAACCTAAGAGCAAGTGTAATGGGTAGTATCAATGCAAGATAGTGTTACGAAAATGAAAGAAAAATGATTATGAGAGCCGAATGGTTGCTGCCCTAGGTCATGGAAAGTGTCATATGTGATTCCTTAGGGTTGCTTGCTATTAAGAAGGTATGTTGATGACATTGAATTAAACAGCAAGCTAATCATCTAGTAGCTTGATTTCATTTGGTGAATATGGAGGTAATTGCACTCGGGCTAAGTGGGAATTGAATTCATGATTATTGTCTTTCAGTGAATCATATGAATTTTGCAAGAAAGTGGAAGATATGAATATGAAAATATTCATTTGGTTCATGTCAGCAAGCCTAAGAATAAAAAGGAGGCCAAATGGTCATGGGTCGATCACTTAAATAAGGATTCATGTCTATCGATTATATTTGGAAGAATTGTGGGCACTAGTGTTCTAGTGAACTTGGAAACTTAGAGAAAAGACCAAGGTAACTTAGGTTAGATCTTATATGTCTCGGTAGTATCCATATTGGTGGAAGATGATAGCTAATAGTTCATGTATAATACGATGAAAAGTGTGGAACAAAGGAATAGAAGCTAGACGAAGATAAGTTGCTGTTTTGACTTGGAATTTTTAAGACGAAAGGTTGTTGCTGATTTCATGGATAGGCTTTGGAATCAATATTAGTGACAGGAAGACCTAATTGAACAAGTTGGATACAGTTGGCCACGAAGTAGGTGAAAACAACAATCTAGTTGAAGTTGTTTGATGTACAAGTTTAATTGTTTTCAAATTGTTTTATTCAAGCCAAAGTTTAAATAAATCTTTTGCAAGAGAAATCATATTTTCTAGATATGTATTTTTGGAAATCGGAAACGGTTACGAGTACTTTTGTATGTCAACTTGAAAGTTATTATCCAAGCAATTATGTAACGAATGTGATTCGCTTGTAGGCGAAGACCCACCGAGTATCATGAGAAGCAAGGTAAGTGGAACTTGTAAGTAGAAACTTACACTTTTATGAAAACTGGAATGACACCCTGCATTGATTCACGAACAAGCATGATATTTCGAGCAAGCATGACATGGCATGAGCATTGCATGATTTTTCAAAAGAGAATTTTTATGCAATGTCGTATGGAAAGTTTATGGAAAGATAAGTTAAGTCAAGGGGCTCTGGTCGGTACCGTACCATCATGATGGACACCCATACCAAAGGACGAATGTGAGAAGGATGGGTGAATCCTAAGAGGTTGTGCAAACCACACGGAAGGACAATGAGAAGGTGTGGGCCTCCAAGGGTCGTGTCTAGCCATCAGGCCTGGGGCAACTACGGGCTCGATCAAATGAAAAGTCCCCAAGGGTAAGGGAGACGATTCCGATGGGAACGCACAACCCGGACACCAGGGGTTAAATGGAGCGTAAGTAGCCCACAAGTTATGAATGAATGATTTTCAAGGGCCTGAGGCCAATTTCAAGAACAAGTTTATGTCTCTACAAGCAAGAGCATATGCATACCCATGACATGCATGTGCATCATGAATTATATTTTCCCATGTTAAGCAAGTACAAGTCAAGAACATGTTTTAAAGTTATGTTTTTTCCCTTACTGAGTCTTTTTAACTCACGTTTTTTAAAATTGTGTCATGCCAGATGCCTCAGGTGAAGGAAGTCAGGAGGACTACCTGACCTAGAAGGAAAATCATTTCTATGTTTTATTGTTGTGACCTGATCGATGAGATCCGTCACTTGCTTAATGTCAGACATGTTATGTATGTATTAAGATGCAAGTTTATTGAGAACCTGAATTACGTCATGAGTTGGCTCGCTTCTCTCGCGATTCTGTAGTTTTTCCGCTGTAAGTATGTATGTACGAATGCTGGAACTTTCCTGGAGATTGCTCGCGGCTGTCACGGTCCCTGCGGGATGGCGTTCGGGGCGTGACAGAGGGTCTCCTCCCTCCACCTCTGGCCGCCCAGAACGTGGACCTCCTCCACCCGTCGGCATGGGTTGCGTGATGGGGGAGGTCCGTTAAATTATTTAGTGACACGTGTCATATTGTGATTGGACGTAATGAATTTTTCGTTAAACGGGGCTAACGACATTGAGTTCAGTAAGTTTTTATACAAAATAATAAACCTAATGAGCAATTTAAAACTTTTTAAAACCTGGTGAGTTTTCACAAAAGGCGTTAAAACCCAGTGTGGTATTTATATATTTCCCTAAAATAAATATGAAATCACGTCATATACATGGAAATTAATAATCGTTGATTTCATGCCACATGTCTCTAATCAATTTTAGAATCAAGAATCCAAAAAATAATCAAATGTAAACGTGTCTGAAGAATCAAGACATAATCAAAGAGTCTTAAGACTTAAATTTGTGAGCAATGACAAGGCTAACTTAATGAAACCACTAGTGAACGGGACAACATAATCAAAAAATAAAAGTCAAACCCAATGCCACTACGATCTGAAAATATAATTTTTGCTTCCCCTAAATTGAATTCCCCAATATAATTTTATTTTCTTTTTTTTTTGGTTATGGGGATTGAAACAACTTTCTTAAGGGGTATTAATGAAAAAATCATCTAGTCAGAGGTTAATTCAATCTTAAGAGAATGTTCTCTATCATGCAGTCAAGTCTCAGTCAATCATATTTGGTGTGCACTATGATTATATATACCAAAAGACATTTAAGGATTCTGCCAGCTAGCACAAAAGAGAGACATTAGACATTACTCTCAAGTCATATGTCATTCCAGATATAGGTTGAGAAAATATTGAAAAATGCATGCATGAGAATCTCAACTATGTCAATTAGTCCAATAAAAAATGTGCTAACAAGACACACAAACAGAAGCACAAATATATATATATAAATAAGATAGGTCAAACAAAATTCAAATGAATGCACTATATAAATAAATGCAACCTATCATTATCCATGCTAGAGAAAGGACACTCAGAGAGTAGCACAATTACCAATAGCTTTTCTGTTAGCTAATTGGTTTTCATTTTTTTTCATCCAAATCTTCCTAGGGAAGTTAGGAATCAATTTCATGTCTGTATTCACTTGGGGACTGTGTTTTCGTTCAAAAGTACTGCGTTTTCTCCGAGAGGTATGCACATTAGTCAAGTTACCCAATTTTTCATTCATGATCGTAGTGTGTTTAGTAAGAGCCATGACTTGAATGACAAGATGTTCATGATTATTCCTGGAATCGGAGTTTGCAGGATATTGCTTGGGGGCTCTATATTTAAAACAATTTGGTAGAATGTGACCCAATTTTCCACAAAAGTTACATATAGGAACAAATCTAGGAAAATGATGAGACTCAGGAGAATATACCTTAGATTTCGAAAATCTTACCTGAATTTCAGATCTTTTGACTTTGTGACCAGAATTGCCTCTTACCTGAGTTCCTAACCTTTTGACTTTGTCACCAGAATTCTTAGGAACTTTGGCTTTATCATTAATACATGTTGAAGAAGCTAAGACAAAAAAAGTTCTAGAAGAAGAAGGAACGTTAGATTCAGTGTTATCAAGTTTTTTGGTTCTACTAGATTGAAGCTGAGTTTTTTATTTCTTTAGTTCATACCTCAAGTCTTTAACTTCAGTTTCTAGAGCCAAGTTCTTTGCTCTAAGATCATCAAACACTTTAGTATACTCCTCAAGCTTAGTTATGAGGCTTTGTTTTTCTTGTTCAACCTCATTTAACTTCTTTAGGGTTCCTTTATTCAACTTTTTGAGTTTCAAACTCTTCCTTAAAATCTTGTTATAGGCTTCTTGAAGATCCACATTTTCAAACTCTTTTTGAGATGGCTCTGATTGATCCATGTTCTCTCAATATCAAATTTTTTACCACTTTCAACAGAAGAAACACTCAAACCACCTTCATGTGTTGTTTCAAGGAAAAACCACTCTGGGCTAGTAGCCATCGGAAATTCACTAATAAAACGGTGATTCAGACGTGGGCAACATCCAATTGCTTGACTCTGACTACCCCGATGTAATAAAAACTAAAACTAAAACTATGCTAGGAGGAGTATACGAACAATCAATATTAGATAATATACTCAGACTTCAAAGAATAAAAACTAAAACTAAACTAACGAAGTAATACGAATAATAATAAATTAAGAAAAAATAAATATTCAAAAGTGTAAAAAAATTAGTGTTGTTGGTAAGTATAATTTTGTTGTGGGGTGACCCCAAAGAATTATTTGCACTTGGAGAGATTCGAATATAATATCTCAAGGGAAGCACGCCCTTAGTCTCCAAATAGAGACTATTTTGTTGAAAGCGAAATCGGAAGGACTATTTTGTAGGTAAGCCTACAAAATTCTTTGGGTTTTTATTCATAAACTTTTGTTGGTTCTCATAAATTCTATCTCCGGTCTTTTAAGTGAAACTTTTATATCCACTTGGGAGACGAAAGTGGACTTAGAGGATGTCACATCATTTGTTGGGACAGGAGTAGTGGTGTATAGTGGACATGTCAAAAGTGAAATTTAACATTCAGACATCCGATCAGCTAACTAGCGGATGTCCAAAATAGATTTCACTTCCGACTCTTGTCGGACTTAGCAGAAGCAGAAGCGGATGTTAGAATTCCGATAATATTTTTGGTCATATTTTTTGGCCCATTAAAGCAATTTTTACAAAAAATAAAGATATTATTTATTCATCACAATTCACAAATACAAATATCTCTAATATATCAGAAAATTAAAATATACAACCCGAAATTCAAATGAACATTTCTCAATTCATTACAAAGATCTCAATTATATAAATGAATACAACAAGTCTACAAATGAAAATTAAGAATTTACATTGCACTTGCACCACAACTCACCAAGACACTAAGTGATTAGAGTTGAATTTTGTAGTAAAATCTTGGCCTTCCTATAAAATTCAAACCAATACAACCATATCATATTATGATTATATTAGTTTTGATAGCCATTTCATTTAGCCCATAATATTTAAAAACCAACAACTCATTGTTCATCTTTTGAAAACCGGAAACAAGAACATCCTAGCAACCTATTTTAAAAACCAAAAACAATAATAACATAAACTCTTAACATAAATCCAGATTCACAACAAAATCCTAAAACATGCAATTCACAAACAAGTGTAAAAATAAATCTAAAAACATGCAATTCACAAAATCCATAATCACAGATTCATAACTTCACCTAGTAATTAGTAACCTAGACACCATCACAATTCCTAAAGGGCTAAAGAAATATTATGGGCATAATAATAAAAGTGGTCAAGACTGAATATAAACAATATATGAAAAATGGGGTAAACTCATAGTTAGCCCCCTATGTTTGGGCAAAAATGATTGTTAGCCCAATATTTTTGAATCCAACAATTTGATACCAATTACTTTTAAAACCTATCAATCTTCGCCCCCGTCTAAATTAGACGTTAAATCCGACGGAAAAGCATGAAAAATGACCAAAATGCCCCTCCAAAATAAAATTACTAAAAAAAATTCATTAAAAATAAAAAATGATATTTTTTCAAAAATTAATATTTTTTAAATAAAACTATATTGAAACTCTATTTCAATAATATATTTATTTTAATTTATTTCTTAAATTTAAATTTAAATTTTATTTTATTCTAAATTTTAGCTTTGGAGGGGCATTTCGATCACTTTGCATGAATTTCCGTCAAACTTAACACCTGATTTAGACGGGGGGCTAAGTTTGATAAGTTGTGAAAGTTATGGGTCTCAAATTGTTGGATTGAAAAATATGGAGCTAACTTGATTTTTGCCCAAACATAGGGGGCTAACTATGAGTTTACCCCATGAAAAATATAGTGTATGCTGACATAACTCGAAATAGAAGAATATTGCAATGCAAACTTAGAAGTATTAACTCAAGTAAGAGATTAAGAACATCACCAAACGTCAATCTATCATGAATCCACAATCGATGCATCATTAGAAATCATCTCTGCAAAAAACAAAAACAAATTTATTAACAAGGAGCTAATAAAATTTTTTAACTAAGTGAAACTAGAAATGTAAAATTTTGTATATACATATGTCCATGATATAAGTAGCGGGATCTTTCGTCTCATCAATAACTTCTGATTCCTTATCCTCGTCACCCTCAGAAGATATGATCTTGGATCTTAACCAATTTTGAGCACAAATGAGTCCCTCCGCCGTTTTTGGTGTCAACGAACTCCAGAAACAATATAATACCTAACCCCCTCCCCCCGTGCTGAAGACAAGCTTTGAAGGGACTGTGGTAATAGGGATGGAAAGAACATCTAGATTAGGATCTCTAGGTTTAACATCCTCCCTTAAATATCTCTCCACTTCATACTTGGTATCCAGCAAATTATGTTGCGCATTAAATTGTGGGAATTCCATGTAAAGAGGATCATCTACGGGTACACTAGATGACCCAATCATTTCAAGCTGGACTTGACTTGCAGATACAACCCCATTACTAGATGACTCATCCACATTACTATACTTTGTAAACAACTGATCCAAGATCCCTCTCACTAGACTAGTCATCTCTACACCTAACTCCATCCCAAAGCCTTATCGAACCATAAGTCCAACCATATAACCTTCTATTGTGGATCAAGTGTCGCTGCAACAAACAACATTCTGTTAACCTTAGTCAAATCACCCCAGTATTTATTATACTTCATTTGCATTCTTTTTGTTATGTCTGCCAAGAACAAATCCTCACTTGCTGCATATTTCTCCAAATGTATATGAATTTTGGCAAGTTCAGCAAAAAATAAGTTTGTCGTCACCGTATTCAAAGCAGATATTTTAACCGTCACCTCATAAAAAAGTTGCAAAAACTTGGTAAAATGTGTCACACGCTCCCAATCCTCAAATTTAGGGGGTCCCAATCCCTTCCTTCCATACACCTCTTCACCCAGAACGCTTATCAAAATCTCATCTTCAACCAACATATCCTCAAAGACTCTTTGATATTTCTTAGTTGCATCCAACATAATATACGTTGAATTCCAACGAGTACGCACATCAAGCTGCAAAAATCCCTCAGTAGGAAACTTCCTTTTCGCTACACAATTCTTAAACTCATCCATTTGATGGGGAGAGGACTTAACATACTTGACCAAGTTCCTTACTTTTGCCACAGAATCATCCAGCCCCTTCAACAAATCTTGCATAATTAAATTCAATATATGTGTGCAATATCTCATATGCACAAAATCATGGTTACGAACTATTTTTCCAGGCCGAAACCCCAAATGCAATTGTCTACTCTTCACATGCTCAATGGTGGTACCATTAGAGGATGCATTATCGACAATGATTATAAGGATTTTATCAATCCTCCATTCCGACATGCAATCCTCCAGCTCCATCCCAATTGGCGTACTCTTATGATCTGACACCTTAGAGAAGGCAAGTATCTGTTTGTGCAATTGCCAAGTACTATCACTGAAGGTGCAGTGATAGACATATAATTCAAGTTTTGGACTGACGTCCATGTGTTAGTGGTCAAGCAAACTCATGGTCTATTAAGTACGATACTAATCTTTAGTTTGCACTTCTCTTCCAAGTAAAGTTTCATACAATCCTTCATTACTGTGATTCGAGATGGTACTTTAAATTGGGGCTCGAGGCTATGAATCATCTTCTTGAACCCATCCTTGCTTACTATTCTAAAGGGAAGCTCATCCACAATTATAAACTTGGCAATAACAACTCTAATAGGATTGGGATCATATGAGTCTATCTTCATCACTCCCACTGATTCACTACTTGATCCCTTGCTATCAAAAGTCAATTTTTGTTGAGAGCCATATAATTTACTTTGTGTTCTTTTATACATTACACAACCCTTCAAGTGGGACCTCATAGCCGAGGTCCCTTGATCTTTGTGGTGAACCCAGCTTTATAACCACAATGGTTGCACTTAGCCAATGGTTTGTTGCGTCAACTACTGGTAGTACCTAGTGAAATGTTCCAAAATCATGGACGGATTGGAAACCTTCCCCCTTTTGGGGGCAGGGTCTATTGTCTCCTTAGTTTGTTGTGCCTCTGCATCTATAATTGGTATTTCAAAAAATGTAGGTGTAATCGTAGAGGCAGTGGTAGGTAAATTAGAGGTTGTTGATTGTAAAGATGCAATTGGAGTTTGATAATCCATCTGAAAGAAAGACACCTATTTTTAGTCAACTGAAACAACATACATTCCAGAGATGTTTGACAATCTGATGTTTGACAACATTTAATCACTGGATTTGTTAAGTTGCTTCATTGTCATTAAACATGCAGATTCACAACCATTAAACCAAACCAGCCATTAAGCTAATTAAGTTGCTTCATAGCCATTAAACATGCAAATTCACAACCTTTCACTAAACTAATTTTCTCAAAAACTGTCAAACCCCAAGTACTGATCATACACTAATTTAGCTTATTGGTCACAATAGAGAGATTAAACTAACTAATTTAACGCAAGTTCCAAAATGTCATGCATGTATAAAATAGATTAATTAAGATTAATCGTTCAAACTACCCCCGATTCACAAATCACAAAACCCTTCAGCCTTCACTAAGCTGAAATTGCCCCTCAATTCACAAGTCACAACAAATTCACAATAGAGAGAGAGAGAGAGATGGAGATAGAGAGACAGAGACAGAGACATAGTCAGAGAGAGCAACAAAGAGATTGAGAGAGAGAGACACACAACGAGCAGCAACAGACTAGCAGAGGTTGGCTGGAGAAGACGGAGCTCAGAGAGAGAGAGAGAATAGAGAGAGTCGTCACTGTGAGAAGGAGAGGGCCGTTTTTCCGTTAACCCAGCGGAAACTTTCGGTTCCGGTTCCTGGAAGCTACGGACCTCAGCTTCCTAGAACTGGAGCCAGAGCTCCTCCAGTAGCCGGACCGGACTTACACCCCTAGACAGGAGAGGTCGTTAAGATTTTAAAGGAGGAAAGTCAATTAAAGTGATTGGGCTGTGTTTGAAAAAAGTTACTGAAATTTATAAAACAATATTGGAGTTATAAAAAAAATTATTAAAGTATGTGAAAAAGGTATTATAGCTTGGGAGAGATTGGTTGTGAAAAGGTATTGTAATTTTTGAAAAAGTAATTATAAAATGTTTTTAAAAAAATATTGTGGCACCCAAACAAAACCCTGGAGTCTTGTTAGGCAAGGCATTGCACCAACCATCTAGCCCGATCTTCTAAAAAAAAGTACTCATAAATTAAAAAACACCAACTTTATTTGTTGCAAAACCATTCAACCCAGCATGTAAATACATAGCAAAAAAGAAAAGAAAACAAAGATTGTTTGAGGTCTTTCTATACACACCACAAAAAGAGTAATTACAGATATGATTGGAACTTCTAAACATCATCTTGTAAAATCCAGTTTTATCTGAGATTCATAATCCGAGCTCCTACTGGATGAGAGAGACTTTAACATGTGCCTATTTGCGATAATGTTATTGGAGTATGCACTTAGATAACTTTCAGGTTAATGGTGGATGTAAGAAATTCGATTTAGGAGAAGGTTCAAATTAGGAAACTTAAAATTTCTAACGTGAAAATGGCTGGGAAAAAGGATCAGACTTCCTAAAATCTTGGAAGGGAAAAGATGAGGTTGAAGGGTTACCTAAAA
Source organism: Myrica gale (assembly GCA_963930655.1). Lineage (NCBI taxonomy): Eukaryota > Viridiplantae > Streptophyta > Magnoliopsida > Fagales > Myricaceae > Myrica > Myrica gale. The sequence continues at coordinate 16,219,938 of OZ005599.1, forward strand.
CGTGTTTACTCTCCCAATTAAATTGGAGTTTGGAGTTTTAAGCTTCTCTGGATCAAATAACAAGTAAAATAAATGGGAGTATAAGAATTAAGAAGAACCTGCTACAAGCTTTATTTGATCCGGCTCATGAAAGAAAATTGGACTTCTTACAAGCCCAAAAACAGGGCTGCACACAACCGGACCGCGGACCGGACAGGACCGGAAAATCGGATTGGATTTGCGGTCCTGTCGGGTCTTTTTTTTAAAATGTGGTCTGGTCCGGACCGCATTAATAAAAAAGAGGACCGGACTGGACCGGACCACATTTATTAAAATAAATAAAAAATATATTTTTTTATAATTTTTAATATAAATTATAAACTTAAAATGTTTAATTTTAATCTAAACGAAAACTCTACATTTTTATATGTCCTTCCCCCCTTTGAAATTAACCTAAAAAAAATTAAAAAATTAAAAAATTGAAAAAAAATTGAAACTGGTCCGACCGGAAATCCGGTTGTTCAGCCCTACCCAAAGATATCTCACATTCTTGTAGGTGCAGGCTTTGTTGAACATAGAAAAGCAATCATTATTCGAAGGGAAATTTGTTTTTTAGTCCTTAGGTTTTGGATACTTTTTCATTTTAGTCCTTAAGTTTCAACCTTCAAATTTTTAGTCCTTGAGTTTTTTTTGTTTGACGAAATGGTCATTCCGTCAGTCTGTCGTCTATACTTAATGGAGCTCTCTGACGCGTCAGCACATTTGTACCGGTCGACCGCTTCATGTACTGGTCGACCGCTTCATGTACCGGTCGATAACTACATATATCGGTCGACCTCTTCATGTACCGGTCGACCGCTCACTTTCAATACATATACCTGGTCAACCGCTTCAATTTTGCTGACGTGTCAAAGAGGTCCGTTAAGCATATGGACGACAGAATGACGAAAGAGTCATTTTGTTAAACAAAGACAACTCAAGGACTAAAACTTTGAAGGTTGAAACCTAAGGACTAAAATGAAAAAATGCCCAAAACCTAAGGACTAAAAATCAAATTTCCGTTATTGGAAAACAAAGATCCAAATGTTGCTATTTGCAGGCCCAATATGAATCACATCAATAGCGGAAAAGGCTCATCCAAGAGGCACCTGCTTTTTTGGTACTAAAAGGAAAACATGTGCAGCAAACCCACTGTTTACTTATGTTGTGTTTGATTATTAAAATTTTAGAAGACTAAAATTTTAACATAATAAAATAATTATAATATAATTTATCTATCTCCATCAAATCATTACTTTTCACTTTAATAAATATAAAAAATTCATTTATATCATCACGCTCTTTACTTTTTCACTAATTTTAATACCCTAAAATTTTAACACTCAAACATAATCCTAATTTGACATCTCACAGTTTACTTCCCTTCACCTAAATTAGGTAAATTAAATATTAAAATCTTATTCATAGTCTGATTGACAATTGACATGAGTAAATCTCCAAGAGAGGATTGAAGAAATATGGATTAGGTAGTGAAATTGAGATTGCTCGACGCCCAAAGCTATATATATATATATATATAGTCGGTGGGAGTGCAATTACGGGGGTGTTTGGGTCGAAGTTTTCACCCTTCAAAATTTTTACTAAATTATAAAATAATCTCTCTCCATCAAATTATAAAATAATATTATAATATTCAATTAAATCTTCTCTCATCACTTTTCCAATAAATTCCATAAAATATCTTTACTTTTTCACAAAACCCAATACTCCAAAATTTTTACTTTCAAACACTACCTAAATTTACGAACTGTGGAGTATGAAGACGATTAGAAGCAATTGGAACAGTAACAGGGCAATGGAAGCAGCTTCTTCTCAATGCACTAGAGTCCAACTCTCACCTCAAGCACTCTTCCTTCTTTCAACCTGTAGGTTGATTTTCATTCTTTTTCCTTTCGCAAATAAAATTTTCTTAAATCGTTAGTTCTGGGGATGTTGTCTTAGTGTCTTTGCTGTGGTTTTAGGCAACTGTGGGATCAAGTGGGAAACCATCGAATCGCACTGTGGTTTTCATGTAATCTCTCTCTCTCTCTGAATGAGTCGGGATTAATATGGGTTCTTTGGTTGTTAGTTTTCAGAGGATTTCAAGAGAACAATGACAAGATCCAAATAAACACTGACTGCCGCACTCAAAAGGTTATTTTAAGTATTAGCTCGTTCTTATTTCTATATTTTTAAACTGCTCGGATTTTACATGGTAATTTTCTTTTTCTCAGTTTAGAGAAAATTCTCATTTGGTTTATCGACGGATAGACAATTAAGCTGTTGGTCTTGAATTTTTCTTAAATTATTCTAATTGAATTTATCAGTCACTGCCCTTTTGCATTTCCAAGGCCTTTAAGCGGTTTTCATTTATAACGGTATTCATTGCATGCACTGTTGTGTATTTGTTCCCTATTTTAGTTCTAACTGAAGTGATATGTTGCTTTTTTTTTGTTTTATTGTACAGGTTGAAGAGCTTAAGCATTGCCCATTTGCTGAGGTGTTATACTACAAATTCTCATATTAGGAAAAGCTGTGTGTTCTTTATTTCATTTACATGGGACTCTATAGTATTCGGGATGACTGCTGAAGCTTCTCTCCTAGACTGGTTGTTTTTGTTGAAAGTTAAACTTGATTTGGGCTCAAAATAGTCTTAGTCTTGGCCAATGGAGGATGATGATCTTCTAGAGAGTTCCACAAATCTCTAGAGGAAAGGAAGAGAAATCGTCTTTCTAGAAAGTTCCATAGTGCTCTAGATAAAGGAAGAACAAGAAGTTCTCTAGAGACTTCTATAAATCTCTAGAGTATGAGAGATCAATAACTTTCTAGAAAGTTCTAAGAAAATTTCTTAGAAATAAGTAGAAGTGTCTTGTCTAGAAAGTGTTAGAAAATATCTAGAAAGTGTCATAGAAATATCTAGATATTTTAGATGAAATGTGTGGCTCAGATTGAATGTGTAAGCCTATATAAAGGGATGTAGCCCCACCATTTTGTAACAAGAAGTTTAAGTGAAGTCAAGAAAGTTCAAGACAAGCCAAGTAAAGCCAACTTTGAAAAATTGAAGAGTGTTCTTCCATATCCCTCCTCATTATCTCTTCCATATAAATTTGCTCTACTTTAAAAGCCTTACTCCCTTTGTGTTGTAAACTCCTCTTCCAACAAACTGGTATCAGAGGCTAGGTTGTAGTGAGAAGATGACAAGTGGAATGATTCCCTTCCAAGTCCCTCAACTCACTAAAGACAACTATGACAATTGGAGCATCAGAATGAAGGCGTTGCTCGGCTCACAGGACGCTTGGGAGATCGTGGAGAAAGGCTACAAGGAGCCACAAGATGAGGCCACCCTATCCCAAGCTCAAAGGGATAGTCTGAAAGACGTAAGAAAGAAAGACAAGAAGGCGCTCACTCTCATCTATCAAGCCTTGGATGAGAGTATGTTCGAGAAGGTGGCAGGCGCAACAACTAGCAAGGAAGCGTGGGAGATCTTGCAAAACTCTCACGAAGGAGTTGATAAGGTGAAGAAATTTCGACTCCAAACTTTTCGAGGTGAGTTCGAATCTTTGCATATGAAAGAATCAGAATCAATTTTTGATTACTTTTCTCGAGTATTGACTATTGTGAATCAACTAAGGCGAAATGGTGAAAATTTGAATGACACTCGAGTAGTTGAGAGGATATTGCGGTCTTTAGATTCGAAATTTGATTATATTGTGGTAGCTATTGAAGAATCTAAAGATCTAGATACTACGACTGTTGATCAACTCATGGGTTCACTACAAGTCCATGAAGAAAGATTAAAGAAAAAGGTAAAAGAAGAGTATCTAGATCAAGCTCTTCAGATGAAACTCACCTTGAATGAGAAAGAAAGAAGCTTTGGCAGTGAAAGAAGCCAAAGAGGAAGAGGACGTGGCCAAGGGCGTGGAAGAGGTGTATTCAAGAAGGAAGAATAAAGCCAAAGTTCGTATTCTCCAAGAGGTCGGGGAAAAGGGGAAACAATACAAGGCAAAATGGAAGACAAAGGTACGATAAATCTCAAGTTAAATGTTTTAATTGTCAAAAGCTTGGCCATTATGCTTCTGAGTGCAGAAGTAATATTAACAATGTGGAGGAGATATCTAATTATGTCAGTAGAGAAAATGAGGAGCAACAAACTTTATTGTTGGCATATAAAAGAGCAGAAAGTGGAGACAAGAACACATGGTACTTGGATACTAGAGCGAGCAACCATACGTGCGGGAAGCGAGATATGTTTATGGAGCTAGATGAGTCGGTGAAAGAAAATATTACTTTTGGAGATGAATCCAAAGTTTCCGTGAAAGGAAAAGGTAAGATCTCGATCCGCGCTAAGAATGAAAATCATGAATTTATTTCGAATGTTTATTATGTGCCCAATATGAAGATGAACATTTTGAGTTTGGGGCAACTCTTAGAGAAAGATTATGATATTAATCTAAAAGATCATAATCTTTCGATAAGAGATCAAAAGAACAATTTGATTGTCAAAGTGCCAATGACAAGCAATAGAATGTTTGCATTAAACATTCATAATGATGCTGCTAAATGCTTGAAGGCTTTATATGACCTTAAACAAGCTCCAAGGGCATGGAATTATCTAATCGATGAATATTTCTTAGAAAATAAGTTCACAAAATGGCCCCAAGAATATGCCCTTTATATGAAGGTGAATAAAGAAGGAGATGTATTACTGATTTGCTTGTACGTAGATGGTTTGATCTTTACAGGTAATAGCTCGAGCATGATCAATGAATTTAAGAAGGCAATGGCTCGAGAATTTGAAATGACAGACATTGGGCTCATGGCATACTATCTTGGGATAGAAGTAAAGCAAGGAGAAGATGGCATCTTCATATCTCAAGAAGGATATGCAAAAGAAGTTCTGAAGAAGTTTAATATGAGTAACTGCAAGCAAGTGTGTACTCCAGTTGAATGCGGAGTCAAGCTGTCGAAGCATGAAGATGGTGAAAAGGTGGATCCAACTCTTTTCAAGAGTCTTGTTGGGAGCTTACGGTACTTGACATGCACAAGACCAGATATTCTCTTTGGAGTTGGACTTATTAGTCGTTATATGGAGGCACCAACCATGACTCACATGAAGACTGCTAAAAGAATCCTCCGCTACATAAAAGGTACACTCGACTATGGCTTATTTTATTCACCCTCTAATGAGTTCAAACTTGTTGGATACAATGATAGTGATTGGGGTGGAGACACAGATGATAGAAAGAGCACCACTGGATTTGTGTTCTACTTGAGTGGCACTGCATTCACTTGGAGCTCAAAGAAGCAGCCAGTAGTGACACTCTCTACTTGCGAGGCAGAGTATTTTGCAACCACAACATGTGTTTGCCATGCATTATGGTTAAGAAACTTGTTGAAGACACTTGGACTTTCACAAGAAGAACCAACAGAGATCTATGTTGACAAGAAGTCAACACTTGCTCTATCAAAGAATCCAGTATTTCACGAAAGAAGCAAGCACATTGATACAAGGTATCATTTCATCAGAGAATGCATTGGAAAGAAGGAGGTGCAATTGAAGTATATCAAGTCTCAGGAGCATATTGCTGAGATCTTCACAAAGCCACTCAAGCATGATGTGTTCAGCAAACTAAGAACTTGCCTTGGAGTAGCAAAATCAAGTTTAAGTGGGGATGTTGAAAGTTAAACTTGATTTGGGCTCAAAATATGCTTAGTCTTGGCCAATGGAGGATGATGATCTTCTAGAGAGTTCCACAAATCTCTAGAGGAATGGAAGAGAAATTGTCTTTCTAGAAAGTTCTATAGTGCTCTAGATAAAGAAAGAGCAAGAAGTTCTCTAGAGACTTCTATAAATCTCTAGAGTATGAGAGATCAATAACTTTCTAGAAAGTTCTAAGAAAATATCTTAGAAATAAGTAGAAGTGTCTTGTCTAGAAAGTGTTAGAAAATATCTAGAAAGTGTCATAGAAATATCTAGATATTTTAGATGAAATGTGTGGCTGAGATTGAATGTGTAAGCCTATATAAAGTGATGTAGCCCCACCACGTTGTAACAAGAAGTTTAAGTGAAGTCAAGAAAGTTCAAGACAAGCCAAGTAAAGCCAAGTTTGAGAAATTGAAGAGTGTTCTTCCATATCCCTCCTCATTATCTCTTCCACATAAATTTGCTCTACTTTAAAAGCCTTACTCCCTTTGTGTTAAACTCCTCTTCCAACAGTTTTGTGTTGTTGGGTTTATCCTTCCTAAACCATATTTCATATTCAGATATGTTGGTATTTCACCGACTCTTGGGAGCAGTTCCCGATAAATGGAAGAATTGATAATGTTGATGCATCAGATCCTGATCTCAAGAAGGTCCAGGTAAGACTCGAATGTTTTCGTGATTTCAAGAAGATGCCAGGTTTCAAAATTTCCTTGATGACACAGAGATGCTGGAACAGGAGGGGCTCAGTACAAATGGATGCTTAAGGCAACAATTCAGAATGAGGCCCTAACAATAAAATAAATTCACATGTTACATAAAAAGTTTAGAATCTTGTTAAAAAATCATAATCACAGAGGATCAATGCATAATATATTATTTGTAATGGTTGGATTTCTCTATGAAGCATTTTGAAGATAGTTTATTGTATCGATTATAAAGAGATCCCTTTTCATGATCCCTCTATAGTGCATTGTACAAGTTAGATTTCTTTTCTCCTAAGAATACAAGGGAGAGATATTTTGCTGTTAGTGGCTTTAATCATTTCTTTAGCTGATGTCTACATGAGGCATTACAATATAGGACTAGTAATTGAAGTTCAGAGTTGTACTTACCTCTTTGATGTGGAGCTTTTGATTCAATGTTGTGGACGTCTAGTAACCTACCATGCAAAGCATCTTGCCTAAATGAGCATCCCGTTCCAAGAATTGAAAGGAACTGGTTGGAGTAATTCCTTTTGGAAATTCTTACGAAGGAAAGAGACATTTTTCCCAAGTAAATCTGCGGAATACTCATTTGAGCAAGAGGCTTTTCTATGGAAGGGATAGAATGAATGAACCCTGCTTCTGAGTGCAGAAGATGACTGAAGCTATATATAGTGATGATTTCTGTACTTCACTTGTATACCCCAGCTGTTTGTTTTTCTGAGAGGTGGTTGTACCAGCCTTGCAATGCCAGGATAGCTGGACTGTTCGATTTATTTTTTATGCAATGAATAATGATATGAGTAAGGCTGTTGGCTGAACTTCATGTTTCTTTGTACAATAGTTCCAAGGTATACCCCATTCCCATGTGATATATTCAGAGGGACGATTCCCAATTGAAAACTGTGTTTCTGCTGATGCTGGAAGAATCCTGGTAAATGTATATTAGTTGCTTACCGCACAAATATTAAAGTCCAGAGAAAAGTATGGTACTTCCCAAGTTTAGTGTACTACATATTCATGTACTGCCTGTGTTTTACTACGTACTAGATTGATATTACGCTATTCACTAATTTGGTTTCATGTGATGTACTACACATAATATATTTCCTTTCAGCTCTCAACATCTGTACGAGAGCTTTGTGATATAAGTGTGATATCTCCCAGATCAGTGCTTTAACGAGAAGCGTTAGCTTGTGGGATGAGAGCTGATGAAGGATCACGCTGATCAGTGGAAGCTGCATGCTTGGCTTGATGCAATTCGATGCACCCATTGGCTCGATGCAATTCAATGCAGACGTTAGGAGTGGTGTTGAGAGGTAGGTGTTAATCAGCTTAATCTTAATTAATTAAATGGCTACATGCATGACTAAATTTGACTGAAGCAGGAGATTAGCCGAACCATTTAACTTGGAGGCCAGGGACAGTCCAAAAGGGATGGCGTTGAATACATCTCTTGTAGTTGGGGATACACTCCTGATGATCAAACATATTAATCCCGGCCACTTCCTTTCAGTTCCTGTAAAAGGGAAGAGAATAATTAAGAAATATCCTCCTCGATCCTCTCTCAGCCAACCGATTTGGTTCTAATTAGTCTGAATCAAACTAATTAAAGTCGAGACTGCCTCCAAATTAAGATTCCACGTACCCCCTAACGCTTATATATGTCAAAAGACTAACTGCTACACTAATCAGCATTATTCAAGAAATTAACAAATTAAATTGAAGAACAAAAGCAAGTCATACCATGGACTAATTCCCTCAAAATAATGATCAATTATGAGTTTGTTGGCTTTCCCTCCAATTATATACATGATGGATTACTAGCTAGAAACCAATATGCCAAAATTAAAAAGAAAAAAACAAAATTTGATTTAAAATTAGGAACTTGAAGTCCTATTTTTCAAATCCTAATTTGCTCTTTAGAACCACAATTATACAAGTTCTAAACGAAACAGACCAACCACACATGACAATATCCTTGCTAATTGGAGCTTAATGTACTTGAGAGATGTTAATTAATGAACTAATTATCCAACAACACTGATCTAGCACCGTGGCAGATCGGCAGGAGGGTGAGGAAGAGTCTCCAGCTCCCCATTACCATTCTTCACTATGAAAGCCGTGCCTAATCCCCATGACTGATGTAGGTCCAAGTGACAGTGCATAAACCAAACCCCTGCAATATCAATTTGGAGCATATTGCAGTACTCAGCATCCCATAATAGTACGAGAGAAAAAGAACAAGAAAAACACTGATTAAACCGAAAATGGTACCCGGGTTGTCAGCGACAAATCGAATCGCAGTCCATCCACCCACCGGCACTCCGATCGTGTTCATGTAAGGTGGGTCAACCAAGTTGAAATTTGCTATTTTCGGATTATAGTTTCCAGAACCATACCCTACAACGTAGAAGCTAAAGCCATGAAGATGAATCGGGTGGTTCTCGGTGGTCACTGTCCCCGTGTCCTGCAAAATGAGTTGCACCCTGGTCCCATATTCGAGGACCTTGACCCTAGTCCCATTCAAGGACTGCGTATCGTTAGGAATATTGTTAGGTGCCCCGTTCACAAAGTCGTAGAACTTGAGGGGTGCCCCAGGGAAGTCCTCGGTGTAAGAGCCATTAATCTTCTTGTAGTAAGCTTCCAAAAGCGAAATCGTAGGCTTTATGAAACTTATATTGTTCATAGATGCCGCCATAATCCCATTGTTAATGCCTCTGCAATTTTGCTTGGGCGTCTTGGAGTGACATTTTTGGACATTTAGTCCGATTGTTATGAAAAGGTTTGTGTCGATCTCTTTCGAAACATTAGACGTGTACAGGCTTCTTAGCCCATCCATTACCGTCTTAACGGCTAGATTGTCACTGACACTAGGTAATTGATTAGCAGGTAATGACACGCTGTTAGTTACGGTACCAGGGTATTGGAAGTGGCCAATGGCTAATATCTTTTGGAATGCAACGCCCTGGCCCGAACTATAGGGTCCCATGGCCATGGAGTATTTTCCTGTCGGCTGATCAGCAGTGACAAGGACGTTAAGGGTCTGGCCTGGTCCGAGCATCACACGGTCTGTGGTGAATGGCTTTGTGTACTCGGCATCGGCTTCCACTATAGTTAATTTGTGATTGGCAATGGCAAAGAAGTTCTCAGCGTTTAAGCCTGCGTGTATCAGCCTTAACAAGTACGTCTTGCCGGGAACCACATCGATCTCATACACATCTGAGAAAACACAACATAGTATATGAGATCAGAAAGATAGCTATAAACGTTTACAGACTATATGGGTAAATTAACGAGTGGCAAATTAGTTAGTTCACTCGTTGTAATGGCGTTTTTAATGTGTTTTTTTTTACCATTTTTGGAACAGTTGTAGTTGGGGCCTGGGTGACCATTAATTGTAAAAGCATCTGCCACCGGAGGACCACCCCCGCTTCCTACAGTGCTGCGCTCAAGCTGTACCACGTCCTGGTTCCAATGCTCCCCTTTAACATATTCCCCAGTTATCCAGGATGAAATATGATGGAGAAAGCAAACTCCCGGTCAACACCCATCCAAAAGGAAAAAACGAAAAAAAAAAGCTCTCAGAAACAGAAGTTTTAGAGATCATTTACCTAGGATTATGATATGCTCTTCAAACGGGTGCTTAAATGGGTACGGTACCCCAGTCTTTGGATAAACCACGAAGGCACCATAAACTGTGGCCCGCAGCCAAGAAAAGTGAGCGTGCCAGAAAAAGGTACCCTTTTGGTTCACCAATGTGAACTCATACGTAAAAGTCTGGCTAGCCTGAATTGGACATTGGGTAATGTATGATGGACCATCGAACCAGCATGATAGCTTTTGCCTGATCCCGTGCCTTTAGAATGGTCAACAACAAAGGAAGACACACACATATATATAGATCAGTAGTGTGATAATCAATACATTGCGTGTATATCAAGCTGCATGAAGTTCTTTAAATTAGTAGTAATTTTCTCAGATAAGTATATCCGGGATTACCAATGAATTGTGGTGTTAAATGGTGTCTCATTCGTAACTTTGACTATTATTCTATCGTCTTCTTGGGCATAAATCACTGGTCCAGGAAATATGCCGTTAATTGCGACGATGTTCTTGGTGTTGCAAACCTTTCTGATTCTCATGGTTTGCACCTATATATTTACGATAAAAGCATTCAGTAACGAACGAACGATGGAACGCACAAAGAAAACACAGAGAAAATAAAATATTCAGAAATATAAGACTCAAGCATACGTAGTGTCCTATAGGGACTGTAGCTAGCAGTGACCTTGAAATCGTAGAACCTGGTTGAGCTTTCTCTAGGCCATTGTTTAGTTGCATGCACACCGTAAGAATAAGATATTAAGCTTAACCATAGCACGAGTGAAGTGGTTAAGTTGGCCATCTGTTAACCGAGAGAGAGAGGGAGAGGGAGAGGGAGAACTGTGTATTGAAGAGCTAGCTGGGGAGGAAAGGGGCCCTTTATAACAAAGAGCAACAAGTCGACTTATTTTATTTGTTCGGAGGGGAAGAAAAAAGGGGTTTGTCCAGTTGTATAACGTTTTTCAGCTTTCATGATTCCTCTAACATGGATTCGTGATAATAAGTTGTTGGGGGCGTGATTACCCAATGTGTCCCCTATGTAGGGAAGGGTTTATCAGTCCCTCTCTCTCCCTCTCTCTCATACACACGCATCCACTTAAATAATGTTATTTCCTTTTCTGACACATTTTCCATTAGAAATCATGTCAGTTGACTGAGAACAGAAGCACACCTGCTTCTTAACACTATCGATCGAAACCCCACCACGACAGCTAGCAAACTTGCCCCCTTTCTCTTTACAATGTTAATCATTATACTTAGATAATCTGTTCTTTTTTGCTTCAGTTTCCTATTTGAGTGACATTACATTGCAGCTGCTTTGCTTGGAATCTATGTCCCTGAGACAGATTTCAAACCATAAGGCCACTGAGATCCAGCTTTTGTCTTTGCAGCATTTTGCTCATGCTAACCCCGATAACTTGCATTGCAATGAGGCATGCTGGGGTGACAGCGTTTCCAAATTACCATGATATCGGATGCTCTTCGTGCCTGCCTGCAACATTGCTATTCCTGAGCAGCACACCTTTTGTTTGTTTGTTTGTCTTCGGATCGATATAATATTGGTGTACTGTGTGAGGACAGAGAAAGTGAGGGCCGGAGTGAGATGACAGGTTAATTAGAGCATTGATAAGACAGATTAAGACACCCCAAAAAGTTCTTTTAATTTCATTTTACTTTATGCACATCGTAATCATAGGGAAAAGGTTGAATAATTAAAAGGAGATCAAGTTTAGTTGTTTTAGTAGGCATGTTCTCCTTCTGAATCATTAGTAAAGTTGGTCATTCATGCACGCCTTCACATCCCAACGTCCCCACATTTGTTTGGAGAATATATAGAAGTTTTTTTTTCACATTAGTCCATGATCATCCATGCTAATTAAGCAGTCTCCTTTTAGATTCTCAAGCTGGTCGTTCGATCATTTAATTTTTGTTTGGAAAATATTATGCTCGCAATATGTTCTGTTCTGTTTCCCCCATTACGTCTTGTATTATATATTGAAGAATGTTTCTCTCGATCTGTTTCTGAGTTAGAAATGAAAAGGGTCAAGTATTTCAATATGAGTTTATATGTGATACATTTAATAAACATTTCTGCATAAAATTTATTGTCCATGCACTGAATTATGATCTACTATTAATATTTATTCAAAGATATTAACATTGGTTAAAAATTGGAGACAAGTCATAATTGGCCTTATAACTAGAGGAAAAATCAATCTTGATCCCTCAACTATTAGAACTGCGACTTACGTCCTTTATCTTTTGAAAATCTTCAATATATATGCCCCGTTCAAATCAGACAACTTATGTAAATAGTTTTATTTTAAAAAAATAAATCATTTTTTAATAATTTTTTAATATTTGTAGTAATTTTGTCATGGAGGGTCATTTCGGTAATTTTGTATTTTTCCGTCCGACTTAACGTCTTATTTGGACGGGGGCGTACATTTAAGATTTTCAAAAGTTAAAGAACGTAAATCCATGTTTTGATAATTGAGGGGTCAAGGTTGATATTTCACTATATATAATTACGGGGTGAATTATAACTTTTGCCCTTAAAATTAAGCTGATAAAAAGTAGATTTTATTATTTAAATTATATTTTCTAATATATACTTGATATTTTCAGCATTAAGATTATACTGTAAAATAATATATCTAAGTGATCGTTAATCAAGATGAATAATATATTGACGTAGTGAAGTACTTATGCTCGAGTGTCCGTGTAATAATTAATTAATTAATTAATATACAGGCTCCAACAACTATTTTTTTTTCTTTCCTTATCTGTTCGCATAAGCTAGTCCAACTACTTAGAGCACTGCAAATGATCAACTGCTAGCTGTTGAAACATCAAATCTAGCTTTTGAACTTCTTAATTAAGCTGTAGAGAGTAATTAATTAATTAATTAGTTGGAATTGATTAATATAGTACTCCTCCCTACATACCGCAATCACCATCACCACAAAACCAACCAAATAGGACCACATTTCTAAGCTGACGACCTAATTAATTAATAGCAGCTGCATAATTAATTCATCCTTTCTATTCTATTGAAAAAAAAAAATTGGCAATTAAACAAAGAGTGAAGACTTGTTTTGCTTTCTTCTGTGTTTCTGAGGAGGACTCACCACTTAGATCGAACACGTAAGGTGGATGCATGGCTATTCAAATCTTAATAATTATATATTCGAGCTTTCTCATCCCATTTTTCTAAGTCGTTCACCGAACTAATATATATATAAATTATTGATTAAGTAAATCATCTTAAAATTTGGAAATGCAAACAACAATAGCCAAAATTTCTTGTTTAACAATACTATATTTTTGTTGTGTAGGATTTCATCCCATTTAATTATGCGAGGGACGGTAATATTTGAGAATTCAGTACTAGTATTTAATAATAAAGTTTTACCAGAATGAGGGCGTACTTTTGATCTGGGGTTAAGGGTAGTTTTCATAAGTTTATAATGGAGCCGGTATACGACATTAAGGTATTGAGCACTTTCCATCATATCATAGCCCGAAGATTTAATATTCAAAATTAAAGAATGTAAAATAGTTGAATCATACAAAGGAAGAGGAAAACAAGGGTAACAATTAAAATAAATGGGTCCTTGATGTAAAGAAGATTCAACAATGCCATGTAAAGAGTTTTGGAATTGATTATGACAAACGTCACGTAAACAAAGGAGAACTGACGCATTTAAACCTTGACGGGTAAGAGGTGTGGCTGCTATTTGGACTAAGCCCATATGCATATATTTAAATCCTTAAGCATGATGTTGTTCTATCATATCAGTATTAAGGAGACACTACAGAAAAATCCCTAGCAATCAGAGCCACTACAGAGAAATCCCTCCTAATAGCCACATCCACATTTATCTTCACCGTACCTTCCACAGGGGCTTGCCAAGGCTTAATGTTTAATGGTTTCAATTTCAAATCCCACGCTGATTTATGCTCCAGAGTAAGCCTCCTCACCCGCCGAGCCAAAGCATTTGTCTCCCACCTTTGCTTATTATGCATATGTTGATTTCTACAAAACCAAACCATATCAATGGCATTCAGTGCATATATTTGAAAGAGATGTTGATCTGCCAGCTGAATACCAATTTGGTGGTGAGGATGAAGAATTCTATGAACCCATTCTCGAATAGTATCCATACCAAAAGCTGAAATATTGATCTGCCAAGGAGATTCACTCCATATACAACGACTATAGGGACAATAGAACAATAAATTATGTAAATTTTCCACCCCATCTCCACACAAACCACAATTCAGATCATCCTCATTACTCCAGCTACCCCCCACACGATCGACAATTTTACCCTTCGTAGGAAATACATCCCATATCACTTTCCATAACATAAGCTTCAGCCTCTCATGCACTTTCAAGCGCCATATATCCTTCCATTCATATTGCATATTATGGTTTATCCCATTACAACGATCTACAGATAAAATTCTGTGGACAGATTTAATGGAAAACTCACCATTCGCATTAAGGGGCCAAAAGAAAGTATCCACTTTGTCCTCTTGTGGCAATCAAATATTGAGAATTGCATCTGCTGATTCAGGAGTGAACCACCTCCTAACTTTTAAAGCATCCCAATTCCTCCCTTGCATGAGAAAAAACGTACTCACTTTCAACTCATCATGCTCCAGTGGAACCCCCTGTCTGATTTCAGGTTTAAAGCCATGAATTGATGGGACCCAGGGATCTGTGAAGGCACTTATATCACAGCCATTCCCTACCTTATAACATAGACCCCCTTCCAATACCTTCCGATGTTTCACAATACTTTTCCAAATCCACGAATCCGTTGCATTCACCGTAGCTTCCATAAAGCATTTTCCTCTCAAATACTTACCTCCAAGCACCCGAACCCATAAACTTTCTTTCTTAGACATCATGGTCCATGCTAATTTCGAAATCAAAGCCGAATTTATGTCCGAAGTAAGGCGTATACCCAAACCCCCTTCGCTTTTCGGGATACAAATATTCTTCCATGCAATCAAGGCTAGATGATGCTTTTTCCATCTTTAATACCCCACCAGAAATTTTTCATTTCCGTATCAATATATTTGCACCAAGATTTAGGCATAACATAGAAACTTAAAAAATAGGATGGAATCGCACTAGCGACCGCCTTAATCATCATAGTGCGCCCCGCTTGGGATAGAATCCTTGCTTTCCACCCCGAAATTCTCTGCAAAAACTTCTCCTTTATATCTACTGCTGCCCCCATCTTTGTGCGAGGAATAATTAATGGTAGCCCAAGGTGCTTAGCTTTGGAGGGGAGTTTCTTCAGCTGCAAAAAATTCAAGATAGATAGAGCTTGCTGACCCCTACAATTTTTACTAAAATGTAATGAGGATTTATCACGATTAATCTTTTGTCCCGACCAGGCCATATACTTCCCCATACATGCATCCAATCTTACTGCCTCCCGTTCTGTAGCCTTACCAAATAATAGGAGATCATCGGCAAAAAGGAGATGCGTTATGCTAGGAGCTGCTCGACCCACCTTAATTCCTTTCAAAGTCCATTGGTTTTCTTCTCTAATCAATATTCTGGACAGAGCCTCTGAGCATAGAATAAAAAGCAACGGAGATAATGGGTCTCCTTGACGTAGGCCTCTTGATGGTAAAAAATTCCCATACGGACTCCCATTGAGAAGAATAGAGAAAGAAGTAGTCGATATGCACTGCTGAACCCATCTAATCCATTGCGAATGAAAACCAAATCTTTCCAATAACTTTAAAACAAAGTCCCACTCCACTCTATCATAAGCTTTTTCCATGTCCGCCTTAATTGTCATCCATCCTCCCCTTCCTTGCTTATGATTCATACAATGAAAAATTTCCGCTGCTACTATATAATTGTTATTGATAGCTCTCCCCGAAACAAACACAAGTTGGTAAGGCGAAATAAGCTTCGGTAAGATTAACTTCAATCGTTCCGTCATAATCTTGGAAATGATTTTGTAAATAACATTACATAAACTGATGGGTCTAAATTGACTTACTTTCGAGGGATTTTCTACTTTCGGAATCAATGTAATATGTGTATGATTCAATACCGGTAACAAATCTCCATATATGAAAAAATGTTGGATAGTACTCACCACATCAGCTCCCACCACCTCCCAAAAGAATCGAAAGAAGAAAACCGTCATTCCATCTGGACTCGGGGCTTTATCTGGGGCCATCTTCTGTAACGTTTGATAAATTTCCTCAGCATCAGGTAACTTTATGAGCATAGCATTGTCTTCCACAGTCAGAATCGGTTCTATTAAATTCTCGAGATCCAGAGGAATATTCGGAGAACTGGTGGTAAACAAAGATTGAAAAAATTGAAGAAATTCATCACCAATAGCAGATCTGCCCGTTACCCAACCCACCTTATCAGTCTTTATTTTAAGAATCTCATTTCTGCATCTTCTTATTACACCAGAAGCATGATAAAACTTTGTATTAAGCTCACTTAAAGTCAACCAAGAGACCCGAGATTTTTGCTTCCACAATACTTCTTCTCTGCGCCACTGCTCCTCTAACTCCAACTGCAGAGCTATTTCCAAGTCCAAGTTATATTGATCAGCATCACTACATTGACATATCTCTAACTGTGCTTTAACTCGCTGAATTGTGTCTTGAATTTGACCAAAATGTCTCTTGTTCCATCTTCTTAGAGCATAGCGTGCAGATCTAATTCTCTTGAACAAACAAGTGACATCTCTCGTCCAGAAAGCCTCAAACTTGAAAGGCTTAGGTGCTCTCTTCTCAGTGCTGAATAAATTCAGTATCAAAGGAATATGGTCAGAGTTTGTAAGAAGGTAATGATGTATCACTGCATTTTGAAATTTCATCCTCCATGCTAGATTAGAAATCCCCCTATCCAACCTCTCTCAAATGTTTGCCATACCCGGGCGCTTGTTACACCAAGTAAACTTTGATCCCACAAATCCCAAATCCACAAAACCCGCCAATTGCATAAACTGTTGTAATCCTCCTCGTGACCCAGAGGCTACAAAACTTCTACCCCCTTGCTTCTCCTGTTGCCGAATAATGTCATTAAAATCCCCAATACACAACCAAGAAGTATTATCTCCCTGATCAAGTTGGATCAATTCTTGCCAAAACCCTTCCTTATCCTTCCATACAGACGAACCATACAACAACGAACACAGAAATCTAGGATCTTCTCCACCCGTATTGTCACACAAATTATTAGCCTAAATAATAAGCCTCTAAATGTATGTTTTACTCGCAAGTGCACAAGATCAAACAAATAGTATAGCTGGCAAATACGAGATCATTCCCACGAGGATTGGATTAATTTCGTTTAAAGATTATTAATTAAAACTTTATCTAACGGAAACAAAACAAATAACAGAATTAAATAATCAACAAGATTGCATTAATAGAAGAAAATCATAAACAAAATTTAAATTAGAATTAAAATTAAAATAATGATAAAAACAAGTTAAGGCTTCGATATCCACCACTAATCATCTTCCTTAAATCAAATGACTTGCACAATGCTACAAACTAAATTTGGGTGCTCACTGTTTGTCAACCTAAGGGCATGGTATCTACTCCTTAAACTATTTATTTCCCTAAGCAACAAGTTAGGCATGGATGTCTACTCTAACACTTTTCTTTCTTAAAGTATTTAGCATGGTATCTACTAAATTGCACCTTAAGAAATCATAAATCAGTGGAAATCGACAAACACACGAAACCTGGAACATGGTATCTATTCTGGTTTTTCATGTTGATTAATCCAAAAGAGCCAACGATTGGTTCCTTTTCGTCACTTAGTATAGGCACAAGACTCGGTCATCTAAATCTACCTATATGACAATCTTCATATAACACATGCATATGGTGATCAGGCATAAACATAAATCATATGAAGAAAGAATTTAAAATCTGGAAATAATCAATTAAGCATCACAAACCGTTGTAACAGCTGATGTAGATTCCTTTCTTTTTCTTTTTTTTCTCTTCTGACGTGATTCTTCACTTCTTTCAATTTTCACCCAAAGTCTTCCCTTTAATCCGTGCAGCCAAGACATTTTATAAGCATCACTTTCTTTGTTGCTTTGACGTACACGTGGCCTCATCTTCCTCTTTCATTTTATTCTTATTTTTTTAAATTCTTCTTCAAGACTTCTACTTTGACTCTATATCTTTTCACATGATTTTCTTTCTTTCTCCTGCAAAATAGAAATTACTACATTAATGTAACATTTAAGCTCAAGATTAATAATTAAGCAATAAACCACAAATCAATTGAAAATGCAAAAATTAATAGAGAAATATGGTATGATAATGCTTATTATTAATAAGAAAATATGTATTTTTAAGCATTCGTCACACCCCCCAACCAGCATATTGCTAGTCCCTAGCAATTGAAGCGATTCAAATCAAAACACAAAGACAGACTCTTAAAAACTGAAGAAAATAAAAACTATATTTGTTTTAGGCCTTTGCAAAGAGAATTAGTTCAAAGTCAAAACACTACCGTTGTCAAAGAAATTTCACATGCAATCAAAACTCAATGTGAGTGAATATAGTTGCCAACACAAACAAACTTTCAGTTTTAGGGTAAGCATGACTTGAATTTCTATCTAAAAGTACGCTTCAACTCAATTCTTACCGGTGTTATCACTCAACAAATAAAATCACTCTGACAAAGGGTGTAACACTCGCAAAAATATATGTGAGCAGAATAATGTTAGCGAAATCAAACATCTCACATATGAATCATATGAAAAACGCTATCAAGAAGGAACAAGTAGTCTCATGAAAGGATGCCGAATGAAATTTACACCACACTTTTTTTTCAGTCATATCAATATCAGAACTATGAAATCTTTAAGATCAAATAAGGACTTTATAAGCACGTATCGTGGGGTAAAAACAAGGACATAACAATAAAAATCTGGGCTAAGGTAAAAATAAGAAGTGTTTTCAACAATAATTGGAATCTTATGCTCTTGTGACCTTTTCATCCAATTTCTTTTCCAACTCTTCCTCTTCAAATCAATATTCATTCATGACATTGCACTTCTCAATATATGAACATCAGCCGTTTTTTTTTCTTTTTTTTCATACACTGACTCCAGCTCTCTTTCTTTCTTTTCCATATGATACATATTTCTTACTTCTTCTTTTTTTTTCATCTGTTGTGAGATACATTGCCAAATTTTCTTGCATAGCCCCCAAATGGTAACAACTTGATCATATTCCTTCTTGAAACACTTCAGGAAAGGGTTAAAGAAAAAAAAAACTAATAAAAAGGCTCAAAGGGGTGACTAGCGGCACTGTATCAAGAAAAAAAAATATATTTTCAGGCTCAAATAAAGAAAGAAGGCCTAATCTCATCTCTTAAAGACTAATATAATTCTTTCACATCCATGACTTCAAAAATTAAGTGTGGTATAAGATAATAACTTTTGTTCAGCCAAAACAAAGAATAATGAGAATGACAAACAAATATTTTATGCGCTTTCAAATGAATATCAAGATTGGAAAAGAATTAACCCTCTAAAAAGAATGATTGGCTCAAAACTCACATGGGTTAATAGTTTCCACATTGTTATCTTCAAGATTTTCTAATCACTTTTATCCTTCAACAAAAAATTATGTCTATGCGGCGACGTGCATGTGCAATGAATTGAGCATGAAAGCAATGAAATTCTTTAGAAAAAACTAGTATAATGAACTTAAAACATAAAACTCAAGCTAAGGCCAAATATATATTTTTTTTAAGAAAATAAAATTAAAACACACAAATACGAGAGAGAAAAAAAATCATCAACAAAGCAAGCAAGCTCCTCCCCCCAACCTAAATCAAACATTGTCCTCAATGTATTCATTCTTCCTCAAAAGGATGAAAGTTATATTGATAACAAATACAAGGTGTAAAGATAAGAAAGATAGTACCTGATTGAGCTTGTACCTCATAATTTCTATCAACAAAGAATTAAGCATTAGAGTACATGAACACATGGCATAGTCATATAGAGGGAACAAAGAACATAAATTGTAACACACAAATTGGGTTACCTCCCAAGAAGTGCTAAGTTTATAGTCCTCAGCCAGACTGTATGAGTCTCATGTCACGTACTGGATAGAGTGGAGGATCACATCCTCATCTTTAGGCTCAAAGTTCATCTCAATGTAAGGCTTCACTCTATGTCCATTTACCTTGAATGTCTGATTTTTCTCTCGGCTATGAACTTCCAAAGCTCCATGAGGGAAAACGTTAGTGACAACATAAGGACCATACCACCTAGACTTGAGCTTACCAGGAAAGAGTTTTAATTTAGAATTGTAGATCAACACCTTCTGTCCCACATGAAACTCCTTCTTGACAAGCTGCTTATCATGATATGCCTTGGTTCTTTCCTTGTATAGCTTAGCATTCTCATATGCATCATGCCTCAACTCCTCAAGTTCATTCAATTGTAGCTTTCTCTTATCACCTACTTGTTTCATATCAAAGTTGAATTTCTTGATGGCCCAGTATGCTCTATGCTCCAACTCCACTGGTAGGTGACAAGCCTTCCCAAAGACCAACCGATACGGGGACATGCCAATAGGAGTTTTGTATGCAGTTCTATAGGCCCACAATGCATCATTCAAGCGCAGAGACCAATCCTTCCTGCTAGTATTCACTGTCTTTTCTAGGATGCTCTTGATCTCTCTATTGCTTATCTCCACTTGACCACTAGTTTGAGGATGATATGGAGTGCCAACCTTATGCGTGATTCCATATTTTTTCATCAAAGAAGCAAAAGGTTGGTTGTTGAAGTGGCTACCTCCATCACTGATTATTGCCCTTGGTGTCCCAAACCTAGTAAAGATGTTATCCTGCAGAAACTTCACAACAACTTTATGATCATTAGTTTTTGAGGGGATAGCCTCAACCCATTTAGACACATAATCCACACCCACAAGAATATATAGATAACCAAATGAGTTAGGAAATGGACCCATGAAGTCAATGCCCCACACATCAAAAAGCTCTACCACTTGAATGCTTTGCAATGGCATCTGATTTCTGGAGGAGATGTTGCCTGTCCTCTGGCATCTATCACAAGAACTACAAAACCAAAAAGCATCTTTAAACACATTAGGCCAATAAAAACCAGTTTGTAATACCTTAAGTGCTGTTCTCTTAGCTCCAAAGTGTCCTCCACATGCAAACTGATGACAATGCTGTAAAATGCTCATGTGCTCCTCCTCTGGAACACATCTTCGGATGATTTGATCAGGACAAAATTTGAATAGGTAAGGCTCGTCCCAATAGTATTGCCTAGATATAGACATCAACCGCTTCCTTTCCTTACTATAGACATACCTGGAGGAAAAATCTTAGCAGTCATATAATTAACAATATCTGCATACCAAGGAAGTTGGACATTTAATGCAAATAACTGCTCATCTGGGAAGTTTTCACTCAAGGGGAGCTCGTTTCCTTCTTCATCATGAATTAACCTGGATAAGTGATCTGCTACCACATTCTCACTACCCTTCTTGTCCTTAATCTCAAGATCAAATTCTTGTAATAACAGTACCCATCTGATCAATCTAGGCTTAGCATCTTTCTTAGCAAACAAATATCTCAAAGCAGCATGGTCAGTGAATACAATAACTTTAGAACCAATCAAATATGACCTAAACTTCTCTAAAGCAAATATGACAGCTAATAATTCTTTTTCAGTAGTAGAATAATTTAGCTGAGCATCATTTAAAGTTCTAGAAGCATAATAGATCACATGGGCTACCTTATTAACTCTCTGACCCAAAACAGCACCCAGAGCAAAATCACTAGCATCACACATTAGCTCAAACGGAAGATTCCAATCAGGTGCAGACGTAAGTACTCTTTTTAATTTGTTGAAGGCAATCATGCACTCTTCTGTCCATTCAAACTTAACATCCTTAGCCAACAATGCACAAAGAGGTCTAGAAATCTTTGAGAAGTCTTTTATGAATCTTCTATAGAACCCTGCATGCCCTAAAAAACTTCTCACACCCTTAACTGATGTAGGAGGAGGTAATTTGGAGATGATATCAATTTTTGCTTTGTCCACTTCAATGCCCCTGCTAGAAATAACATGTCCCAAAACAATACCCTGTTGTACCATGAAATGACACTTTTCCCAATTCAGCACTAAGTTACAGTCTTCACATCTCTTAAGGACAACCTGTAAATGGTTAAGACAATCATCAAAGTTAGAACCAAAAACACTGAAATCATCCATAAATACCTCGATGAATTTTTCCACCATGTCTGAGAATATGCTCATCATGCACCTCTGAAATGTGGCAGGTGCATTACATAACCCGAATGGCATCCTCCTATATGCAAATGTACCAAAAGGGCATGTGAAAGTGGTCTTCTCCTGGTCCTCTGGTGCTATAGCAATCTGGTTCTAGCCACTATACCCATCTAGAAAACAGTAATGGCTATAACCTGCTAACCTCTCTAACATCTGATCGATAAACGGCAGAGGGAAGTGATCCTTCCTGGTTTCCTTGTTGAGCTTCGTATAGTCGATGCAGACTCTCCAACCTGTGGTCATCCTGGTCGGAACAAGCTCATTCTCCTCATTTTTCATCACTGTGATTCCACTTTTCTTAGGCACCACTTGAACTCGACTTACCCACTTACTATCTGAGATGGGGTAGATGATGCCAACATTCAACAACTTAAGAACCTCTGCTCGGACTACCTCCTTCATATGTGGGTTGGGTCTTCTCTGTGCATCTCTAGTTGGCTTTGCATTATCTTCAAGAAGGATCCTATGCATGCACTTGGCTGGACTTATGCCTTTGATATCTGCAATGGTCCATCCTATTGTAGTCTTGTGCTCTCTAAGAACTCTCAATAGCTTTTCCTCTTTCCCCACACTTAAGTTAGCAGCAACTATCACTGGTAGTGTCTGATTCTCTCCCAAGTAAGCATATGTTAGGTGTTCGGGCAACTGCTTCAATTCCAATTTTGGTGCCCTCTAGGTCTCTTGACGCTTCTGTCTGCCAATTGCAAAGTAATTGAGGTCCGTTGAAGTTCCCCTAAATCCAATTTCTCATAAACTGTATAAGGTAGCAAATTGATACTTGCCCCTAAATCAATCAAAGCACGTTCAAAGAGTTGATCACCAATCCTGCAAGGAATAGTAAAACTGCCTGGATCTTTTAGTTTAGGTGGCAACTTTCTCAACAAGACCGCACTTACCTCCTCTGTCAATGCAACTGTCTCATATTCCTAAAACTTTCTTTTGTTAATACAACAATCCTTTAAAAACTTGGCATATGATGGAATTTGTTGAATTGCATCAGGTAAAGGAATACTAATTTCTACTTTCCTTAAAGTTTCAAAAATATCAAGATATTTTTTTTCTTTCTTTTGCTTAACTAACCTTTGAGGGAAGGGTGGCAATATCACCTTCTCCTTCTCACTTACCTTTGTGGAGGTTGTAGTGCTTGTTGGATGCGCTTCTACTTCCTTTTCCATTCCCGCATTGTTGTCAATGACTTTACCACTCCTAAGGGTTGTCACAGCCTTGAGCTCCTCCTGGCCTCTCGGGTTTGGTATGGTTTGTGATGGAAATTCTCCTTTCTTTCTCTCATTTAGATCCTTAGCCAATTGCCCTACCTGTGCCTCCAATCTCTGAATGGCTTGACTGGTTGTTGCTTCCAGTTTCTGGATGGCATGACTAGTCAGAGCATTATTCTGTTGCTGTGCAGTCAAGAATTGGAGTATGGCACCTTCAATGTCACTCTTTTTCTGCTCAGGGTTTTGTTGCACCATCTGTGGTGAAGTATGATAATTACCTCCCTGTTGGAAATTCCTTTGCTGCTCTTGTGGATTCAGAACGTTTTGATTGTTATTCCAAGAAAAATTGGGGTGATTTCTCCACATTGCATTGTAAGTATTGGAATAGGGATTGTTCTTGGGAGGATAATTGTTTTGTCCCACAAAATTCGCATGCTCTTGCTCTGTAAAAGAAGACATAGGACAAGTCTCAGTAGTATGATTAGAATGAGAGCATATGGCACATACCTCGACTTTCGCAACTTGTTGGACTTGAGAACTGTTCTGGATTGACAGTGCTCTCACTAGCATATCTAACTTCCTCTCCATTGCTGTCATATGAGTTTGGACTCCACTATTGGCGCTTACTTCATACACACCCTTGCTTTTTACTCCTGGTCTCCCTCTTGATGAGAATTGTTGAGAATTTTCACTTAGTATCTCAAATAGCTCAATAGCTTCCTCGCTGTTTTTTTCCATAAGCACACCTCCACAAGCAGAATCAACAAGACTTTTGTTAGTATCATTTAAACCTTCATAAAATGCTTGTACCTGATCATCTTGAGATAGATTGTGGTGTGGACACTTGAGAAGTAGCTCATTGAAATGTTCCCAGGCTTCAAAGAAAAGATCTCTATCTTTCTGTTGAAAGGTTTGAATCTCCCTTCTAAGTTGCCTTGTCTTTTGAGCTGGAAAAAACTTTTTCAGAAATTTAGTTGCCAACTCTTCCCAATTGTTAATGGAACCTGCAGGCAAAGAGTTCAACCACAACTTAGCATTATCTTTTAAAGAAAAAGCAAAGAGGATTAACCTGACTCCTTCTGCAGTTAAGCCCTGGATATTTTGAGTCTTGCAGAGATCAAAGAAATCTCTAATGTGCAAATATGGATCCTCAGAAGGTGTGCCTCTGTAATGGGGCACCATATTAAGTAAATGAGGAGATAGGTTGAAGTTGCTCTGTGTTGTTGGTTGGTATACAATGCATGATGGTTGATTAAGATTTTGTGGAATGAATGAGCTCTTCATTGGCTTTCGAATTGGTGGGTTTTCTGCTTGTTCTGCTGCCATTACTCCCTTAGATTCTGATTTTGCTTCTTCTTTAGATTCTCCTTTTTGCTTTCGAAGTTGTCTGAGACTTCGTTCAATCTCTGGATCGTAAACAATGATTGGTAAATTCAGGGATCGACGATCTTGCATAAACAAAATTTAATCCTGCAATATAACACGTAAAAAGTAAAAAAAAATTATTTTTATAATAATAATTAAACACAATTTAATGTCATCCCCGGCAATGGCGCCAAAAACTTGTCACACAAATTATTAGCCTAAATAATAAGCCTCTAAATGTATGTTTTACTCGCAAGTGTACAAGATCAAACAAATAGTATAGCTGGCAAATACGAGATCATTCCCACGAGGATTGGATTAATTTCGTTTAAGATTATTAATAAAACTTTATCTAACGGAAACAAAACAAATAACAGAATTAAATAATCAACAAGATTGCATTAATAGAAGAAAATCATAAACAAAATTTAAATTAGAATTAAAATAATGATAAAAATAAGTTAAGGTTTCGATATCCACCACTAATCATCTTCCTTAAATCAAATGACTTGCACAATACTACAAACTAAATTTGGGTGCTCACTGTTTGTCAACCTAAGGGCATGGTATCTACTCCTTAAACTATTTATTTCCCTAAGCAACAAGTTAGGCATGGGTGTCTACTCTAACTCTTTTCTTTCTTAAAGTATTTAGCATGGTATCTACTAAATTGCACCTTAAGAAATCATAAATCAGTGGAAATCGACAAACACACGAAACCTGGAACATGGTATCTATTCTGGTTTTTCATGTTGATTAATCCAAAAGAGCCAACGATTGGTTCCTTTTCGTCACTTAGTATAGGCACAAGACTCGGTCATCTAAATCTACCTATATGACAATCTTCATATAACACATGCATATGGTGATCAGGCATAAACATAAATCATATGAAGAAAGAATTTAAAACCTGGAAATAATCAATTAAGCATCACAAACCGTTGTAACAAAGCAAATCAAAATCCTTAAGAAAACATGCTTAGGGCTTCAATCTAGCCCTAACTAAAATATTTAGCTACACATAATCATAAAAATAAACTTCATAGTGCTAAACATAGATTGAAATAAACCAAAAATAAAATAGAAAAGTAAAATCACTGTAAATTTCGCTTCTTGCTCTGGACTGAATAGCTCCTCTCTGAAGTGCGACCACCTCGTACGATCTCCTCCTTTTCTATAATGCGTCTGGCCTCCTTAAAAAAAAATGTGGCTGAGAGCTATCCGGCTGAGATCTATGCGGCAGAGAGCTTTCTTTCTTTTCTAGGGTTCCGTGTCCACTTGAATTTTTTTTCTCCTCCTTTTAAAGTGTCGCCCTTCTCCATTTGATAGCCAAAACGATGTGTTTTCCCTTTTTTTTAACTCCCCGTCAACAGCTGATGTAGATTCCTTTCTTTTTCTTTTCTGACGTGATTCTTCACTTCTTTCAATTTTCAGCCAAAGTCTTCCCTTTAATTCGTGCAGCCAAGACATTTTATAGGCATCACTTTCTTTGTTGCTTTGACGTACACGTGGCCTCATCTTCCTCTTTCATTTTATTCTTATTTTTTTTAATTCTTCTTCTTCAAGACTTCTACTTTGACTCTATATCTTTTCACATGATTTTCTTTCTTTCTCCTGCAAAATATTAATTACTACATTAATGTAACATTTAAGCTCAAGATTAATAATTAAGCAATAAACCACAAATCAATTGAAAATGAAAAAATTAATAGAAAATATGGTATGATAATGCTTATTATTAATAAGAAAATATGTATTTTTAAGCATTCATCACGTATCCACTTCCAAATGAATAATGTTCTTAGACTGCCACAACACCTTAAAACAAAAATTCGGACGCCAACAAAACACTAGTCCCCCTTTCCTACCAATCGGAGGCACCGTAAGAAAATACGGAAAACCTAGCATATTCATAACACGAGCCACACTCCCACAATCCACCTTGGACTCCGTCAGAAAAATACCCACGAGATCAATGGTCTTCACCATATCCCGGAGGGCACGAACTGCCGAAGGTCGTCCTAACCCTCGACAATTCCAAGATATCAGCTTCATGGAGGGGGGGTGGGGGCATGGATTGGCCCTCCTCCTCAGCCTTAGAAAAAACATAGTTAACAATCGTACCTGGAACGTTACCCGCATTCCCACCTTTCCTCTTGATCAGATTGGTCTTTGGAATTTTTTTCTGGGATGCTTTCTTGAGATTTCCTACCGTGCCGACTCTGACCAACTCAACCAGAGGAAACTCCGATGAGACCGCAGGCAGTAGTCTTTCATTTTTCCCACGCTTAGCCAAAGATTCCATCTGAGTTTCGGTTTGTTCTAAGGAACATTTTACTCCGCTGCCCCCACTTTTCACAAGGCCCATCTCCTCTTGAGTTAACAGAACTTTCTCAGCATAAAAGTCATGTGAATAGTTATATTGGGCTCCACGGCCCTCAGCTCATTCTCATCAGCCTGATTTAATTTTTCCTCATGTGGATTTATCTGCCCCAGTTTTAAAATTCCTAACGTCCCCCGCGTGGCCTCCAGTGGAATTCGACATATCTCTGGGACTTCCGAATCTTGAGCCTGATTCACCGCCCTATCCTGAGGAGATTTTAAAAAACAAGTACTTCCTGAATTTTGTCCGCTATCATTGGGATTATCCCCTAATCCCTCGTCCCTCCAGCATTCCATCATTCGCTCCTTTAGCTTAGTGTTTGCCATATCTTTTACCGTAGGATCCGATCTTGGCGTCACCAATCGTCCGTGATCTGAGAAGCCCTTAGCACTCGTCTCCACCGCCTGACATGGGAATGCTTGGTTATGTTGCTTACTTCCTTCTGCACCTCGAAACAATCTCAGGTCCATGGGATCCGTCCATCTACTCATCTGCCATATTGCCCGATGACATTCCACTTGCACTAATTCAGGGTTCTTGGGTGGTGGAAATCCTCTCATCTTATCAGTAAGGGCATAACTCTGAGGATGAGCGGAATTTTGATAGCAAGTACCAATTGTATGATCCATTAATCCACAATGATCCATTTTATAGGCATCATTTTAGCGGTGTTTGTGGAAACCGCCGCTATAGGTAAAAATTTTAGCGGCATTTTGCCATAAATGCCACTAAAAGTTTGATCTTTAACGGCGGTTTAGAGACCATTGCTATAGGTGGTTTTTTCGATACAGGTTTTTTTAGCGGTGTTTTTAGCGACCATCGCTAAAGATCAATTTTTTTTTGTAGTATGGTATATGTACAATAAAATTCCAGTCATACATACTTAAATATTATTCAATTCGATTGACATACTTGTATTATTATTTTTATTACTATTTAGTATTTATATCATTGGTCAAGATTCCATAATCTCCTTTTTTGTATATATACACGGGGGCGCCAATTAATGATCTTTTGATCATGCATCGCTAGATTACTCATTCAACGGATGGCAAAGGAATTCCTATACTATTTTGGTTCAAAATTTGAAAAACAATTGTTATAGTTTTTCAAAAATTAAATAATAAATAATTAGTATTTTAGGATTGGGTATTCATGAGAAGTGTCCCACCTGAGAAATTTCACAATGTAGAAATGCATTCATCAGTGGAGACTTTTTACATGCATATGCTATATTCACTACAACAAATTTGCTTTTTAGCGGTGAACTTATCAGTGGCGAAACCAATTTTGTCGCTAAAAATACATGTTCAGCGACGAAATTAGGAGTTCGTCGCTAAAGAGTAATTCATCTCGTTCAAACAAATAAAATGTCATTCGAACACATATTAGTGATATTTATTCTAACTCGTCACTAAATAAGTCTTTAACGACGAAAATATTTACGCCGCTAAAAGAAGCTGGTTTGAACACAGTCAAATACTGATTTGAACTACGAAATCTCGTTCAAACACATATTAGTGTCGAAAACTTTTAAATCATCACCAAAATAATCTCGTTAGAACTAGATAAATGTGGTACGAACAAGTATCCAAATACTGGTTCGAACCAAAATCTCTAGTTCGAAGACGTAATAGTGACGAAAATTGTCAAATCATCACTGAATAAATCTTTAGTGACAATAATATGTTCATTGAGAAAATCATCTCATTCTAACCAGAAAAATGTTGTTCGAACGAGATGATTAAAACGCATAAAAGTAAAAAAAATGTAAAAAGAAACATAAACTTAGAATTAAAAATATATGAAAGGAGACAATCTATTCTACTCCAAAAAATAGAAAAAAATACCATAAAATTAATTATACTCAAAGATCAACGATATATATTTTTTGTTTTTGAGAAATAAGTTGGCGAGGAATAATTCATTTGGTTCATGCATCATTTGCCAGAAGGGACTTGGATACTTAGTGATTACTAATAAGAAGCTTATTAATATAAGAAGGCATCAAATTGGCATCACTAATTTAAAATTAGGGATAAGTATCCGTCATGTAAACCTGTGCGTACGTCTATAATATAGGTTTGCATTGAGTGAATTTCTGCGTCAAAATGTAAATTTCGTCATCAGATATATCGTCTGCACGCTACTAAACCACGTGCGGACTCTTATTGTTTTTATTTATGAAAAAGTAAAATCCCACGAATATAATGTGCAAAAGGCTCTAGAACGTGTGGACTGTGGTTAAACACGAACGTGGGGACGGTGGATTTGAGTGCGGACGCTAGTTGTTTTTATTTTATGAAAAAATAAAATGTCACGAATATAATGTGCGAAAGACTCAAGAACGTGCGGACTATGGATAAAAATGAACGTGGGGACGGTGCGAAAGCGTTCGGACGTTATTATAGGTAACCTATACGGACGTTAATTTATCGTGTGCAAACAAAAAACATATCATGGCGGACGTCTGAACGTTGTTAATGACATCCGGACAGTTCCAAATTTTAATATTAAATCTGTGAATTAAAATTATTTAATTATACATTTAAAATGAGATTATACATGAATATGAAGATATTATATTAAATATAGTATAAATTACTAATGATCTACAAATATCTAATCGACATAATAGTAAATAAAATACATAATCGAAATCAAGTCCGAAATAAACAATTTACCCAAATTTGCGTCGGGGAGTGAAATTCACTGTCACCTTCCTTACGTTTTCCTTCATCTACTCATGCATTTGTGCTTGCAATAGCTGGAGCCTCTTTTCTTGCTCTGTTTATTGCTTCCATTGTTGTTCCTCTAAATGTTGATGCTCTCGCATCACCCTCTCCATTTATACCTGGCTCACAATTAACTCATCATATTCTTATGGTCCTCTAGAACGTGCAGACTCTGGTTAAACACGGACGTGAGGACGGTGGATTTGAGTGCGGACGCTAGTTGTTTTTATTTTATGAAAAAAGAAAACGTCACGAATACAATGTGCAAACGACTCAAGAACGTGCGGACTATGGATAAAAATGAACGTGAGGACGGTGCGATAGTGTTCGGACGTTATTATAGGTAACCTGTGCACACGTTAATTTATTGCATGCGGACGAATAAAAAACTCAGGCGGACGTCTGGACGTTGTTAATCCATCCGAACAGTTCTAAATTCTAATATTAAATCTTCGAATTAAAATTATTTAATTATGCATTTAAAACTAGATTAGACATGAATATGAAGACATTATATTAAATATAGTATAAGTTAGTAATGATCTAAAATTATCTAATCGACATAATACAAAAAATAAAATACATAATCGAAATCAAGTATGAAATAAACAATCTACCCAAATTTGCGTCGGGAGTGAAATGCGTTGTCACCTTCCTTACGAGTTCATCTGCTCGTGCATTTGTGCTTGCAATAGTTGGAGCCTCTTTTCTTACTCTGTTTGTTGCTTCCATCATTGCTCCTCCAAATGCTGCTGCTCTTGCATCACCCTCTCCATTTCTGCCTGCCTCACAACTAACTCATCATATTCTTTATGTCTAACCCTCATCTCCACTTTCTCCATTCTTGTCTTTTCCAATCTCTGGGTCAGATCAACGGACGACACTGAAGACGATGATCCAACTTGCCACACTGAACAAATGTCCACGCGTCGTCCTTATTAGTATGCGTTTTCTTGTACATCCATGCAGGATTAATCTGATCAGTTTTCTGAATCTTTCTGCACACCAAAAAATGACATGTACATTAAAATCACTTAATGAAATAATTTCATAACAACAAAAATACACTTAAATATTTGAGTTGATTACCATCAGAACTAAAGCGCGTTGGAAAGACCGAGCGCTCGAAGTGTTGCTGCATTCTGTTCCAATGCGTCCTGTACGCTGTGTTCATTGTCGACATCATAGCATTGCGACCCTCTGGCCGATCATAATCTAGGTTGAAGTCATCCTGAAATGAATCATGTTAGTAAAATTAAACAATAATTAATAAAAAGAAGTCTAATTTTTACTAAGTTACACTTACCAATACATTATTCATGACATAAGACTTAACCTCATCAGAGACTTTGGACCAGTTGACCACATCGAACGGGACATGTGATCGCATGAGTAAACCAATATGATTAGAGAGCATCGAAGATATATATATAAAAAAAATCATGCATAGAGTAATGATAGTTCACCTCTAACACCTTATTTCTCCAGGGTGATAGGTCTTATCCCATTCATGATTAGATTATCCATAATGTACGTAAATGTCCCGAGTATTGTGCCCGACACAACATCTCCCCTTAGTCCCTAGATACAAGTATTCAACATTGAGGTTATACACCCATTGACAAATGGTAATTGTGTAAGCACAATGCTGAATATGCATCCAAAAAATGAAAGGAGCGCGATGTCAAAATTTCTAACTATGTCACGCACAATGACCAGAACATTTTACGTACATTACAGATAGTCTAATCTCAAACTGTCCACAACTTGGAAAATTCAGGAATTACTACCAGTTCGTCAATAAAAACATTTGGTAATTCTCAAATGGGTCTAAGGGCTACGAAATGCAAAACAAAATCGATATTAAATAAACTTCACGCATAACCATCCGGACGGATAAAAAACCGTCTGCACACCCTGAAGTATGTTTGAATGGTTTGAATTGCTCTAAAAAATTGTTCGCACGGCTACAGTAAACGTCCGGACTGTTATTGTCAAAGAACAGATCCTTCGACAATCCCTCTTCCATAGACGCATTTCAATCCCAAAATCACAAGTTTTACATCACCATTTTGCATCCAATCAACACCAAACATATTTCTAAGCTACCTAAAGCATTAAACAATCAAACATCAAGCAAAACAACACATTTTTACTCAAAACCCTCAAAAATCGCAAAATATCGTACCTCTCGATGCTTCCAAATCGCACATTGCTTCCAAATCCACCCAAAGCTACTTTAATATATGCTTGAACGTCCTTCTATTAGCAAACAAATTGGAGAAATGACGGATTGGGGAGGATTTCAGAGTTTCAGAGCATTACACTAAAAAGTACATAAGAATGCCTTTGACCTCGATTGCCAATATACGTGGAATGTACACCAAATTTGCTTGATGTAAAAGGGCTATCTGTTCAAGTCTCTCATGTGTAGTGAGTGTTAGATTTAATCTGTACACCTCTTATTTTAATGAATGTTAATTATTGCATAGAAGTAGAAAAAAAAAGACCAACCAAAATGAATGATAAGATCAACACAATGTTAAATTAAAACATAATATTGAGAGAGGAGAAATAGTAGAAAGGAAGAGATTTAAGTGGTTCGGTCTATAAGATCTAAATCCACGGTAAAAACGCAGTTAAAACTTGAATTTCTGTTATCTTGATAACGATATCCGAAGGTCCTAAGGTTTGTGAAGTCTCTAAAAATTGCCACATTGTTACAAGTCTCTTTTCTATGGTGTTTGTTGCTCAATAAAATTCTAAAGAAAGGAATGAAAAAGCTTATTCGAGCAAGCCAAGCTCCTCGAATAACTTATGGGTATTTCTTCAATGGCTTAAAATATGGGGCTTTACCCCTTTTATTACATTTTCTAACCCAACCAACAACAAACTAGCTTCTCCCAGTACCTTATTTAGTTATCGTAACACACATGATGGATCTTACTCACATGATGGGTCGCGCGTAAGTGTAAATTTTTTTTTTGGCACAAAACATATTATTTAGGCCTGTCGTCTTTCTACTTTCACAAAGATTGTGTGATCCTTAAAAAGAACAAAGGGAATAACTCGCGTCATGGTGCTATAAAGCTATAAATAATTAATCCCCCTATAACACATTGTACAAGGCCGAGGAAGAAAAAGCTTTAAGCCAAATTGCATGGCCGATCTGTTGGAAAAGGGAAGCCAAAGGGTTGAAATATGTAGATTGGCAAAAACAATGGTTGAAATTAATTGAGATTACCCAAAAAAAAGAGGCAAAATAGATTTCAGTCAAGCCACAAGTTGTATATCATTTGTTTTTTGGAAATTAGGAATACGGTCATTAGGTTTATACCACGCTGTCAAAATAGTCACTAGGTTACATTTTTTAATTTTGGTCACTGAGTTCATACCTGTGTGACGATATAGTCCTTCCATCCAGATTTCGTCAGCTCATCTAACGGAATCACATCCCACGTCATCGTTTTGCCCAGTCAGTGACAACTAATGTGAATCAGCAGCCAACTCACTCAAAACTCTAAAAACACATCATTTCACTCAAGCTCTCCAGTTTAAACGACACAAAGTTTTCGAATAGCGTACCATTTTAATAAGTTGTCCTTCATTTGTTCTTGAGCCTTCGAAATTCATCTTCCCCATTTTCGTGAGCCCTTGCCTCTCCGACACCGAAGATCACACAGAGGACTCCTTCAGCAGGGATCATGGCACCAAATTACGTTCAAATGTCTGAGAAAAGGCTAGTCTCCCCTTCTCTGTGAGGTGTTTCTTTATAAATCGTGTTTGTTTGGTTGTCGTATTTTTGCACTAGCACACACAGTTCACATAGGGTTCTTTATTTCTTGAAATTTATAGTTGATGTAGGGAAATCTTGGTTATTGACCTACAATATTCATTAATTGTTGTATGTTTCATAGATTTCTCATAGCTAAGCTAAGCTTAATGTGAATGAGATAGTTGTGTGTGAAAGGTGAGTCAATTTCGAAGACCTTCAAGCATGAACATAAACTTGCTGATAATTTATGAGATAGTTAATGCATTTTTCAGTCAATGGCTGATAATTTTATTTATGTTAGATTTTGTGTCTTTGTTTAACTTATTGCTTTGTGTAGAAAATATTGCAACCTCCCTACTGTTTGGTCTTTCTATTACTTGGAGAATGAAAAAAATGTGATGTATTTCGTCTTACTTTATGACAATCAACTATGCATACTATGTAATCCAATGTACAACTTTGACTGTGTGTATGTGTTTATACAATAGGTTAGATTCATTTATGACTTCTCCTTCAGCAGTTTTGTTATGAGAAGAAAGCTCTCAACAATTTTGGTTTGAACATCTTACATTTTGTTTGTTTTTCTTACTGCTTAACATTTTTAAAACTTGTTGCTTTAGTATATCATTGTTGGTTCTATATTAGCAGACTGATTAACTTCAAGGTCTGAAACATTTCTGTTGAGTTTTTCTTTTCAATTTTTCTTATTTAGGAAGATAGTCGTTTCAGTAGTAGAGCACATTCATTGTTCTTGACCATTTACCTTTCGATTATATTCAGTATTGTTTAATCAACGCCATCATCCTCACTAAAAATTGATCATTGGTATGACACCAAGCACTGTAGTTGCGGATTGAGAGCACTGTTGAAAACTTCCTAGACTTCTAATCCCGGGAGACTTTTTTGGTTGGGCAAATGATGGTGATAAATCAGTAAGTTATTAACATGATCAGTTGTTAATTTCCTTATCTGTTATATATTTCCTTATTTGTCGGTGTCTTTGTTTGCAAAAAATTGGGTGTGGATATTTTCTGTTGGTTTGATCCTCGTACCTGCTCCCATGGGATGGAGGTGGGACTTTATTTTACGAACAAAATTAAAGACTTGAAAAAAGATCTGGATGTGATGAAGCTTATTGTGAGAAGATGCTGCCAAATCACAATCCTAAATCAAAATGTACATATATAAACTAAAATGCACATATCTTGACCAAATTTAATGCCAACTCAAAATGCCAAAATGCTTCAAGATACACTTTTCTTATCTGTAAAACATAATGCAAACAAGTTGCTTATAATTATAGATACCTACACATACATAAACCCAAGTCACATATCTGAACTAAAAGTGACATGTAAACCAAAAGTCACATATCTAGTACCAAATGCATAATGCAAATATGTGCAAATATGCAAAAATGCAGTCATTTCTTGAAGTAAAACAGAATGCAAAAATGCCTACCACTTCATGAAATGCAAAAATGCAGCCATTTCAAGAAGTAAAACAGAATGCAAAAATGTAAACCATATCATGAAATGCAAAAATACAAAAATGTAGAATGTCAAAAATGCATAAAATGCAAAACTTATGGAAGTAAAATAGAATGCAAACCATGACAATTTTCAAAATACTTCTAAATCACATCATCAAAATACATTTTCCCCATCTACTGTGTAACATCATGTTCACATTACAGGACCATAGCCTTATAAGTACACGACCACCAAAAACTACCAGAGTACTGTTAATGTATAATTACAGCTCCCAAAAACTACATTAAACAAAGAAAGCAAGTTCATGTAATTGGAGTTCTATAATTACAGATACATAAACAACATCACAAATCAGTTCATATCATTGCAAGACCACCAAAATTTCCCCCATCTACTGCTTCAACATGTACCCATCCACAGCAGATACATATCCCCCATCTTCAGTAACATTCTCTCTTCTTCCCCTGCCTCTCCCTCTACCTCTTTCCATGACTCTTCCCCTTGCTCTGCCACGAGTTTGTCCATACAAAATACTAGAAAATATGTTTCAGATTATCATATTACATACCTAGTGACAGTTCATATAATATCTGAAAATCACATACCATAGGGACATTTGAAGGTCCAGCTATTGCATCCCTACTCGATGTGCTCTTCCTTGTTTTTTAGGCCACTTGTTTTTGTTAGGATTTTTAGGTTGAGGGCAGGAACGAGCATTGTGACCTTCAATGAACCAATTTCCACATCTCACCACGTATCCCTGTCTACTAACTTTGTAGGGGATGTCCGGCTCATCGGGCTATCTCCTCCTGGCTTTTCTGGTTTGACTCATACAAAAGGGGGCAATATTACTTCATTGCCCCCCTCAAGCCATGAATCTGGCCCTAGCATAGCATGAGTACCATGCTCATAGGACTTCAGATATTTTGATTAAAAGTACCACTCAGATATATATTCTTCGGGCTTCTGTTTATTCCGATATATCGCGGCACAAGCGTGGATACAAGGGATTCAACATAGCTGCCAGTTACCACACGAGCACGTGCGATCATTCAGATCGACCACCTTCCTGGGTGCATCTAGCTGGTCTACCTCGAACTCTAACACATTATGCCACTGACACACACAAACCCTGGAGTCAGATTTGATCTCACCTAACTTTTTAAAAATCTTTGGACAAAGGGCGTTCGGTGCTTCCAATAAGCTAGCCTCGGCACACCAATCTTCTTCTTATGGAACCACGTTTGCAACTAACGGTGGATCATCTACAACATCGTAATAATTGGCTCGTCACGAGCATCCTTAATCCACGCGTTGAATGATTCAACGAGGTTGGTCATGAGCATATCACTCTTGCAACCTACAATGAATGCGTGTCGGCTCCAAAGTTTTGTATCAAGCTCCATCAGTGTCTTATGTGAACCAGAGTAGTTCACCTCAATCCAGATCATGGCAGCTTTAAAGGCATTGATGTTTGTTGCAGTTGCGGCCACCCACAACGCATCCTTGAATTGTTTACCTTTGTATCCATCACCCTTCAAATTAGCATGAAGATGTCTCATGCAACATCTGTGCTTCACACTCAATAACTCGTGCTCAAATTTCAGCCCCAACCCCTACAAGTGCAAGAAATAACACAACTTTAGTATTACTTAATACATTCACTAACATATTAAAGAAGGGAAACGAGGGTACCTTTTGTCTATCACTCATAAACACCCAGTCATACTCTTCAGCCGGCCCAATATCTTCTAACAAAAGATTCATAAACCCTGTACATAATCACGGGTCTTTGTCTCTACCACGACATATGAAATCGGGAACATGTCATCATTCTCCTATTTGCCAATACCACAAAGGAGCTGCCCGCCATATTTACCCTTTAAATGGCACCCGTCAGCACAAATGATGGGCCTATAGTGCTTCCACCCTTCCTTGCATCCAGCAAGGCATACATAAGGCCTTCTAAAGTGGTCACCAAGCTTGCGAAAGACCACAAAGGTGCCAGGATTCCACTTCCCAAGTGTCAAACCATATTGCTCAGTGAATTTGAACTGCTCAGCTTGGTTTCCATGAACCCTAACCAACATCATCCTCTTCGCTTGATAACAACGATGTATTGGCACCTCAATATTATAATCACGCCTGATCTGGCTCTGTAATGCTAATGCAGGCCAATTGGGGTGGTCCCTAAAGTTGGCCATGTACCGTTGTGGCAGAAACTTCACATCACACTTTGTGTTCTCGTAGTGTGCACCAAACGTATGCTTAGGAACAAAATGTTTGATTTGAAATGAGTTTGATTCCCTCATTTTCGATGCGAGAATGTAGAAAATGCACTCTAAGCTTATCATTGTGGAGCCTCATCAAAATCGGATCCTTTGTTGCTTCTCATCTCATCACCATCTTCATACTCACTAGGTACATCAGCTTCAATTTCTTCCTCACTTCTCGATAACGCCCCTAACCAACCCATATTTGCAACATAATCATCACTTTCAGGTCCTCTACCATCTAGGCTCTCAGCATCACTATACAAATCAGATTCCTCGACAGTTGTGCCGCTGAAATCACTCAATTTAGGAGCATCCTGTGATCTGTCCTCAAGAACATAATCAGGATCAGTGTCACTGTTATACCCCGAGTCAGCTCCCCGATCTCGCCCCTTATCCCTACTTGAACTGACAGTATGCTCACACCAACCCACAACATCAAATCCCTGATCACCAATCAACCCACTGATATCCTTCTCAGCTTCCCCCACGTTAGCATCTTCTTCCCCCACAATAGCTTCTGGTTCCACAGCTTCTACTTGTGATGGTCCCGGGCCAGTAAGTGGAAAGGGGTGATGTGAGGCCCCGTTTATCCTTTTGCTATTTCCTTTGTATTCGTTTTGATTTAACTATTGGGGCCATATTTTTTGTCAATGTATGACCTAAGTTTAATGTTTATGGTACATTAGCTTATTATGAAATTTTATTTAAGAATTTTCTTTAGATAATTTCTTTTTCATTGTGGAAGTTTTTAGTACAAGTTTAAATTCTATTTTTCCTAAGAGCCGAATCTTGCTAGGTAAATTTATTCTATGAACTTATAATTTTCCATTGCTTATTATTCCATAATTCATGAAATTAATATATGAAGAGAAATTTGATATATCCTGGCCGAAAATATCAAAGTAGAAAATCATGAAATTTATGTTAAGCATTTAAATATTTTTGTGTTTTTTAATAGGTAGCCTTGTTCGTCATTATGTAGTCTTAATTATCATTAGTCTTAAATTATCATTAGAGATATTATATGAAAATCTACTAGATATATATGATAGCTTGAAAAGAATTTAATTGATAAGTGTGTATGCTTATCATAGTGAAAAGCTAATGGATTGTTAGGATGATAAGTTATGGTGTTGATTTAGATAAGTTAAAGTGCTTATTGGAGATAAGTTAGAATACATATATTGTGATAAAGCTAGGTACATATTGTGATAAGCCAAGGTACCTATATGATAAGTGGAATGAAAAGTAGATAAGTGATATGCAAAAGGTGAGAAAATTCTAGACACTAAGTGTAATTCATGTGAAAGGCTAAAGAGATGAGTTTGAAATGCTTAAGTGTGATGCAAGGTGGCCTTGCATGGTTGGTTGCCACCCATAGCAACCAATTGGCTTGGACGGAAATACCTAAGCTACACTCCTTTCCCCTCTTGTCATAGATTGTGTCCAAATTCATTTCAACCCTTGCCTTTCACGTATTGCATCAACCACACTTCCATTCATTTCATTTGCTTCCTTTTTCCCCTTGACCGAACTCCATTGTCTCCCATTTCAAGCTTGCTTTCTCTCTTTTCTCTTGAAACCGAAACACCTCTCTTTGCTCTAGCTTGCCTTCTTTTCTTTGGTGGCCGAAACCTTCTCCCTTTGCTCAGCTTGTTTCTTCTCTCTTGGTGGCTGGAAATCTCACTTCACTCAGCCATTTCCCCTTTGACAGAAACTCAGCTTGTTCTCTCTTGGCCGAACCACACCAAAGTTGCAAGCCTTGCTTTGTTTTCTTCAAGCAATTTTCAACTGTTGTTACTTCTTTGCCCTCACCATAAAATTTCATCTCAGCACCTTGTAGACACTATTCTCTGCCTTTGGAACCATTCTTGAGGGTGGAACCGAAAGCTTGAAGAGTAGAGAGGTTTTGGGTAAAAACCGAGAGCTCTAGTTGGAGGTTGAGGTAGATGTTGTTTTGCATGTACTGTTTTTGGTTCTTTTCCTTCATTGGTTCTGATTTTGTATATTTTTGTGCTAGGTCCCAGCTCTTGATGAGTTCAGCACAACCGAGGTAGGGTTGGATTCTTGGTTAGCAAAGGATTTTGCTTAGCCGAACCTTGCATGTTCTATTTCTCTTTGTTTGGCCATAGTCCTTGTTGATATTTTTGTATGAAAATGGTAGATTTGATAGGGTGGGTCTGCTGGATTTATGGTTGTGATGTAGTTGTTGGAGGAAGGGATAAGTTAGAGATGGAGAAAGAAATAATGATTTGGTTGTGAGTTGCTTATGGAAAATGCAATGAAGTTGGTAATGCATGCTAAGTTTCGGATGATGGTTCACTATATGCTTGGCCGAATGTTATCTTTTGCTAGATCTTGAAATTATGTTAGGATTTGTAGATCCTAGGTTGTGAAACTGATATTGGAGGATGGGATCATGTTGAAGATGAAGTTGGTTCAATGAGTACTAGAAATTGATGCATGGCCGAATGGGTTAGTGAAGGAACCCTAATGGCCGAATGAATTGTAGATGAAGTTAATTTGCATGTAATGTATAAGTAAATTTAATGTCATGGCTGAATGAGTTAGAGGTTAAAACCTAGGTTTAGTGTTAAAAGAAATCTTGCATGTTAGTAAGTTAAGCATAAATGATGGAGCTTAAGGCCACGGGTTGGTATTAGTTAGGGTGATTAACAAAGCTTGGTGATATTATGAATGAATTGAGGTTGCAATAGGGTAATCATGTGTTGGCCGATATATATATTAGGTGCAAAATGAGGTTATATTGTAATGGTATGAAAAAGAAACCTTGAACACATAAGAGTAGATGAAATAGCTAGTTAACGAGTGTAACCCTAATGTATGAAGATTTTGTATATGGCAAGCTTAGGTTTTTAGCACCTTTACCTTGCTGTTTTGGAAACTTGGTTAGGATATGATTATTATTAATTTCAAACCTTAAAATTTAGTTAATTAGGGCCTTAGTCAGCAGCCTAACTAAGTGATTAGTGTGTAGTGTAATTAATCAGCACATATAGAGAATAAGAGGTTAAGTTAGTGGTTTTAGACCTTAATAGTTGTTGTTTTTAAACTTAGAATTCTATGTTGTTTGATAAATATTTTTTCTCAAGTGTTTAATAAGAGTTTTCAAAAGTAAACCTTTGAAAATGATATCGTATTTTCAGAAATGTATTTTGGGCAAAACCGAAATAAATACAAATATTTTCTTGTGTGATTATGTGATTAATTCCTAAGTATCGAAGAGGTATTTGAATCGCTTGTAGGCGATCTTCTTACCATTACTCAAAGGAGACCGAGGTAAGTGGAAGTAAGTGGAAGTAAGTGGATTGTAAGTAAGCTTACATTTTTCAAAAACTGGAATGACACGCTGCATAGTTCACGATCGAGCATGACATTTCAAGTAAGCATGACATGGCATGAGCATTGCATGATTTTCTAAAATTGATTTTTATGCAATGTCATATGGAAAATTCTTATGGTAAGACAAGTCAAGTTAAGGGCCCTGGTCGGTACCGTACCATCAAGATGGACTCCCATGCCGAAGGACGAATGCGAGAAGGTTGGTGAATCCTAAGAGGCTATGCAACCACACTGAAGGACAATGAGAAGGTGTGGGCCTCCAAGGGTCGTGTCTAGCCATCAGGCCTGGGGCAACTACGGGCTAGCTCGACCAAATGAAAAGTCCCCAAGGGTAAGGGAGACGGTTCCGATGGGAACGCACAACCCGGACTCCAGGGGTTAAATGGAGCGTAAGTAGCCCACAAGTTATGAAGGAAATATTTTCAAGGGCCATTGGCCAATTTTAAGAACAAGATTATGTTTACGATCAAGAGCATATGCATAACCATGAGACATGCATGTGCATCACGATTTATGAATTCTCATGATATTCAAGTTCAAGCTTTAAGATCATATTTTTAAAGTTATGTTTTTCTCTTACTGAGTCTTTTTGACTCACGTCGTTTTTAAAACTGTGTCATTCCAGATGCCTCAGGTGAAGGAAGTCAGGAGGACTATCTGACTTAGAAGATCTTTATATGTGTTTTGTCGTGGTGACCTGATCAATGTGATTTGTCACCTGTTTATGTGTAAATCATGTTATTTGTATATTAAGATACAAGTTTATTGAGGATCTTCTTGATGTTATGAGTTTGGCTCGTCTCTCTCACGATCCTATATTTTCCGCTGTTTGAGTGTGAGTGTACGCTGGAGCTTTCCCCTCGGGATTGCTCCCGGCTGTCACGGTCCCTGCGGAACTGCGTTCGGGGCGTGACAGGTGATCCTCAGTATCAATGATCTCAGCTTCATCGGCTACATGGTCAACATAGACATCCAGTATATCTCTCTGCTCAGTAAGGAGTATGTTAATCAGCTCAATCACGTCCTTATCATTCCTTAGTGTTTTAATATTCAGCCAATCTTCATCGTCAAATATGTACCATAAAAGTCTCGTGTGTAAGTAACCAAGAGACTTCACCGCCTCTTCAATTTCGATTGAGGAGACAAAATCCGTATCCAATTTTCCCAACTCTTTCACCTTCCCTCCTTTATATATTTCACCTCGACCTCCGACATATTGACCACCATGATACACCACTATCCGTAGCAGCCGTCGTACAAAATCATATACAAAATTATTTAACATCAAACACAATTGAGATGATGTAAAAATAGAACTACGATATCGAAAGTTCAAAAACATTAAACCATATCCAACAATCATTCTCATATAAACCATATAATTGGAATCTCTGAAAATAACATATGTGAACATGCTTTGAAAGTGTTGAACATAGAGCAAGTGAAGTGTGAAGTGTGCATGAGATAGAACAGAATATAGAACAGCTTCACAGCCACTAAATAGCTTGACAAAATAATCTTACCAATCTTTTTATGTAACATAATAAATAACAAAAAATATATAACATAATCTAGAATAGAATCTAGAATAGAAAAATCACAATAAAAAAAATTACCATCCAATCTCTTATTTTTGTTGATAAGAGTAATATCTCTTATCAACAAACAAACAAAGATCAAATAGAAAGCAACTTTTGAACTGTTAACAAGACCAATACTACCTCCCCTACCACAGCGGGGATAAGACTAGAAAACCACCATTTCATGTTTAGCTCATCACATTAAATAGATATCTTCCTCGCTGAATTAAGAGGCAACCACATTTTCAGCAGATATAACTAATTGCATAATATATATTGATCAAAAAGGCAGCACAATTGCCGTCAAAATGAGAACATAAACCATTTATATTCAATGAACCCTAACAGTTAAACTATTATTCAATACAAATCTAATGACCTATAAAAAAAACCTAAGGGCCTTTATACAATCAGCTACTAACCAGTCAACGAAAACCCAAGGACCAACTTATATGGGACAAGAAAATAGGAACAATTTGAAATCACGTGCATTTCAAGGTGGGTATGCGCTAAAAGAAACTATGGGATAATGAGAAAGTGGTTACCAACACTCAATATGCAGACAAAAGACATCGAAAGGATTGAGAAAGTGGTCCTACCTCCCAACATTATTGGGTGCAGAGTTTGTCTTCCAGCCACCGACCTGCACAAAGGGCAAATAAAGAAATGGGTTAGCCACCAAAAGCCAACATAAATAAATGAGTCAACTACAAAAAGCCAGCATAAAGAAATGGGTAAGTTGCGAATGGGTGAGACAAAGGGCAAATAAAGAAATGGGTTACCTTATCAACGTGTGCTTCGACTTTCAAAGGACCAGCTTGAAGATCCAACCCCAGTGCACCGACAAATCGAAATGCCTCCAAAGATTTGCTAGGGTTTCAACGAATATATGTTTCTTCTTTCACACTTCGAAATCACCGAATATACTAAGGCAAAACACTTTACTAGTAATGTCGAACTCTTAGAACACTTAGCAGTTTTACAACAGTTAGGGGGAACGAAAACACTTAGAACTTTTACAACTTCTTTTTCCCTCCTATTTGAAAAGTCCAAAACGGCGTGCTCCGTTTATTCACCTTTGACATACTGTGTGTCATTTTGTTCTTTGGGGCAAAATCATATACATCTTTTAAACGGTGCGTTATGAGTGAGTTGGTTGCTTATTCACATTAGTCAACGCTGACTGGGCAAAATGATGACGTGGAATGAGATTCCGTTAGAGGAGCTGACAGAATCTGGACGGAAGGACTATATCATCACACGGGTATGGACTCAGTGACCAGAAAGAAAAAAATAAAACCTAGTGACTACTTCATCAGCGTGGTATAAACCTAGTACCTATTTTTTCCCTAGCTTTTGGCCCATTTTAACAAAGCATCCTTCGGTTTTCAAATTAATTATAAAGGTTCTTGAGTTTATAATTTTTGTCAAAGAAGTCATTCTCTTAAAATTTCATTCTCAAAATTAATAGTTCACACGTGAGTTCTAATCATAAGTTGCATCCAAAACTAAAATCATGTGATTTATAATTTTTTTAAAGTTTTTTTAAAAATAAAACAAATTAAATTATTTTAATTATTTTTTAAAAAATAAAAAATTAGGAAAAAAAATTTAAAAAAATTATAAGTCATATGGTTTTAGTTTTGGGTGACATGAGTCAACTTATGATTGGGACTAATATGTGAATCATTAAAAATTACAAATGACTTGTTTGATAAAAATTACAAATTCAATGACATTTATGATCAATCTGTAAATACAATGATTATTTATTAAAATAAGTGAAAAGTCAAGGACGAAATATGTATATAACCCTTAAAATTATATTATTCTAGTTCAAGTTAAAATATCAGAGGAAGTATACTAAAAGTTACATAAAAATGCCTTTGACCTCGTTTGCCAATATACATGGAACGTACACCACATTTGCTTGATATAAAAGATCTGCCTATTTATCTTGCAGTCCGTCTGTTTAGGTCTCTCATGTGTAGTGAGTGTTAGATTTACATGGTTTTTGTTTTCAAAATTTTAGTAAAATTTTGTGTTAGTGTTAAAAAAGATGTGGTATTGAAATTGGTGAATGAGTGATAAAAGTAAAAGTAAAATTTTGAAATGTGTTTGATAAAAGTAAAATTTTAGTTTGGAAAATGCCATGTTAATCTGTACACCTCTTATTTTAATGAATGT
The DNA here is from genome assembly GCA_963930655.1 of Myrica gale. NCBI lineage: Eukaryota > Viridiplantae > Streptophyta > Magnoliopsida > Fagales > Myricaceae > Myrica > Myrica gale. Next base: position 16,264,706 of record OZ005599.1, read on the forward strand.
TAATTATTGCTTAGAAGAAGAAGAAAAAAAGACAAACCAAAATGAAAGATAAGATCAACACAATGTTAAATTAAGCAGAGGAGAAATAGTAAGAACGCAGAGATTTAAACAGTTTGGTCTAGAAAACCTACATCCACGGTAAAAAAAAGCAGTTAAAACTTGAATTTTTGTTATCTTGATAACGATATCTGAAGGTTCTGAGGTTTGTGCAGCCTCTAAAAATTGGAACATTGTTACAACTCTTTTTTCTATGGTGTTTGTTGCTCAAAAAAATTCTAAAGAAAGGAATGAAATGGCTTATTCGATCAAGCCAAGCTCCTTGAACAACTTCTGGGTATTTTCTTCAATGCCTTACAATATGGGGATTTGCCCCTTTTATTACATTTTGCTAACCCAACCAACACCTAACACCTAACTATGTCTAACAATCTAGCTTCTCCCAGTACCTTATTTAGTTATCGCAACACACATGATGGGTCGCAAGTAAGTGCAAAGTCTTTTGCCTTAGTGACGCGACAACCGCACTAGAGAGAGAAGCTCTCTGCTTCTCACTATAGCCTTTTCAGCCCCCCTCGCCTGACCCCCCTCATCCTTAGCAGATCTAACCGGCGGAAGGAGCTCTTGCTCCTCCCGTTGGTTTCCCGTTACAGCCCCCCTCGCCTGACCCCCCTCCCCCCTAGCAAATCTGACCGGCGGAAGGAGCCCTTGCTCCTCCCGTTGGTTTCCCGTTTCAGCCCCACTCCCCCTTAGCAGATCTGACCGCCGCCCGTTGGTTTCTCTTCCCTTAGCCAAGCTTTCTATGGCCGGTTCTTCAGCTTTTTCCCTTGTTTTTGGCCTCTTTTTGGGTTTTGCTCCGGCAATCAGGGTGGCTAGATCTAGGCGTTTTGGGTTGCCAAAGAAGGACACGCGCACCACAGATGGACAGATCAGGCGTCGGGCTATCCTTCCAGACCGGTTTGGTGCCTACCGGCCGTCGCGTGTTCCTCCACGCGCCGCTCTCACGGCGGGGCGTGTGCCTCAGGCGCCTGGTTTCCAGCCTCTCTCTTTGTCGTTTTCTCCCTTTCGTTTGGAGCTTTTCTATGCTCCTCTATCCTGGAATGTTTCGACTATTTTTCTCCGGTTGCCGCACCGCCTACAGCCTTGGCCGCCTCAGTTTTGTGCTATTCGGAACTTCCATTATCTTTCTCCCTTTTGCAGCTGGTATATGCATGAAAAGGTTTTCGTGGGAGCCGGATCGCCGCTTCGTCCGTCCCTCCTCTAGTGGAAGCCGTCGCCGCCTTGCATAGTGGTTGTGTTGGTTGTCCTACCTTTGTGGTCTTCGTGTGTTTGTAACCCGGCCTTTGTAGCCATTTGTGTTTGGGTTTGGGTCTCGGATTCTTGGATCCGGTTTGTCCCGGGGACTTTGTTCCCCTTCTTTAAGGGCTATTGTCCCTTTGCTAAGCTTGTAAGGCCTTCGGGTCTGATTAGGTTTTTCACTGGCCCTCTGAGGCTTTTTCTGCTTTCTACCGGTTGTAATTTTTTCGGATTTTAATAAATGTTTTATGGTTTGCTTAGAAGAAAAAGAAAAGTGCAAAGTCTTTTGCCACAAAGCATATTATTTAGGCTGGTCATTTTTCTACTTTCACAAAGATTGTGTGGTCGTTAAAAAGAACATTATGGTGCTGCAGAGCTATAAATAATTAATCCCCTATAACTCAATGTACAAGGCCGAGGAAGATGTTGGACTCATGAGAAGAAAAACCTCTAAGCCAAAGTGCAATATGGTCGATCTGCTGGAAAAGGGAAGCCAAAAGGTTGAAATATGTAGATTGGCAAAAATAAGGGTTGAAATTAATTGGCCAAAAAAAACAAAAAGAGGCAATCGGAAACCCTTGCTTTCCCCACCATTGAAATAGATTTCACTCAAGCCGCAAGTTGTATATCGTTTTTTTTTCTCCAAGTTGTTTGTCGTTGAATGTACTTTTGCTGGACCAAGGCCCAATTGAGAACATTAGTTGCCAGAGTGTAATTTTGTTTTCTGAATGCTAATTAAGCGAACGCAGTAAAGAGGAGCCTGGTGCAAAAATGTTACACCATGCAATTTGAAGAAAGATATATATAATTTCTAAACCTTATATTCTTTAATGTCGCTTGTGTAAAATTTCAAGTAATATGAGACTTATTTTTTATCGAATTGCATCATACAATTCGGACAAAACATTGCAAAGTATCATAATTGGAGAAAATAATTGTCCTAATGCTAGCATGAAAAAGTAACCATAAAAGGATGATGAGAATTAACTTCAAATGTTCTGGCAGTCCTCTAAACGCTTCACCGTTCAATTACCTCGTCAGCTTACCATACTAAAAACAAAAAGAGGTAACAGTGCCAGTGCAGCAAAAATCAGCAATTGACAGTGTAAAACTGGCGTTGTGATCCTCTGCGGAGCTCCCAAGAATGCCACACATTCCAAATGTCAACTTATATCAAACAACCTGTAACTTTACACGTTTATAAAAAAAAAAAACCAGTAACTTTACACCATTTGAAGACAAAATATTGCAATGAAAACTCGCTCGATCTCATACCACTCCTCCCTCTTAGTATTATTCTAAGAAAGAAGAGGAAGAAGTCGATACAGTGAGAGACCCGCCATAAGTGATTGTTCCTTTCTCCAATATTCTACAATCTTTTCCGAAAGCAACTGAGTGAAGCTGGGAGACTCATGGCTATGGGATGCCAGGCTCTTCGGCTGTGGACGGTTCGGCCCCCAAGTCAAGTTTTGAAGGAGAAGCGAGCAAGGCTGTACATCATCCGGCGTTGCCTGCTGATGCTAATTTGCTGGAGGGAACACAAAGATTAGTGATTTGGTCACTGATTAATGAATAACTAGGTTTGTGTTTCTATCTTATTGTTGCCCTTTCATATCATATGTGAAATTTTGAAAACATATGTTAGAAGTAGTAAAATCGTTTGCCCGTTTGCGTTATATCCCAAAGTGCGGTTTTGTGGACACTGCGTAAGAACCACGATTACAACCCTCACAGATCAGGCATTCGAGATACATAATGCTACAGGGGAGTCTTCTCCTTGTGTCTGCAGTTTCTTACTTGTCTGGCTTATCAACTCAAGGTCTGAGTTGCGAAACGAGCACCATAATAATCGCTGCAGTGGTGCAAACGAACTGGCAATTCCGATTTCCCAGTATGTGTTCTGGCCAAAGAAAATAGCCCTCTTGTCAAACATAAGCCTATTCGTCTGCATGTACCTACAACCTCTTTTTCTTTTTTCTCAACATGTACCCACAGCCTCTGATCCTGCAGAACCACTTTTCTTGTAAACATCCTTGTGATAAGTCAGTAAACTGTTTTCAATGAGACTCAGGAGAAAAGCTCCCTTTCATGTCCTATCGACTGAACAACACAGTAAGATCATTTCGAGTCGATAGAGCAACATGCATCAGCTGCCATACCCATAACACTGGTCAAGGTTCGAGAAAAGCTCCACATAAAACACTTCACTTGTTAGAGTTAAGATGCAATTGCAAGGCTTCAGGCCTTTAGCTCGACACATAGAATACTCTCTGTTAGCCGTTGGCAGAATAATAAACCTGATCTGTAGTGGCCAGAAAAATAAAATACACCATAGTCTAATTGCTAACTTGGAGAGCCTAAGTACAGGACTGATTGGGAATCCATTCTGCGTATACTTAGCAGTCGTTTGTGAGGCTTTGTTAAGCAGCTACTAGAAACTCGTGGCTCTGGGACACCATTCTCAATTATAATGAGCAATGCAGGTGATCATTCAATCACGCTTTCCTCACAGAGAACCAAACGACTAGATGACCATGTGTAGAACACAACATCTGAAGAGTTACTAAGATCCACAGCATGGGAGGCAACTCGAATCTCCTACTACTGCTAATTTTCCCGTTAGGAAAGAACAAAAAAGGGAACCAGCCACCAGTTCTAGAAGCAAGTTGCAGTCTGCTTTTGACAAACAGATTCTAACTCCAACCATTCCTTTGAGTAAGGAAACATACAGAATAAGTAAAAAAAATAGCTCACAATCCAGACAAAGAGGAAAATTCCTACCATAGGATTAAGCTATAGTTTGACAAGAACAATCACGTTGCTGGAATCAAATTCAAATCCACAGGTAATTCCAACATTACAATTATGCACAAACCAGAAAAGGGGAAAAAATACAGAAAATCAAATATTTGCAATCAAACAAAGGACTTAACTCATTCGCTCAACTGAAATCGATTGAACGTGAGATAGAGGAATCGAACCCAGAAGACATACCCACCAGCCACATCTACCTCTAAAAACGTTATAGATCAAGATCGAAAAAGGGATCGACATAATTCGCAGAAATTGAAAAGAAAAACTACCGAGGAAATTTCACCCCTAGAATTTCCCATACAATTCCGCATAATCAAACAAAAATTTCATATATCCTCAAAGCGATAATGATCCCAACAAAAGCTAGGGACAGAACCCATTTTCTTCATGGAGGAAAAGATCAAACAACAAATGCATAGTTACACGGGAGGAATCGGTGGAAAAGAAAAAAGACAAAGCACAGGCGAATTAACAGACAGCGAAGGGCGGGATGGGACGGGAGCTAATCGGATTGGGAAGCAGCAGCGATGCGCTTGGTCAGGGGCATGGGCTTGAGGTGGGGTTCGGGGAGGCGAATGGAGTTGGGGTTGGAGAGCATGAGGGGGCGGTCGTCGTTGTCCTCGTCGACGTCGGTGGTGCTGAGGTTGATGCAAGAGCATCGCTCGAGAGAGGCAAAGAAGGCGGAGGCCACGTTGGAGCCTACCCAGCTGGCCACCCGGTCCAACTTCTCGCAAGACATGGAGGTGTAGTTGTTCTCCGTCGTCGCAGTTTTCCCTTTTTTCTTGAGTCTGTCGGGGACAGTCGAATTGGATGGGATCTTATCTATATTTAGAGCACAGTGTCTGCAGAAGTAACGGACCGTTAATTTTGTCTGTTACTTGTGGGCAGCCAGTAGAATAAAGAATTCTTGACGTTTATGCCTTCTATGTCCTTTTCTTTTCCTATTTGTTCGCCGTTTTCTAAAAAAACTTTTCTTTGTAAAAGGGCCGTTCGGAGTTCGGACCGTACAAATAAATAGAACCTTAACAAATAAATACTTCGAAAAAGAAAAAGCTAAATTACTCCGTCCATCCATGCGGCTTTACGTTTTCTCATATTGGTTCTTAAAGTAAGTTTTGTCCTACGGGTGTCCCTGTGGTTTCTAATATTTCTGATATTAGTCCTGTCGTTAGATAAGCAATGAAACTTACATACGTGGCTGACGGAGACCACATCAAAACCAATAAATACCTAACACGTGTCACAAAACGCAACATCGTTAAAAACGTTATAAAAATGTGGGTCCCACATCAAATTTTTTTGTTTGGATCGTGGATGTTTGTTGGTTGTATTTGGTTAACTTGTAATGTAGGTGGGTTCTTGGAAGTGTAATAAAAATGATGTAATGTAAGCATTATGTATGGATATGACTCATGGCTTACTGATTGTTAAATGTCATTTTGTTGTGAAATTATAATACTTGGAGAAATGCAAATTTGCTTGCTGCCATTTTGTCAAGCAGTCATACATGTCCCTCGGTTATAACGTAAACTTCATTTCCAAAACTTAATCGTTCAAAATTATAATCAGCACATACATCAAAACATCACCCATAAACTATAACACACCATCATGACTTTCAAAATACCACCCATCATCTACAAAACTCTTCATCCTCCATAACAACACCCAAATCAGCATCGAATGTCAGCACCCAAATCTGATCTAATGGCCAGTACTAGTTGGCCCCTTCTTTCGTGGAGATCTCTGCGGTTGGGACGGTTGGGACCCTCCAACATTCGCAATTGGGTTCTGATCCACCGTGCATTGAGTGGGCTGTGATGACAGTGATCTCCTTGGTAGGGATGATTGGGACTGTGATGTCTGTACCAAAGTGAGTTGTGATCCACCCTGCAATGAATATATAGACACCATTGAAATGCATATTTACCAAACCAGTGAACATAATATTTACTGCCAGCTGCCTTAAGATGTTTACATTTGTCACCGTTCGCTTCCAAGGTGACCTTCGCAATACTTGTTGTGTCTTGCCGTTCGTTATAGACACCGTACGTTAAACGATCACAAGAGTTATATGTATCTTGCCGTCAGTGGTTCGTGAAATTCCAAAATCAAGGATTAGGGTTCTATCTGTTCGCAAGCTAGGGCACTTGATTTCGAGCTTTTTTGTTTTCGAATGATACGTAGCGATTTTGGCTCGTTAACAAGACGCGAAATAACAATTTTGGTCTTGCATTTTACGCGGGCACCACATCACATATTACACGCTGTCATATTTTACAATTTTTTATTTTTTAATGATGTGGCGTTTTGTAACACGTGTCAGGTATTTAATGGTTCTGACGTGGTCTTTGTCATCCATGTATGCAAGTTTCGTTGCTTATCTGACGACATGACTAATATGGAAAATGTTAGAAACCACAAGGACACCCGTAGGAAAAAAACTTACCTTTGAACTAATCTGGAAAAAAGTTAATCTTCAGGGACTGGTGGAGTGATTTAGAACAAAAAATAGAACCTTAAAAAATAGCATATGCTGGAGGGTGCCCCTGGGCAGTTTAACATTTTAGAAGGGCGTATGGGTTAGGTATTTTTACGATTACTAATAATATATATCTTAACTACCATATGCAAGAAGCGCATCTGGTGTAGTGCATAGTACCCTCCCACGGTTCTGACCCGTGTTCGATTCCCTGCATTCGCACTATGTCGGCACTCGGCACTACTTGTCTTCTTCTCGAGCTTCAAAGCTATGTTTTTCTTTTTATTTAGGGACAGACGCTCCCGACCCCACCCCTTCACTGTTCGCTCATCACTGGAGAGTGGAGAGAACAGTACCGCTCAAGCAAAGGAACGGTATTGCCAGGAAACAAAGAACAGGGAAAAAGAGAGTCAAGTAAGAGGCTCCCCTCTCCTTGGTCTAGCTACACAACAACACAGTGCTCCTCCCAGTGTCCAGTGAGAACCAATAATTAGATAGACATAGATTTTGTGTCACTCTTCCTACCCTTTTTCGTCTTAAAGCTTGTTTTCCGATTAAATTATCCGAACTTCTCCATCATTAGGAGTGTCTTCCAAGCAACACTCCACCACCGCACTATGTCGGCACTCGGCACTAGTCTTCTTCTCGAGCTTCAAAGCTATGTTTTTCTTTTTATTTAGGGACAGACGCTCCCGACCCCACCCCTCACTGTTCGCTCATCACTGGAGAGTGGAGAGAACAGTACCGCTCAAGCAAAGGAACGGTATCGCCAGGAAACAAAGAACAGGGAAAAAGAGAGTCAAGTAAGAGGCTCCCCTCTCCTTGGTCTAGCTACACAACAACACAGTGCTCCTCCCAGTGTCCAGTGAGAACCAATAATTAGATAGACATGGATTTTGTGTCACTCTTCCTACCCTTTTTCGTCTTAAAGCTTGTTTTCCGATTAAAGTATCCGAACTTCTCCATCATTAGGAGTGTCTTCCAAGCAACACTCCACCACCACTACCGCCGCCATCACCACCACGCCCTTTAGTCAGTCCCTGTACTTATATCCCACTCTTCCAGAAACCCATTAGATTTCCCATTTCTTTTACGTCCAACACTCCAAACACAATAATCGACACACTAGATTGAGGGCGTCCGTATTAGGCTTTTGGCTTTACAAATTCGTTAGCTCTTTATCACGCAGCCCCAGAATCGAATTCGCAACGATGCCGGCTTTTGCCTCGGTGCAAACCCCACCTCAGACACCGCCGCTATCCATGTTCATAGCGGACGACCCACCCCGCAGAAACGAGTACTCCAATGGTAGCAACGCCATCGTCAACAAGATCTCGATTCCCTACAATTCACGGACCCGGACGGGAAAGGTACCCGATAACGAGTTCTCGCAAGAGAACCCTGATTTGGGTCCGTTTCTTCTGAAGGTCGCCCGAGATACGATGGCTTCGGGTGAGAACCCGCATAAGGCTTTGGACTATGCGCTCCGGGCCTCCAGGTGCTTTGAGAAATGTTCGGTTACGGGTCTGCAGTACGTTATGAGCTTGCACGTGGTGGCCGCGATTTACAGTAGCTTAGGGCGGTTTGAGGAGGCGGTTCCAATTTTGGAGCGGTCCGTTGAGGTTTCGGATCCTAAGAAGGGGTCGGATCACGCCCTTGCGAAGTTTTCCGGGTACATGCAGCTCGGGGATACGTATACAATTCTGGGGAGGCTGGATAAGTCCATTTCGTGCTACGGGTCGGGTTTAAAGATCCAGATAGAGACTTTGGGTGGAACAGAACCGAGAGTCGCAGAGACTTGCAGGTAAGCTCCTATGTTGAAGCCTTTACTTAGCTACTCTATATACCACCTCACTGTAGCTTGTACGCTGTGAGAAAATGCAATTTGTGCAAAAGCTGCAGTTGTGGTTCCGACCACATGGGGTTTTCGGGCCTACTTGTTTCCTGCAAAATTGAGTGGACTGCCCTTAAAACAAACGGGGGTGATTATAATTAGGCGAAATTGAACTCACAACTCCTGAGATATTTGAAAGTTGTAATTGGGTCTCAGCTCTAACAAATTAGCCATTTATCTCCTTGAGGTCATGATCATTTTTTTAAAATGCTTGTATTAGCAATGCTCATTACGTTATCATGCAAGTAAAATCAATATTTTTGTCTCTTGTTCACCATAAAGTCATAATATTTGCCAGCTAAATCGTGCTCTGAAGATATAATTTTGCCCAGGGCTCTTAGGGTAACGTTTAAATACGGCCTCTGAAAGCTGAGATTGAACTTCTACCAAGTCCATCTCCTTAGGCTTTTTTTAGCATCCTAGTAGATAATCGGCTACCAAAAGCATGAGAATGGATGTTGAATTGATCACAAGTTGTTACTCATGCGTATCTTTGTTGGTAAAGCGAAGATATTTACTAGCTTTACCCGGGAAGAGTTGTAAGAAATCAATAGAACTTTTATCATTTTCATTTTTTCTCCCTCTATTCTCCCATTTTAATGCACAAAGTAAGAACGTCAATTGTGAACATAGAGTATAGATTAAGAAGGGAGTGGTTTAGAACTTAAAAAATCCAAGTATAGACGGCCATACCTGTGTATTAGTATACAGATTGGTTGTTAAAGTATCCAGAAAATCAACTGTTAGGATCAACCTGTCTGATTCAGTGTGAAATATAAGACATGGTTCTTAATCTTAGCAACCACATATCTATTAACTGGCTTCTATGTAAATTTTTGCTTATTACTAATCTTAGGTACCTTTGGAGCATAAGTATTTTTTTCATTTCAGTCTAAAGTAATTAGGTGCTGAAACCCTCTAGCATGATTGCATTATCTGGCGATTGACTTGAAAATGTCAGGTACTTAGCTGAGGCCCATGTTCAAGCCATGCAATTTGATGAGGCTGAGAAATTCTGTAAAAAGACTCTTGAAATCCATAGGGAGCATACAGCACCAGCATCCCTTGAAGAAGCAGCTGATAGGCGTCTTATGGCTCTCATTTTTGAGGCAAAGGAAGATTTTGAATCTGCACTCGAGCACCTTGTCCTTGCTAGCGTGGCAATGATTGCCAATGGGCATGATATTGAGGTTGCAGCTATTGATGTTAGCATTGGCAACATTTACTTGTCTCTCTGCCGTTTTGATGAGGCCATCTTTTCTTACCAGAAGGCGCTGACAATCTTCAAATCCACCAGGGGTGATAACCATCCTTCTGTAGCATCAGTCTTTATTCGCCTTGCTGACCTCTACTACAGGACAGGTAAGTTAAGAGAGTCCAAATCATACTGTGAGAATGCCTTGAGGATATATGCAAAACCTGTGCCCGGAACCACATCCGAGGAAATTGCCTGTGGGTTGTCAGATATCTCTGCCATCTATGAGGCTGTAAATGAGCCGGAAGAGGCACTGAGGCTCTTGCAGAAGGCAGTGAAGTTGCTGGAGGGTGCCCCTGGGCAGTTTAGCACAATTGTAGGAATAGAAGCACAGATGGGGGTGATGTTCTACATGGTTGGAAGATATGTTGAAGCTCGCAATGCTTTTGGGAGTGCTATTGCCAAGCTTCGTTCCAGTGGGGAGAAGAGATCTGCCTTCTTTGGAATATTGTTGAACCAAGTGGGATTGGCTTGTGTGCAGCTGTACAAGATAGATGAGGCCACTAAATTGTTTGAAGAAGCAAGGGGGATACTGGAGCAGGAGTGCGGCCCATTTCACTTGGATACAGTAGGAGTTTATAGCAATCTTGCAGCAACTTATGATGCCATGGGAAGGTGGGCATTCTTTCATAATCATTTTAAGCTTTTCTTTAGGTCTGTTTTCGATGTTCGCTGTGTCTTTATTTCCCGCTAAGTTATCCTTTCCCGCATTTGCATTCTGTTCTTTGGGTTTTTCTGTGATACTGTGGCAAATAGACAGGTTCACTCAAAAATCCTGTCCAAACAAACTTAATTATCTTGCATAGGCTGGTTATTTCAAGCCCACAGAGGGCAGTAACCACCTGATCTAGCTTCTGCATGTTGTCATAAAGTGAGCATTCTGGTGCACTGTCCTCATTTTTTTATAGCATCGCCCACAGGTTGAAAATTTGGGACATATACATGCTTTCAGCCTTCCCCCTACCACCCCCTGGTGGCCTATTGTGTTGACTAGACTGTTTCTCATGTTGTTTTATTTTTACCAATTATATACTTTGCATGTATTGTACCAATGCAGAACGGCCTCTGACCGTTACGAATCTTGTGGATCAAAATAAGGATAGAAATGATTTTCCAATTTTCAGCAATTCAGATTCTTGTTTTGAATGAGGCTAACATGGTTTTTATATTATTTATAATTACAATACTATTCTACACACAAACAAATGGTAATACTAATCTATTAATTCTTTGTTCAATAATATTTAAATAATCATATTTATGAGCTGTTCAGCAAATCTAATGATTGGAATTCTTACCTCTGTCATGCTATATTTGTTTTCAATTACTGTCCAAAATGATAATAATTGCTGAATTAAAAATTTTAAATTGAACAACTTATTATTATATATGGCACCAGGACTTTGTTCTTACTTTTAGTGCCCTGTGTTTTGGAAGTGCTGTGTTACAGAATTGTGGTTATTTATTGCAGGGGGGCAGATGCAATTGAGATACTTGAGTTCATACTTAAGGTGAGAGAAGAAAAGCTAGGAACAGCAAATCCAGACGTTGAAGATGAGAAAAAAAGGCTGGCAGAGCTTTTGAAAGAAGCCGGACGGGATCTGAACAGAAAGGGGAAAAAATCACTTGAAAATCTGTTTGACCCCAGCTCCCATAGGATGAAGAAAGAACTAAGTAAAAGTTTCTCAGCATTTCGTTTCAAGGCTTAACTAAGATTCCTCTCTGCTCTCCTTTTTCGGCACGCTGATCACTCCAGTTTTGTCCCATGTCAGAAAGATCATGTAAAGATCAGCTCTTACAATTGGCCGGAGCTTTCTTGTTTTGATTCCTTTGTTTCCTTGAACTTTTTCTTACAACCTCTCACCCTGAGTGATACAAAAAATAATTACAACTTTCTCCTTTCAAAAGATATGTGAGAATATCTTTTAAGGAAATAGATTTAATTGTTAAATTAGTTTTCTAATAGGTGGGTCCACATGCTTTCTAGTCTCCCACATAAGGAAAAATGTTAGAGCATAACTTAAAATATAAACATACCTATTTCCCATCAATGCTGATTTAACAAGATCAAATCAAATATAAACATACCTAACAAGATCAAATTATTGTGATCAGAGATCGATTTGTGTAACCAATAATCTGCTCCTTGTGAGCTCCTGAGCGACATGCTTTCTCCTCTCTTCCGTTAGTCTCCTGAGCGACATGCTCTCTCCTCTCTTCCGTTAGTCTCTTGAGCAACATGCTCTCTCTTCTCTTTCGTTAGTCTCCTGAGCGACATGCTCTTTCCACTCTTCCCTTAGTCTCCTGTCCTGCTTTGTTGGGTTTCTCTTTTTTTTTTTGTGTTGGAAGTTTCTGTTTCTTGTTTTGGAGTTCATCTGGTAGATTCCTGGTGCGTTGGTGCTGTAATTTCTGGTGTCTTTTGGATTATCATGGACGAGCTCATTGAAAAGACTCGCAACCTGTCCTGGGAAGATATTTCTGGTCTGTTGCAACCAAACAAAAGTCGAGCCGCTGCTATCCATCGGGCGTCGCTAGTGGGCAGGCTGGTATCAAAGAAGGTGTACCCGTTTCATATCATTCACCCGATAATAAAAACAGGATGGAGGTTTTCTCCGGATCTGAAGATTGAGGACGCAGGGCCAAACCGTTTTATTTTTACTTTCTCTACGACTGACGAGAAAGACCGTATCCTCTCTCAGGGGCCGTGGAATTTTAAAGGGTCGTATCTTATCCTCCGGGAGTGGAATCCTTCTCTCACTCTGGATGAAGTGGAGTTATCTGAGGTGGTTTTTTGGGTCCAGATTCATGGACTTCCGTTGGAAATAATGGATGGGGATAATGCTAGATTGATTGGAAGTAAGCTGGGAATCATTTTGGAGGTAGATGATATTGATTTACACACGTCTTTTATTCGACTTAAGATCAGTTTCAATATGTCCAAGGCTTTGGAACCAGGATTTCATTATCACAAGGATGATGGTACTGAGGTTTGAATAGGATTCAAGTATGAGAGACTGTCATCATTTTGTATGCATTGTGGACTCTTTGATCATACGATTGGCTCTTGTTTTCAGTCTTCTCTGCACCCTCAGAATCATGCCCTGAATGAAATGATGCGAGGACGATCACCTATGGGATTAGCAAGGGTGGTGTCCATGGGAGGCGTCGTTCTGAAAGAGGCAAAGGTGACGGCGTCACAGAAGTTTGATATTCATTCCGTTCAGCCTAGGGCAACAGCGGGGGATCCAAACTTGGAGAGTTGCGGAAGAAACGGAGATCTGGCGGAAATCAGTAGAAGGAACAACTCTAACCGAGACGTTAGCGATATTGTAGGGGCAGATAACAACTCCGAGATTATGGGGCCGAATATGTTGTTACAGAATTCAAATATATCGGCTGACTTTCAGATGCCAACTCAGCCATTGTGTTTGGTCGATACTCTAAAGCATAAGGATGAATGCATTTCTTCGGATATTTTCAAACTGGGCTTCTCTTTAACGGATGGGCTGCGGTATGTTCCTGGGCCGGTGGGGATTGGAAATCATGCAGGTTGTTGTAGCTCATTGACTGAGAAGAGTTGTGAGAGTCCGCGAGATATGGCCCTAGTCGATGCACAGATACTGCCTTCAAGGCTTAATCTGGGAGCAGATAGGACTTCTGGAGGAAGGCAGAAGCGATGTTTTTTACATGAGGAGGTAATGTCTAGTTCTGAGCCGAAACGGAGCAAGGTGTCCCAGGAAATAGTAGAGTGCGTCCCGGATGATTCGTTGGTAAATTTATTTCATGTTGGTGCTCTTGGTATGATGGGATCCGGAAGACAGCGTCTTTCTCGAAAAGGTGGCAGACCTAGGCAGAAGGTTGTGACTCCTAGGAAGGTGGCAGATTCTGCTGTTTTATCTTATTCTGAGGCTGAGGAGGCGGGCCATACCATGCCCCCCACTATTCCATGAAACTCATCTCATGGAACTGTCGGGGGTTGGGTTGACCTTCGGCAGCTAGGGCCCTCCGGGAAATGGTGCAGTCTATTGACCCGGTCGGTATTTTTCTGATGGAAACTATGATTAGTGATGAGTTTGTTTCTCGTATTATGAAAAAGATTGGTTTTTCTTTTTTTCTTTCTGTTCCTCCTATTGGTAGAAGAGGGGGTATTGTTTTCTGTTGGCGTCCAGATTTTCGGTTTAATTTACTTTGGCAATCTCATAATATTTTTCATTTGGAAGTGTATCCTGGGGGTGATGATCCGAGATTTCTTTGCTCTCTTGTTTATGGCCCGGCTGTATGGAGAGATAAAGCGGCGTTCTGGGAAGACTTGAGACGACTTAATCAGGAGGAGCAAATGCCCTGGCTCTGTATGGGTGATTTCAATGATATCCTCACTCTGCGGAAAAGCAAGGAGGACGTGGGGGATCTCCTTCCTCTTCTCATGGTTTACCCCATTTCATGCAGACTATGGGATTTGTTGACCTGGGTTTCTTTGGGCATAAGTTCACTTGGTGCAACAAACGTCTGGGGTTGGCGAATATTCGGGAGAGATTAGATAGAGGTATTTCAAATCTGGCGTGGAGAATGGCTTTCCCGAATGCAGCTATAATACATTACCCGGTAACAAATTCTGACCATTCTCCGGTGATTTTGTCTTTATTTGGAACTGCTGAATCTGCACCGAAATCTTTTAAGTTTGAAGGTTTTTGGACGAGGGAGGACTCTTGTGTGGGTGTGGTGACCAGGGCATGGTCTTCGGTTGGAGGGCATACTTCTGCCCATGCATTGTTTATGAAAATCCGTGCCACTAGATATGCCTTGAGAAAATGGAATAAAGAATGTTTTGGTCAGATTCATCATGCTATTCAATGTGCGAAGGAACAACTTGAAGTTTGTCAACAGGCGGCCCCTACAACATCTAATATTCAGTTGGCTACTCAGATTTCTGTGGAACTTGATGAACAGTTGCGGCGAGAGGAGATCTTGTGGCGCCAAAAATCTCGTGAGACATGGTTAGTGTCTAGTGATCTGAATACTAAGTTTTATCATGCTTCAACGACTATTCGCAGATGCCGCAACCAAATTTTGAAGCTGCAATCTGAGAGATCCGGGTGGATATCAGGGCGAGAGGCGATTGGTAAAGAGATGGTGGAATTCTATCAGCATCTTTTCACTACTAGTAATCCTATTATCCCGGATGATTTGGAATCATTGTTGGAGCCTGTAGTAACGGAAGCAGAGAATGAGATGTTGACCAAAATTCCTGATGCTGAGGAGATATGGTATACTATTAGACGGATGAGTTCGGAGAAGGCACCTGGGCCGGATGGTATGACTGTTTTATTCTTTAAACACTTTTGGGATGTTGTAGGCCTCGATGTTATTAAGGCAGTGCAGGAGTTTTTTGAACATGGAGCGATGTTGCAAGATTTGAATGACACAAATATTACTTTGATTCCGAAGGTGGATAATCCTTCAAAGGTTAGTCAATTCCGCCCTACTAATCTTTGTAATGTCATTTATAAGCTCATCTCAAAAATCATGACGGAACGTCTGAAGGTTGTTCTACCAAAGCTTATTTCTCCGTTTCAACTTGCCTTTGTTCCGGGGCGTATGATACAAGATAACTACATTGTTGTTGCGGAAATTTTTCATGGCATGAACCATAAAAAAGGGCGAGAAGGGTGGATGGCTATTAAAGCAGACATGGAAAAAGCATATGACAGAGTGGAGTGGAGCTTTGTGCTGAAAATTTTGGAACGCCTTGGGTTTAGATTGATCTGGGTGAACTGGGTGAAGCAGTGTATTTCTACTTCATCGTTTTCTATCCTCATTAATGGAAGTCCTTTTGGGAGGTTTTGCCCCTCTCGAGGGCTCCGCCAAGGTGATCCTCTCTCACCCTACTTATTTATATTGTGCTCTGAAGTATTATCCCGCCTTTTGCTACGTGAGGAAAGAAGTGGATCTCTAAAAGGTATCCAGATGGGTCGAAATGCCCCTACCATCACTCACTTACTTTTTGCCGATGATCTATTACTTTTTGCTAAGGCTAATATCCAAGAAGCTGCAGTGTTAAATGGGTGTTTGGATAAGTACATGGCTTGGTCGGGGCAAAAGGTGAACAAGGATAAGTCCTCGGTACATTTCAGTAAGAATTTTAATGGTCAAGCTATCCTGAGTATTTCAGATCTCATGCATTTAAAAAGATTACCTCCCAAGGCGAAACATCTTGGACTTCCCTTGTTTTTCCCTCGCTCTAAAGCAAAGGCGATGGAGGATGTCAAAGCGAAATTTTTTCAGAAAATATCAGGGTGGAAAGCAAAAGTACTATCACAAGCTGGGCGTACTATGTTGATTAAAGCTACTGCAAGTGCCGTTCCGTCATATCTCATGGGATTCTATCGTATGCCGCAAGTGTGGTGTAAAGATCTTGAGCGTGCAACAAAAAATTTCTGGTGGGGTTACAAGGATGAGAAAAAGCGAAATTTATCTCTGAAGTCGTGGAAATCCATGTCTTCCGAAATGTGATGGGGGATTAGGAATTCGACTATTTGCGGAGATTAATGAATCCCTTGTTTCCAAATTAGCCTGGAAAATGCTTACGGATACAAACTGCTTATGGGTGCGGGTCATGCGTGGGAAGTATGTCAAAGGTAGAAATTGTTTGCACGTGAGGACTGGAGGGCAGGCATCGTGGCTTTGGAAAAGCATTGTGCAGTCTCGTTCCATTTTGAAAGAAGGGATGTGTTACCGTGTGGGGTCGGGTTCTGATATATCTATTTGGAGGGTCCTTGGATTCCTACGTTGCCTGGGTTTATGCCTCATGCAAAGGAAGGAGTGGACATCTCTGGTTTAGTGACAGTACGTGAGTTAATGTTGGAGGAAGGAAATGGATGGAATTCAGGTGTTATTCGGAATATCTTTGATGAGGATACTGCAAATGCAATATTAGCATTGCGCATAGCTGTCTTTGGGGTATCTGATTCCGTGTTTTGGACCCTAGAAGGCTCAGGTGAATTCAGTGTCAAGTCTGTGCATAGGGCCCTCGTGAAGTGCAGGAATGAAATAGTCTCTTCTTCTCAATTCTATCAGTGGACTGAGTTGTGGCACCTCCAAATTCATGATCGTTTGAAATTACTTCTGTGGAAAGTGGTATGGGATGTTTTTCCAACCAAGCTGAAGGTGGTAAACCGCATTGGTGGACGAGAGCCATTGGAAGGGGAGCTGTTGTGTGCACTTTGTGGGGAACATCCTGAATCACTCCAACAACTGTTATTTCTCTGCCCTTATAGTAGGTCGGTCTGGAGTGAATCCCCGTGGCAGCTAAATATTACAATGTTTGGAGAAGGGCAGGTTGATAATTGGGTTCAATGCATTCTTCATCCCCATCGTTTGATTGGCATCCCTTTAGAAGATCAACATCTGTTTCAACTTTATGCAGTTAATGCAATAGATTTGATTTGGGCAGCTAGAAATGCTTCTGTACATGGAGGTAAGTTGTGCGATCCACGGGAGCTTAGTCGACGAGTTCGGAACCTGAGTTGGGAACATCGTGCTGCCTGGCAGAAAAAGTTGAGTCCGACTAGGGTGCCGATCTGGGAGCCTCCGCCAGAAGGAACAATCAAAGTTAATGTGGATGTTGCTATAAGAGATACTTTTGTTGTAATTGCTGCTGTAGCCCGGGATTCTCAGGGAAGTATTCACAAGGCTGTGACCAAGCTTATTAAAACAACTGAACCATTGATAGGAGAAGCAGATGCAGCTCTAATGGGTCTTCAACTTGTTGTTACTCATGGATTTCGGGAGGTGATCTTGGAAGGTGATTCTGAGCTGGTAGTCAAGGCTATTAAATGTTGGCCTCAGTTATCTGAGTGGCGTATACATGCTACAGTGACAGAAATGTTCGAACTTGGAAAAAGGCTGTGGAGATGGCAAGCTAATCATATTTATAGAGGTGCTAATGAGATGGTGCACCACCTAGCTCGTTGGGCCGCCGCTAAGTATTGCTTAGATGGCAATCCCCGTTGTATTGAGCATTCTTCTTTAGATCTATCTTGGTTGTATGCAGGCACTGACCCTCCTTAGTTTTTTTGTTTTTGGTTGTTATTTTGGAATAAGATGAGATCTTGATTAAAAAAAAAAAGATCAAATTAAAACATCCAATAACCATATCCATTACTGATCAAAGGGTTTCCAATTTTGCTTTAAAAAAAGAGGGGGAAATCAAGAAGGCTAGCTAGCAACATGTACAGCAATATTAGTACTCTACCTAGAAGAAGGCAGGTGGGTCTAAGGCTGCTATAAAGGAGTTACATGGCAGCTAGGAATTTCCAATTTTAAGGAACTTTCATGGATGGCCTCAAGTCACGTACAGTCCAAAGCTTTGGTACAGAAGGTCATGAGAAGGCAAAAAAAACACGTGGGAGTGGAGGCCACTGAAGTCCTAGAAAGCAGCTTAAAGATTTTTTCTGCAGCAACAATTAATAGAAGCTATGAGAAAAATTAACCTTTTCCGAAAACAAAATGTTACGAAAAGTATGATCGTTGAAGCTCATGATCTCAAGGACCAAAAGGTACTACTTGATGATAGCATCACAGGGTTGGGTAATGGAAATATACTTCTTTCTTTTGGAAATTAACAACATTTTTTACTTTATCTGCTCTCTAAAGAGACAAAAATGCTTCCCAAGTCCGAATTAAATCTCGTTGAGCACCTATTTTTCAAAATTCGACAGCAAGTTATACCCCAGAAACCAGCAATCCCCATCATTCATCAACATCTTGACAACTTCTCCCCATGTTTATATAAAACCGCTTACAGAGCTTCACTAGATCTAGACCGCAACTTAATTTGCACTCCCAAAATATGGGCCTCCAAGAGGTGGCACGAAGCAGGGTCGTTCATCTTCCGTGTGCCGCTTGTAGGATTCTCCGCCGGAAATGTGAAACGAGTTGCTTGCTTGCCCCATACTTACCTGGTGATGAGGTCGAGAAGTTTGCTGGCGTGCATAGAGTGTTTGGTGCCAGTAATGTTATTAAAATTATTCAGGTGAGAAACCGCGGTGCATGAAAATCCTTTATGCTGAAGATAGAGTGCCACAAATTTATGGGTTAATCATCCTCGCATCTGCCATGCATGATGAAGCTTTTTATAGAAAATCCCCTCTCAGCTTCCTCATCTATCATGGCTCTCATGCAGTTTATGCAATCTGCAGATTTAAACTGCTATATATAGATCAGTACTGTTTCATTCTGAATAAGATTTACAGTTCAACGTACTGTTTAATTGATTATAGAGTAGTACTGGACGAAGTGGCATAACAAAGCCAACCTCGATCACCTAGTTAAAGTTGTTTTCGTTTGCTATTTTCTCTTACCGCGAACTGTATAATCTAAGATATGGCTATGGTATTCTGGCCTTAGATGGTGGAGGAGACAAGTAGGGAAGATGCTGTTAAAGCAATAGTCTATGAAGCAACGGCAAGGCTAAGAGACCCTGTGTATGGCAGTGTTGGACCTATTTTTCACTTGCAGAAGATGGTTGAGGAACTCAAAGTTCAATTGGAGTCTACAAGAGCTCAAGTTATGAAATCGCAAGAACAAAGAGATCAGTTGCTCCATCACCTTCATTTTCTCTCTCCTGTTAATTATGACCCAGTACTACTTTTTGATGGTGATGGTTTCGCCTTGGGTGATGATGATATCATGGCATATGAAACGATTAAATTTCCTCTAGAATGTGATTGGATTATATAAACAATAAAACAGTACGTCTGTAGCAATATTGGTAGGTTAGTAGGTGAACATGATGGCCATTGATGAGGTATATGCACAGGCGTATCTAGTGAGGGGCGATGGGGGGCAGCCCCATCGCCTGAAAAATCTCTCTAAAAAAAAAGAATTCTGCCCCCCATCGCCTGAAAAATCTCTAAAAAAAAAAGAATTCCTTCCAAAAGGCAAAAGGCTTCATGTTGGTTTTTGATGCGAAACAAAGAACGCGTGTATTTTCCTTAGTTGGGACCTAAGTCGTGAGAGTCTGCTTTGGAATACCTGATAATAAGCCATAATGATGTAATGGTATTGATGAGCCCTTTAATAACAAGTCCAAGAACATTGCCGCGGTTAAACTCCCATGACTCGGCCCATTAGGAGCATCTGGCCCTAAATTAAAGTCTTTGCCACGATGAGATACCAAATTGCACCCCACGCAGCGAGACCTCTCCTTCCCGCCTAATAATTCCAAGAGTTCTAGGACTCTTGATAGTAGGGGTGAACAGAACCGGACCGCAGACCGGACCGGACCGGAAAACCGGACCGGATTTCCGGTCCGGTCCTTTTTTTAAAAATGCGGTCCGGTCCGGACCGGACCGGATAAATCCGGTTATCCGGTCCGGTCCGGTCCTCTTTAATAATAAATGCGGTCCGGACCGGACCGGACCGCATTTATTAAAAAAATAAAAAAAAATATATTTTTTATATTTTTAATACAAATTATAAACATAAAACGTTTAATTTTTATCTAAACTAAAACTTAACATTTTTATATACACTTCCCATTTGAAATTAACCTAAAAAAAATTTTGAAAAAAATTTAAAAAATTAAAAAAATTGCAAAAAATTAAAAAAAAGTTAAAACCGGTCCGGACCACTTAAGTGGTCCAAACCGGACCGCATTTAGTGAAACCGGACCGGACCGGACCACTTATAAGTGGTCCGGTCCGGTCCTATATTATTTAAGGACCGCAATGCGGTCCGGACCGCAATGCGGTCCGAAAAACCGGACCGCATTCCGGTTGTGCAGCCCTACTTGATAGGACCAAGAGTCCTCGATCCCTTAGCATCAGACCTTCTCTAGGACTCTTATTTCCCCTATATAAGCAACGTACACCTCATCATATTTTTAATGCTTAATCAATTCTCTAGACTTGAGCACTTCTCTAAAAGTCTAACTTTTGCATCAGAGGCTTCTATATGACGCCACACCTCTTTAATGATTCTTGTAGGACTGATCGGCTCCGAGCTCTTGGTGATCTCTCAAAAAAAAATCTTTCAAAGATAGTTTATCTAAATACTCTCATTTCATCCTTAAACATTGTTTGGCTAAAGAAAATAGCAGTTGAGTCCAAGAATATACTCCTGCCCCACTACCTATCAAACGATACTCTAGAGGTTTTTAGTTAATAGTTTGAAGGAGCAGATCTAACAGCTTTGTTGTTGTTACCTTAAAGTGAGTACTGGCCAACACTATTTTGATGGGCCCAAATTAAATTTTTTTGGTAAACAATAATACGAAGCTATTTTACAATGTTTTTAGAAGATGACACCTCTCAGTATCAGCAAATAGTATAGTACGTATATTTCAATATTTTTAGTGTTTTTAGTCAATAATTTTTGATATTTTAACTCTTAAGACATTTTTTTTTGTATTAATCAATTCTCTAGATAATTTTTGATATTTTAAATTTTAATTGCTAGCGATCTGCATGACTCTTATGGTCAATAATTATCAAGCTTGTTTCAAACAATTTCCTGCAACTTTTATTCAAATCATGCATATATGTGGAACTACAAAATATGGTTGTGCAAGCCCACGTCGGTGACGATTTACAGAGAATCGCCAACCGGTGGTTCCAGTGCCAATACCGGTAGCATGCTGCTACCGATACTCTCACCATCATCGGTAACCACCAGTGGTCACTGTTTAATTTTTTTAAAAAAAAATTATTATATAAACGACGTGTTGTTGTTTTGTAGCCCTAACCTTACAAAACAAAGACGTATTTTTTTACCCTAACCCTTTTCTCCCCTCTCCCGCGAGTCCTGCCACCCACCTGCTCCCCTCTGCAAATCTGCTCTCTCTCACCTCTCTCCTTTGGCCAAGAGTACCACCAATGAAACCTCTCACTGTTACCGTTAAACCGGTATTGGCAAATGCCGGTTATTGTGGCCAGCCGAAATTTAGACATCAGCCTTATAGATGAATGTACCGGTTTTGACCAAACCGGCACCTACATTATCGTTAATAACCCCGACTACAAAACTTCAAAGACTTGCAAAAATTCCAGATTTTCAAAGTAGTAGAATATATTAATATCCTTGTCCCACCACAGTGATTGTAAACTAGATAATTAAGTTGCTTTGGTCATGTGATCTTATAAATAAGCTTTCTCATGAAGTACAAATTTAATATATATTAAATATGTAGCCTCTGAGATTTTTTATGGTGGATGTAATTATATATACAGATAGGTCTCTTTAAGTTGATTCATTATATTGCTTAACGATTTATTTAACTTATCGGAAACAGTACGAAATTAAAGACGACTAATTAAACCATGACGTACGTACTATTAGAAGCAAAGAAGATAACCTGCAATTTTGTTGACGTTGACTCGAGCTGAAGAGACTGAATGCCGCCGTTGCAGAAGGATAATATCATGATATCGTACAGTAGACATGATCCACATGTGCTTGAATATTGGAATTTTATGTACGCATCTACATAGCTTTCACGTTCCAAACTTTCAAGGCACGGTGTTTAGTCCGTCCACCAAGGTGCTCAATTTCCATTCAAAGTCAGCGAGAAGAAAAGAGTGAAGGAGACTGTACGTAGTACTGCTTCTAACTGGCTTTTTTTTTGTTTTTCTAAATTGCTTCTGACTGGGCTGATCTATTTAGTATGTTTGAGGGTGAAAATTTTGGATATGGAAATTTGAAAAATATTATAAAGTATCAAAATAAGTAAAATAAGTATCAAAATAATAATAATAAAAAATGGCACCAAACATCAAAGTAAAATAAGTATCAAAATAATAATAATAATAATAAAAAGACTCGTCACTTGCTAAAAAATTACAAACTGTGATGTCAAACTCAAAGGAAAATAAGTAGTCTCAAACTAGCAAAATAACAGTTGCTCAAAATCAAACTAGCTAACAAAATACAAGTTGCTCAAAATAAAACTAGTTAACTAGCTAACAAATTCAACACGAAGTTACTCAAAGAAAATGCAATTTCCAGTGTTCCATAATCAAAGCAAAGCAAACTACCATACTCTGTCATCACGTTGCTCAAACACCATCCAAACTCCCAAAATAGCTCCTCAATCTTCAAGTTGCAAAAGCAATCCCAAATTCCAAAGTCTCGAAGTTCCAAAATATGCAAGAAAATTTAATGACATAAATTTTTACTTTGAAGCATGCAATTCATAGAAGTTCAGAAATTTTAATAATGGAGATCAAAATAATGTATTATTATTACCTTAGACATCACAAGGCCACAAATTTATGTAAGTCCAAGGTTTGTATTTTACAGTTCCAATTCCACCATCTGAAAACAAAAAACAACATATTGAGTAAATTCTATGCATCACAAAAATATAGTCATAATAGATACCTAAAAAAAAATTAACTACTAACTTACCTCCTTCAACCTCAATGTTTTCAATACTGTCCAATGCTTGTTGAATGTCAAAATTGAGTTCTTCCCTTAACCAATTTTGTGTGTAGATTAATGGCTCAACATTGTTGGACTCAAATAATTTCGAAAAGGATCAAGCACACGTCCACCAGTGTTAAATGTCGATGTAGAAGAAACAGTAGAAAGAGGCATGACCATCACATCACGTGCAATATGGGCAAAAATAGGATATTTATAAGCATTCATCTTCCACCAATTTAAGATATCAAAATCAACAGTTCGTGCCTCAGGACCATCTGAAAAGTATTGATCAATTTTAGATTTGTTATCCACACTTGTTGTTAATTCAAATTCATCCAAAATGCCCAAAAAAGATTCAGAGTCGTCTATATCATTACAATCCCCCTCAATCGATATAAGACACTTCTCACACTTTCTAACATCAATTCTGTCTCATGTGCATATAGTTGTTTGAACCACATCCAGGAGGCCCCAAAATCCTTCTCCTTTGTCCTTCACTAGCTTTACCAAAGTGAAGAAGAAATTGTTCATCATCATCCTCAAAGCGTTCGAATGCCTTTTGAAACTTTTGAGCCGCCTCCAAATTAAAAAAGAAGATGAGTTCCATCTAGTTGGAATAGCAAGACACACATTGTTCTTACTCTCAATCTTTTCTTTTTCAGCACAAATCTTGAATTTATCCATTCTAGAAGGAGAGGACCTCACATATCTCACTGCATTATGAATCTTGATAATTGATTCATCACTTTCTTTTAACCCCTCATTGACAATAAGGTTTAAGATGTGAGCACAACATCTCATATGAAGATACTCATTATCTATGACATTGCCCTTTATATGTCTCCTTAGGTAATCAATAACAACATCATTTGAGAAGTCATTAACAATTGTGATGGTAAAATCTCTATCTATTCCCCAATCATATAAACAAGTCTCTATATGCTTCCCAATAGTATCCCCCAATGATTAGGAATTAAACAAAAAATTACGATTTTTTTGTGCAACCTCTATTCACCATCAATGAAATGTGTCGTCAAACACATGTAATTTAAATTTTGCACTGACGTCCAAGTATCAGTTGTGAGACAAACTCTACCAATAGAAGACTTAAAAAAAGCTTTCAACTTCCCTTTTTTCCTTATCATAAAGCTTCATACAATCTCTAGCCACAGTAACACGACAAGGCACATTAAACTTAGGTTCCATTTTCCAACAAAACTTTTTTAACTTGATAGAATCCACAAATCTAAAAGGCAATTAATCACAAATGACCATTTCAACAATTATCATATGAATACCTTCAGGATCATACTTATGAAACTTCACTTTGATAATTGCACCAGCATCAGACCCTTACCCTTTCTTGTCAAAACACAAAGTCATTTGATTCTTATCCACTGATGTCCTATCGGGATACTTCTTGCAATTCACTAAGTGTAGTATCATTGATGATGTCCCATTTTTCTTAAAGTGACAATAATATTCCTTAGAACAATAGTTACATGTGACTTTTGGGTCACTAGCGTCACAACCAGTCATTTTGGTAAAATGGTCCCATACCTGGAAGTTTAAGCTAGCATAAGAGGTGTGGTGCTTGGGTTTAGGCCAGACATCTCATCAACTTTGTTAGAGGTTCGTTGTTGGGTTAAGTCGGCATCGTTCCACAATTTGGTGCTAGGTTTGTTTCGGGTGTTAGCTCATTCGAGCTTAGGCTTGTTTATCCATCATTTCTTTCACCTTCTCAACCATCCATATTTCCTTTATTTTATTTGATCCGATACTTGAGATATATTTCTCATTTAGTTCCTCACTGGGTCGGCCAAGGAGTATCAATTTGAGGAGTGGGCTAAACACGAGTGCTCACATGTCCTTGTGAGAGGGATAGGCATTGGTTTGGTCACAAATTAGTATAAAGATTTTTTGTTTGTCTTTATTTGGTCGTATTGTTGTTCATCCGTTCATATTGTTGCTACTTATCGAAAATTCTATTCTCTTAACAACGAAATACAAATTTTCTGGGATGTCATTATCAA
Organism: Myrica gale; assembly: GCA_963930655.1. Taxonomy (NCBI): domain Eukaryota; kingdom Viridiplantae; phylum Streptophyta; class Magnoliopsida; order Fagales; family Myricaceae; genus Myrica; species Myrica gale. Next base: position 16,289,899 of record OZ005599.1, read on the forward strand.
CACTCTGTTCTATTTTTTTTCTTTGTGTTGAACAAATTTTTGTTGATTTTATTGAATTCATTCTCGTTTAGCTTTTGATTTCTAACCCCAGTGTATATAATATTGGTTCTAACCCAGTGTATAAAATATTGGTTTTAACCCCAATTTTTGGTTTTCTTGTTCGGACTAGAAATTTAATCCAGCGCAGGATTGAACATTTTACCACCCTGTAATAGGTATTTGGTTTGGTCACAGATTGGTATAAAGATTTTTTTGTCCTTATTTGGTCGTATTGTTGTTTTTTATTGAAAATTCTATTCTCTTAACAATGGAATACATATTTTTTAGGTTGCCATTATCAACACTCTGTTCTATTTATTTTTTTCTTTATGTGTTGGTACAATTTTTTGTTGATTTAATTGAATTTATTCTCTTTTGGATTTTGATTTCTTACCTCAGTGTATATTGTATTGGTTCTCTCATGTGTTCTTTCTTTTCGATATATAAGTTGATCATAATTATATCAACAAGACATGTGTTTGTCAGTAAATATGTTGGGTTCTGTTGGTACTGTAAAGCTTGATAACATCATTTTTGTCATATAAAACACTTGATCAGAAAAATTAAACTTGTTATATTGATATGTTCTTTTTTATGTTCTGTATTTGTAACACTAGTTTATCATGGATAAGTCATGGATGAGAAGTACTGATCGTGGGGGTGATTTCAAAAATGGTCTGAAGATATTCATTGGTATGGCTGTTAAACATAAAGATAGTCTGAACAAAGTTCGATGCCCGTGCATCAAGTGTAAGAACATCTTCTTCGATGATATTTCCATTGTGGAAGTCCACATATGGGAGAAAGGTTTCGATCCGAATTACACCACGTGGATATTCCACGGTGAGATTGAGTCAGATGAGTTTGGTTTGCGATGTGATTGTGACAATGAAGAGTATAGCAAGAATCAAGAAGGCATTTTAAATGACAAAGATGACAATGATAACTTCAATGAGATTTTAATGATGTGTTGCTAGGGAACTTAATTGATGATACCCACGAACGATCCGGTCACATGGAGTTGTGCTAAAAACTACGATTGTGATCCACGTCTATATGAGAAGCTTTGTGAGGACGCACACAAACCAGTTTATCCTGGTTGCCAACGTTATACTAAGTTTGCCTTCAAAGTAAGACTGTTGCATTACGAGATGCATTTTAATTGGAGTAACAAATCCGTGAACAAGTGGCTTTGATTTTTGAAGAAGTTACTTTCAATAGGTGATTTACTACCTAATTTAACATATGGGGCAAAAGCTTTGCCCCGGGGTATGGGTTTCAGTTACACAAAGATTGAAGCCTGTAGGAATGATTGTGTTATATTTTGGAAGGAAACTGCCAACTTAAAGAATTGTCCAACCTGTGGCGAGCCAAGATGGTCAAATAACCGTGTCAAATCAAGCAAGATACCCCACAAGGTTCAAACCGAGGTTGAAAAGTGTTGTTTATGTTCAAAGCTACTGCAATTGAAATGATATGACGTCACGAGTGACAACGTCCTGAAGGCCCTATTTGGAACATCCCGCCAATGGGGAGGCAAGGAAGGACTTCGATAGAAAGTATGAATGGTTTGCAAAGGAAGTTAGCAATGTCTGACTTGGGTTCATTAGTGATGGCTTTAACCTCTTCTCAAACATGAGCGTTTCTCATAGCATTTGGTCAGACTTCCTCATGCCATACAATTTTGCCTTTAGAAGTGCATGGGCAACAAATTTTTTATGATGTCGCTTATCATTCCCGATCCTAAGGCACCTAGCAATGATATTGATGTATATCTCAAACCTTTGATTGACGATCTTAACGATGTTTGGACCAACAGTGTGGCCACATAGGATTCATCTAGATCTGAAATATTCCAATTGCATGCTACTTTAATGTGGACAGAAAATGACTTTCCAACATATGTCAATTTGTTTGGTTGGAGTACGAAGGGAAAATTAGCTTGTTCATGTTACAATAAGAACACTGATAGCAAATGGTTGAAATACGGTAAAAAGTTATGTTACATGGGTCACAGAAGATTCCTTACATAAGGTCATAAGATGCAACATCAAAAGGTACCATTTGACAGCACTAGGTAATTAAGAGATTCACCCCTATATTGGATGGTGACAATATTTTGTAACAATTAAGTATGATCAGTAACATTAAGTTTGGAAAGCTGTCATCATTAAGAAAAAGACCACATACAGAGCTAGATCGGAATTGGACTAAAAAAGCATATTCTTCTCTTTATCGTATTGGTCATCCAACAAGCTACATCATTGTTTGGATGTAATACATATTGAGAAAAACATATGTGACAATCTCATTTCGACAATACTTGGTGTGGCTGGTAAAACCAATGACACTTTAGAGTCGAGGAAAGATTTATTCACAATGGGTATATGACACAATATTCATCTTTAGATGGGCCCTAACGGTGTTTCATCGATGTCTCCAGCTTGCTTTACCTTGTCAAGGCCGGAGAAGAAGGCATTTTGCACATGGCTTAACACGGTAAAGTTTCTGTAAGACTTTTCTTCCAACATTTCAAGGTGTATTGATCTCGACGAGTGTAAGCTTAGTGGTCTGAAGAGTACGACTGTCACACATAATGCAAAGATTAATACCTGTAGAGGTATGTGGTTTGCTTCCAAAGAAGGTTAGAAAAACTATCATCGAGTTATGCACTTCTTCAGAGCATTGTGTCAGAACCATAAGTGTGGACGTGGTTGAACGCCTACAGGAAGACATAGTTAAGATCCAGTTCACTTGCCATGTGAATTGTTACTTGGTGATCCTGTACAAGGCCATTGGATGGACTCCGGTGAAAGATACCTTGGAACGCTAAAGCGTATGGTGAAAAATAAAGCACATGCCAAGGGTTCCATTGCTGAGGCTTACTTCCTCCTTGAATGCTTGACCTATTGTTGAAATTACCATACAGAGTGTGAGATTGAATCAGACGTTCATAATCATAATCGTTACCCCTTTACAAGCTATATTGACAATGTCTACTTTCATTTTTCTCAAACATTGTGTGTCCTTTGGGAAAGGCCTCTATGCACTTTTTGAACGAACAAGTTTTCCTCAAAGCTCGTTGGTATATCCTCTATAATTGTGATGAAATTGCAGCTTTGAGAGCTTGAGATTCTTATTTCCTTGTTCTTTTGTTCATATATTACTATACACATTTAATATATTATAGGGGGTGTTTGTTTGTGGAAATTTCGGGGAATATTCCCGAAATTTTGGGAATCTTTACTTTATTGAGATTTATTGGGGTTTGTAAAAAGTAGAGTGTGTGTGTGTGTGTGTAAAAGTTAAAAATTTTGGAGTGTGTTTGTTTTGTTGGAAATTTCGAACCCCAAAATTTTGGGGAAACAAACACCCCATATTGTACTTGTTGCTTGAAATTTGTCACTTATGTTTACCCCTTTAGTTATTTTATAGAGAGCACTTGAATGAGATTATGAGAGTATCCTCATTAAATGTTGCTAAAAGGCATGAATTAGAATTTTTAAACAAAGAGATAAGGGCTTAATCCCATTTTTTATTTTTGAAAGCTAAAGGATAGAGATTGAATTATATTTTCGAATTTAAAGGTGCTGAGATAGAGATGTGATCTATGACTTTAAAGCTTTGGATAGAGATTTGATCCTAAGTTTGAATTTAAAGGTTGAGATACGAAAATCTATCCATATGGAGTTTGGATGCAAATTCTACCGAGCTAAACCCAGGCAGGATGTTTTTCGGATATAAATTCTACCATAAGAACAAAAAGGTATGCAGTAATATTCGGATATAAATTCTAAACGTATTAACTTTTTTTGTGACAATATTGAATATTGAAATATCGAATTTAAAGACCAACCATTAGTTGCATTACAATTTCTTCATGTGGTACGATGTAGAATTAGCTAGTCGAGGGGTCTGTGATGGTTCCATTTAGATCAATGCGCATCAAAAAATTAGAGGAACATCTGAATGCAGAAAGAAAAATGACTAGAAGACTGTGAATCATCATGACGACCACATATGTGTTGTTTATTTTTGTAATGATGCTTGATTTTAGACTTCCCGATAATGTAAGACAATTATGGTACATCGCGACCTTTTTATAAAATAATACATGCAATTGTCACATTGAAAATTTATATACTGGTCGTGGTCTGATATTTAGAATTCTAGTTAATGTGGAACGTTCCATAATTGCAATCATGTGTGGATCCAAATTTTTAGCCTTAGCACTAAATAATGACTTTTGTTAATATCAATTATAAGGTGTTAATTTAATCAAGAACTTGATGGTAGATGATCCGTATGTACAATAACAGGTCTCAATTAGAGTACTATGATATTTACAATTGAATTAAATAAAAATAATATTAACATGTCTCATTCCCATAATAGAAGTCTAAAACACTCTAGTAATTTAATTAATGAATTGGGTTCTTACAAGGTATGTTGCATTTGAAGTAAACCATTTTAACTAAATCATGCACAATGCCATTGTTGATATTGAACTGATGACCCTAGAAAGGAATTAAGCAAGGACTTGGATTCTTAACAAAAGCGAGTCCATTTAGCCCATCTTTTAGGCGGACGTTCAAGATGATAAAGGAGTTAATGCTTCGCTAAAAATAAGGAGCATGCTACATCTCATAAATTGTAGAGAGCGGCTAAAGCACAATTTCCGTAATATACTTCAAGATTAGTTGTGTATAGCCATGCCAATTAAGACTTATCTTTGCTTCATATAGATCAAATTGTTTTCCCAACAAAAAATTCCAGATTTCCTTTTCTTTTTAGAGTCGCGGGAGATATGGCACCTCAAATTAGGGATGAAAAATTTTTCCTTCACATGTTCGGATATATATGGGAAGAACATCAAAGCTTCATGTGTAGGTTATCCGAAAATACCAAAGATTCTCCTTCATCCATCGAACACGAAATCTTGTGTGGAGGACTCAAATATACAATGTTTTACAAGGTAATTTCCATTACTTTCATTTATATTGTTTCTTATTTGTTTGGTTATGTTATAGAATTTAAAGAAATTTTCACGGAAAACAGGAAGACATTTTGAGTTTTATCAATATCAATTTTTTTATCAGTATTTCAAGGATGTATCGGTTTGGGACGAACAGTAATGGAGGAAAAAAATTCAACTTCGGAATGCTAGGACTCACACTGAATTCTAATATTCATGTCTATACGATCAATAACAAGTCTTTCCAACCAAATATGAACTCCAATATCAGTGTTCATGGGAAACCGATGACTAGAGATGGTGTACAAGCAACGCGTTCGGTAAAAAAAAGTATGTGGGCTTTAAGGGACGAAAGCCGAGGACTAGGGCTGGTTTTCAGGCAACCCCTACCATAGATAAAAACATATGGGCTTTAAAGAATGAATTGAACCGTATGATGACAACCTCGATGTCATAGAAACTTCTCAAGTGGAAAAAACAGACGATAATGAACGTAAAATGCGATGCCTCTCAAGGTTTTAGTTATTCTCTATTAAAAATAATATGTAAAAATTTGATTTGTTCTGTAGACATGACAATTCCTCCAGACCATGATGATATTGGGATAGCATAGTTGAAGAAGCAAATTGCTCGCTATAACGATACGTACCACTGTATTGTACATTCTCTTATTATGTGATTATGTTGAATGAGATTATGTTGTGTCATCATTTGGGAATCAAAATTTTTATTGGGTATTTACATGTTAACAAAATGTTCACATTTGTTGAGAATTGATGTTCATGTTTCAGTGTTTTTTATTTTACATTACTCTACCAAAAATTTTCAGCATTTTACTTCACTCATGTCATTCTTTATATGTTAGGATTGCCAAAAAAAACAGAGGTTGTGGACAAGCTAAAGGCATCGAGTTTGATAGGCTGCGATAGTGTGCAAAGATTTTCATTAAGGTGATGGAGTGGGTGAGGACGCCTTTAAATGATTTCACAAGGATTTATACTGAGAATGTGCAATACATTGTTAGGATGTTTGCGGACTTAGGCTGCAGAAGCTGGCCACATATGAAGGTCGAGGACAAAAATGAGATGTATAAATGTGTGCTGGTATGATTATGTTAAACAAAATTTTCTTAATCTATTCGTAAAATAATTTTATAATTAAGATTATCGTGGAGATTAACGTACAAGTGTTGATAATCACACTGCAAATTTGTAAAGAGATTTTGATCTTGATTGGGACCGATACGGGGATCAGGAATGTAAAAAAATATCAATTTCAAAAGGCATTCGAGAATTACATGTTCAAACTAGATGGAATATATTAAAAGTTCAAATCAAAAGTTATTGCACGGGCCAACCCTCCAGAGGAAGTTGATTCAACAACATGGAACAAGCTTTGAGACCAATAGGAGAGCAACAACTACAGGTACATTATTTAATCAAATTAATACATCCTGATCAATAGTTTACAACAAGTCAGATAAATTTTGTTTACAATATATGTAACATCAAACTTGAGTATTTTTGTTATTATAAATTGTGTGAGAAGAAGGCAAACAATAGAAAGAAGCCGAAAATCCATCATACTACTGACGCCAGCTCCATGCATCATTTGAGAGAGGAGAAGTTAACAAATTGGTGCTATTTTGTTTTACTTTGATGTTGCTGGAAATTTAAGCACAATTATATATATATATATAATATTAATTTATTCTTGTTATATTGCAATAAGAGAGTTAAAGATGCTACATCCTTTGATTTCTACTACATGTCGTTGTTTGTTTGAACTCATTACTAAAATACATATATAATGTTTAAAATAATAGTGTATTTTATTCGCCTTTCACAACTTTTTTTGTGTAATGTAAATTATACAGATGAAGATGGTTGAAATTCAGAATGTGAGAGATCCTGAGAGGAAGGACCAGGTCATTGCAGATGAGGTTTTGACACATGTGCATGAGACTAGAAGAGGTTACGTGAAGGGCATGAGATAAGGTGAAATCTCAGCTCCATCAAGTGAGACAAGAAAAATCAAAACTGGCTCGGTTGACACTACAAATGGAGAAGTGCAAGTTTGAAGTGGAGTTTTACAAGAAAAAATATGATAGTCTGACCAATGATGTGCAGGAGCTAGTTCAAAAGTACACCACATATGCATGAAGGTACGCAGAACAAGATGAACAGGTTAAGTATCTTAAGGAAAAAATTGAAGCTCAAAGCAGCAACAACCATAATATTTACGAAGAGCAAATTTGGGAATCAAAGAACAACACAGTTTATGAAGGTAGGCGGCAAATTTAAGAATTTCAATGTTATTGTTTTTTTTAGTGGGTGTAGCTCACTAACCAAATCCAAGGTTATTTGATCAATGTTTTGGATAAAAGGGGTGCAAAATGTCACCAAATTGGTAATATGGGGTGCAAAGTGTCGTTATCTCAATAGTTAGGGGCAAAAAGTGTATTTTCCGAGGGGTAAATGGGTATAAAATGTAACCATGAGTCACGTGTGTGTCACATGCGCGTCTTTCCGACTAAAATGAGGGAAATCCTGATGTCAGGGTGCAATTTGTAAGCAGATGGTAATTGGGGGGCAAAATGTCACCAAATCAATAATATGGGGTGCAATGTGAGACCCCGATTTTCTCCTATGTTATTTCTTATGTATTATCTTTTATTTTCCGATGTATTAGCTTTAATTTTATCACGGGGCCATATTTTTGGCCAATGTATGGCCTAATCTTTATGTTATGGTACTTCGATTAAAATGAGATTTTATTTCATGAAATTTCCCAAATAATTTTCTTGTCATTTTATGCAAAGTTTGAAATATATTTTCCTAGGAGCCGAAATTTTGCAAGGTAAGTTTCTCTCTTATGAATATATATTTTTGATTTACTTAATATGTTCATGGCCCATAAAATTTAAATTATGATTTAAGATTTCTTTATATAGGCTGAAAATAGTTAATGGATAAAATCATGAATTTCTTTTGAGAAATTGATTGAATATTTTGTGTCATTCATATGTGGCATATATTATTACTATGAGGTCTAGATTAATAATTAGAATTTTCATTAGAATATTAAATTATAAGTAATTTAAGCATGTGATAAGGTTTAAGAGAGATTTAAAAATGATAATCACACTTGCTTATCATAGTGATAAGCAAGCATGATGATAGGTTAGGAAACTTTTAGGGTGATAAGTTCTTGTGGTTATTGTAGAGATAGGCTAGAGCTATTATCATAAGATAAGATATCATGCTTATGAGATGATAAGCTAATGGAATGGATTAGAAAAGCTAGAGAGCTTATAAGAGATAAGTTAGGTGAAATAGTAACCAAGTTGAAAGTTAGTTGCAATTCAAATGTGAGAGTAACTAAGTTGGTTGGAAGGCAACCAAACAAAGTAAATGATAGTTAAGGAGATGACTTTTACGTGAATGAGCATGTAGTGAATTGGAAAAGCCAAAAGGTAAATTGCCATGTGAAGTGTAAGATGTGTAAGAGGTGCATTCATGAGACAAGACAACACATGGAAGAAAAAAGAGAGAAAAGCAAAGGAGAAAGGATGATTCACGTAGAGACCAAATGGGTTGGGGGAAAATGAGAGCGAAATCAATTCAAAGTCATGCTTTAGGAGACAAGTGATGTGAGATAAAAAGGTGAAAAGAAATAAAAGAAGAGAGAGAGGGATTAGAACCCATGCTTGGTCGGCCAAGACCCCCCATGCATCCCCTTTTCCTCTTTCAAATTTCTCTCTTGTCATCTCAACACCTCAAGTCATTTGTCATAGCATTTACTCTCCTTTGGAGACTCATTCTCTCACACCTCACACTTGCAAATGCCTTGGCCGAATTTTACACTTCACTTCACTCTCCAATTCCTCTTCACTTGGCCGAATATTGCATTGCTCTCAACTCTCTCCCACTTTCTTCCCTTGGCCGAACCACCCATCTAGGATTCAAGGTTTGCTCTTTTCCTCTTGCACTCTAAACTACACTCTTCTTGCCTTCTAAATCACACTCCAAGAACCTAAGTTAGATCTCTTTTGTGTGACCAAATCTCTCTTTGTGCAACCCCATCTCTTCCTTGAAAACCCTAACCATTAGCCTCATTTCTCTTGAAGAAGTTAGTCCATTTCCATTAGGACTAATCATTCAAGCTTACCACATTCTTTTACCCACCATAGAACCCACATTAGCACCACAAATCAAGCTTGGACATATTCTAATGAGGGTGAACCGAAACTTGGAAGAAAGAGGAGTTTAGGAAAAAGTTTGGTGAAGGTAGAGGTAAGTTTGGTTCTATTTGATGATCTTACCTAAAGTTTCATAAGTACTAACCTAAGGTATTTTATTTTTCTAGGTACTCAAGCTTGGGATAATAAACAAGGTAAGGCCAAAAATGTGTTGTTGTTGGTTAAGCATAGTGATGGCCGAATTATATGCTTAGATCTTGTGTTGTTGGTATTTCTAATATTAGATCTAAGTGTTTAACTATGGTCTTGATGATGTAAAAACAATGTACATGTGAAAGAGGTTCGGATCTATGGGGTTAATGCATGCAAATAGGTCATAAATACAAAAGGAGAATAATGTATGTTCGATAAGTTTAGATCTAGACTTATGTTATGTTTGGCCGAATGTAAGTTAGATATTTCCTTAGATCTATTATTGTTGAAGTTTCTAAAGTGTAGATCTAATGTTGATAGGAGTATTTGATGAAGATACGAAGTTGAAACATGCTAGTTAGGTCACAAATGCAAAGGATATGCATGTTATAATTTTTAGCATGAAAAATGTGACATTTTGAGGTATGGCCGAATATGATATGCTTAGGTCTTCATGTATAATTTTGTATATGTTTAGATCTGGACATTGGCCATGATATGTGCAAGATTTATGACTTAATGAATGATAGATAATTATGTTGGGTAAAGGATGCATGCAAATTGAAGGAAACAAAAGAAAACCTAATTATTTGGATGAAAACATGTGTTGGCCGAATGGTATAAGCATGATATATTGTGTTGGTGTTAGATTCTTAAATCCTAGGTTGTGAAATTGTTGAATGGAGGATGGGATCACCATTGGAGTTGAAGTTGTGAATAAAGGATGCATAAAACTAGTGTTGGCCGAATGGTTAAGTAAAAGAACCCTAATGGTAAATTATGATAAATAGGTTATAATTGTTGTGTTGGGGATTTGGCTAATTGAATTAATAATTATTCGGAACCCTAGTTAGGGCTAGTATTTCGGATTAACTGAGGTTTAAGGTCCAAATCAAGATTTAATCATGATTAAAGCTATTAGTGGTTTAAATGTAAGATTTAAGTAGAGCACATGAAATAATGAGAGACTTAGGTCTAATCCTAAATCCGTTGGTGTTAATTAAACCCTAATCAAGACATGGATAAATATATATTATATATTAATGATTTAATAAACTAAGTTTTGAATAATAGTTAAAGAGAAGAGTAAATAAAATATTTTAAATGATTAAAAGAATTTCAGTGATATATATATATATATATATATATATATCTTTGGTTTATAACCGATTTCAAAAATTCAAATGTTTAATGATTACGTACTATTTCTTAAAGTCTAAGAAATATTTGAATCGCTTGTAGGCGATCCACGTGTCTTATACACTACCCAGGAAGACCAAGTGTAAGTGAAATAGTAAGTGGACAGTAAGTGGTTCTTTTCAAAACTGGAATGACACTACATCGTTTCATGAACAAGCATGAGATTTTAATCAAGCATGACACGACATGTGCATTGCATGAATTTTTCAAAGAGAATGTTTATGCAATGATTTTATGGAAAGACTATGAAAAGTTTTATGAAACGATAAGTTAAGTTAAGGGGCACTGGTCGGTACCGTACCATCAAGATGGACTCCCATACCGAAGGACGAATGCGAGAAGGATGGGTGAGTCCACGAGGCTGTGCAAACCACACTGAAGGACATTGAGAAGGTGTGGGCCTCCAAGGGTCGTGTCTAGCCACTGAAGGACGAATGCGAGAAGGTGCGCTAGCTTGACTATATGTAAGGTCCCTAAGGGAATTCGGGAACGGTTCCAAAGGGAACACACAACCCTGACTTCAGGGGTTAAATGGAGCGAGCCCACAGTAAGATATATGAAATAGTTATGAAAAGGCCAAGAATGACAAAGTATGAATAAGTGATTTTCAAGGGCCTGGGGCCGAATTTAAGCAAGAGCATATGCATATCCATGACATGCATGTGCATCATTTATCAAGTTTCTTTTCATGATTAAGCAAGCATAAGTCAAGAGCATGTTTCAAATTTATGTCTTTCCCTTACTGAGTCTTTTTGACTCACGTTTTCAAAATTGTGTCATTCCAGATGCCTCAGGTGAAGAGAGTCAGGAGGACTACCTGACATAGAAGCACAAGAAATATGTTCTAAATTTTGATGATAGTGGCTTGATCGTCACTAGTTGGCTTTTATATGTTATGTATGTTTTGTATGAAAAACTTAATGAGAACCCTGATTATGTATGATTTAGCTCGAATCCCTCGCGATCCTGTATGTTTCTGCCGTAATCACGTAAGTTTGTAAGTAAGAACGCTGGAGTCATCCGGGGGATAGCTCGCGGCTGTCACGGTCCCTACGGGATGTCGTTCGGGGCGTGACATGCAAAGTGTCAATACCCCCATAGTCGGTGGGAAAAAATGTATTTTTCCCAATATACCACATAATATTGGTAAAAAAATGATTAATCCAACCATTGTAAATTCGCCCCTTAAAGTAATATATGATCATTTTTGCATGATAGGAAAAAGACTTTACTAATTATGAACGAATGACAATGCAAATTATTTAATGGCTAGTAATAGTTGGTAATGAAAAATTACCAACTACCGGATTCAGTTTGTAAAGAAAAGTTAGTTATTGTTCATTTCGTCGTGGTAAGAATAGGTTCAATTTTGACGTATAGATAACATGGTAGAAAATCAATCATTGCAAATCAGAACATACAATCGTCATCAAGAGTCATACGACGACCATTTTATTGTCCTAACTAAATAGAAATTTTTGATAAAATAATAAATGGTCATAATCGTGTTGGTGTGACCATTTAGAAAATCATCGAAAAAAGATTTATAAGCACTAAACGAACAAAGTTAGCAATTTGTTTAAAGGACGAAACAATAATGGTCATGACAATATTGTTAGTAACCATTTAAAAATGGTCACGTGAAACTAAAATAGAACGAAATTAGTCAACTATTAATAGTGACAACGTAAGACAACTGGACCGAACATTATTAGTGGTGACCATATCACACTAGTGGCTACTATTCACATAATGGCGAGGAAAAAAACTTGTAAGAGTGACCACGTAAGACGATTGGACAAAATGTTGTTATGGGTGACCAAATGTATGTTGTGGAAACTATTCACATATCAACGACATTAGCTTTAAAAAATGTCTATTGACAAAAGATTCTGTTGCTTAGGTGACCACTGTCTTCGCTAGAGGGAGCAAAAATGACCAACGTTTGACTACTAAATTTAGGTTATGTTTGAGAAGTAAAATTTTAGAGTTATTAAAATTTTAGGTATTAGGGTTGATGAAAAAATGAAGAGGGAGGTAATTTTTTATATTTTTTGTAGTGTAACGATCATATAGGGGTTTCAAGTGACCCATATTCTGGTCATTATAGACACTTTTTTGTTGTGGTGGTGGGTACCTGAGAAATACAAGAAAACATGTGTTTTAACCTGTAAATACTTGAAAAAAAGTCACTACATCAATACTGTCGTGCCATTGTGATATGTGCATACTACCACCAATCAACAATAGCACTCATTATAGAGCAAAATCACATCGATAATGTTGTGTCGTATGCCATTCATGATACACCTCGCATATTCGTTGACCCGTTGATCAGGACCACACGCAAGTGCATACATTTTCTTATTAATGTCACTTTCATTATGTGAGAGCATTGTTTTAATCTATACACAAATACATAGAACCTGTATTAATGAATCAATTGAAACATTGTAAAAAGAGAAGAAAAAAATGTGTATAACGCAATTATTTTCCTTACGTGATCTTTAAACCCTAATGGAAGCCCTGCTTTGTGCCTTGTATCAATGTCATCAAAAGATTCATTCCTCACCTTCTCATAATGTTCATTGGGGGAAACAGAACACGAATCATTATAGAGAATTTGTGCATAAAAAAGGTGGTCACTTTTTTAATATATATAGTTGTCAAGACATTGGAAATACCTCAAGTAATCATGAAGTTTGGAACAATTGTTGAGGATATACCATTGGGCCTTAGCAAAAAGATCATCATCCATCAATCGGTGCGTAGCAGCACCAAGTGTTCGAACAAGATGAGTAAAAACAGATAAATCACCAACATTAACAGGAATCACAGTGTTGTTATTTCATTCCACACGGTTGAACTTCGTCTCGATACCGTCAAGGTACATGAAAAAGAATGTCAACATTCAACATCAATATATTCCTCAGCAATAGAGCCCTTCGGCCGAAATCTATTACGCACAAACGTTTTTAACTTGCCCAGGAATCGCTCCACGAGAAACTAGACCGAGCCTGCGAGCATAGCTTCTTATGGCAAGTGAGTACCAAGTGGACCATTACATCAAAAAAATGAAGGAGAGAATATCATCTCTAGCCTGCATTGGGTTATAACGATTTCTTCCTGAAGTCTTAACAAATCTTTGATGACTAATGTTTTGAATAAATATCCTGAAAGAAGAAACTAAGATCTATCAACGCCTTGTTGATGTCACCCTTTAAGAACCCATGAATACCGACTAGGAGGACACGCTGAAGGAAAACATGGCAGTCATGTGACTTCATCCCCAAAATCCTGCAATCTGGAAGATTTACTCATCGACCAACGTTTGAAGCAAAACCATCTCAAAATTTTATGGATTTCAGCCATCTACAAAAAGGTCATTCGCTCAGGTTTAGACAATTATAGCAAGCAGTTGGAATTAAAGCATGCCCATCACGCCTTAAAATGTGTAACTCTTGCTTGATTCCCATTTGCTCCAAGTCCATCCTAGATTTTATAGTGTTCTTGTTCTTCCCATCAATGCCCATCAAAGTCCCTAGCACACTTTCACAGATATTTCTCCTTAACTTCAAAGAGGACCAATAGGGAATATTGAAAAAGATATTCCTCTTACACCAATTTAGTTCTTTAGTGGTCCACTTCCCTTTCTTATGCGAAGGTGACTTCTCAAACTTCACATCCCTTATTTTTTTTCCATCTGTTCCTGGCAATGTTGCTGGTGGTCCTCGAAGTTCAATTTTTCCATTGAATGCATTCTTTTTTTCCGCCAAGAATTTTCGCTAGGCAAAAAACGACGATGATCCATAAAACATTATTTTTTGCTATGTTTCAACCATAAGGAATCCGTATCCCCATTGCAAGAAGGACAAGCCATTTTCCTTTGGTGCTCCACCTAGAAAGATTTTCATATGGCGGGAAATTATTTATTGTCCAAATCAAGGATGCGTGCAGCTTAAACGTCTCATTCTTATATGCATCATAAGTCAAGATACCCTCAACCCGCAATTCTTGGAGCTCGTCTATTAATGGTTGGAGATAGACATATATGTCGTTGTCAGGTGCCCTACGCCCCATAATAAGCAAACTCATCATGAAGTAAGAATCTTTCATGCATTTCCATGGAGGTAGGTTGTACGATGTTAATATAACAAGCTAAATGTTGTAGCTCGTATTCATGTTTCTGAAAGGATTGAAACCATCGCTAGCAAGTCCAAGTTGCACATTGTGATTCTCCCGTGCAAACCATGAGTTGTACTAATCAAATTCCTATTCACAACCGAATCAGCAGGATGCCTCATCTTGTTTGGGTCTGCACACATTCCTTCTACATGCCATCTCATATCTTTGGCACTACTCGAGTACATGAACAACCTTTGAAGCCTCAATTTTAGCGAAAAATGGCTCAAATCTTTTGTGGAATCAACTTCTTTTTCCCCAATTCAGAAGTCCACTGCGACTCACCACATGTCAAACAAGAGTCGAGGTTTAAATGATCCTTCTAGTAAAGCACACAATCATTCTTCCAGCCATTTATCTTTTCATAGCTAAAGTCAAGACCCCGTCTCAACTGCTTCGGCTCGTAATGTGACCTTGGCAACTGTACTCTGATTACGTTGAATCCTTTGTGTAGTGGATCAATCTACATGTTAAACAATTTGATGCTCCAATTGTTCACGGTCTTTATGTGGAGTAACTTCACAATGAAGGATTGCTTCAAAAACTTTGTAAAGGCGGGAAACAGTGGTTGCTGGGAATCATCCCACATAGTTTGTAATATGTTAGGCAAACAATTTGATTCACGGTCTGTGCGGATACTTGCTGGTACATCATCGTTGGCACTTGCAAACGTACCCATAAAGATATTGCCAACATCTGCTCCAAGCCATCACCCTCTTCCACCAGCACACACATTGGGACAACTCACAGTCTCCTTCTCCCCATGGAAGATCCATTGGGTGTAGTCTTGGTCAAAATCTTTTACCCACAAATAGTCTTCAATGACACTTATCGGCTTATAGTAGCGATTATTACACATTCTACAAGAACACCTAACCATGTTGGCCCCATCAACACATTTATGAGCCAGTGCCATGAATTCCTTAACCCTATCACAGTAGTTAGGGCTCTTAAACCTATTCGTTACATTCATCCAAGATCTGTCCATATCAATCAGCATGACCACCATTATTTCAAATATTAGTGTTCTACCACCTATGAATGCTAAGCAAGAAAATAGGAACTGAGTCAGATGATAGTTGATGATCAAGCTTAGACAAGTTAAATGACATATTCATATCATGTCATATAGACTGGAACACTACAAATAACATATTCATATAATAGAACACAAGACTTTTTTTGGTAATCAAACACTTTTTTTTCTCTAATCCATTTACACAAGACTTGTATGCACATAATTGCACCAACTGAAAATAGAAAAATCCAAATGATCCTTGTCATTAAGCTGGTGAAAACAAATGAGACACTGAACATTAACCACATGTAACATATTCCTATTATGAATTCTAACCTTGTTGCCCGAGATGGGCACAATCTCTCTACGACCCATCGATGAACCTCGTGCAACGTCAGTAAATGATTAATTTCGTCGAAGTTATGGAGTTTTCCACGACAGCAGATTTAGAAATGGACTATTCCAATGACCGCACCCTATGTCGAAAAATCACTATTCTTTTACCGACAAAAATCTTCGCCGCCAAGTCATAGGAGCGAATTCTCAATTATCGCCAGCATGAATGAGTTGGAAGTCGCTAATGAGAAGGCTTGGCCAACGGGATGCCTGCCCTAGTCCCACCCAAGAAACGCGTCGTTGAAGAGGACATTTCTTGTAGTGAATTTCTATATATGTAATTATGTATCTCACTTGTCAGTCACCCTTCGTTGTTCCTCGGCTAGTTTTCTTGGCTCCGATGATGATCATCATCATATCATATGATGGGCAAGGCTATCTTAGCATAATCACATATCCTGTTAGAAAAGGTGTAGAGCTTTGATGAGAAGAACAAAGATTGAAGAACAACGGGAAGAAAATTGGAACAGAAATGAACTGAGAAGATCACTTTGATTAATCTTTGTAAATTTTAATCTTTAACTTTTGTACAACTGGTTTACAAATACAGAGTCTGAAATTGATTTTAGGGGCTTAGGGGTGTGCATTAGCGGTGGCGGTTATGCCTCCCACCGCCACTGCTAATAGCGGTGATGAATATGTTACCACCAGTGGTAACATATAACCGGGTCGAGCGGTAGCGGTGGCGGTGAACCGCTACAGCTGCTGGGCCCTTTTGGGCCTCATTTTGGGCCATTTGGGCCCCTTTTGGGGGGCTTTTTAGGGCCATTTGGACCATTTTTTGGTGTTTTTAGGCCATTTGGAATATAACAAAAATTTTGTCTAAACATGTATGACATATTATTGATCCCCATGACAATAATTAAGTTTAATTACGGATATTCTTATCATATGACCTTTTTTCTATATGCCCAATTTTTTTAGAATGACCAAATCCATATTTGATCATTCTCAATTAAAACACTAAAACGTAATTTTAATTTTCACTTATAAGTTACAAAACTAGGACAAAATTAAGAAATTGTCAAATACAAGTTAGAAAACTTACGAGTTAACCAAACTACAACAATACATAATACAAGACAACACTATAAATTACTAAAATACAACACTATATATACATGATAAATCAAATAAACATTGTTCAAATAAAATAGCATAAAAGGACTAAAAGGTGGGACAAGTGCAACATGCGTCCTACTCCATCTCGATCTCCATCGTCAAAGTCGATATCTCTACATAATTAAGAAATAAAAGGAAACATCAAATTATAATAATTACATTATATTGATTATCAAATTTCAAAATTTAACCAAAGAATAATTTAACTTGAATCGAGCATGTAAGTTTCTTCATCTTCAGTTATGTTATCAGATACATCAAGTTCAGCGTCAATCACTCCCACAATAGGGTCACCTCTCAACCAATTCTAAACACATATTAGTCCTTCAATAGTCTTTGGAGCCAACGAACTCCTGAAAGGATCCAAGATCCGTCCTCCAGTACTTTGATCAAATTTTCATTTTCAAAATAAAATAAAAATGTTGGTCAATTCAGAATAGCTTTAGATGTGATCATATTAAATTACAACCACCTCCACAATAGAAGTTAGCAAAAAATGGCCTTTTCGATGTATGCTTTAGAGTTGAAAGGGATTGAAAATCTTTAAAAATACGGTTTTTTTAAAACAAATCAAAACATAACATCAAATTCAATTCAAAGTAAACAATTTCTCAAACAAAATAACCAATCAAACAATCCAATCAAATATATCTTTTGAATCCAAACCAATTGCTCCAATTCAATCTCATCCTCCAACAGATTCACAAACCACAAGCATCCAAACCAATTTAAATCTCATCATCCAACAGATTCTCAAACCACAAGTATCCAAGCTCATCCTCCAACAGACAACAGTTTCACAAACCCTAAAGCAATTTAAGTAACTGAATTTTATATAGGAATGAGATCGAAAGACATACCTGGTACCACACTACCACAATCAAATAACAACAAACTGACAAAGTTTTGTTAAATAACCCACTGAAACGGGAAACCTACGATCGAAAGACAAAGTTTTGATAAATAACCCAATGAAATTTGCTGAGTATTTTAGGTTGAATTTCTCCATTGTAGAAAACTAAACCCTTAAATAATTCAAAAGGGAAAGTTCAGAGCAAAAGATCATGTATTTCATGCATCGGTGCCAGCAGCTAAATAACTCAATAGCAAGAGACACAAAAACACGAAAAGCCTTTACATCCAAAAGAAACACTAAGCCGGTTCCGAAGAATACGAAGATAGAACTGCCAGCAGCTGAATAACTCAATAGCAAGAGAAACTAAGAGGGAAAGAGAGTTACAGTGGTAGATGGCTGACAGCGAGGAGAACGGTGGCAGAAGGCGAGGTGCATTGGGCCGGAGGTGCATCGGGAGTGGACTTGAGAGGGCTGAGGTCTGGGGGAGGTAGGCTAGCAGCCAGGGCAGGAAAATTTAGGCAAACTCGGGGGGCGGGGTCGGGGAAGTATAACGTTAAAAAAACCCTAAGGCTAAACGACGTCGTGTATAAAAAACAAAATCAGTTCTGGCGGTGAACTGCCCAGCGGTGGCCAGTACCGGTGAACACCCCTAGGCGGACTGCATATAATAATTTTTTATTTGATGTACTATAATAAAGTTATATTTTTAATTTAAGATATAAAAATGTTGTTAATAACTTAGGGATATGTGCATTGTACTTGGTCTTAGTTATCAATAAAGATCATGAATTATAAGTAAAAAAATTTCTTCAAAGTAAAAATTTATAACATTCAATATTTTCCTCAACTTACATTTGTAGAAAAAATAGAAAGAAAGTAGAAGGAAACAAGCTAGTGTTTGAAGAACTCAAAAAAGGAAGAAGTAAACCACAAGTTATATTGTTAATTATATTATCAGAAGAAGAAAAAAATGTCTACTTTTTAAGATTGAAATTTAACAAACATGTAATTTTAAAATATTTAAATGGGCCAAATATTTTGTTTTTGTAAAGACTGTGTATTGAGGGACAAAGGGAGAAGGGGTTTAAAAGTTCTTTTTTTTTGGGGGGGGAGATAAGTTATAATAATCGTCATTTCTATTATCCTTTGCCAAGCTAGGGGGAGGGCTAGGGCTGCACAATGCCACCGGGAAATCCGGCACCGGGTTTCCGGTATTTGGTCTAATCGGTGCCGGTGTAGGTTTGGTTTTTTGAAAAAACCGGCGGTTCCCGGTTTAACCGGCACCGGGTTTCCCAGTGGAGGTTAAACCGGGATTTTTTTTTTAGTTTAGTTTCTACTCAATAGTTCAAACTTTAGTTTCACCTCAAGACATAGTATTCTAGAAGCATGACAAGGTTTACTCAATAGTTTAGTTTCACCTGAATATTTGAGATTTGTTGTTGATTTTGTCTAATCAAATGCTTACATTCAAGTTACCAAGAAACTTGCTAGGTGAATGAACTAGTTATTTAGAATTTTGGTAGAAAAAATTACAAATTTATTGTATCTAGAAGGGTATATATGAAGGCATTAGAATCATAATTAAAGAGTTTAATGTCAAACTTTGGTAAGTACATCGCATAATATAAGTCATGAGGTCGAGATTCTACCACAAAAATTTTAAATCAATGTGTTAGTTTAAGAGTTTTTATGAAATGTTAACAAATTGTCTAAATTTCTAAAATTGACAAATCACTATTAAATTTATACCATGCTTGCAAAATCAGTCACTCAATTACATTTTAGTTCAAAATTTTAGATAGAGTCATCACGTTTGACCAACGTTTGACAAGAGCTCGAGCGGCCTTTGAAAAAATTTAGACAGAGTTATCACGTTTGACTAGTGTTAGACAAGCGCTTGAGCGCTCAGTGCAAATTTAAGACAAAAACATAAGCGCTCGACGAGCGTTTGACCCGCGCTCGAGCGCCTTAAAAAATTGCAGAATTTTTGGATTTTCCTTGTGAAACCAAGGAAAACCCTTCTAGGTTTTTAACATGTTTTAAAATTGTTATTGATTTGTTAATTAGAGGAAAAACACATATTCTCCCCTCTAAGTGTTGTTAGGGTCTAAATTGGATTTTTCAAAAGATAATAGTTTCTATTTACAGTGACGTCTCTATTACTTTGGACTTTAAATTCTCATCTTATATTTTAGGGATTTTGGCAACTTAGTCCCTGAGTTTATACCCCTTTGGCAAATGGGTCCTTGGATTTCAAATTTCAAAATTTTAGTCCTTGGGTTTTCGTTGTTTTACAAAATGGTCCTTCCGTCAGGGATCCGTTAGTTTCCCTAACAGAAGGCCACATCAGCTGACAACTCAGCAGCTGATGTGGAAATGAAAATTGACAGTTTAGTCCTTAAGTTTTACGTCGTTTTATGTTTAAGTCCTTAGGTTTAATTTTTTAAACTTTTAGTCCTTCAGTTTACATTTTTCAAAACCGACCTACCCGGTGTAGGTGCCTGTTTTGGCCTGTGCAGCCCTAGGGAGGGCCAAGGGCGGCCGATTGGGGGTGGACATCCTCGTCATTTCTATGAAAAGGTTCGTACAATTGATAAGTAGTCGCCTTCTCCAACTGAAATGTCGCCTCAACTAGTGGCTATTAAGTTAAGCCTTTCAGCACGGGGTACTGTAAATGTTTATTAGGTCCACTGCCTTCGCCCTAATAACCTTAAGAGTTCACCCTGTGTCGGGTGTAACCAGTATTTATTTTTTCCTCTTAAAGCGTCTCGTAACCAGAACCTGAACATATAAATTGCTCCTCTTCATCCTTCATTTCCTGATCAGACCCGTAACAATGCCGGATCCAATACTTGCCGTCGATCCCACTCAGCACCTCCCTCTCCCTCTGCTCCCATCGGACCCTATCCCTCCCGCCCCGACCCGTTCCTCACCACCCGGATCCACCATCGATTTCCTTCCGGACTTCTCCGACTACTCATGGGTAGCCTACGCCGCTTCCTCTCTCCTAGTCATCTCCCACTTCCCCTCCCCTCTCTCCCCAGAAGAAACCTTAATCGGCCCGATCTTCCGCCAGGTCTTCGAGCTCTCCCCCGCCGATTTATCCGCCATAACCGCCGTTTCCTGGTCCACTGCTTCGCCTTCGAATGGAGAGCTCGCCGCTGCGGTGGAGAATTTTGTGTGGCTGTTCGAGCATGACTCGGCAAGGTCCAAAGGTACGTTGAAGTTCCTTGTTTTGTATCGCTTCCGAGAGAATTGAGCAAGAGATGAGTTGAAATGTGCAGTTTTGTGTAAGCTGCTGTTATTTGAATACAGTAAGCTTACTCATTTTGTAGCAAAACGACCCAAAATTACCAGTTATTTGATGCTTTTAGTTCGGGAGGTGAATTGATATGTGAAGTTTTGTGTAAGGTACTGTCATTGAATACAGTGGGCTTGCTCATTTTGTTGCAAAACGACCAAAGTTGCCATTTTTTATTATTGTGATTCATTTTTCTGTATGTTGTTGATAATAGAAATCTTGAGATACGACTTTCATTACTCATATATTCAGGTTCTTTTTGTTGGAGCCAGAATGCAGTGCTTGTACAATCTACTAAGGTGGAGGCAGTTAAATGGACGGGCTCTGGGGACGGGATAATTGCTGGTGGAATCGAGGTTGTTTTATGGTGAAACAACAGTAAGTCCTGGGAAATAGCGTGGAAGTTTAAAGCAGAGCGTCCCCAATCTCTCATTTCTGCAACATGGTCAGTTGAAGGGCCTTTGGCCACTGCAATTTATCCTACTGAACTTCAGATTGAAGGCACAATAGTCGATGCAGCAAGCAAATGTGTGTTTGTATGTCAGAGTAAGGGGAAATATGATTACGGAAAATCTGAGCTACGTCATCCTCTGCCTGTGACAATGATTCAATGGAGACCATTGACAGGAAGACAGTTGAACAGAGATGGGAAGCATTCAGCTAGACACGTGCTGCTAACATGCTGCTTGGATGGAACAGTAAGGTTATGGTGTGAGATTGATAGTGGAATGGCCAGAAAAAGGGACAAGGACATCAATGATCATGAAGCCACAAAGCTATCCTTTTGCGTAGTTTCTGTGGTGGAAATAAACCTGGTCTTCAATGGTACTCTTGGCTTGAATGTATATGTGTTGTGGGCCACAGAAGCTGGGGACCTTTTCAAAACCAGTGACCAAGTTAACCAAATTTTCTCTGCCAAGGGATCTGAGCATGAAAAGGCAGGCAGATGCGAGTGGTTAGTTGGGTTTGGTCCAGGACTTGTGGTTTATTTTTGGGCTATCCACTGTCTTGATGACATATCTCCAACACGGTTCCCCCGAGTTACATTATGGAAGAGACAAGAACTGCTGGGTCATGAAGTGGAAGAAATTCATAGGACTAGTTTTTCAAATTTCAAAGACAGATTACTTCTTAATAAACTTCTTATTTCGAGGAACAGCCTGTCTGGTCCACCAATTATGTTTTCTTTGATTCATTTATTACCTGATGACTCTTTGGTTTGGTCAGTGTTTCATACTAAAACATCAAATGATATAGAGGATACTTGTCTTAATAAACTCAGGACAGATAACAATTTATCATGTTCTTCCAGCGGACTACTAAATTTAGGTGGTCATCTTGCCAAAATCTTACAAGTGTTGGGGTGCATCCTTACAGCTGTGAAGTTGAATTGGCTGTTTCTTTGGATTCTACTGGGCTGCTTCTTTTTTGGTCACTTTCCACCACTTCCACAAACATTCTGGGTAGTCCATCCTTGCTTCCAACATGGAGACTTTGTGGAAAACTTGTAACTCAAGACTTAGGCTCTAAATATACATGCTTGAGGTGGGCACCTTCAGTATTGGATAAAGAACTTGTTCTTCTTATGGGACACTGTGGAGGAATTGATTGCTTTATCGTTAGAGTTCACCACACTGAAAAAGAAAATACAGAATGTAGCTACTTATTCACTGTGCCGTTCACTGGTCATGGTCCATACAAGGACGGTCCCATAAATATCTTTTCAATTCCTTTGTCTTCTACTTGCAGACAAACCTTCAAGCACAATAAGTTTATGCTTGTGGGGATATGGATGAAAGAGTTTCAGGCTTTGTCGTGGGAAATGACATTGCATTCTTGTGATCCTTCTGCAGGCTGTGGTGAATGTAATTTTGACTATAAAGACGCAGCAGAAAGCAGCCCATGGATATTTGAAGGTGTTTTTGCTGGTAAAAAATATTGTCTTGGTGTAAATCCTTGCTCATCTCATTTACCAGATCCTCACTCCCATGATCAGGTTACAAGTTATGCTGTGGTCTGTCCAGGTAGTCTGACCATTGAACAGCAAAAGATGGCTTCAATTACTGATAGATGCGGTGGTTATCCTGCATATATTTTGGCTACTGGCTGCTCTGATGGTAGTTTGAAGCTATGGAAGAGTAGCCCTGGTAAACCCTCAACCCCTCATGTGCCATGGGAGCTTGTGGGAATGTTTGTTGCACATCAAGCCCCATTAGTGCTATATCCTTGACTGATTGTGGTCAGAAGATTGCCACCGTCTGTCCGGAGCATCATTCTAGTACTGTCAACACCCTCCATATATGGCATTCTGTACATCTTACGGGCATGGGGACTTTTATGTTGGAGGATACATTATTCCTTGGCAAAGACGTTACTGCTTTAAATTGGTTAGCTTTAGGAAATGGTCAGTTATTACTTGCAGTTTGCATGCGGAATGAGTTGCAAATATATGCACAAAGGCATTGTGGTGTCCAGACCTTGTTGAACTCTGAAAAATCTTTGAAAATGGACATATGGGTTTCTGTTGCATTTGCTCTTACTCTCCCTTCCATCCATGACTTTGTATGGGGACCCAGGGCTACAGCTGTGGTTATTCATGATAATTACTTTCGTGTATCTAGTCAATGGTTATTCCGTGTAAATGAAAATTTTCAGGCTAAGAGCCATCTGAATCATACCACGGAAAATTTCTTTTATTACAATGGTAGAATAAATGAGGACATTCTTTCTGCAGTCTTCGCAGATTGTGGCAGAGTTGAAAATAAACAATCATCAATTGAGGATGGCAGCGGAGAATGCGAGTCTGGGCAGCCTGTGAAGGTGACTATGAAGAATGATCACATAGCCAGTGTAGCAAGGGCTCAAATGAAATTTAATTCAGGAACCAAGCTTCATTTATGGAGTCTGCTGGAACTAGTGGAGAGGTTTAGTGGGTCTGTGCCAACTTATCACCCTGAAGCACTATTTATGAATATATATTCAGGTAAAATGAATAAGTATTGCTCCTTGGTAACTCTAATTTAATTGGCATACATTATTGAGATGCAGAATTAGAAATTTCACTCCCCCCCAACCCCCCCAACTGGCCGGCACAGGAAAGGAAAAGTAAACTGAGAGTGAAGCGTCAAAAGTTTGAAATTTGACAGCAGTATGAAAGTATTTGTTATAAATTTTCATCTTAGGTGCAAAATAAACAAGGCAGACTATAGTATCTGTGAATCTTCCTTGTTTTGGCACTGGTTTCATTACTGGTCATAGTTTCCTTTGCTTTTTTGTTTTTTTATAGGCTTTTACTGGTCGTAGTTACTTGTACAAAAACATTGTGTGCTTTAAATCCTGGAAATGTTTGTTGGCGAGATATCAAAGAATAGAGTCTTAAAGAGATCAGTAGACTTGTTATCTGCATTTGTGGGCTTTTTTTTTTATAATTAAGACAGTGTTATTAAAAAAGAAGAAAAACAAAAACACAATGGAATCAACAGTACAAGAGAAAATACTGAAGAAACCAACCCACTGGCCTACGAACTTTCCCAGAAAACAATAGCCCACAAGACCCACTGGCCTACAAACAGACCCACTAGCCCACAAGACCCTACAAGACCCACTGGCCTACAAGACCCAATAGCCCACAAGACCCACCCGCATCCCAAATGAGACCCCTAACAATCCATTCCAAAGGTCACAGTCTTCCTAGCGGTCGATGAAGACCCTTCATAATTAACCGAAGATTTCAAGCCCTTCAACTCCCGGATCATCCTCCCCCCAGATTTTCTCGATATTTTCGACCGTATCGGCGCCCGATCGCGTTCCAAAGCTGCAAATAGTTCCCTCATCTTTGCCTCTTGACCTCCATAAGACAACCCGACCATCTCACCCACAGAGGAAACCATGTCCAAGACCCACGCCGGAGATTTTCCCCCCAAAGCTTTATGCGGCAAACTAGCCGCCAAAGGTACACTATCATCAACACAAACGACAGCCCCTTGAATGTTCTCAGAGCACTCACCGAGCTTCTCCATGGCCCCGGGCTCCACAACCTCCATTTCTAAAACATTCTTGGAAGTCCCAACACCATCCTCCGTCTCTGAAGCCTCAGGAGCACTATCATCAACACAAACGACAGCCCCTTGAATGTTCTCAGAGCACTCACCGAGCTTCTCCATGTCCCCGGTCTTAGACAACCCACTGACACTCGGTTCCACCTCCAAACTACCTGAGGGAACCCCTGATGTAACCTCCACCACAGTTCTCACCACCTTGTCGGAGCTCCCAGCTCCACTATCCTGAAATGGAACCCCCTCCATCAATACACCACACGGGAACTTCTCAATCTCTTGATCGGCCCGATCTGTGTCGAGAAAGCCTAGAAGAGGAGCGAGAAAAAACATCCTTGGCCTCGGTCGACTGTTCCGGCGCTGGCAAGACACCAGAACCCTGCCCGGCCACCACAGACGTCGTCGATGAGGGCCCTCCGACCACCGGCAGAGGGATTCGGTCAGCACCCGAGCCCATCTCCAGCGGATCGGAGATGGCGCAGGTATCGGGCTCGAAGGGAGGACGAAGGGAAAGACGCGGGTCATCGTCTTTCCCCAGACCTGACCCAAAGCCAAGCCCACGCCCAGCTCGGCCCACCCGCCCGGTCTCTCCACACCAGCAGGCGTATCTGAAGCCTGGGCCGAATCCAGCACCCCAGCTGAAGCACCCAACTGGCCCAACCCGAGAGAACCACACTCCTTACATCTCAACTTCTGCCTTGGTTCCGTCAGTTGCTCCTCAACGAGTTTAGTAAGGCTGTCCAGCTCATCCCTCAGGCGCATTAATTGCGCCCATACCTCCCTATCCATCCCAGCCGACTTCGCAGACCCCCCAACAGCTGTATTTCGAATCTGCCTTGGCATATTACCGTTGTCAGGCTCTCGAAACTCCCCCGCACCCACCTCCTGCGTCTCCGGCAAGAACCCCTTCACCAGCTGGGCATAGGAAACGCCCTTCCTCACCTCTGCAACTGCATACCCCACACTTGACCGACGTAACTTAGCAATGGCAGAAATCACCTCCTCACAAGTCTGAGCGAAAGCCTTCCATCCTAGGCCCGACCGTCCCTCTGGGATCCTAACTACTCCCCTCCTCTGTCGATCCCCAAATTCCACCAAAACTACGAATCTACCATGCTCATTCGAGCATTTCTGGGCAAGAAACGCTCTCGAGGATTCTTTGAACTTCAACGGACTATCTTCGTCGACGTTCCCCTCCACCAGCTTGCCAAATAGGTTGGCAAGCCAGACCACCCCATACCTGCCGCTACGAATGAAGCTCCGCGATTTACGACTTGACTCCGTTAACGTAACGAAACCCAAACTGCTAACCGAGAAAAGAAATGTCTTCGCCTCTATCACCAAACTACGAACATAAGCCATCTCAAACCACTAACTCAGGACAAAACCTCAACTGGATGAAACTACGGGGAAGGGAACGAAGGGGAGAGAGAGTAACATGGTTTTCCAGTAATACTGTTTCATCCGAAAAAAACAAGGCTTTAGGACGAAAGAGGATTTAAGAGAGTTCTGCATTTGTGGGCTTATGCTTTTCATGTCTTGAAATTACTCTTAACTGTTGATTTACCTCTGTTTCAAATATGTTGAGTACTCTTTATAGATCTCATTTGATCTTATCTTTAGGATAACCTAGTCTTTGGTATGTTCTAAGCTCAATTTATCTTCAATGTCGTCCTGCCAGTTTACAGCTGCATACTCTGTTTTATGCAAAAAAAGGTGTCTGCCAGTTTTTGTCCCCCCCCCCCCCCTTTCTTGGATGTTGTTAGGATGGATATCCGGAAACCCCTTAGTTTTGTTCAATTAATCTGAATTATTGCTTCTTGCAACATGAATTACGGATTTCACAGATGTGGGTTCGATGAGTCTCCTTCACATTACTGTTCTGTCCTGATAGAGTTGTACTGACCTGCTCTTCTCTTTTCCAGTATTTTATACCTGTAAAATTTCTCTGTGATTTTTCAATTGCTTCATGTAAGTGGACACTCCTTATGCATGTTCAAAATGGAAAATAATGAAATTCAGTTGCTCAATACATGGTAGTTAGCTAACGACATGTAACTTGGAAAACTCGTGCCACGCCAAGCAGTTTTGTTGTAAGTTACAGGTTCATCATTCTAGCATCCTTCATGGGAACTTCAGCTTGGTAATTTATGTTGTTTTTGCTTATATATGTGTGTGTTTTCTCTTCTTTTCAAGCCTTTCTTTTTGGTGTTAAGTATCAGTTCCCTTGTCAAACCACTTTGGAATTTCTAGGCCAAATATTGCTTCTCGAGTTTATGGTTTTGCTGTTGTAAAACGTTTCTCCCAATGTTTTAATGAAAGGTTATCTCATTTTGGTTCAGGAAATTGGAAACGTGCATATATGGCTGTGAGGCACCTTGTTGATTGTCTTACTTCGAATAAAGCTTCTAAGAAGGAAGATATCACCGCAAAGAATAGCCGCATTGTCCCACAGATTCTTTTGTCAAATTATTTTGAGGTTCCTTCCGTGAAAAATTCCACTGGTAAAGGATTCCAGTGGAATGGAGATTTGATTGCAACGTCATCACAGTTTCAGAGCAGCATGGTCCAATTTGCTTCCAATTCTGAGTCTATTGGTTCCAATAATATAGCTCCTTACTCTGCTACAAAATCTGAACTTAGTGATCTTGTTGAGCATCTTGAAGACCTGCATCATCTAGCATCTATAATTAATGTGGAGAAGATGCAAATGCTTGCAATCACGGATCTTTTGGGTGAAGTTAGTACCCCATATACTTCTACCTATGAAAGTCTTGATGAGCCTGGGCGGCGGTACTTACTCTGATCTGATTGAATTGTATATTTTACCCATGTCTATGGTGATGTTTTTCAATGCCCTTTTGCAAAATTTACAAGCCTGTGGATTCTACATTCTAATTGGATCTTTTTTATACTTGTCTGTATTTGTAAAATATCAAGTTTTTAGAAAGTAGAAGAACTATTTAGTGAATAAGCATTGACTATTAAAGAGGATGCATGCATGGCTAGAAACTAGAGCAAACTGAGAGAAGTTTTCTAGGTATAGTTCGTGAGGGGGGCTGCCCAAAATGCCTTGAAAATGATTTTATATAAGCCCTTCTTTTTTGTTGAATTAGTTCTCCACAACCCCCCCCCCCCAAAAAAAAATCTATTGTGCAATTCCTGCCCTCACCCTCTCTGGGGGTGTAGTTCCTAGCTTTGTCCTTGGAAATGAGGATTAAAATTGTCAGAAATGTCCAAAGAAAAGGGGGGAAAAAAGGCACCTATTTTTAGCTTAGGTGTAAGTTTTTCTATTTTGTTGCTGCTGTATCCTGAATTTTGAGCCCTTAAAACCGTGATATGCCACTCAAACATTCGTGGTGGTTCAATGCCTGTTTTTAACTTTCATAGCTTTTACAAGTCTTTAAATTTGTCAAATTGGAGTGATTATGGCAAAATGGTATTGCCAAAAATATCCAGTAGCAAGTAATAAGCATGTGAATTAAACATGTCCTTAGAATTATAATACTACTATTAAATGATGATCTCTTATTGTGGTGCCTCTATTGAGTTACTATTATAAATAAATGTAGTAATGAATTGTATATAATTGCTCTAAATCTTGTGCATGCAGAATGTATTGTTAATTGCTGACTTTTTCTTCCATTCTCAAATTAGCAATACATTTTTTTTCCAATTTCATTTATGTAATTGTGCTTTCTTTTGCTTGGAATGCCAATCTCCTTGTTTTCCCCTCAATCCAGGTTTTGGGTGGCTTTGCGGTTTCAGCAATTACATTTTTTCCGAAGGCTTGGTAGATCAGCATCCATGGAAGACTTGGTTATTGACTCCAGGTTGATTGTATGGGCCTACCACTCTGAGTGTCAGGAAAATTTATTTGGTGCTGTTCTACCTAATGAACCAACTTGGCAAGAAATGCGAGCTATGGGAGTTGGATTTTGGTTTACTAACTCAATACAGCTGCGTGCACGGGTAATATATAGAGCTAGTAGTGTAATTTTTCTCGCTCCATTAGAAGGAGAATGCAGTAACAAGAAAAGGATTCTCTACATTAAGTCTGATAAATTAGATACCGGAGGCAGTAGGTAACTCCACCTTCACTGTTTCCTAGATACCGAAGTAGAACCTTTCTGTTGTCTAATCTTGGAATGTAACTCCTTTTGTCAAGTCTTTTGGTACTGTACTTGTGGAACTCCTGAATCTTTAATTTTGGACACCTGATTCCTAGATGAATTAAAATGAGTTGTATAGACGTGTCTATATTGTTGTAGGATTCTTGTGTCCATCTTGTAGACGAGTAGGGTTCTCTGAGCAGTATGTCGAACAGTTGCTGTTATCCGTCAGTACCATGGGTGCATACAGCAGCTGCATGATGACTGAATTCGCAACGTTGGTTAAGCTTTTTGACCTGGATGACATATTCTGGTTTTTGTTTGCTCAGTTGAGATGGTCCTCATGCTGGTGAGCAAGCCAGTGATACAAGGTGGAGAAGTTGATTTCAGATAGGTCTATGATCATAGATAGTTGTATACAAGGCAATTTCATTATTCTCGTAGTATTTTACATGTGATATGTCATCTCTTTCTTTTTCTTTCTCTTTTTTTATTAGAGAAATAGCACCTAACCTCCTCCCCTCCCTTTTGGCCCAGATCTTCGTGAACATTTGTAATAACACCCATCTCTGCAGACAAAGTAATGAGCAGAGTTAGTCCAGACCTTTATTCTTTAAAAGCTTTTAACTCAATTTTTCTTCTCTCTAGATGGAGAAAGTGGCAAGATCACAGTATCTGAAGAACAAAGATCCTAAGGATTGTGCACTTCTATATATAGCCTTAAATAGAATTCAAGTGTTGGCTGGCCTTTTCAAAATCAGCAAGGATGAGAAGGATAAGCTGTAACAATCCCACATTGGTTGGGGAATAAAAGTAATGCCTTACTATAAGCTTGGAGACACCTCCACTTGGTAAGCCGGTTTTCTAAGTGTGAATCTCCAAGCTTATGTGAGTTTGTTACAAATGGTATCAAAGCCGGTTCTGGGCTCTTGTTCTACCCCGCCACCACGCCTACGGAGTGGCCGGCCATGGATCCGGTGGTACGGGCACGACCCTAGTCCGAGGAATAGAAGGCACGGCCATGGATCCAGTGGAACGGGCATGACCCCAGTCCGGTGAATAGAAGCCTCATGGTGCTCGACCAACGTGGGCGTTGGTCTTAAAGGGTGGTGGTATGTAACAATCCCACATTGGTCGGGGAATAAAAATAATGCCATAATATAAGCTTGGAGGCACCTCCACTTGGTAAGCCGGTTTTCTAAGTGTGAATCTCCAAGCTTATGTGAGTTTGTTACATAAGCCTTTGGTGGGTTTTCTTGGACGGAATTTTCAGGTATTCTATAATAGTACATGCATAGCTCATTGATACATTTTTGTTGGAATATAGAGAAAGCAATTAAGGACGCTCTTTTGTAAATTTCTTTCTTGGAAAAAGTAAATCCCTTAAAGCTCCACCTTTTTCTCATATTCCTTTGTCTTCGTTATAGTTTGAAATATTTTTATAAACTTTAAACAGGTTAATTCATGAACATGAATTTGCATTTACGACTGCTACAGGAGGAGAAAAATAAGGCAGCTGCTTTGAAGAATGCTTATGTTTTGATGGGAAGACATCAGCTGGAGCTGGCTACCGCTTTCTTTCTACTCGGAGGTGATATTTATTCAGCTCTCAGCGTGTGCACAAAGAACCTTGGGGATGAACAGCTTGCACTCGTAATTTGTCGGCTTGTTGAGGGGCACGGTAGACAATTACTCAAGCATCTAATAACAAAGTTTTTGCTTCCATCAGCTATTGAGAAAGGCGACTACTGGCTAGCAAGCCTTCTGGAGGTTCGAGGAATATACATGTGTTAGCTTTTTTTTTCCCTAAAGAATAATCAAGAAAACAGCTGCATGTATGAACTCTCCCTGGTTTTGATGATATCATAACTTACTAGGACCTGTCCTTGATCTACAGTGGGAATTGGGGAAATACTTGCAGTCATTTCTGAGCATGGTTGGTTCCCAGATCAATGCTGCATCTGAAAAACCTGTGCTTTCGTCCAAACATGTTGCATTTCTGGATCCAAATATTGGTCTTTATTGCTTCACACTTGCCACCAAAAATAGCTTGAGGAATGTAGTAGGAGAGCAAAATACTGCAGTTCTGGGTAGATGGGCGACTTTTTTTTTTTTTTGATAAATAAACCAATCTCATTAGAAAAGTGAACACAGTACAAAGACTATACCGCAACCACTATTCTAAACAAGCAAGAAAACTAACAAAATCAAGAACATCAAGAAAGGGGCACCCAAGCACCGAGTTCACCCAAGAAAACAGTAAAGACAACAGCACACCCTGCAACCTAACCAAGGACAAGGAACAATCCTCAAAACATCTATTATTGCACTCACGCCAAAGGCACCACCAGATCTGGACTTCCTGTAAGTTCATTTTACAGTTCATGCTATTGTAATATGGTTTATATGTTCAGGATGAGTATACAGTGTTTCAGTTGCGTTTCTTTGGGTTATTTATGTTCAGATGTATATTGCCAAATGATGCAAAGTTGGACATACCTAATTAGCTACTACACCAACCCTTAAACTCCAAAATTTGAAATTCTCGAGATTTCTCATGATTTCTAAGACGTTTTTATTTGTTTTCTTTTCCTTCAATTTGTGACTGGACCGACCTAAGACCCCTGTCTTTGTGTGGGAGCATCATGTTTCTGGTACAAAATTTGTAACCAATGCTTCTCATATTCATTGTAGCTTGAGGCTTTGGAGTGCCTTTCATCTTCCCTGGGCATTCTTGGCAGTACAGCTGAAGGGAGTTGGTCAAATGATGAGGGACATTTTGAACTTCTACCCAAAATTCTGAAGCCCTCTCCACAAGATTCCTCTAACTGGCTCTCAGGTGATTTAGCTTTTCATCTTGAGTCTCATGCTAACTTAGACTTGGCACTTCCATACTTCTCAAAATTGATGAGAGAGCATCCAAGTTGGCCAGACACGAATGTAGGATCTGTGGAAGCTAGTGTGTGCTCGAAGGAGTATAACATTCATGAATACAAGAAATCAATTGAAAATTTCCAAAATAAGTTTTGTGGTGGGCTCACGCAGTTTGAGCAGAGGTTTTCCTTGTCTCCCGCCTCTCTAATTAGCAAGGTATGTAATGGGTAGGATATGATGTGTTAAAATTAACGTGTGATAGATTCTTTCCATTAACTGATTTATTTTTGCTTCATCACTTTTAACAGATATTAGTATCTGTATGCAATCATGGCTTCTTGTTTATTGGATACCACATATTGCATGGTTATACTTGTCACTATCAGCCACAAGAAAAGAGCCATGCAGTTGACAGTTTGCTCCTATCCTCCTCAATGTAAGCCACTTTTGAAGGATACTGAAGAAGTTTCCCTTTTATTTTCTCGGTTTATTACTGCTTGTAGTGTCACTTCCTCTCAACCGAAGTCGTATTATATTGAAAATGACATGTCAGCTGAAACAAGATCTAAATCGTTAGATGCTTGGGGGTACTTATTTCAAAGCCTTATCCCGTCATTGTGGAGTTTAAGATCTTCTTTACAATTTATTATGGACTCCGACTCCCTCACTGAAGATCTCATCCTGAAGCCCCTTGTTATACTCACTTTATTTGAGTTTTATGCATATTTTGCATCTGCTTGGCTGCAAAAAAACTCAAAAGTTCTTCTTCTGATGGTGCAACCACTTTTGTTCACTATCACCAATGGGCATAGTCCCTATGAAGTTGATATAACAAATTTGAAGAAGCTCCTTCCCCAGATTGCAGAGCTGGTGGCTGAGAATCCACCAGTAGAGGAACTAGGAGAGGGCATTCAGGCTTCAAATAGTGTGCAAAATAGACTAGCTGGTGACATACTCCATTCAATACCGGAAGATGAAAGATGGCAAATTCTTGGTGTTAGTTTGTGGCATCACATGTACAAACTCATGAAACAGAAATTGGATTTGGTGTCTGATAGAATTGAAGATAATTGTCTCCCCGGTGTTTCTGTTGGACAACTTTCTTCCTGGGCCCCTAGTTCCGCAAATTTGGAATCTGATGGCAACCATGTAACAGAAGAGATCAGGCTGGTCTCATTGAGCTTGGCAGAGATGCTGAAAACCACACTCACGCATCTTTCTTCCTATCATGATAAACAACTTGCATCATTTGTGTGGCATAAATTAGAGAATGGGTTGCAGGTAGTGGCGCTTCGACGGTTAAAAGAATCTAGTCAGCCTCAACCCACAGCCCTCTATGAGAGTACTGTTAATATTGAAATCATGAAAAAGAAAGATGAATCTTCAATTTCTGAAATGCTATGGGATATCTGTGCTGATTCCAAGTTATTATCTGAAGGCTTTTCACATGGAAAAGTAGATTTGTCTCATTGTTTTGATCATAAAGTCTCTGAAACATGGAGTGATAAATATATTGGTCTGGGAGTAGATGAGACAGAGGAATCTTATACATATACTGGCATGCTTCGCAATAGTTCTGCCAGTGGTGGAGCCGGATTGCCTGCTAGAGGTTTTTTTCGCAGTGGCTCTGTGTTTCTAAGTTCCTGGCAGAAAGATACAACACTTACCAAGGCGGATACAACTTTCCAGAATCCTAAAGAAATATATAAGAGAAATGGGGAGCTTTTGGAGGTAGTATTTCTTTATTTCTAGTTGTTATTGGTTATCAAATGTTTTTTCCTTTCATTTGCAATATATTATGCTGATTATTGTAGTAAAAAGTCTTGGTTTTTACTCATCCAGAGATGGCATTTACTTTCTGAAAATATCTTTACAATTCTCATAATGCAATTTACAGTAGCTAAACCATATTTTTTGAGCAGGCATTGTGTATTAACTCTGTTGATCAAAGGCAAGCTGCACTTGCTAGCAACCATAAGGTCAGTCTCTGCACAAACAAACTCTAGCTCCAGTTCTGAAACATTTGATTCATTGGGCATTTGGTGAAAACTACCATTTATGTTTGTAAATTGTTCAACTTTGTCTCGATAATGTTTGGGTTCCGGCCAGTGGTTATATGATCAAATTTTTAAGATATCTCAGATATGGTAGTTTTGTGGTCGATTATAGATATATTTTAAATAGTACAGACACTTCCACATGGGCTTATTTTAATCATGACCATGCGCGACATTGTTATGTAGCCTGGCATGTCTAACAAAAGGTATGACTAACTTACCCCACAAAAACAAGGTACGAGTAAGCTGTCTGAGATTCATCCATTTTTTTGGATCATAGAGTTGCCAATTGAACAATGTACGTCCACAGAAAAAAGAAGTTTAAAGCGTGCTTCTTAGATCAATCTTGCGAAATCTGAAATTATTCCTATTGGTGAGGTGGGACATGTTCGAGACTTGGCTGGAATTTTGGGCTGTAGAGTATCCTCTCTACCTATCACTTATCTTGGCCTACCTTTGGGAGCCCGATTTAAAAGCATTCACATTTGGGATGATATTATTGAACGTTCGGAGAGAAGGTTGGCTAGGTGGAAGCGGTGTTATCTCTCTAAGGGAGGTAGAGTTACCTTGATCAAGTCCACTCTTGTTAATCTCCCGACTTACTTTTTGTCTCTTTTTCCTCTCCCTTCTTCCGTGGCTAGTGGATTGGAGAAACTTCATAGGGATTTCTTATGGGGGAGCGATGCAAATGTTCATAACTTTCATCTTTTCAAGTGGGATAAAGGGTGCTGCCCTATAAAGAATGGAGGGTTGGGTATTAGGAGGTTGGCCAATTTGAACACGACTTTGCTTGGGAAGTGGTTGTGGCGCTTTGCATTTAAGCATAATAGTTTGTGGAGGAGTGTTATTTTGGATAAATATAGGAGTGTGGAGGGTGGGTGGAGGACCATCCGGAGTGGCAGTTCTTACGGAGTTAGTCTATGGAGATACATTAGTAAAGGGTGGACCACCTTCAGCGAGAACATCCGTTTTGTGGTGGGTTGTGGTAGTAAAGTTCGTTTTTGGAGTGATCTTTGGTGCGGGGAGAGACCTTTGAGCCTTGTGTTCCCGCTTCTTTTTTATCTAGCCCGCCATAAAGATGCTACGGTGGCGGACTATTGGGATGGGAATTCCGGGGGGGGGGGGGGGGCTTGGAATATTCAGTTTGTCAGGGCGGCTAATGATTGGGAGTTGGAGATTTTCTTGTCCTTTTTCTCGTTTCTTTCTCCCATGGCCCCTCGAAGTGGGGTTGACAATAGGATTTGTTGGGTGGGGTCCAGATCTGGAAAATTCTCCGTCAAGTCGATGTATGAGATACTTTCTTGCAATCCTAGCTCCCGCTTTCCGTGGAGGCAGATTTGGAGGGGCCCGTTCCTATGAGAGTATCCTTTTTTGTGTGGGAGGCTGCCCATGGGTGAGTCTTGACTATCGACAATCTCAGAAGGAGGGGTTTATGTGTTCTTGATTGGTGCTTCCTATGTAGAAACTGTGGAGAATCGGTGAATCATATCCTCATCCATTGTACGGTTGCTAGGGAGCTTTGGTCTCATGTGTTTTGCATTATGAACTATTGCTGGGTTATTCTGTCTAGGGTGATTGAAGTGTTGTGTGGTTGGAGGAGGAAGTTTATTGACCCATTCGCTTCAGTTGTATGGAAGATGATTCCTTCGTGCATTTGGTGGGTTATTTGGCGGGAGCGGAATGATAGATGTTTCAATGACACTTTTTCATCTCTTGTAGGGCTGAAGGGCAAGTTGATGATTTCTCTGTTTTTGTGGTCTAATGTTATTCTAGGCTATCCTTTCTCGGATTTTTCTGACTTCATTAGCTTTTTAGCTTGTATGGCTTAGGTGGTTCAGTATAGCTCTTGTGTATTGTCACCTTTCTTCGTTTTTAATAAAGTTTTCCTTATCAAAAATAGTACATTTGCATTTGCATGATTCGCTTGGAACTTTTGACATATACAAAGTCAAGAAATTTTCACAATCTGCTACGTCTTCTTATGTCTTTGCAAAATGTACTTTTAGAAAATGAATTTTCGTCTATGGCCTGGATGGATGGTTTTATCTAGTTTTTCCAATGTTACACGTTAGATATTATTTTAGTGTTTGTCATAACCTGGATGCCTCTCAAAAGATATTAATTATATAATGCATTATATTTCCCTGGATTTATGTATTAGCTGCCATCACGGAAGTGTCATCGAATCCTGATCCTAATATTTTTGTTTTGCTACTCTCTTGCTCCAATATTCAGCTTTTTTTTCTTTCTAGGTGCTCTGATATTCAGCTTAAGGCTGTGTACAACTGTCTTAATTATCATTGACATGAGCATGCTGGTGATGCTAAAGTTTCATGGGGGAAAGAACTTGTAAAATGTCTCCTAGTGATGTTAGTAAATTATTTGTCGTGAAAATTACCAATTCCATCCAAAGCAGAAATCTGGGCCAGTGTTTGTTAGCTTGCTTTCTGCTGCAGTAAAACCTTACAAAACTGGGCATTCGTTTTTGTAGCGGCTTTTGCATAATTATATGTTAGCCTTTACATATTCCTTAGTCCAACATGGAATGTTAAATTCGAAACAAGAACGTAATGTCAAACTCTGTCTGAATCAGGGCATAATATTCTTCAATTGGGAAGGTGGGGATGTCTGTCAGTGATCATTCAGGCTATATCTGGTCAGTAGCTGATTGGCCACAAAATGGGTGGGCTGGTTCTGAATCAACCCCAGCTCCAACATGTGTATCTCCTTGTGTTGGTCTAGGGAGCAATAAAGAGGCACATCTGGGGTTGGGTGGAGCCACTGTTGGTGTTGGGTCTTTGGTACAGCCTGGCAGGAACTTGACAGGTGGTGGAGCATTTGGAGTTCCAGGATATGCTGGTATTGGTGCCTCTGGCTTAGGTTGGGAGATTCAACAGGACTTTGAGGAGTTTGATGATGCACCTCCTACCGTTGAGAAAATAAGCACAATGGCTTTCTCAAGTCACCCTTCTAGGCCTTTCTTCTTGGTGGGTTCTAGCAATACACAGATCTACTTATGGGAGGTGAGAAACTTCAATATCACATGGTGTAACAATAGCTCTTTTTCTCTGTGACATTAGTTTGACTTTGGTGAGTGTACTGCTTGGAATATTCTTGTAGCTTTTGTGTAACGAAGGGCAGTTCTTTCAAGTTCTACTTCTCATCAAACTAGGAAAAAAACGTCAGGATCTTCTCTAAAAGTCGGATGAAAGATATTTCCTTTTCATTATGAAGCACTCTATTCTTGATTGAGTGTGTGGAAGATGATTGTGCCGTTGGCCATAACAAGAGGATTTTTGGGTCAATTGGAGCTTATGCATCTTTTTTGCTGTGTATTAAATTCATAACGTAAAACACTACAATCATCTCAAAATGCATTTGGCCTTTGAGGTTTTGTATGATTGATTCCTCTCTCAAGAGCGAGACAAGCAAAAGCACCAGACTTGACTCCAGGGAAATAAATTTTGCATGCTGAAGCTTTTCTGTATATCGCCCTAGCCACTACTCTGTTCTGCTTCCTTCTCTCTTCTGTGGTTTCTATACTCCCTAGAGTCACCAGCAAAAAGCTGTTGGGAAAGATGTAAAAGTTTGAAGGAATACTAATACAACAAATGGACGTTAGATGTTTCAATGATGCTCTCAAGCAAAGTAAAATGGTATATAAAATAAATAAAAGCAACAACGATTGTGAATTGTTTGCATATGACATGGTGCCTTTATGACTTAAGATTGGTGTGGGTTGTAATAAGTGCAGTTCGGAAAAGATAAAGCTACTGCGACTTATGGAGTTCTGCCTGCTGCAAATGTTCCCCCACCATATGCTCTTGCATCAATATCAGCTTTGCAGTTCGACTTCTGTGGACACATATTTGCTACTTCTGCTTTAGATGGAACAGTATGCACATGGCAGCTGGAGGTTGGAGGGAGGAGTAACATTCGTCCAACAGAATCATCTCTCTGCTTCAATAGCAATGCATCGTATGTATTGAAATCCTACAAGTTCTTTGAGCACTACTGGTCAAAATTCTCTGCATATTGGCCATGTTTGGGAAATCGGTGGAAGATTTAGGGATTTCTTAAACATTAATTTGACTTGCTTGCGAATAATTTGTTCAGGTCTCCAGATTTGAGTGAAGTAATTTCCTCTATGTTCTGGTGGATGTTTGTTCGCTTTAGAGTTGCTGTTCTTATGCATTGGTTTTTCAATGGTAGCAAAAACTGTAAACAACAGAAGAAAGTACATGGATAAGAACTGATAGACCATCAGTATTGTAGTTTTCTCTCGCTTATTCAGGGTTTCTTACTTTCAGAATTCATTTATCACAAGTTCATTTTGTTTGATTTTTTTGTAGTTCTGCGGAACCTTTTTCTGTTATTGAAATGCGATATATGGGTTTCTTTGTCCCTCTAATTGGTACTAAATCTACAGAGAACTTTTGTAGGGATGACACTTATGTTTCTAGTGGATCAATCATTGCTGCGGCTGGAAATAGCTCCAATGGTGCTAATGTGGTTATATGGGATACATTGGCTCCACCTTCTATCTCTCGGGCGTCCATTAGCTGTCATGAAGGTTTTTCTTAGTTTTGAATTGCACTCACTAAAATTGGTTGCATGTTACTATGTTTGGCTCCCCAATTCTATAGATCTTACTGGATTATGTAGGAATATTAGAATTACTTTGGGAAAAAAATGTAGAGATATTCAAAATAGGGAAAAACATATAAATTCTTTAATTGATTTTAGTCGCTAGTTAATCTTGAGAGTAAGGTGATCTCTTGGTATTGACACAAGAAAATCATCCAACAGTGAGACGTGTTAATTATGATGACGGCTAGGAGTAATATGAAAATTGAACTTAACTAATCAACAAATTGGCTAGGAATCTTTTAATTACCTCTTTCTCCATTTTAGTTTCAAATAGAATTGATTCTATACTGCAGGAAAGATGATCAAGGAATACATTAGAGATGAATAAACTTTGCACCTCCAACTATGGGAGTCTTGACACTTTGCACCAATCTATTATTTTTGTCACATTGCACCCACCAATTACTAATTTCAAACATTTTGCACTCTCCGTTAAAATTTTCCGTTAATTTGAAAGGAAAATGATTTTTTGGCGCTTGAAATGAAAATTTTATTTCGTAATTTTTTCAAGTGATGCTTTTATGAGGGTAAAATCGTAATTTTTTACGCTAAAAAATCTATTTCTGTCAAAATTGACGGAAAATTTTAACAGAGGGTGTAAAGTGTCTGAAATCAATAATTGGTGGGTGCAATATGACAAAAATAATAATTGGGTTGCAAAGTGTTAAGACCCCTTGGAGGGGGTGCAGCGTATATTTATCCCAATACATTACATTCTTGGCAAGTGTCATCAGTACAAGTTTTTAGAACTTAAAATCACAAACCATATGCATCCAGTTCATCAACACCCTGCCCCTTCCTGACCCCAAATATTTCTTTAGCTGGACTTGCCGTATTTATTGTCTTGAAGACTGCTATACGGCTGTGGTTAAATTAGTTAACCTGTGTGTTTAATCAGTAGCTTTTATTTTCTGTTGTGGAACCAATCATGTCCCCTTTTCTTGTGAAGGTGGTGCTCGCTCCCTTTCGGTGTTTGACAATGACATTGGAAGTGGTTCTGTTTCTCCTCTTATTGTGACTGGTGGTAAAGGTGGTGATGTTGGAGTGCATGACTTCCGGTACATTGCTACTGGTAGGACTAAAAGGAACAGGCACACTGATAGTGGTGAACAAGGCATTAATCCATCTTCAAGTTCGGAGATGCGGACAGATGTTACTAAGAATGTTGGGGACCAGAATCGGAATGGGATGCTTTGTTATATACCAAAGGCTCACTTAGGTACAGCGCTGTTCATTTTAATGTGATTAGTAATGAATGATTCTTTGATCTAATTTTATTTTGATGAAATGGTCCAAAGGGAGTATCACCAAAATCTCTACCATCCCAAATACTAGTCTGTTCTTAACGGGAAGCAAAGATGGAGACGTTAAACTTTGGGATGCCAAAAGAGCTGCATTGGTATATCACTGGTCGAAGTTGCATGAAAGACATTCCTTTTTGCAACCAAACTCCAGAGGCTTTGGTGGAGTTTTCCGGGTATTATTTTGCTCTTGCAATCATGTCAAGCTTATCACATATTAACGTAGAAAAAAAAATTAGTATCACCTATATATCTTTTAGTTGTATACCAGTTCTAAAGCAAAGTATATTCGAATGTAACAGGCTGCTGTCACAGATATACAAGTTTTTTCACATGGTTTTCTTACATGTGGTGGAGATGGTACTGTAAAGATGGTTGAGTTTTAAGTAATAGCAACATGGGAGCTAAGGAACTTTACACCAAGGATACGTATGTGCTCATGGGGAACCACTATTGCAGAATGAGAATCTGCGAACTTCGAATTCCAGAGAAATGGTGACAGGGGAAGGTTGGGTGGAATTTTCTATCTTGCTTCTGATGGTGCTTATTATTATAGTCTCTTTGGAAATGTACGCTTTTACTATTCATCTTTCAAAAGACTTGCTATGAGACCCTCGAATGCACCAACCCAACCTTTGGTTTCTTCCATCGGTTAGTGGAGGGAATATATCATTTTGGTTATGCCTTTGATGTCTTATAAATGTTTTTGGCGTTGCTAGAAGCAGTAAAAATGAAGTCCATTCTGCGAAGTTTATGTAATCCTTTAGGCACCCAACAAAAATTCTCTTTCCTGTTACGTGACCCAGCTAGAAGGAACTTATCCCAAAAGTTGCCAGACAGAAAGGAACAATATCAGGCTGGGATGAAGGCTTTTTTGTTGAATATTGCGTATCTGCTCATCATTTGCTCACCAAGCTAAGCCGCAGCATCCGGAGTTCCAAATTTATAGTTAATGTTCTCCACTAACTTTCTGCAGTGTGTATATGTAAGAAGAAACATAACAACTTGCCTTTCTGTGGTCCAGATCTGTTTGATCCTGTAGGAGTTGAGCGAAAATGCTCATAAAGCAGTAGTTAACAGATGAATTATTGGCTTCCTCTTGTTCGAGTTCACTATTTACCAGTCATCCTTGCTGACAAAGTAGTAGATGTAATTTTGTTTTTCCCTTTCCATGAGGGGTCACAGTTGATGAGTTCCGCATTGGATGAATGGTTAAATAAATGGGTTGAGCCGCAGGCATCTAAGTTGAGCATGGGCCTCTCCTAGAATGTCCTATATTTTCAATTCACTAAAAAAGCATCTGTTGAAATAGTCAAGTGTGCGATGATTTGGCGGTAATCATGCACTTACTGAATATGTATCCTTACAAATGCCTTGTGCCCTTCAAATCCAAAAATAGGCCCGCATTTACGAGGGAAAAAATTATGGACTCCCCAAATCAATCATTGGATCTTCGGATATATGTGTCATGTTAGTTTCTTATATTTTTCAGGATTTAAATAAATTTCCGAACATATTTAGAATTCAAACATAAATATCAATATATTTTATATAATCTCCAAGAACTTTTTACTTTTTTATTCAACATAAATTCTCTCTCTATACTGTTTCACGTAACTTCAATATTTTTTTATTAAATAATTACATCAAATCATTTCTCTCTCTATCTTACACAAACATCAATAAAATACTATTCAACATAAATATTCATAATTTTTTTAAAGTCCTATATTTTTATTCAAACCGAATATATCCTGATCTAGATCTTTCAATTAATCTCTCCATTCATCAATAAATGGAGTATAAATATACTTTCGGGCTGTGCAAATCTGGAGTAAGAAATCTTATTTTGAAAGACGTTTATTTGGCTTGTCTCGTCACAGCAGAAAGCGAGAGAGAGAGAGAGATTCTATGGGCATCTAACTTGCATTTAAAACAAGAAAGCAATAAAGCAATATCATACGCTAAAAGGGCAGGAAGAGGGTTAGGAAAGTCAAAAAGAAATCCATCCAAATGCCCACAGTGTGCTCTTTCGCGGCTTCTTTCATTGAAATCAAATCCACCAAACCGGATTCTTCTCCAACTTATTTCATTAGGCACTACCTAACCACTCATCTCAGCTATATATATTACCTGTGGGTGGGTGCTTGCTTGCTTTGATTCCTGCTCTGACCAATAAAATCTAGTAAATAAAAAGAGACCGATCCACAGACAAGAAATGTTTAGAATCAAAAATACTTTTTTTGGGATAAGAATATAACCAGATGATTCCTATAAGGCGACACGACACGACACTGCAAGTCTGCAAATGCCTAGGAGAAGCAGAAATGGTGGTCTGATTCCAGATTAGGACGATGGATTTTCCTAGGTGGAATAGATATTAGAGATTCTGAGAAGATAATAAAAAGAGTCTTCAGGAAGTTGGTGGACCATCTCTCCACCTTTTCTTGTTTCAACGAAACGGAGATAAAAACCCTCTCAATTCTCCCTATATAAAACGACCCCACCTTGCCCAAATGGAGGGCCCCCAGAATTTCGAGACTTTTCACAGGATCAAGAAATTCGGATTGCCAAGACGCCGTCGTATATACTCCCTTCTTTCTCTTTCTCTTTCTCCTTCTCCATGTATTTAAAAAGCTTTTCCGTGCAAACCGACAGGAGAGAATGAAATGATCACTGCAGAGACGAAAGGAAAGTCGAAGCCAAGGCCTTCTACGATATGCGTCAGCTTCTCCCTTCGTCCTAGATTCCCTTCTGCTTCTCACTCTGGAATAGGTGCTTTTTTTGCACGTTGTTTCTTCAGACTCATCCGGATCGATGCCTACCCGCTTACCTAATCCAATTTAACCACACTTACTTTCTCTTGGTTTGTTCTCTGTTTGTTTTTTTCCGTCTTTCTTTTATTCGTTTCTTGTCTTCTGTTTTCGTATGTGCGTAATTGTAGACCTTTTATCGCTCAGTGACTTTATGGTGTTGTTTTAGTTTATGAGGTTGTTGCATTCGTTCTTTCAGCTTCTCTGTTTGATTGGGTCGTTGGGGTGTTCGACTTTTGGATGACATCCTGATCCAGTCCTGTGTATCAGTTTTACATGGGGGTTGTTTGTTTTGGGGTCTAATTCTTTGTAGTTAGTGAAATTTTTCTTAACACAAGGATCGGATTTTTTTTCTGTCAATTTGGATTTCTTTGAAGGAAAATTTTTGGTCTTTGCTTTTTTTTCACTTCCCAATATATTTGACTTCGAGTTTTATCTTCTGCTCATGCTTGGAAGGGCAATATGGGATGCGCTTGGTGGCAGCTTAAGTCGATATAGCTTTTATTGAACTTTTATCTTCGATGAACTTTAATATTGAAGCTTATTATAACCTTTTTTATCATTTTGCGATTTATGCAAATTTTGAGCCATCTTACATAGTATGATGATTCGTTAAGGAAGAAAGTGTCGTGCTTTCCGTGCATAAGACTGAAGGGCTCCTTGCCAATAGAGATGTAATTTGAATTCAAACCATTCGAAAGGTCACTAACAGAAAACATAGAAGTCATTTAAGTTCATAACAGGATCTATGATCATCCGGTTACTGAAAGGTTGCATTGGAATTTCTTATTACGAGAGGGTTAGGTTTATTGGATATTTTTTCCTAGGAAATTCAATTCTCTTTCACTATATCTGATGGTTTGGTCAAACTCTTTGATATCGTTTTTTTCTTTCACGCATACAATATACCCCATTTGATTGTCAAATTCCTCGAGGCTCATTTCTTTTCAGGAAAAAAGTTGTTTAGTCCTATTTTGAGCTATTTTATTTAATTACTTCTCAGCTAATATTGTGGAATGTGAATGCTCATCCCTTTTGTCTCTTGATATCCTTTGATTATTTTACAGATAGGCTTTACACTAAATTCTATTACCATTTTAGTCTTGTTGATGAAGTAAAGATGATGAATTACTGGGAAGCATGAAGCAGGATTGGGTTTTTCTGTTGCATTGAAATATTTATCAAGTACTAGATCATATAGGTGAATCATAGAGAACTGGAGAAAGATCAAGGGATTTAAAGAGCAATTCATTCTGGTGTGGTCTGACACAATTCTCAACTTATGAGCT
Source organism: Myrica gale (assembly GCA_963930655.1). NCBI lineage: Eukaryota > Viridiplantae > Streptophyta > Magnoliopsida > Fagales > Myricaceae > Myrica > Myrica gale. The sequence goes on from OZ005599.1 coordinate 16,334,532, forward strand.
GAATACTATTTTTTCTTTACCTTTTCATTTAAGTTAAAACCTCATCTTAAACGTAGAGAAGTAGGATCATTTCTTTCACCAACAACTGACAACAGATATTCTGGTGCAAGCTTTTTCCTGATTATGTTAGGTTAACAAGTAACTCTGAACTCTGTTCTTATCCTGGAGGAGCTTTTTATGTGTTTTGTAGATGTAGGCAATGCATTCAATTCGAACTTCTGTTTACCGATTACTAACAAATTCTAGTTTTATGCAGTAAAATGTGTCATAGAATAAAAGAGTGATGGCAGCAGCAGAGGCAAGAGCAGCATGGCAGCGAGCAGTTAATCGGTGCTTTGTCCAAGAAGATGCCAAACGAGCTCCCAAGTTAGCTTGCTGCCAGTCATCATCTTCAACATCCAACCAGGTTGATGTTGAACCTCCCAGTAAAGCAGATGGGCAAGATCATCCTGCATTAGGTTTCAGGTCTAAAAGGAGCCCTTTGTTTTCCAATCTACCCCCTGACACAAGATGGTGGCTCCAATTGCAACCAAGCAATGTGTACCAAAAGGGTTTAACGCGTGAACAGCCAAATGCGTTGGAGGCCGAGGTGGAAACCTCAAGTGCTTGCACTGTAAATTCAACAACTAAGTTTGATGAGGTTCACCCTCAAAAAGAGAACGATATCCATGTCTATAATCATAAGACCTGTGAGTCTTCCCTTGATAAGCAATATGGTCTCTCTGCTGTTTGTATGAATCTAGCTCCTGAACTCAGAAAGCAAGAGGTTAAGGCTCTATACAGTAAAAACATCAAGGAATGTCTTGAACTAATGGATTTGAAGGAAACATGTGAACCTGTGGATATGGATCCTGCGGGCGTTCGAGTATCCAAGCAAGCCCATGAGTTTTGTTTAGATCCAGAATCTCCATGGGTTGGAGGTTGTAAAACTGAGCCGTGGTGGAGAACCACAGATAAAGATGAATTGGCCTTCTTGGTCTTAAGGAAGTCACTTGATCATATTGAGAATTGTGATCTTCCTCCACCTCAGAAAATGTATGTTAGGAGACCCCCGTATACTAATAATGGGTGCTTGGACCATGATGAAGCGTCGTCACTCTCTTTTGATTGGAAGGCACAAACTGGTGGTATTTCCAGTAGGTCTCGTGCACAGGAGGGTCCCGATTCTGGAAAAATACATGGAAATGAAGGGGCATCATCTGAAGAAGGGTGTTCCCAATATGATTCTAACAAGTCCTTCAGGTATTAATGTAGATTACAATCATTTTACTTTGGGATGAGGTCATCTGGTTGTTTCTGCTGATTATATATGCGTATCAAAAGTTTTATTACATTGATTTGGTTAATTTTGCTTTGGTTAATTAGATGTGTGTGTGTGTGTATTTTCGTATACGGTAGCTTAGATTCTTGCTGGGACTTGCAATTTAAAAGCAGTTATACTACAAACAACAAGGATACAAAGATGCCTCAAAATCCTGAAGGTGATCAGGGGAAAGGCCAGCTGATGGAAGCACTCCGCCATTCTCAAACACGTGCAAGGGAAGCTGAGAAAGCCGCAAAGCAGGCTTATGCTGAGAAGGAGCACATTCTTAAGCTCTTCTTCAAACAAACCTCACAACTTTTTGCCTATAGGCAGTGGTTCCAGCTGCTGCAGCTAGAAACCCTTTATATCCAGATTAAGAACAACGACCAGTCAATTTCCACTCTATTCCCTGTGGTCCTTCCATGGATGTCTTTCGAAGGTGGGAAACAGCAAAAGAGTGGACAGAAGGCTACCAAGGGGAAACGAGTCAAGCTAAGGCGACCACAACATGATATCAAAAAGTATGCCATTGCTTTTGCATTGGGGTTGGGTCTTGTTGGTGCTGGCTTGCTCCTGGGATGGACTGTAGGGTGGATGTTACCTTTCTAGTGTAAAGAGTTTTGACCAAAACCCTCCTCCTTGTGAAGATTGATTTACAAGGGGAAGTAGCAGATTTAAAGTTATTGTATATGCATGTATCTTCGTATCTCCCTAGGTTACCTAATGTAAACTCTCTGTTGTACATTGTGTGCAGAATTGTGAAGAGATACGTCTATGTATTGGAGCAAAAATGGACAGGAACATGTCATCAGAAATTTGGTTCTATGTAGTGTTCTAGGTGTAGTTCCCCTTAACCAAATTTGGTATTTTCTTGTTTTTTTTTCTTTCTTTTTGGAGGGCGTGGTTGTCAATGACCGTGGCAAAAAGAATCAGAGGCAAGTCTTTGGATGCAAACCCCATGTTGTTTCACATTTGACGGTGGGTTTCCGTAATGGCGAGGCAGATAACGCTTTTTTTTTTTTTGGCCTAAGCAAACTTCATTGAAATAAAGAGCCGGGGAATAGATCCCAAGTACAAAGTCTCCTCACGGAGGATCAAAGTATTGGGAAGAAGAGTGTCTATTGATGAATTGCTGGTGTAATTTTACACGGAATTACGGGGACATTAAAACACTAACACCTTGCATACGAATGGGAGAAGCTGCCCGACAAAAGTTGCTTTGGGAATGAGTCCGTGAAGACTGCCTTAGGAACTAAACTACACTAGATGGGCATAATAGTAATGTCAGGCAAGAACGAATATTCTACAAAATATTTTAAAAGTAAAAAAAAAATCTCAATCAAGATACTAAAAAAATTCAAAATAAACTTAAAACATTTTTTCACAAATTTTAACATTTTTCCACAAACTAATACAATTAAAAAAAATTCTATCAAAACATCACTCCCTACACTTTTTTTTTCACGTAACTATAATATTTTTTTCATTAATTTTTTTTTTTGCCTGCATTAGGTGAGAGAAGCTCTCCCTTCTCTCTAGATTCTTCTTTCTTTCTTTTCGTGCTTTCTCTAGTTGTTGTCATGGTTCTTGTTTGCGGGTTGTATTGCTTCTAGTATTATGATGGGTTTAGATAGGTGGTCCCGTGTAGAAGCCAAGTCCTTTCAGGTGTCTGTTGATGTTAGGGGAGTTGTTAGATGGTCGGAGTGGAGTCGCAAGTCTCAGAGTGCCATTTCGATGGGGAGATTAGGGGCTGCATGGTTAGTTACTCTAGCCAGCCAGCTTTTGGGAGTTGATGCTGCTCAGGATGTCGTGTTGCGATTCAACGAAGGCTCTAGGGTGTTCCTGGCTCAACGACGTGCTAATAAGTCCGGAAGATTTGTTGTAGTGATGGAGTTTGGAGAAGGACATCGGAAAGGGGTGATCATGGTCCCTGAAGGTCGGGAGGGGGCTGGTTGGCTGGCTATGGCAGCAAGTTTCCAGGGGGTGGTCGATCATTTTGGGCCGGTAGGGGGTCAGTTGGGGTCGACGGCTGTTCCGGTCAGAGAAGGCTGGTCCTATGCCGATTCGGTGAAGCTTGGTTTGCCGGAGATGAAGGCTGGGGAAGTGGGGGATCTGAGTAGGTTCACGGAGGGTGTGGGTAGGCAGCAGCTGCATCTGACGCAGGGCTGTAATTCGCCGCAGCACGCAGTCCCAATTGAGGAAGGTGTGCTTCCCCAAGCTGCTGGCAACATTTATTGAGTCTGCAGGCTGAGGTGGCTTGGGTGATGGGGCGGGTTAAAACCAAGTTGCAAATCTCGGAGCAGCCCAAGTTGCAAATCTCGGCACCCTTTAAATGCTGCGTATGTGGTTTCACGCTGGTGGCCCAGCAATCTCAGCAATCCATGGAGCAGGCCCAATGTCTTGGTGAGGAAGCCCCGGTCCAACATCTTATAACGGTGAAGGCCAAGTGTCTGGGTGATGTCGTGGGTGATGAGGTCCAAAGTGCTGGGGCGGGCTCAGGTCCTGGACAGTTGGGGGTGGGCCTTTCCGTGGGTTGTGGGTCGGGTCAACCTTCTGAGCTGTTTTCCCAACCAGCACCCGAGAGAAGCATCGATGTCGCGACGTCCTCCTCGCCTGGGCTGGACGTCGTCGGCCAGAGACTTGTCGGTGATGCCGCGAGTGTCTCGGTGACGGGAGTCTCGTCTCCGGCGATGGAGGTGGCTATCGCCGGCGACTCGGAAGCGCGTGTTGTCGCGCCTGTCTCCAATCCCTTGGACGTGCTGGCCTCGTCGACCTGGTCCGTGGTGGCTGGGTGTGGTTCCGGCGACTCGCCGGTGCTGGATCTGTCCTTTGTTGCTGAGGATGTTCCTGCCCGTGTCTCTTTGGAGGGGGGTCATGTTCAGGGGTGTCCTGGGCCTCTCTCTGGTGGCTTGAAGGGGGGAAGGGTCCCGGGGGTTGTCTGGTGGTGAGAGCTCTCAACCAACTCCCGTGGGTGTGAGCTCTGGAGTGAGGTCTTCGAGGGGAGATTCTCCGGCGTGGATCCTGGACATGGTTTCCTCTGTGGGTAAGATGGTTGGGGTGTCCTGTGGTGGTCAAGAGGAAAAGATGAGGGAGCTATTTGAAGCTTTGGAACGTGATTGGAAGCTGGTTCATTCGAAATCTTCAAGAAAATTAGGGGGAAGATGATCAGAGAGCTGAAGGGTTTGAAGTCCTCTGTTAATTATGACGGGTCATCCTCATCCGCTAGGAAGCTTGTGACCTTTGGTGCGGAATGTTAGGGGTCCTGTGTACAGGAGTGGGGGGGTTTTCTGGGGGGGTGAGTTTTATAGACCCAAGGGTCACGGGAGGGTGGGTCTTGTAGACCAGACGGGTGGGTGGGTTTTGGTTTCCTCAGTATTTTCTCTTGTACTGTTGTATTCCCGTTGTGTTTTGGTGGGTGGGTTGGGGGTTTTTTGATAATTAATAAAACTGTCTTAATTATCAAAAAAAAAAATATTTTTTCATTAAAAAATTTCATCAAAGTATCTCTGATGCTGGACCACTTATGAGCGATGGGCAGCTGTCGAGCCTTCTCATTGCTAATGGACTTGCTTTGCTAGATAATGGGGAGTTAATTGTTGCTATAATTCTCTGTTCGCAAAGTTCGTATTAGGAGTTTTTATACGAGATGTGTTCTGTACATCCTAGCATTAGGAGTCGATAGGCAATGCGAGCGTACGGCGAAAAAGAAGCGTGGACCACATGGGCCTCTGGACTCTGGGAAGAGGGTCGCTTTCAATTAAGCCAACTCTCCTTAGCAAACGCTACACGACGCCGTCTACAGGACCCTCTGCAATCAAGACATGACCCGTCGAAAAGCGAGGTTCTTACTTCTTTTACTGGCCAATTCTTATCTGGGTAGAGCCTAGTTTACTTATGGGCTTAATTGTTGATACGAATAAGTGACATATGCAATGATTCACATAGTTTAGTCAAAGCAATTCTACCTTCTGTCAGGAAATGCGGCTAGCTCCAAAAAATCAATAAAGAACTCGCCACTAGCTCCAATGGTGAATGGTCAGGAGACACCGGATTCAGGAAAGAGTAGAAGAGAGAGGACAGGACGTTCTCTAGGGAAATGTTTTGGTCCAGGACGCTAGGGTGTTACTTGTGTTCTCACTCCTGTGGTAAGGCTGTTAAAATCCAGTAGCAGTGATATTATGATAATAATTCCGCCACCACTAGATAGTTTTGTTTTAAATATTTGTCACAGCTATCACCGTTGTTAAGTGCGGTAACCACGGTGACAGTTTTAGTCGTTGAGATTCGCTGATTACTAGCATTTATATTTGGTCATTTTTAATTTTTTATTGGTTTAAACCTATATTAATAAAATTTAAAATCAATAAAATTAGAGAACATATTAAAAGATAGCACGAAAAATTTAAAGTAATAAAATCTATAATCAATACAATAAGAGAAGAAAGAGGATAAACATTTATTGAGATTGATAATAAATACCTTATAGGGGCGAAAATTGAGATTGAATGACTAATTATTTGTACGCTACTTTTTTAAAATCTATTTATTGTTTGTATGCAATCATTAAAATCTATTTACTTGCATAATTGAGATTGATAAGACCTGTAAGGGGTGAAATTTGAATAGTTCATGTCAACAATCAACTTCTATCAGCTCTAAAGTTTTGATCTAATCAACTTTTCGTAATGAATGTCAATCTAAGCAAGAGGTCCTTACAAAAAAATAGGAAAAAAAAAAAAGAGAAGTCTTTTGAGTAGATCCCATTATACAACATTAGTTCCCATATTATAACTCCATTGGCACGTCTTAATTTTTTATTAAAAAAATTAAAACCCATTTTTACCGGTACCTACCCAACCAGTGTCGGGGAACACTGGGAACCGGTAAAACCACTAGATTTTTTTAGAAGTAGCCCCCAATACTGGTACCGATGTGGCCAAGAACTGGGTTTCTGGTACCCGTGTAGGCACCGATGGCGAGGGAACAGGTGAACAACCCTACTTCTAAGCCACTTCTTACATACGTGTCACATCACAGGAACTTTAGGATAAAACACAAGCCAATGACACTTAGACTAATGTCAGATTAGCCTGCCCTGTTTGCATTTAGGTATATTTAAAAAAAATTTGGTCATATGGGTACTATTAAAGTTTTATGAGTTTTGTAAAAAAAAATAATAAAAATTTTGAATTATGTTTGAGAAATTGTAACACCTTTTCTTGTTTGATCCACTATTTTAATATAGTTTTTTTATGTATCATATTTAATAGCGTTTTTATATATCAGTAGTTTTATATAAGATGTGCTAATGTAAGTAGCAGGATGGCAGGGCAGGTATGAAAATGCCCAGGGAAAAGTCTCGGGTTAGTCGAGTTAACTGCTCGGGGAATTCTAGGGTTGTCTGGGGTGATGCCTTTGAATGGGCGGACTAGACCCATTGGGCTGGTCGAGTCTGCACACCTCGGGTAATTCCAGGGCTGTCTGGGGCGATGCCCTGGTCTGGGCGGGCTGGATCCCGCGAGTCTGAGCCCTGGACCCCGAGAGTGCTTGGGGACAGGCCTAGCAGGAGAACCCAATAATTTTGTGATTTAGGTGCTCTTTTTTGCACATGACGTACTTGTTTTTTTTTATCTTTTTCTACGCGTCTTAACATTGCGGTGTGCATTAAATGTCTTCTTACCATATTTTACCTAACCACTTAGATGGGGCTTTGACATTGGCGAATAATTTAATGTGCTGCTTGTTAAGAGATACGTGAGATTTGAGAAGTGTAGGTGGCTGCTTGTGACTGACTATATCATGATTTTCTACAGACTCTAGAACTCTAGCTTAGGGTGTGTAGATTGGTCAGGGGGAATTCACCAAGGAGTTATGTTCGGTTTATATTGTCAGCAAAGATTTACTCGGCTAAAACTGATAACGACATTAGGAGAGAAACTTCATTTGACTAAAAGAGAAAGAGAGAGAAGTGACGTGAAACACCTAGTGATCAAAGAGATTGACCAAAGGATAAGAGGAGGAAGAGACCAAAGAAAAGAGAGGAGATTACGAGAAGTTGGGAAAAAGTTAGATATTTCGGCCTGCACTTTTCTTCCCATCAGCTTTTGTCTTTTCTTTTCCTAACATGGTGTCTTGCTATTTTTAGGTGTCTTAATCCTTCAAGAAAACAGTACAACAACCAACTAAGGTAAGGGTATAGAGTTTGTCTTAAATAGGGGTATTGGGCATGTTCGGATTGTGCATGAAATGTGTGACTTTTGTCATGAGATGGGAAAAGACAAGTAACCCATTCGTATCACTGTGTTGGATTCAAACCAAATAAAAACATGAGCCAAAAGACTTTGGGGACCACCTGGGGCCAGATCTTTTGAGAGAAAAGGGATATATGTCGTGAAGCTTTTGTTTATAGATGCCCGGGACAGATTGTGTTTTAAATGCTGAGAAAGTTTTGTTATTGAATACCCAGGGGAAAACTCTTCTACGCTTTTATTCCGCTGACAGGGTGACGATATTGATCACAAAGGAGGATAGTGCAAGCCACCACTGAAAGGAGTGGTTGGTATCTCTGGCGTTAACAATATACGCTTGGCAGGATCCTGGTGTCGGGGCACGGGACAGTCCCAGAGGAGGGACGCACAACCCAGACTTTAGGGGTTAAACAGAGAGACAAAAGGACACTTCTGATGACCGGAAAGAAAGAAAGAAATGAAAAGTAGGAAGGAAAGTGAAATGATCGGATAACAGATGCAGCATTCCTGCATTGCATCGATCATACCGTGTTAATATGCTTATGGTTATCAATGCTTAATTCTTATAATTGACATGCTATTATAATTGTTCATAACATGTTCCCTTTTCCCCCCTTACTGAGTCAGTAAGACTCATCCCTTTATTTGATTTTCTTGTATGTACTACTATGGTTGCAGGCCCTGGACGTATCAGATGTTGACCTTTATGAGTGAGGAGTTTTTGGATGTTGACTCATACATCCTAGTGATGACGATTTTGACGTTTGTTACGGACTCGTTTGAGGTTTATATGGGGTACAAGTCTCAATGGTACCTTAAGGACCCTTCGACAATCTCATTTCCCTTAGTTGAGGATTTCGAGCTAGTTGATTTTGACTCGACTCTTTTGTATGACGTCCCTACTCCACCGGTGCCGCCGATAGAGGATATCGAGGAAAATGAAATTATTGACCTAACCTTCGACACAGAGTCGAGGGTTGATTAGATATCAGTTGTAGTCATTTTGTTTTATTTTGGGTAGTTAATGTACATTATGTTGCAATTAGGGTTGTTCAACCCCGGTGTAGGTGTCGGTTTTGGACAAAACCGGTACCTACACCGGATATGCCGGTTTTTAAAAAATGACACCTACACCGTTAAGGGCAAAAACCGGCCCTTAGCGGTGGCGGTTTTAATGGTGGCGGTTTCCCGTAATCCTATATTCATATTGAGCTAATTTTTTAACATATTACGCACATAGAAAATATAAACTCTACACTAATACAATCCAATCCAAACTAATATAATCCAATCCAATCAAAATCAATAATACAATCTAAAATAATACAATCCAATCCAAAATGAATAATCTAATCCAAACTAATCTAATCCAATCCAAAATCAATAATCCAACTAGTTCAAGGCAAGAAAAACAAACTCTATATGCATAGTTGCAAAAACAAATATAATATCTAATATGGAAAACAAAACCGAAACCAAAACATCAATGTCGTGTCTAACATAACCAAAAGGTCCAACATAGTTACATACTTACATAACTCAACAGTTAACATGGAAACAACAGTTAATCCAACACCTAAAGAGAATCTAAAAAGAGAAGGTGACTGCTAATGAAGTTCAACCAATTACATCAACCTACATTTGAGAAAGCAATCACCAAAATACATCGAGATGGGTAAGTGGTAACTCCTCCAAAATCTCTATTCGCTCTTCGTCCCTAAGATGGGTAACTCTACAAAATACATTTAAATACACCAAGTTATAATTTATAGAAATGAAAATATTATTCAAAATAATAAACTAACAAAAGTTGAAATGAAATTACCCGAGTCAAGTGTATAAGTGTATAAATCTTCTGTCATATCGGAGGTCATGTCATCCTCCTCCTCCACAATAGGATCGCATCTCATCCAATTTTGAGCACAAATGAGACATTCTGCAGTTCTTGGGGCCAAGGAACTTCGAAAGGGATCCAAGACTCGACCTCCAATGCTAAATACTGACTCAGAAGATACAGTGGTAATGAGAATTGCCAACACGTCACGAGCTATGCGGGCAAGGATAGGATACTTAAACGAGTTAAGCCTCAACCAAAGTAAAATTTCAAATGAAGGAGACTTTGATTCCAGTGACTCTGATAAATATCTATCCACCTCAGATTTGGGGTCTGAAATTTGACTAACAGTCCTTATATGGTCAAACTCATCCCAATCCTCATTATCATCCAAAGTCACACTATCACCAACCTCACCAACACTATCATGGCAGTCACTGTTGTATTCCCCAAACAATCGTTCTAAAGTAGCCTTCACATTCAATATCATAGCTTTGCCTTTCACATCTCCCAATACTTTTTTAAACCAATAATTCAGCACAACCATCTTGTTTCTCGGATCAAGCACCGCTGCAACAAATAGAAGTCTGTTCACTGTCATCAAATCACCCCAATACTTGTCGTACTTCGTTCTCATGCGGGATGACATCTCCTTAAGCAAAGTGTCATTGCTAGAAGCATACTTGTCCAACTGCCTATGTATCTTAGCCAATTTCTTCAAGTAGACATTAGCTGTAGACACATTTGATCCTGACATTCTCACTGTTACTTCATAAAATAACTTCAAGAACTTTACAAAGTGGCTGATGTGTTCCCAATCATCGAGTGTGGGGGGCCTAATCCTCTCCTCTCATGCCCCTCTTCGCCCAAATACAACATAAAGTGTCCGTCCTCTGATAAAATCAACTCGAATGCCTCATGATATTTTTCAGCCACATCCAACATCAAATAAGTTGAGTTCCAACGAGTGCTAACATCAAGAGTCAAAAATTTCCCAAATCCAATCTCTTTAATCTGCACACATTTTTTAAACGTGTCTAACCTTTGGGGTGATGACTTAACATACTTAACCATATTTTGAACCCTAGCAACTGACTTGTCAACATCTTTCAACCCTTCAGACACAATCAAATTCAAAATATGTGCACAACATCTCAAGTGTAGGAATTCATGACCACAAACAATCCTCCCTACATCTAGAGTATCTTTTTGCAACTATCTTCTCTTTAAATGGTCAATGACAGTGTCGTTAGAGGAGGCATTGTCAACTGTTATTGTAAGGATCCTTTGTATCCCCCAATCATTCATACAATCTTCTAGTTCCTTAGCAATACTAACACCCTTATGATCTTGCACCCTCTTAAAAGACAAAATTCTCTTCTGCAAGGTCCAATTAACATCGATGAAGTGTCCAATGACACACATATAATTGAAATTTTGAATCGATGTCCAAGTGTCTGTGGTAAAACACACTCTATACCCATTTGTTCGAATCAGATGCTTCAACTTATCTTTCTCCTTCAAATATAATTTCATGCAAAGCCTCATAATTGTTATCCTAGATGGCATCTTAAGTCTAGGCTCCAGATAATGAATTAAATTCCTAAATCCTTGTTCTGAACCACAATAAAAGGCATCTCATCAATAATTATCATCCTAGCAATAAGATCTTTAATAATTTTCTCACAAAACTTAGGAGTCACCCCCATTGTCCCAACATCAGACCCCGTTGACTTCTCAGCATCGTGGGTTAGGAACATTTTCCCAATATCTAACTGACCCCCCTTTGTCCTTTTGAAAAATAGACAAATGTTGTGATGTCCCCTTAACCCCAATGTCCCATTCTTGTGATGAGCCATAAAATCTTTTTTACAATAATTGCATTTTACTTTAGGTGGATCAGATTCAGGTACCTTGGTATAGTGCAGCCATACATCAGAAGGGTTCGAGTTCTTCCTCTTTTTGGTTTGAGGTCGTGGTGGTCGTCCACTTGTATCACCTCCAGTCATTGTCCCAATTGTCTCTGAATCTGGTGTGGACCCAACAACTGGACATGACACCAAGGGTGACAATGACAAACCAGTACCACTACCACATGTGGTTGCATCTGACTTTGAATGTGGAGTGTCAGTGTCCATCTGTAAATAAAAATTACTGAAAAATATTAAATATTGGACAAAGAACTATTCACATCCATCTACTAAAGTGACTATATATGTGGAATCAAGGTAATGCAGGGTCAATGATGTTTAAATAAACAAGCTATTGTAGACTTAGAACTCAGTGTAAGTGCGTGTAATATAAATTACCACTTTAAGCTGCTAACATAGTGAGCAATCCAAAAGAAAAACCTCCTCCTTTAAGTAGGATCCAAACAGTTGGATGATCAGAATTCAAAAGCAATCTTGATAGTTTGAATGAATGACCTGCTGAAAGAGTCGTAACTTAAACCTACAGCCTCACGTTCACATGGGTATAAGAGCACACAATTAAGTTTGAGTAAAGTACATGTTAATTGCATTTTTGAAATTACTGGTGCCTTCAAGTTTTATTAAAAACCTTCACTTATGATGGAAGAATACTGTGGTTACATCCAAAACCAGACAGAACTCTCAAAAACAAAAGAAAAGACCCAAAGGACCCCCCCAAAAAAGAAGCAAACCAACAACAAAATTAACGTACCTAAAATCTAATATTAGCAAAACACAGTTTATCAAGACAAAGAACATCAAGACCCATGTATTGTACCTTCTGACCACCAACGCATAACTTGATAAACCTCGCTGCCACCAAAGTTGACATTCCTTCCTAAAGTCTCTTCCTTAACTAATAAATATACCTTCATATTACCTTCACTCAAATATATGAACCGAAAATTAAACTAAGGGAGAATCACTCTTTATATACCTGGTATTGGCCGATAATTTTATCTATAGACACCAGACGTCATATTACATAAAAAGATTCAAATCCTATACTAAATTTATCTACTAGAGAGCTTTCTAAGTGGCATATTGATGTATTAAGTACGAAAGTGCTCCGTATAGGGACTACTCAATTCAACTGCTCGCTATAGTGTATCGTACTATTTAAGCAATTTCTATTACTTTTGGTCGAGTGAAAGTTCTTTGCACTTATTCAGGCCATTCCAAAGTCGTAGTTCCATAGACCTCTAAATGAACCTGATTAGCTGCTCTAGAACATGTTTTTATAAATCCTTTTTCTTTCTTTGGTTTCTAATCTCGTTCCTTTGATGCTCAACTAGCCACAACCAGCATGCTTTTTTGGAAATATTTCTCACACCCAGCTCTTCAAACAATAAGATTGCATTTCTTCAAACAATAAGATCTAAAAGTCATTGTCCTCTCACACGAATCACACCAAACGTAACACACCAAAAGCATGTTTAAAAGGCATCAACAAGGCAACAAACCCGAGTGCCCACTGCCCAGATCTAAAAGTCATCAACAACCTGAGCAACAAACCCAACTAAATTAAAGGCAGCACACAAAGCTAACTTGGGTCCTGGGCCATTGCTACTGTGCGCCGAACGACAGGAGAAGGAGGGCCGGAAGGGAAGAGGAAGACAGGACTGGGCACTCGGACGGCGACTCGACAGTGGGCAGGGGGCAGGGGCACTCCGTCAGTGACTCGGCAGTGGCAGGGGCACGTCGGCGACTCGGCAGTGGGCACTGGCAGGGGCTTAGATTTTAGAGTTAGGGCTGGGAAATTGGGAATGGCCGAATGAGATTCGGGAGGAGCGGCACAGTTCACTTCAAATGCTACAAAACGCGCGTTTCACATTCACCGTTCACAACTTCACGTTACGTTACGTTTTGTTTTTGTTTTTGTTTTTAAAATAAACCCAGTTTCCCGGTTCTGGGTAACCCGGGAACCGGGATTACAACCCGGTGCCGGTTCCGGCTGTGCCACCGGATTTTCCCGGTGGCACTGAACACCCCTAGTTGCAATCTGTTATTGAAGGACGAAAAATTGTAGACAACTTCCACTTTTATACTTACTTTCTTTTACTGTTGTATCCTCGTGAAGGATTTTGTTCTTTGTAAATATGCTAGTGAAAAAAATAAATTGTATCTATAAGCTTCCTATTATCATGGGTCTTCATTAAGCTGCAAGCTACCCTTTCACCTCAATACGAGATTGTTTTTAAAAATATATATTTTTTAGTCCACCTATTTAATAGATTAAGTCATTTTATTATCCGTCTTTAATACAGTGTGACCTATTTGTTAAATCCATGAAACTATTTTTTTTCTTTCCTTATTATACTTATCTCTTTTTCATGAAAACATTTTCACTAAGCTTTTTCAAAGCTAGTTATCAGGTCTTCATAGGATTTATTCGTGTAGTAATCTCCGCTTGTGTGCATTCTATTACTATATGAGAGACTAGGGGGTAAGTACTAGCACGAGGCGTGACATAAATGTTAACATTATTTGGAGTTTTATGGAAGTTGGCCAAAAAGCAAGATATAGATTGATTTGAGTACTTTGTTATTTTTATTGCGAAGCAAATAGATGATTTTACTAGTAAAAAATGATGATTTTAAAATTATTATTATTTTTTAAATTTCAGAATTAAAGTAGAAAGAGAAAAAAAATATTGTGAACTTCATGTTTGGCGTGAAAACCTACAAAGTAAAAAAATTTGAGACAAAAATTCATATATTAAAACTAGGGCTGAACAGAACCGAACCGCAGACCGAACCGGAAAACCAGACCGGATTTGCGGTCCAGTCTTAATTTTAAAAATACGGTCCGGTTCGGTCTGGTCTATACATTTTTGAAATGCGGTCCGGACCGGACCGCATTTCATAATTTTTTTATTTTTTAAAAAATATTACCGCACTGCGCAGTGCAAAGCCTGCACTTCGCAGTGCGGCTCTGCTACGCAGAGCTCTGCGCTGCGCCTGCGAAATTTTTTAAATTTTTTTTTAAAAAAAAAGAATTTAAATCCGGTCTGGACCACTTAAGTGGTCCAGACCGGACCGCATTTCTTAAAACCGGACCGAACCACATATAAGTGGTCCGGTCCTTTAATATTGGAGGATAAAAAATGCGGTCCGTTTCAATTAGGGGTGAAAACCGGAAATGCGGTCCGGACCGCATTTCTGGTTTTCACCCCTAATTGAAACAGCTATTGATAACATCCCAAACATATATTTGTTTAGTGTGTAAAATTGGACGGATGAACTTGTTTAACTAATAACTATCAACGAAAACAAATCCGAACGATTTAGATTCTAGTTTTGCAATTCAAACCGTGATTTAAAACCAGGTTCTTCCACGGGCGTTTGGCAGGTTTAACTGCTACAGTTACAAGACCATTTGTTTCATGCAGATTGGATATGACTTGTACTCCAAAAACTATTCCGGCGTCTTTATCTGCTCGTTGACAAGGGACGACGTCCACCAATGTCTTCCCTTCACCATTGTACAAAACAAAAGTATCAGTCGTCTCATTGAAACTGTTGATGGTATCCGTTGGGTATAAGGATGCACCCTCCTCTCTCCTCCCTCTTCTTTCTCACTGTCGTTGATGCAGAACCAAAATTGCTCTGCTGCTGAAGAAATCCTGCTGCTTCGTTATTCATGGATGGCACAAACTGCGTCGGCTGGCTGTTAGTCTCTTTAACCCTTACTTGTGATGCATCATCATGTTAGAATTATGTGCCCTCGATAACCAAAATTGATTAATCCGGTCCTAATATCTCATATGGAATATAGTGTGATGGAAGGAATTAATTGTATGTAAAAGGGGCATATTTGCAATAAACTTAAATTTCAGTGGTCAATTACAATATGTTGATGGACTTGATTTTAATTAGTAGAAGCTCTAATTGTATTAGAAGAAGAGTTCTTCAGTGTTATCCTACGACTTGAATTTGAGATCCCTAAGGATCCTATGTCTCATGCTCTTTCTAGGGTTTTCCAAGGCCTATAAATATAATTGTTATATTCAAGAGGTTGGTCATCAGAACCTATTAGGGAAATCCCAAAAATGAGAGAGTGACATAAATCCCTTAGGAGGCAACACATCTGAGTTGTTGTTCTGAATTGCTGGAACTTTGGATTGGATCGTAAAGCGGCTTAAGGTTTGTAGATTCCTAAATTCCCGTGTCAGGTATTGAATCAAATCCGAAATTGTAATCATAAATCCTGGATGATGTTTTGTTGAAAACATGTTGTTTGTTTATAGTTTAATTCCGCATATAAACTATCACATCAGCTGTGCCTTCACCACCGCCACCTGTGGTCATAAACCGAGAGAAAATTCGCTCTGATTCTGTGCTGAAAGGACGGTTGAAAATTTGTTCGCAGAATTCTCGGTCAACGATGCTTGCAAAGTACGAGCTTGGTGCCGACTGGTACCGAGTCAAGCTGGAGTTCGCCTGGTTTTGGTTTTGGTGATGTTGGTGTTGATGATCATGAAAATTTTGATGGTGTCGCTGAAGATCTGACTCCATTTGCTTATCTCCGCTTTATCTCTACTCTCAGTTTTCTCCCATAAAAAAGCTTGAAGTTGAAGTTAAGGAAAGTAGTTCACTTTTTGAAGATTTCAATATGAACCTTTAGATTAAATCAAAACAAAAGCTTAGGACTCTCACAAACCACCAATAAGAACAAAGATTGGCCCTGTTTCCTTTTATAACAAAGAGTATTTCCCAGAAGATTTTTTTGGAAAATTTTCTGCTGACTCACGTGGATCTAACACAAAATACCAAGCCCAGATCAATATATTGTACTTGGACTGAGAACACATTGCTATCGAAAAGAAACAAAAGAGAAAGCAGAGAGTCAAGATAGCAAAGTTGCTAAATTTTTCTCCTCAGAAACACAAACCACCATCAAATATGACACCAAGCTAGTTTTCCATTTGTGAATCTAAACCCCTCAGCTCAAGAAAACATTAACAGCCAAAGCAATCACTGAAAGCAAGGAAAAAAAAACCGAAAATCAGATGGGAACACAGCATAAGGAGAAAAACCAACTTCTTTTTCTCTCTTTCAAAATAATTCTCTCTCTAAAATTGCTGCTGGGACTGGAGGACGTGGTTATGGTGGCGATGGCAGGGAGTGAAGAGAGAGGAACTGAGAACTACAGAAAACATTTCTTACCACTTCTGTGACTTCAGCCAATGAGGAGTAAACAGAGAACTGAGACCTAGGAAAGGAGACCTTGGGGACCGTTGCACGTCAAGGAGAGAGAGAGGAGGGAAGAGGAATGACTCAATGAGGAAGGACAAGGGAAGGAGTGAATTATCGAACATACCACAACAACCATCCCAACCCATCTATGTACAGTGGCTTCAAGAGGATTATTGCAAGGTTCCGACACTGGCGTTCTACACGGACACACATGTGGCAGACAATTTATTGCAGGTGCTCGGGATGTGCGAGGTCGACGACCACATTGTTTAACTTTAAAGTGCAGTAGGTAGCGTGTATGTGCTGGCAGGCTACGGGGAGAGGGCTCTAGTTTTGGTGGGCGAGGGTCCAACTTCTGAACCTGAACCAATACCAGGACCTTAAACCAGGGTTATGTTCGTGTTGAGTAAAAATGTAGGATTTTAGAGAAGTTGTGAATTTTTATATTGAATAGTGTTTTATTGGTGTTTGTGTAAAGTGGAGAGAGAAATGATTTGATGTAATTGTTTAATAAAAAAGTATTGAAGTTATGTGAAAAAATATAGAGAGAGAAAATTTATGTTGAATAAAAAATTAAAAAAAGTGTTGGAGATTGTGTAAAATGTATTGGTTTTTGTGTTTGAATTCTGAATATGTTTGGTGGTAGATTTGTGAATATACTTAGAATCCTGAAAAAATCTTGAAAACGAACATTACCTGGTGATGTTCGTTTTGAGAAAAAAATGTAGGATTTTAGAGAAGTTGTGAATTTTTATGTTGAATAGTGTTTTATTGGTGTTTGTGTAAAGTGGAGAGAGAAATGATTTGATGTAATTGTTTAATAAAAAGTATTGGAGTTATGTGAAAAAGTATAGAGAGAGAAAATTTATGTTGAATAAAAAATTAAAAAATTGTTGGAGATTGTGTAAAATGTATTGGTTTTTGTGTTTGAATTCTGAATATGTTCGGTGGTAGAATTGTGAATATACTTAGAATCCTGAAAAATGGTGAAAACGAACATACCCAAAAACTGAATCGGTTGCCAAACAAGCCCTACTGGTTCGGATTTCTAATCGGGCCGTGAACTCTTTGGTACACTGCAGACCCAACCGTCACAGCCCAGGTCATTATCCCGGGGCAGCGGTAAAATCCCAGATCCAATATCCATTTCGTCGCACATCAAACGAACGTATTGTGTTGGACGGGAGACTGTACAGAATCAGGCCTTGGTAATTGTCCCGAATTGTGTTAAAATAGATGCTAAAACTGAGATTAATTTTGTTTTTACACACTACATGGACCAATTTTTACGAACTTTGTCTTTTTGTCAAAATTATACCACAGAGACTGATGGTATAATTAAGCATAGAAAAACAAAAAAACGCCAAGAACGAACAGAACAAGTCCAAGATGCCGGTGATGGAGAAGCTGAAGATTTTCGTGGTGCAGGAGCCAGTGGTTGCAGCTTCTTGTCTCATCACTGGCGTTGCTACTTGGCTCTTTCGAACCTTAAACCGTATCTGATTTTGGGTCTGCCTCTAATTATTTCATGTTTTTTGTCCGAAGTTTGATCTCGTGCTTAGTTGCTAACTAATTTATTTCGGTTATTGATCATTGGATTGGAGAACTATGTCGAACTTTTGCAGTTTCATGCATTGACAAAATTGTGTTAATTTTTTTTTGGTGGGGGGGGGGGGGGAGGGGAGGGCACAATCAGGAATTCTCATTGATTGAGTAGGCCATTACTGCGACTACAGGCAGATTTTTGGGTTTCTCATGTCAGATTCATTGGGTGGAATCGTCGGGATGAGTTTTTCGTGCTGGCTTAGCGTGTAGCTTAATTTTTGGTCGCTCCGCTTAGATTTTGCTACGAATTTGCTTTTGCTTTGGCTTTTCCCTGTAGTGACAAATGGACAATGGCAATGGTGTGTACGTGACTAGAAATCAGTCCATTGTGAATGGTTAAACCTTAAGGCTTAAGGCATGATTTGGTTGGGTCTTAGAAGGGCACAATGGCTTAAATTTTGCTTCGAATTTGCTTTTGCGTTTCCCTGCAGTGACAAATGGACAATGGCAATGGTGCGTTGGTGACTAGAAATCAGTCCATTGTGAATTGTTTAACCTTAGGGCATGGTTTGGTTGTGTCTTAGAGGGCTCAATGGCTTAGATTTTGCTTCGAATTTGCTTTTGCTTTTCCCTGTATGTAGTGACAAATGAACAATGGCAATGGTATGTACTTGATTAGAGATCAGTCCATTGTGAATGGTTAAACCTTAAGGCATGGTATAGTTGGGTCTTAGAAGGGATTAATGAATATTAGGAGCAATAGATGTCTTAAATTCTGCTCGAGAATATCTAGCATTTCAAACGGTGAGCAGCAAGTAGCGGATTGTAGCTAATCCTGTTAAATGGAGTTTATTGATCTAAGATGGTATCACCCTACGCCACAGACTGAACGTCCATAAAAACATAGGTGGGATGGCAATTGAGTTGAAGAGGTCGCAAATGTTGCTCCTGGGCGTTCTGTTTCAGCTAAACCTTCAAAACATATTAAGAAAAAAATCGATCTGAAATATTGCTTATTGTAGAAGCAATAATGAATTGTCTGCTAGCAGCTGCAATGGAGATTCTTCTGTAGTGTGTTCATGGTGGCTCACCTAGTTTGATTCACACTTTGGGACATGCATTTGTACTTCATCAAGTTCGTAATGACCAGACGACGAGCTAGATTTGCTCTGGTTTTTAAGTTTTGATTTATATGATGAATTTCTCTATGACGTTATTGATGGAAAAGTTGACAATTCTTGACCTGGACTTGAGTGGCAATAACAGTTACACCGACCTGAGGATGACAATTCCATCTCTTAAGTCGTTGGTTAGTTTCTGTGGGAAAAAGAAATCTGAGATCGGGGTTCTCTATTTTTGTTTAACATCTGGAGCACAGGAAAGTAATAATAGAGTTTTTAGGGTCAGACATGACCTCAAGCAATGTTTTTTTTTTCCCTATGCTCCAGCAATGCTGGTTTGTGTTGGCCTTGCATGCCCAAAACTATTCAGGCTTAAGTAGCTATACCGTATCATGTTGCTTAATTGAATCCAATTATGCCAGTGAGTTCTGTATGGACCACTAATCACTAGTCTTCAGTATGATCATGTATGCCTGAGAAAACTATGTTCCATCTTGTGAATTTGGAATATAGCAAGATCATAATTGCTATTGCTACTGACATACAATTATATTCCGCTTATCAAAAAAAAGACACAATTATATTCCACTATTTAATTTGAATTTCTTTTCTTTGAGGTGGAAGTTTATAATAGCTGAAAGGAAGGCTGATTTGTACACTGTTCATTTCTGTCATGATTATTTATTCACTCTTCAAGAGAAGTCAATTCTGTCAATTGTTATCATGCATTTATGGGTTTTCCACAACCAATATTTGGTGGCTTTGAGGTTAATTTTGTGTAACAATATCAAGATACAAAAATATGGAGCACCCATTTCTCCTTGTCAGACATGTGATCTTAGAAGTGTTTCTCACGTAGCATTGCACCGGTTAAGTTTGACTCAACTTTATATATGGGAAAGTTTCTCAATCTATTCGAACCACAGTTCTAGCATTTTGATCGCTAACCATTTGGGAAAAACAAAAATAAATGTTCTATACAATGGACCTTGGAGGGGTAATCGACAGCTTTTTTATTTAAGCTCCTGCAAGTGATACAACCAGTTTCTCGTATTGTATTTTATGGAAGGACAATTGAAAGATTGAAGAAATGAATTCTCATGTTTTACTTTCTTTCAATTGCTTGTGAATCCAGAACAGTCGGGGAGCCTGCATCATACAAGCTGTTCAAAAATGTATCACTGTACGGAGAAAAATAAGTATGGAGGAGAAGCAGCCAAGCTATCCTTACAAGTAACCTAAATTAAGTTAGGCATCAACCCTCAACAGCTATTCAAGAACAAGATGAACTTGGATTCATCATGGAGGTGGGATTCAGAATCCGTTGTTATCTAACGACTGGAATTCATCAGTAATGATCCGTATATATACCACAAAAGACATCTATATTGAGATTCGATTCTCTAATTCCGCAAACAACAAACAAACAAACTAACTAAATTC
Organism: Myrica gale; assembly: GCA_963930655.1. Taxonomy (NCBI): domain Eukaryota; kingdom Viridiplantae; phylum Streptophyta; class Magnoliopsida; order Fagales; family Myricaceae; genus Myrica; species Myrica gale. The sequence continues at coordinate 16,355,194 of OZ005599.1, forward strand.
ATTAATTCAACCACAAATAAATAAAGTTTGGAAATTTTACATTTTCCCAACCTTTCTTTGCAACCAAATGGTGTAGCAATAAGAGAAAGTGCTCACCTCCGTCACATAAGGTATTTTGAGTGAGTGACGAAATTGGATCATCGTTATAAATATGTGTTTTAAGTCTTTAGGGATGAAACAATATGTTGTCACGGAAGACGTATTTTAGCTACAAAATTAGGTTCATAGCGCATAAATTGGTTGCTAAAGGGAAAATTTCTTGAAGTGAGGTCATCGGTTTACGGTTGTGCATTGACGGTGTCAGTGGCAGTTTATGCCCCCACCGGCATAGGCACTGCCCATGCTAGTGTTAGGGTTGCACAAAATTGGATCGCAGATCGGACCGGACCACAAACCCGGACTGGACCAGATTTGCAAACCCGGCTAAATCCGGTCTGGTCCAGATCTTTTGGGAACCGATCTGGACTGGACCAGATCAGACCGGATTATATTAAAAAAACAAAAAAAAACCTAACTAATATTATGCAGCGCGTTTTAATGAACTCCAGACTTTAGTCCACGACTGCCCTCCCCCTTCCGGCCTTCCCTGAATCCCTTCGAAGTCCTGAACCCCCCTCTTGGCCTCCCCTGACCCCTCTTCGAAGCCTCCTCCAAGTCCCGGCCTCCCCGGTGTCGCCCACTCCCCACTACCCAGCGCAACCAACCCATAGCCTGAACCCCCCCTCAACGCAGCCCACTCCCCACCGCAGCCAAACAGCCAAAACTACAGCCCGAACCCCCACTCGCCCACTCCACAGCGCTGCCCAACCACATCACAGCCCACGACCCAACCTCTCTTCTCCTTTTTGGTAAGGATTTTGACATGATGACTTTAAGCCTTTACCGTTCCTCACTGATTGGGTTAATGGGTTCCAAAAATTGGTAATTTGGTACTATATAGTGTGTAGTGTGTTATGCGTATTGAATTCAATGAATTGGCTTTCTGTGTTCTATGTATTGGAGAATGAAGATGCTTTTGAATTGGCTTTGTGTGTTGAACGTATAGGAGCATTTCGAAAGGTTTTATTATATCAAGTAGTATATATTAGATGAATTCAACTTTTATTTTGTTTGATAAGCTATTAGATGAGATCAAATGTTGGTATTTAAACAGTTAAGTCAATATGTAATCCAAGCAAAGCTAATTTAATTTAAGGAAAATTGTCATTTTAGTCCTTGGGTTTTACCCCCTTTTATTTTTTTATCTTTTGGTTTATTTTTTTTTCAAATTTCAGTCCTTAAGTTTACATGTTTTGACGAAATGGCTTTTCCGTCAGGGATTTGTTTGTTTTCCTAACGGAAGGGCCACATTAGCTGACAATTCAGCAGCTGATGTGGTAAGAGAAATTGACATTTTAGTCCATGAATTTTATCTCCTTTTATTTTTTAGTCCTTGTGTTTAATTTTTTTTCAAATTTTAGTCCTTTGGTGTACATTTTTTGACGAAATGGCCCTTCCATTAGGGATCCATCTATTTCCCTAATGGAAATGCCACATTAGCTAACAACTTGGCGTATGAATTAGGCCTAGTAGGTCCTTGATTTTCTTTGTAAAATACGGTCATACTTCCATACCATGAGGGTATATGCGAAAATCAAACCAATCAAAGAATCCACATGTTTTCTACAATTCAATAGAACACATCATGTCTCAGTTTTGATGCTTTGAATAAATAACATATACTAAAATTTGAACAGTGAAGGGCCATTTTCATCAAAAAATGTGAACCCAAGTTTTAAAATTTGAAAAAATTAAACCCAAAGACTAAAAAATAAAAGGGCGTAAACCTCAAGGACTAAAATGTCAATTTCTCTTACCACATCAGCTGTTGAGTTGTCAGCTGATGTGACCTTTCCGTTAGGGAAACAGATGGATCCCTGACAGAAGAGCCATTTCATCAAAAAATGTAAACTCAAGGACTACAATTTGAAACAATTAAACCCAAGTACTAAAAAATAAAAGGGGATAAAATCCAAGGACTAAAATGCCGATTTCCCATAATTTAATGATAGAAAATTTAAATTCAAAATAAGTGTAACCTCTGTAGTAGAGGAAAAATGAAAAAATAATGCACAGATAGATGGTTAGTGTATTATGGGTATTGGAGAATGGAGATGCTTTTGAATTGAGTATTAATTGTTTTCTTCTTCTTCTTCTTCTTTCTTTCGGGCTTCTGTTAGCCTATGCATAGTATCTTCTCAAGAAAAAGTATACCACAAAATTACAAGCAATTAGCAAGGACATCAGCTAGTGTGCAAGGACTTCAACTATATTTAGTTGAATAACTTTATGTAGAGTAGATTAAGTATAAGAGTATTAAGAGGATGTGGATCATTTAAAGTGTATTTGACTTGATATTCATGCATTCATTAGTGTGCAAGCAGATTAGTCATATTTAGTTGAATAACATTATGCACAACAAATAATTTTCTACAATATATTTGACTTGATGGTTTTGCTTCAATGACATAGGGATCAAAAGCTATGTCTCGTTCTCGTAGTTGTTTGGATTGTTCTGTTGATGCTATGAGATTGAGTTTAGAGGATGTGGATATTATGGTTGAAGAGGAAGATGTTTCAGAAATCCCTCCACCAAGTAGTGAACCACCTAAACCAAAAAGAAAGAATCAATCTATGGTTTGGTCTCATTTTACAAAGAAATATGTTGGTGACCCACCACGCCCCAGGGCATTTTGCAACTATTGTGATGTTGATTATGTTGCGGATGAAAATACGAATGAGACGAAAAATTTGTTGGATCATCTTACTAAATGTAAGAAAAACCCCAATTAGCTACCCCTAAAACAAGACAAGAGACAAAAAAAAACTTTAGCATATGAGAAGGGAGTTGAGGGTATTGAGAACCCTAGTAATTTGGTGTTGGCAAAAAAAATTGACCATAATCATGCTATAACTCTTCTTTAAGCTTTGACAGAGTTTCTTATTGTTGATGAGCTCCCTTTTAGGATTGCAGAGTCTCCCAAATTTAGAAAGTTTGTATGGATGCTAGAGGCTAAATATCAAGTCCCATCTTGCGTGACAATTATTAGGACTTGTATTGACATTTTTAAGGATAAAAAAGAATGGTTGAAGTGTATGATTAGGGCTTGTGATAGTAGAGTTTGTCTTACCACTGATGTTTGGACTTCAATTCAGAATTTGAGCTATATGGTTGTCATTGCCCATTGGATTAACAAGGAGTGAAAATTGCAAAAAAGGGTGATAAACATCCGTTTTATTGATAATCACAAAGGAAACAAAATTGGGGCGCAAGTGGATGAGTGTTTACATGATTGGGGAATTGACAAGATTATGATCATCACAGATGATAACACTACTTCAAATGATACAATTATTGGTTACTTGAAGAGGCATCTTCGAAGTAATATATTGAATGGTCTTTATATTTCACATGAGATGTACGACGCATATTATGAATCTTGTCGTTGGTGATGGGTTGAAGATAAATGATGATGCAATTATTATGTTTTTTTTTCATTTTTTAGTACTATGCATAATTCTTTTATTAGAAATTCGTTATTTCTTACCTTTTTTGTGAGATGCAATTATGTATGTGCGGTCTTTTCCTGCAAGACTTTTCAAGTTTAATCAATGTGTTGAGAAGGAGATGATCAAATTTTTCAAGAGATTGTGCCTTGATGTCTTGACCTGTTAGAACTCTACTTATTTGATGTTGGATATTGCTAAGAAGTATGAGTTTGATTTTATAGAATGGAGAGTGGCGATGTTGATTATCTTCCTCATTTTACTGAAGGTGAGTGTGGGAAGAGGAACTTAGGACCTCCCACAAGAGAGGACTGAACAAAAATAAAGGTATTTTGCAAGTTTCTTGAACTCTTTTATGATGCTACGGTACAATTTTCTAGTTCTTTGTATGTTACTTCGAATTCATACTCCCATGGACTCTATGGGGTGCATTCTCATTTTTGTCTTTATTCACAAGGTACGAACACAAAATTGAAAGACATGATTGATATTATGATGGTTAAGTACCAAAAATATTGGGGGAGGAATGACAGATTAAATTTGTTGATATTTATTGCAAATGTGATTGATCCACGGTCTAAGTTACAAGTAGTAGGACAAATGGTGAGGTTGATGTTTGGTGGAATAAAGGGAGAGAAGTTGGTTACTAGTATAAGTGATTTGTTTTGTACATTATTTGATGAATATGCATTCGGGTCACCTCAGGCTCAGGTGCATTCATCTACTAGTAGTATACCTCCTCATCTTCCATTGGTTGTGGATTCTGGCAACAAGCTAACTTTATTTGAGGATTATTGGACCACGACTGTGTCGTTTGGAACATATTCATCAAGTCTCAGTGCAAACTTAGAAATTGATCGATATTTGGTTGATCACTTGTTGCTCTAGACAAGAATTTTGACATATTGAAAATGGTGGAAGGATAATGATTTACGACATCCCATCATTGCTGGGATTGCACGAGATGTATCGGTTATCTCTATCTTCAGTGTCTTCAGAGTCCGCTTTTAGTACGAGGGACATGTACTTGATCCGTTTCGGAGTTCATTAGCTCCAGCCACTGTGGAGGCCCTCGTTTGCACCTAAGATTGGTTGAGGCGTGTTGATGAAATGAAACCAATTAACATCAAAGAAATTTGGATTGTATCGAGAGTTATGACACGGATTCCGGTAAATAAAATGTGTTTGTAATTTTATTCTTTTTTATTTTCTCTATGCTTTACTTATATTTATTTGTTTTTAACATTTATTGACATCTAAACATGCAGAAATGGAAAGCAATGACACAACAGTAAGCGATCTTGGGACATCAACCACCAGCATGAAAATGAAAAAAAAAAGCTAAAAGAAAAAAATGATACCGGTCTGGACCACTTAAAGCGGTCCAGACCATTTATAAGTGGTCTTGTCCATCATTTCATGCCCGACCGAAAATCCGGTCCAAAAATCGGACCGTATTTTCGGTTTTACACCCTAGCAAATGTCCCCCAAAAGAGTGTCGACACTGGTACTGTTTAGCCGATAACCGGTGAGAGAGAGAGGGATCGGGGTGGTGGGCTAAACGCGCGAGAGAGGCACAATTGTGCCGTTTTTAAAAAATGAAAGGGGTAAAATCATAGTTAGTTATATAAATATGAGCAAAAATTAAATCGGTAACTCTAATTATCACTTCGACGATTTGAGACTTATAACTTTTGAAAATCATCAATTCTAGCCCGTCTAAATCATGCAAAATGACCGAAATGCCCCTTGAAGACTAAGTTTTTTTAAATAAATAAAAAATAAAGAAATAAATTAAAATAAAGAAATTATTGAAATATAATTTCAATAGTTTTATTTAAAAAATATTATTTTTTTAATGAATTTTTAAATAATTTTATCTTGGAGGGACATATTGCATGATTTTCCATCGGATTTAAAGCCTAATTTAAATGGGCTAGAATTGATGATTTTAAAAAATGATGAATTTCAAATCGTCGAATTGATAATTAGAGATACTAATTTGATTTTTGCTCATACAGATGAGCCTAGCTATAACTTTGCACCAAAATGAAAACGCTTTAAACAAAACAATGTCGTTTCTTATAAAATAAAATAACAAAAACGGTGGTGATGCAACTCGGGAATATTGGCAATCGGTAACGCTGGGCCGCAGTTACCTATACCCGTGAACAGTTCTGCACTGGTTATACTTAGGATGACCGGGGGTCTACCGTGCTTGTGTTGACTGGGGTAGTAAGGTGGATTTCGCAGATCATTCAGATGGTAAAAAGTCATTCCCCTCGGATTAATATTCTTAATTGTGTTCGCGTTTCAACGCGCTGTACATCTACAAAAGCACTAATCTTAATTGTTTACTTTTTGTCATGTCCCGGTCCTTCCAAGAGAAGATCAACGTCGTGTGATGCATAATTAGTTGAAAACCCAGTAAACAAGTTTTAGAGACAAGAAACGGATGACAGTTCTTTTTCGATAAAAGTTAGGGTCTTAATCTTAAAGTATTAATAGATTTTAAAGGATAACTGAGATATTGCCAATACATTAATGATAGAATTAGAGAGCTGAAATATTGCCAACACATTAATGAATGGAGAGAGGACTTAGATGTGTTTTATCTCTCTATTCATTAATGTGTTGGCAATATCCTAACCATCACTAGAACCTCTTAGGACGGTAAGATTACGACCCTAACTCGAAGCTTGAGACAGTTAGCCAGCTTCCTCCCTTCCCCCAAAAGATAAACTACTCGGAAACAAATAATGCACTACCCTGGGTGCGTTTGCACCAAAAATTTTACAAAATATTTCACTTACTCACAATAAAATACTACAATATAATCTCTCCCTTCCATAAAAAATATAAAAAATTACTTCTTTATTCACTTTTTCACAAAACCCAATACCAACGCTAAACCCAATACCAAAAATTTTTCAACACAAACATAACCCTGTCATACTAAAAACGAAAACCCATGTCGTAGAAATCAAAGCCCATCTAGAAGACCCGTTGTCCTACTTTTCAGAATTGAGAATTAATGGTACGTGCATTTTTTAACTTGGGCTTTCTGCGCCCGCTTTTCAAGCAATGTATGAGCACTATACGGTGTTTTTTTTCTATATTTTTTTTTTCTTTTTTTCTAGAAGCCAATCCCCTTCAACCGGCCCCATAATTTCTCTCTCAAAGCTTCTTATATATACGGGTAAATCTTCGCCTTCCTCTATCACCAAACCAGAAGCTACCAATATTACCAATAAGCTCTTCAAACACAAACTGTTCTTTGTTTACTCACCCCTTTGCTTTCACCGACTTGCTTCTCCTGCCATTCTTTCAGGAGATCAGTTATGGTGTTAAGCGCAGGTGTGTGAAGCGCAGTGAGGCAGCGGTGAGGATAAAGCCGCTGCCCATCCGACGGTCAAGATGCTGCCACCAAATAAATGAGACAAACCGGGTCCTTATCCTCACCGGTTTGATAGAAACCGGTGCTCAAAAAACCGGTTCCTTATTCATCCCGTTTATAGCTATCGGGATTGGGGGATTTTCGAATCCCCCCATTTGGAAACCCACCCCCCCGCTGCCCCACCCCCCGCTGCCGTTCCCCATTTGGAAACCCACCCTTTCTATTTAAATTCTAAGTTTTCTCTTATTTCTTCGTCTTGAACCGATTATGGTTTGTTTGTTTTTTTGGGTTGTTCTTCGCTGCAACAAGTCAGAGAGCACTATCTCAGAGACGACATCTACTGTGGAGCTCCAATCTGCAAAGTCTGCGACTCCTCCACTGCTCGCTTGAGTCCTTCCGCTTCCACCATTCTCATTGTCGACACCAATGTAGTTCTCAATCAGGTTCTTATCCATTTCCATTCCCCATGGAGTTTTACACTTTTTTATCTTAACAATACAATTCGAATTTCTCTCATTTTTTATGTCTTAAACTCTTTGATTGCAGATTGATTTGATTGAGAATCCGGCCATTGACGATGTCGTCATGCTATCAATTGTGCTGGAAGAGGTTAAGAACAAGAACATGGGGGTGTACAATAGAGTTAGAGCTTTATGCAGCAATTCCTTGAGTAGATTCTTTGTGTTTGCCAATGAGCACCATAAGTACGGTCTTTTTGCTTTATTGTATAGTTTCATCTATTCGGATGTTTGTGGTGCGAATCTGAAATGGGAGGCTTTTGGAAATGTGATCGTTGTTCATTTGGGTATATTATAGAGGCCTAGGAGAGTTGAAATATGTGCAAGGACTTCTAAGTTTCAAGAAAAAAAACTGAATTTTTTATAGTTGTTGGCTTCTCTTTTATGGTTCTCTTAGCTGATGCAATTCATTTCTTGACTTCCACATGGCTGTCCTGTGGTTTCTTTGAGTTTCTTTCATATTTTCTAGTGATGCTGTTGTCATTACTATTTGTAGTTTTCTACACTATCTGACAATTTTTTGCATTTTTCCTTGGTAGGGATACTTTTGTCAAGGAAATGAATAAAGAAAGTAAAAATGATCGTAATGACAGAGGTTTGCTCTTGGCACAATCGCAGAATTCTGAGAATTTACAATACGCTCTGCCTTTGTAGATGTTGCTTTATCTCTGTAAATCTTCCTCCTGTTTATACTTGCAGTGGAAAGAAGACCCTCATGTTGTTTTCAATGATAAAAATTTCCTTTTTCATACTATGGAGTCCTTCATACTTGAAACTTAAGTTTATAGGAATACAATTGTGAGTAAACCTAATTAGTATATTTGACTATTAAAATTCAATTTACAGTTTTTTCCTCCCCACTGATTCACATCTGTTTCTTCATTCCTCCCTCATGCAAATGACTACTGATTTCAATTTATTACCTTCCTCCTTTTGTTATGTATTTTTCTCCTAATTAGAGATCCCTTGTATTCTCCTTTTTATTTTACTTGGTGGTGCCATTTTCAAGAAAGTTGTATCTCAGATTGTAGCTTGTTTTAGGGTCCCATATAAGTTGGATGGATTATGAAGGAGTTGCATGAGTTCCAAGTCTTTTCGGTGATATTTACCAAGTAGAACTTGACTCTATAAGCCATGCAGGTAGCTTTGATTAGAAGTTCTATTACGCTTTTTCTAATATAATGCAGATATGGCTTGTGATCCCTGAAACATTACAAATGGTGTTAGACGGAAACTAGTAGTGCCATTTGGTGCTGAGGCATTTTGCCAAGCAGGACTATGAGGACATTTTAGAGGGATTTGAATGGGGAAGATTGTAATACTCTTGAATACTAAAGTCTCATGTTAGGTGAAAAAATTGTGAAGGCATTGTACAGGATGGGTGCAAGTGTCACAGGAGATGGGTATTAGGTGGAATTAAGCTTTCTCATGGACCAAAATATGCTCAATTGTAAATTCGACAGGTCTTTTTTGGACATATTTGCAGGAGTGGCTGGCGCTTTTTTGGGGGGGCGGGATGCATAGCTTTTTATCTTTTATTTTTATATGTTTTCAACTAAATAATTTAAACCAAATTTCGCATATCCAAATCTGCAATAGCAGAAATCAGTTAAAATTGAGGTTTTCTGCTCTTTTGATATTGATTTTCGCTGCAAAAATATTTCAGGCCAACTGCATAGATTCTACACAGCCTGCGGAGGCTGTATTTCAGAGTGAAGTGAACAAGTTAAAGCAGGATCAGTACAAACAAGAGTAGCAAACAGATCGTTGTGTCTTGTTGGTCTCGTTTTACAGATCGTGTCTTTTTGTTATGTTTTTGTTCTGTATAGTACAAACAAGAGTAGCAAACATGATTGTAGTTAATAGGTGATAGGTGAAACATGATACGCATGGTTGTAGTTAACAGGTGATAGGTGAAATTTTTCCTCAGTTCTTATGTTTATCAAAACTGATGACAGTTGGTAGTTTATCTTATTTGCACTGTAACATGATACGCATGGTTGTAGTTAATAATGACTACCTGCCATTTTCTTCTGGAAGATGTTAAGTTTACAGTGGTTTTGTCTCCTGGTGCAGGAATTTTCAGATTTGTGCTGAAGAATTGGGAGCTATTGTCGAGGGAGGAAAGAAGAGACATGGGATCGAGGGAGGAAAGAAGAGGGGAATATGAGAATTGATTCGAGAGAGATTTCAAATAATGATGCTTTGTATTGCAAATTGCACATTATTAAGATGCCAAACTTCATATACTCTGGGGTTGGGTTTTTTTGGGGTTGCTGAAATGTGTAAGATGTTAAACTTAGTATACTCTGTTTTTGTTGGTTTGACTGTGCTTGTCTGAAACTTGGGAATTAAACATCTGCATGATGTACACCAAACATCATAATATTCTCAGTTTAGGCTTGTTAATTTTGTTTTATATACACCAAACATCTGCATGATGCCCCTCAAGAGTCAAAAGCAACTCAAATTTATCAGCATCCCAGTATTTTATGAGGCGATCTTTCCCCACGCTAAACATGTAATGCGTATTGCGAACAAATTGCACTCCCATAACACTGCCATGGATACAACTCATTATAATTGTGTTCAACAAGACTAAAAGGAACATCTCTTTACATTTAAGTTCATCAAATTGAGGCACCTATCAGCATGAGCAAAAATGGACTTATGGCAATCACCAAAATCCAACCCCCAAATCTTCAAATTTTTGTCTGCAGAGCCAGTCACGATCAGATCGCCATCAGATGAGATATCCATGCATAGAACAGGTAACTTGTGACCATACAAGGATAGAAAAAATTTCAGTGAATCCTGAAAGAAAACCTGCAAAGGTTTTGTATACCAGCATCAGAAAAACAAAACTGACAAAACCAATATAGAAAGTCCACAAAAACAAGATACAATATTAATTTTTTTTAAATAAAATAAAATACAAAATTTTTTTCCCTGATCCATAACAGGTATTATTTTTTAAAAAATGCATAAAGTTGAGTTGATCCGACCTTCACTGTACAATCCAACAGTGCAACAACAATATATTTAGCATCAGGGCTTGCCGCAACCACAAGAACATCATCATTCATCTTCATAGTCCTCACATTTGTGACTGTTAGGCGCTTGGTATCCTGCAAAATGAATAGAACCAAGATAATCTTACTAACGTAACATACTTACATAGACTATGGTAATTACAGTTGATTTGTGATGGGCCTGTATCAACATGTCAGATAAACAATATGATTTAGGCAAGGAACTTGGGAATTAAATAGCCCTTTTCATGCTAAACCATATATCACAAAATAGATGAAGCAAACAATTATGTGCTATAGCTTGCAGAGAATGGTTCTGCTACAGATACAATCGTAATATATATACCACATTTATCATCATTCTAAGATAATGGTTCTGCTATCTCCAGACACATAAGACAATATATCAAATTCCAACAGAACAAATATCCCAAAATTAAACAACCTATTATAAACAAGTTGAAATAACAAAATAGAAATAATATGGACATAGAAATCATACGAACATACTGTATTGCTGCAAACACTGAAAAAACTAATCAGCCCAGATCCACAGTACATTAGTTCTTCCACTTGTAATTAAATAGAAAGAAAAAAACCCAAAACTAATAAACTATTCAATGTAAATATGCAAGATGATTGATGCCATCAACATGCCTTTTTTCCCTCTATAACCGCATTATACAACCTCGTGGTAGGACTGAGACCCAAAAATGAAATTTGGCCAAAAACTTCAGCACAATATTTTGCCAACCCTAATCTCAGCACCCCATTCGTCAGAGCTGTGGAATAAACAGAGTAAATTGCTCTATCAGAAAAACTATGATATGAGAAAGCAAACCCTGAAGATCCAAAGAAATTAACATTGAGGTGATGGCAAAAGATAAAGTGTGGATTCCATTCTAAAATAAGAACTTCAAAACTGACAATAGATTCACATTCATAAAAAAAAAACTGACAATAGATTCACACCTGTGCCATAGCAACACCAAAAAGAAGCATATTTTGTTCCCCATCCGTGCAAGCTTTTGGCCTTAGAAACTCCACGACCTTGTGGAAGCATGTAAATCATTACTCCAGGCTTTGTTCCTCTTTGAATGCTCAGCACCCCATTCGTCAAGGCACGCTCGTAATAATCTGCATATGCTATTTGCTCGAGTCGGGGAGGCTAGGGTTAGAAAAAATTTGGGGACAAGTCAGGGGAGGAAGGGGGAAGGAGATTAGTTGTACGTCGTTAGGAATGGGGGGAGGAAGAAGGGGCTGGATCGTTTCGAAAGGCTGGACCGGGTTACTAAAGTGGCTGGACCGGGTTTCTAACTTGGCTGGACCGGACATATCTCATTTATTCGGTGGCAGAAGCGGGACCGTCGGATGGGCTAAGGGGAGATCCTGACCCCAGCTCCACACCGCTTCATACCGATACGCTTCACATAATAACTCATCTCTTCTTTCAGTACCACCATGGTAGCTCAAGAACCTTATCAAGACCCAGCAGGAGAAAACAGTGACCTGCAAGATCCATATGAAGCAGAAGACGCTCTCTCTCTTTGTGATCTTCCTATCTACGGTGACACGTCCAACTGCGAGGAGTACGCCAAAGAAGAGCAAAGCTTGTCCTCCGACAATGACTTTGAGTTCTTAAGCGAGGACTTCACTGCATCTACTTGCTCAACAATAGCAAACAAGTACATCATCTTCTGCGGCAAACTCATCCCCTACAAAGAACTACCCGACACAGAAAAGGCACATAAACAGGAAAGCACCAATACAAAACAGAATCACAAGAAGAAGGGATTTTCCGATGGAAATCACTGTCTTTCAGCACGACAAAAAGCTCCTCAAAAAGGCCAAAGAAGAAGTAAAATAAGTACTCGAAGCTGCAAGAAGATAAGGATTCCAACAGCTTGGCACTACCTTCATCAAAAGAATATGGGTACGATGCTAAGAAGTGTGACTATTCCGTAGGGAAAGTGTCAATGCTGTCGGCTCCAGCGAAATCACGGTATTTGCTTATGTTTGGAATGACGACGAGGTTTCCCACAGATCAGATGGAACTGAGCGATATTGTAACAGCTCTCTGGTTTTGTAATAGATTTTTGATTGTATTTGTGGATTGTAATAAGAACAGAAGAATGAATCAAGGAAATTTCATTGATAACTAAGCCAAATTTGAGGTTTGGCTAACCTCCATAGAAGTAGAGAGAAAACAGGAAGAAGAGAGGGAATTCATCTAGATTCTTCGATGGATTTCTCCAGAAGGAACCCGTGCTCCTTACATACCCTTTCCCTAACAAACTAACTGATGCGTAAATGAAAATAGTCAAAATGCAAGTAAGAAAAATAGCTGGCCCATGACCAAACAAATGGACCCGTAATTGCAACTAAAATAAGCCACGTGAATGAGCAACCCACTGAGCAGCCCACTAAGCCCAACTCGTCATTCTCCAGCCCAGTCATCACTCAAGCCTTTAATCACTCAGCATTCTCCGACCTTTCTACTCGACATTCTCGACCTTTCTTTTTATTTCCCCCAGAACCCTAACTCCACTTCAGCTCTTATCTGGTCGTGTAACATAGCCCCTCTCTTCAAAGCACCTTGTCCACAAGGTGCGGAAATTTGAGACAAAGAGGCTCCAATGGTTCCCAAGTTGCATCTTCATGCTGCTATCCCACCCAGTGCACCAAAATCTCCGTGAAAGGCAGATTACCAATTCAACACATGTGCTGCTCCCAAAAACATGGGGTTCAGAACTAAAAGTTGCAGCTGAGTGTACCGAAGGCAGTGATGGCAGAGTAATACACCGGGTACTCAATTTCTTCTTCAGCTGTGAGATACTGAAGACCGAGTGCACTTGAGCTTCTGTTGGAAGGGGAACTTTGTATGCTTCATCGCCTATACTAGCAGTAATCTGGAAGGGCCCGTTGAATCGGGGAAAAAACTTCAAGATCCTCTGCTGGGACACAGAAGTTTGGAGATAGGGCTGCAAATAAAGGTATACCCACTCTCCAACCTCAAACTGTCGTTCAATTATGTGTAGATCTGTATAGTGTTTCCAATGATTCTGAGCTTTGAATAAATTTTCTTGTAATAATTGCATGGTTTGGTCACGAGAACTCAAAGCACTGTCAACAGCAGCCACTCGTGTTGTGCCAGCTTCATAAGGTAACAATGGTAGAGGTAACTTCCCAAACACTATTTCATATGGTGTTAGCTTGGGTGATGCATGGTAGTTAGTATTATAACACAATTCTGCTAAAGAAATCCATTGTGACCATCCTCTTGGTCGATCACCCACAAAACACCTCAAATCAATTTGAAGACATTTGTTAACACTCTCAGTCGGTCCCTCTGTTAGTGGATGATTTGTACTGTAGGAAAGTGTAAATCTCTGAGCTCGAAACAGCTCCTTCCAAAAAACACTAATAAACGTGGGGTCTCTATCATATATAATGGTCTCTGGCAGACCCTGTAATTTAAAGACACTGAACATAAAAATTGTAGCCACCTTATAAGCTGTGTAGGGAGAGTGATCATTCTTTATGTCAGATAATTCCCCACCTTCCATAAGTTGTGAGGAATTTATGCCCTGCAAAACAATCTTTTTGCCCTCCAAACTAAATTCCATAGATAGCTCTGCAAAATTCCACAATATCTGCCCCAAAGCCCTTAGCCAATACACCCCCAATACCATATCACAACCATCCAGGGTTAGAACATAAGTGTCAGTGATAAATGTATGACCTTGTATGGAAATATTCACATTTCCACTTTTCCCTTCACTGGTTAGCAGCTCACCATTAGCTACTTTCACTTTAATATCTTCTCTTTTTTCAGTCATTAACTGTCCTTTCCTTACTATAGATGGGTCCAAAAAATTATGTGTGCTCCCAGAGTCAATTAAAATCACCACATGTTGCCCTCCCACCTTTCCTATCACCCTCATAGTGTTAGGAGTAACTGAACTTGTCAAAGCATGTAGGGAAATTTCAGGGTTCACTTCTGCCATGGCTAACTCCTTCTCCTCTTCTTCGTATCCTGCTGCATCCTTTTAATTATCCTCTAATCCACCCGAATCCCAACCCTCCATTAAAAATAATTTTGGGTTTTTACACACATGTTTAGATGTCCATTTCTCATCACAATTGTAGCACAACCCTTTCTCCCTTCTTTCCTTCATCTGATATGGTGTTAGTTTCTGGATTGGGAAGGTCGTTTTTGTTGTTTGGTAGTTGGTGGTGGAGTGGAGTGTGGTGTTTGGCTGCTGGTTGTTTGAGTGTTGGCTGTTTGGGTAGTGGTTTGGGGTAGGTAGTAAACCCTTAGTGGTTCTTCGACTCACTAACACATGCTCCTCCTGGATTTTAGCTAGGCCATAGGCTGTGGTCAGATTGGTAGGGTTAAACATCTTTACAGGAAGTCAGATTTCATCCTTGAGTCCACTTAAGAAGCAGCTCAGCTTATAATTTTCAGACAATCCCCTTAATCTGTTTGACAAACCCTCAAACTGACTTTTATACAACTCTACACTGGTAATTTGCTTCAACTTAGTGAGCATTTCCGTGGGGTCATCATAAGAACTTGGCCCAAATCGGGTCAAGAGAGCATTCACAAATTCTGTCCAGTTCTGGAAACCTCCAGATGCTTCTAAATCTTAGAACCACACTAGTGCTTGACCATCCATATGATAAGAGGCTAATAGTAATCGTTGTGTCATGGGTGTTTGGTGATAATTGAAAAATTGAGTTGTCTTGTATAACCAATCACTTGGATCAGTACCTCCAAACCTGGGAAATTCAAGCTTAACAGATCTGAATGGTGCTCCACCATAATCTCCTCCACCAGATCCTCCTCCAGATCCACTTCCCACAACAAGCTGTTTGTTGACTCCTGAAGCCTCTCCAGGTTCCGTCTCTTTCCCCTTGACAATAGTCTGCAAAGAGGAAGTAAGTGCTGCCAATTGTGCTGTTAATTCTCCCATCATCTGACGCTGACTTTCTGCATCCTTTCTCAACAGGTTTATGTGCTCCATCAACTCTTGATAACGTGTTTCCACCATGGCTGGATCGAAGCCTCTGATACCAAATGTAACAGCTCTCTGGTTTTGTAATAGATTTTTGATTGTATTTGTGGATTGTAATAAGAACAGAAGAATGAATCAAGGAAATTTCATTGATAACTAAGCCAAATTTGAGGTTTGGCTAACCTCCATAGAAGTAGAGAGAAAACAGGAAGAAGAGAGGGAATTCATCTAGATTCTTCGATGGATTTCTCCAGAAGGAACCCGTGCTCCTTACATACCCTCTCCCTAACAAACTAACTGATGAGTAAATGAAAATAGTCAAAATGCAAGTAAGAAAAATAGCTGGCCCATGACCAAACAAATGGACCCGTAATTGCAACTAAAATAAGCCACGTGAATGAGCAACCCACTGAGCAGCCCACTAAGCCCAACTCGTCATTCTCCAGCCCAGTCATCACTCAAGCCTTTAATCACTCAGCATTCTCCGACCTTTCTACTCGACATTCTCGACCTTTCTTCTTATTTCCCCCAGAACCCTAACTCCACTTCAGCTCTTATCTGGTCGTGTAACAGATATCAGGACCAGACAGAGTCGAATGAAAAGCCAATCATCGATGCTTCGCTCGGTTCACGACGATGAAATGGTAAAAGAGAACGAGGACGAGAGGAGAGGAAAGGGTTATGGAGGCTGCTGATCAGGGTCTTGGGGCGCCGGAGTCGGCATAGAAACACCGTCGTAAAGGGTTGCACTCTGCGCGTGAGGTGAGTTAGGGGTCGTACGTGTGAGACATTCTTGTAGTGGTGGTGTCTTTGTTAGAGTCCGAAATTAGAATGAGCTAGGCGAAGAAGAGAGTTTGGTTACTTACCGAAAACATGGTAAAAATGGAAAAGAGAAAGTCGAGTTTTTTTTTAGGCAATGCAGGCCATAGCCTGTCAGGGGAGGGGTAGGGGTATTCGAACCCCAGATCAGGACCCTCCTATACGGAGGAGGTCCCACTTGAGCCATAGCTCATTGGCAAAGAGAAAGTCGAGTTGGGTGGCGTAACATCGGGGTACAATTTTGATTTCGCCGTCCATGACTGGCCATGTGCTTCTCTTCCATTGAGAAAAGTGAGCAGAAAGCAGTTCATTGGCCGATGAGACATGCGCCTCTTGGAAGTTTTGAAACTTTAGCCAATATATTTTTGGCAACTGCACAAATACTAGCTACTGATATTGCAGCCTAGCAATGCTGTAGTCCATGATACACTCGAAGATTCACGGCGGAAAGGAGATGCAGAGCAGTGTTGATTTATGTATAGTGTACTGATTACATTTATTTGTTTTTCTCTCTTTTCTATTCTTTAGCTGTTATTCCCTTTTTATTCCTCTGATGAGGTGTACCGTGTCTTAGGTAGTGCTGGCACTAAGGACAAAGAGGTGTGCTCGATAGTGCTGGGAACAGAGTTAGTACAGAGTTGGTTAAAAGTTGTATTTTGCTTTTCGGATTTTTACGTTTTCACAAAATCAATGGAGATGGAAACTTTCTCCATGGTTTGAGCTCTCTAATTTTCTCCTCTCACTGTTCCATTACCAACGAGCACCATTTCTTATATGGTATTAGAGCTGGTGAGAGCTTGAAATCATGTCGTCGGAATCGTCTAGTAGCAGTTCCCCAGAATTTTCCAACCCTCCAAAACACCAATCTTTCATCCAAGTTTATCAATCTTAGTGATCCATCCAACCCTTATCGGCTCGAAAATGGAGACAACCCAGCTCTCACTTTGATCACTGAGCTTCTTACAACCGAAAACTATACCACCTGGTCTAGGGCAGTTCATCGAGCCCTTAAGGTCAATGCAGTAAGTAGAATGTTATTGGTTTTCTCCTCGCACTGTTCCATTACCAGTAAGCACCATTTCTTACAACTGATCATAATCAAAATACAGATGCTCAAACTCCAGATAAGGATTTCATAGACTATTGATGAATATTAAGTTACATGAAGGCAACGTACAAACCAGAGAAGAGACAACTGATGGATAGTACAACATCAATAACATTCTACTTGGCAACCTTAACAGCAGATGAAAAGGTGAAGGCCTTTCCATGCTTTCCGCGTCTCTATGCAAACTTTATATTTTGTTTTTATTTTTTTGGGAAAATGAGTGGATATATGTATTTCATCACGGAGGATCAAAATACAGCAAAAAGTGCTCTAACGATGATCCAGACCCTCAACAGAGGTGGCGTCCTAACGAGCACAGCAAAACGACGGTACAATGTGCACACGAGCCAGCCCAAAACCAACAAAATAGCAAATGGAATTTGATATTTTAGTCCTTAAATTTATACCCTTTTGCATTTAAGTCCTTCGATTTCAAACTTCAAATTTAACACCTTTATATTTTTTTACTTTTGACAAAGAAGCCCTTTCGTTCACCTTCCATCTATCCTCCCAACGACAGTTCAACATCATCAACCAACTAAGCAAAATCTTTAAAAAAAACTTATGGCTTGGCGTCTTCAATTCTCTAACTCAAAATGACACCGTTTTGGTTAAAATTGATGCACACAGTTTTGGTGCTTCTTTTTCCACATCATGTAAGTCGTGACGAGCCCTAGCAACATGCCAACAACACAGTTACGACTGCAATCACGATTCTGATGACCTACCAGGACCTGGAGTTGCTGTGACTCCAACCGGAATCCTGACCAGTGGTACCCGACACAGAGGGGCAAGAGACACGACGTGGCAGACAAAAATTGGGGTTTCCGGAAAATGAGCTCTTGTTGAAAACCAAAAACTGTCCGCCTGTGGGAATTTTGGCCTGGTTTGTAGTGTGTAAACTTATTTAGCTTGAAAACAAAGGCTGCTTGATATTTGGGTTCGCATTTGGTTTGTAAAATAAAGGAAAGTATTGCTTTCTGCGACTTGTGAGTCCTAAAACCTCATCTCTCCGACCATGCTCTGTTTTCTTTCTCGACACTTTTGAGGGTACTGAAGAAGTCAGAAGTGATGAGATTGTGAAAGAGGCAATAACGAAGGTAAGGATTTTTCTTTTCGAATATAAATACTCATATATATAGAAAGAAAATGTTCCATTATATATACAGAGGCAATATATACGTGAGACAAAGCATGAATTTTTTCAGCATGAGATGTCTTTTTTTTTCTCTCTCTCTTTTCTCCCTGTTGAGATGGAGTTTAATTCATCACCATTTGAGCTTTAGATATTCCGAGGGGGAAGAGAACTACGAGTGGTAGCTAGTGATTCTTTTCTATATATTCAATCTTACCTCTGTTTTCTGTAGGTGAATATGGTACCGATTTTAGATGCATTTACCACATCTAAGTTTATATTGACATATTTGTTGCACTTTTTGTGGCATAGTCTCCTTTTATGGGTCCGTCTACAGAGCTAGTGATTCGTCCGTGCATGTCGTTTTGTCTTGAAATCTGAAATGCATACATTTAACCAAAACGGTGTCATTTTGGGCTAGAGAATAGAAGATAACATAAGTTGTCATTTAAAGGTTTTGCTTAGTTGGCTGATGACGTGGTGCTACCGTTGAAAGAATGGATAGAAGGCTGACAGAAGGACTTCTTTGTCAAAGGTAAAAATATAAAAGCATTAAATTTGAAATTTGAAATCGAATGACCCAAATGCAAAAGGATATAAACCTAAGGCAAAAGATGTCAAATTCCCAATAGCAAATAAAAATAAACAAGAAAAAAAGACCTAAAACAGGCAACGGAGCAGGCCGGAGGTGTGGATACAAAGACGCGTTGGAGCCACGTGCCGACCAGGAGACGCCAAACAATTACAAACTAGCGAGTCAAGAGCCGCTAAAGTGCGTTGTGAGAGGCGTGTCCTCCAAAAAACATTGAAAACGGCCCAAACAGGGGAAGAGGGGACCTGATGGGGGTGTTAGGGAAGGGTTTTCTAAAGAGAAGGTGTTGCCTCTCTCTCGAAACTAAGTGAAGGAACCATTTTGGATTGGCATGATTTGGTGACAAAGATTTGCTTGTAAATATCTTGAGAGCATGGAAAATTAAGATCAAAGGAGAAGCTTCTTAAATTAGTAGTCTGCTTCAGAGTTCACTTGTAGTTTGTAGTAGTTTACCTGGAGCGCAGAAACAACAAGTCTATTTTAAACGAAAAAGGCGCCTCACGTGTAAAACAAAAGAAAGACTTGGAGGCTCGTGAAAAAGAAGAAAAAAAGGGATAAAAGAGGCAGTACGTACCTGACTAAAGTAGCTAGAGAAACAAAAGAGAAAAGAAATCAAGATTTGCGCAAAGGAGATCCAAGAGAGCAAAACCCTAGATCTTGATACTTCTAGCCTTTGATCTGTTGTTGTGAGGATTCATCTTGAAGAATACTTCCAGATCTGAAGAATCCTTGGTTGTTGATCACTTGTCCACATCTGTGATTGAGGAATTTCGAACACCAGATGGTTGAGCATTCTTGGACGGAATCGTGGTATCTTGAGTGGCTCAAGTGGATTGCTGCGAAGAGTAACTTGGGAGTGGCTGGGATCGATGGTATTCATCCCCTGCAGAGGCAGATTCAAGAAGGTATCTTGAGTAAGGTTGTGTGTACTGTAGATTAACTGGTTTGTTAGATCTATAAGATCACGTTGTAACCGAGGTCGTATCCCTAGTGAAGTTTCGTTCTGGACGAGGTCCCGAAGAGTTTTTCTCTCAAATAAGTTTCTATTTGAGAGTTTCTCTTCTTCGACAAATCTGTGTCTTTTGTGTTTGATTTGTCTATTACGTTGTTAATTGCTAACAAATCTTGTGTGAAAATGTTTCAAGATTCACTATTAAGTGAAATCTTTATCATTTCGCAAGAAGGGTTCAGGTAAAGTATAGAACTATAAATTGCATTAACTTTACATATTATATTGATGATTTCATATAACTGAAAACAGTCATATATTGCATTATATCAAATCTGCTTGTTAGTAGTTTATTGCTAAATGTTAGAGTAGTTTTTCGCATAGTAGTAAAACATTTACAGTAGAGTTTTATTCAAAGTATATTGTGACGATATTTGTTTTCTTTTGCTTGTCTATGGGTCTCGGGTAGTATATAAATGTTATATTCTTTGTTTGATTTTACATACCCGACTGCATGTATCTTTTAGAATGATTTCAAATGCTAATGATTTGTTGTTTTTATGGGATCATTTAATTGGAATGTCTTTTTTTTTACTTGGTAATCGGATTGGCTGTTGTCTTGCAAACATGTTCCTGTTGGTCTCTGATAGCATATTTATTTTCTTTGTTGTTTGTTAAGATTAAATCTGTATATCTTAGGCATTCTATCACATAGTCCATGTAAATGATTTTAGTCTATCCGTTCCTTGATTTCACTTTAATAAGTGATGATTCCAGAATATTAGTTAGCACTATATCTTTGAAATATATTGTGCAAAGTGGTTCTTTGGTTTTATTGATTGATATTTAGATTTCTTATACATTGTTACGAGTGTTAAAACCTTTGTTTCTATGAAATCTCATATGATCTTTGTATATCTGTGAAATGGGTAATTCATGTGCATTGTTTCCTTCTATATTATAACTTTCAATTATAATATAGGTGCACGGTTTGGCTTTTGTTGCTTGGAACTTCAGTTTCTGTTTCCAATAAGCTAAGATCTTGATGCTTACCCGTTACATGTACGAACAGTTGATTATATAGCTAATTATTTGCAGATGGTCAGAATCAAACATGTTGCCCAACGTCCTAAGCCATCAACTGTACGAGCATCTAAACGTTTCAGGGGCGCGTCATCCACTTCTGAGCCTGCTACTCCTATCTCAAAAGGGAAAAGTCCAGTGGCTCCATCATCACCTGTAGAGGACTTTGATTCCTCTAAATGCCATTCTGCAGCTACAGAGGCGCTGTATAAGACTAGATTCAGTGATAAATCTCTCCTTCTGGAGCGGGAGATCATTCTTGATGAGTTAGTTGAACTCAATCTCACTCATAAATTTCTGTCAAGAGGCTGGGACCCTCTTCTTCGTAATCTGAACCCTCCGACAGAAACTCTGGGACATGAATTCTACTCCAACATTCATTGTATTACAAGTCATAAATTCCTTCTCTGTTTTTATTCATTGTAAACTTGTAGACATTAATCCAGAGTCTATAGCTGAGTATGTTGGTCTTCCTTATGTTTCACATCCTATGTACCCATACTCATCTTCTGCGAGTCCTTCAGTGCCTATACTTGTCAGTTTCATGGCCCGTAAGAACGTTCGCAAATATACTGCGAAAGAGTTTGATTCTCAACTCTACACCAGAGAATATGGCATTGCCAGTCGTATTATGTCTACCAACATCTATCCAAATGCCCATTTGTGTAAAATTTCTTATGAGCGTCTTCGATTTTTGTATGCATTTCTAATTGGCGATTCCATTAACTTGCCTTCCATCATCTGTGCTCACATGCTTAATGTTTTTCGTTCTAAAAAGAAAAACTTTCGTCTTCCATATGGGTGCCTGATAATGCGAGTGGTTCGTGCCAACTCCATTTCTATTCCTCTAGCTGAACCGCGAATTCTTCTTAAACAACCTATAGGAAAATCCACCCCGAGACAGAGTGATTCTCATAAAGGAAAATCCAAACACTCTACCTCCTCTGATAATGAGTACATGAGACTCTTAGTTGAGCGCACCAATGTTTTACCATCCATGGTGGCCAACATTGAACTTCTTCAATCAGACATGAAGAAGGTGATGGCATTGCTAGCCCATTCGGGGATCTCTCGCAATGCTGCTACAACTGACGATGATGTGATGGACATGGACTCTGACCCTGCGTCAGACTTTGGTGATGACCTTGGCAGTGCTTCCTCTCTGTAGCTTTGGCTCCTTCTATGACAAAAAGGGGGAGATGAGATTATGTTATCTAATGATAGATGATGGGGAGTTTTATTCAAAGAATATTGTGTTTAAGTTGTTTTCTGTTCATTGGAGAGTATCTGAATGTGTTAGTAGAAAACGCTTAATTTCATAGTTTCAATTTAAATATTGATTTTATAAAGTTCTATAAAATTGCACATTTGATTATAGGTTTTAAAGTGCATTCTTTGTGATACATTCATCGTATTAAATTGTGCATTTATTTTTAAATACCTATTCACTCTCACTCTAGGTTATTTGGGTCTAAAACAGTTTGTTCACTAAGCTTTTTTTTTGCCAACTTTATATTGTAAAGGGTTAAAGATACGTTGATTTTGCCTTTATTTAAAAAATGGTCCTTGGATTTTAACTATTGATCATGTGCAATTTTCAGGTTTCGACAAAGTGAAAAATTGTCATTCCCTCAATTTGTCATCCAAAGCTAATGGATTTACATGTCATACCTAATAAAATTAGGCTACTTGTCTAACTAACCAAATCATAATTTTTTAATTTATTTTATCATTTTTTATTTGTAATGTCTTTTTTTACCTGACTTGGAATATTTAATTTGGTTAATTGGACTCGTGATTTAATTTTATTAGATATGTCGTGTCAATACGTTAATTTTGCACAACAAACTAAAAGGTGGAAGGATTGTTTTTTACTCTTTGTCCATGCCCCAGTACTATCTATGATGAATTACAAAATTCAAGGACTATTTTTGAAATGAATGCAAAATGAAGGTATCAAAAGGGTCTTTAACCGTTGTCTAAAAGCTCGAAGACCTGCAATGGCTGAAGAGCATATTCACGCATGTTTTCTGCTATAAACATAACCCAGAGATCAATGCAACTAGTGTACTGCCAACTGCATATTTTCTTGCTTTAGTGCTTCCTGAGCATCAACAACAAAAAGCAAAGCGTCAGAACAGTCCCCTCCACAGAATGATATCGCGACTGATCATTATACACTCTACACGCCCAAAGAGCATCTAAAGACAAAGCAGAAAACTAAAGTACAAAAGAAACTAGTAGAACAACCAGAAAATAGAAGGATTCAATGATAAGAAACACCTTTTTGTCCCTTTGTTCCAGATATTAAATATGACACCAAAATCCAAGACCCCGACAGAACAACTACTAAAGGGACATAATTGCGACGATGATCAATTTTACCGAAACTCATTTGAAAAAAAAAATCCTCCAAACTTATCATCGAATTCTTCAATTTTAAAGACTAAATTCAGTGAATATACCCGTAGGGTTCATTTTGTTGTCCCGCTGCCCCTGTGGTGATATACCTTTCCCAAAAACACTCTTCGGTCCATAATCCATCTCCAAACTAACGGAATTTGCTGAGATGTCAAAAATTTCCACATCATAGCAAATAGAAAGAGGACACGTGTTCGATTTGCTGACTGGGCTAATGTCCATGTGGTTCCCGTACACTCCACGTTGTCAACTAGTTTTTCATGCTGAAAAGGCCCCTGCCACGTCATTAAAAAAAATAAAGCACACTTTGCCCCTGTCGACCTCATCCCCACCTCTACCTGAATCTGACTCGAAAGACTTGAACTTCGAGTGCTTCAACCACACCAATGGTAAATTTGAAAGCAGAACAGTACTCGAGATTTGAAATGGCAGAGAATTGTACCTGAAGCACAAAAGCATCCAATTTTCTGTCAAGTCGGCGATTCCCCACATCCTATTTTATGGCAGAGAGTTGTTTTGACTTTGGAAAGAGTTCCTGTTGGTCAAGATGGTCGATTAGGGGTGATTTTTTGTCAATGACGTGGCAGGGGCATTTTCCGTATGATATTTTTGTTGACAGCGTGGAGTGTACGAAAACCACAGACACATTAGCCCAGTCAGCAAATCGAACATGTGTCTCTTTCTATTGGCCACGACGTGAAAATTTTTAACTGCTCAACAAATTTCGTTAGTTTGTAGACGGATTATGGACGGAGGGGTATTTTTGGGAAATGTACATCACCATAGGGGCAGCGGGAAAACAAAATGAACCCTAGGGGTATATTCAAGAAAATTCTATACCACAGGGGCACGCGTGTATATTAAGCCGTATATATATATATATATATATATATATATATATATATATAGAGATATTTCTTTTCAAGTCCAATACTATACAAATATATTGAATATATTGCATCGCAAAGAGATTGGTGGATATCTTGTTGAGCATTTATACAAACTCATTTATCATTTATAATACCCGACGTTGTCTAAAATATTTAACATAAAAAGATCATCATCATATGACTCGATCGAAGCAAAAGTACACAACAAAGAGACCTGCATAAACCTCTTAGGTCTAAAGATATTATAAACAAATTGAGCTAAATATCTTATGAACATCAATGATCACTTCCAAAAGGTATCTATATTTGATCTCGTTCAGTGCATGTACTCTTAGAGTACATCTACTTGTCTCCTTAAGGTCACCACCTCAATGACGGAGTCCATCATCCTATTTAATTGAGGCACAACAATTGTAGACTTTTCACTACTTGAATTTTGGGCTTTAGTGACGAAGTGAATTTCGCACTAAAAGTCCTTTTTATTAGTGAAGAAATGCTATTTCCATCACTAAAAGGGGAGTTTTCGTTACGAAAATATATTTCATCACTAAAGCTCTTATGTGACTAAATAAAAATTGCGTCACTAAAAGTCAATTTATTTGTGATGAAAATTTTCGTCACAAGGAGATAGATCGGTACATAGTTGATCGATCGCATATTTTGTGACGAAAAGCTCTGTCACGAAACCCAAAGAGCTTTGGTGACAAAAATACGTCGTCACCACTACCGATGGATCAGTCGTTGTATGTCGATCGATCGGTTACCGATGGACACATGTCAAACTTCGATCGCAGAACGAATGGCATGTTGGCACGTGGCTTGGCAAACTGATACAACCGATCAGTTGGGAATCATAACTATCAGTAATACAAAGAGTC
This sequence comes from Myrica gale, assembly GCA_963930655.1. NCBI lineage: Eukaryota > Viridiplantae > Streptophyta > Magnoliopsida > Fagales > Myricaceae > Myrica > Myrica gale. Next base: position 16,380,580 of record OZ005599.1, read on the forward strand.
GATCGATCGGGCTATACTACCGATCGATCGGTTGTTCAACGAATGAAAGTGTGTCACGTGTAACAAAAGAAGGATCGATCGACACATATGACCGATCGATCGTGAGCGTAATCGTCACTTTTTCGAGTCGCTGCTCGATGTTGAAGTAGCGATTGATCGGTTTGTCAACAAATGGTAGAGTACCACATGTTGAAAAACAAACAATCGATCGGTGGAACAACCGATCGATCAGTGCGATGGATTATATGAAAACGCCAATAGCCATTTTTACCGGTTATCTCTCTACAATCTCACAAATCCTCTCAACTTTCAACGAGTCATTTCATCCTGAATTATCCTCCAAAGTGCGTGGAAACGTCCCCCATTGTCATCTACATCAAAGCTATGTAGTTATGTTACGTTTTAAGCGGTTTCAAATTGGTTTTTAGTTTATTTTTTTAACTTGCTATATAATCCAATAAGCTTTGTAAAATATATTTATTCTGTGTTTATGTATGTTTTAGGAGTTTAGGATTGTTTAGGGATGAATTTGGGGTGATTTTGAGCGTGTTTTAGGGTATTATAGAAACTGTGCATTTGTGCTCATCGTCCTCGCGCCGATTGATCGCCTATTCAAGCCGATCGATCAATAGGTAGTTATTAAGAAACACGATCAATCAACTTAGTTAGCCAATTGATCGTATTGGTATTTTTTTGAACCATCGATCCAGTATGCATCGATCGATTGTCTTCCAGAAACTGTGCGTTTCAATTACTAGGTGATCAATCGCATGTGTGGGACCGATCAATTGGTCCCTAATACTGTGTTTTTACTGTCGCGATCAATCACTTATACCAACACGATCAATCAGTAAGCGTAATTTGAAACGCAACATTTACAGTATGTAGAAATCGATCAGCTCAGGGATGATCGATCACTTTGAAATACTGTGTATTTTGTTGCATGGATGACCGATCGTTGGTGAAAAAATAAACGCACCATTTATACATAAAGAGAGATCATCCAACTTCAGCGATACCATAGAGAGACAGATGGAGTACCTGAGGATGCGGCCGGTGGCCAGCGTCCAGTGACACTCTCTGATTTTGATGACATGATGTACGAGGACCACACTATTTTCCAACTTTTTGAATACTAGGGATTCATACATCAGCTCTCTGGGACGGATGATTTCTGTGTGGACACCTTGATATGTGATTTCTACTTTGATGTCGTCTCTGCAGGGGGAGGACATGAGCTGCACCTAATAGTGCGAGACGTGCAATTCTCATTCTAGCCAGAAGTCATTGCCTTTTTTGCGTTGTTTGAGGCCCGAGACCCCATGCTTCCCGGCAATACAACTGACTGGTGAGAAGACAAAATCAGAGCAAGACCTGTGGATGATCATGATGGGGCTGACGTCTACAGTTGTTGGCAGCTTAATTAAACAGAGTGAGTTCACTTTTTTCTGGCGGATGATGCAACTCATCTGGATGTCGAACATCGATGGCAGGTCCAACTCCACGGAATGCTCGTTCCCTAGAACGCAGTGCATGCTTTTGCTTAGTCAGCAGACGCGGATAGATCTCCCGCTCTACATGTATGAGCTGATACTATAGGAGGTTTGGTCGACTCATAATCATAGCCTCCCATACGACATGTTCTCGATTCAGTTTCTGATTGATTGGGGCGTCGTGATCAGTGACCGGGAGCAGTGTAAGTTGGTCGTGAGCGCACTGAACAAGGCTACCATGTCAAGGACCAAGGGTCAGGAGGGGGGCTTTGACTTGACAGCTCGCTCATAGAGCAACAGCGGCCCCAAAGCTGGAACGACAGTACATCCATCGACCAACGCTGGAGCGTCTAGATCAGAGGCACCTCTCGACACGGGAGTGCCGCAACACCTCCTCCTTAGGTGCTGCTCTTTAGATTTCAAGACAAAAGAAGATCCACACAAGATTCCCAGGCCCATTCCTGCAGATGTGACGTCTTTCGGTGCTACTTTTTAGATTTCATGCTTTTACAATGTATTTTGTGTTTTTATTTACGTATTTGGGACATATATGTTTACATTTAGAAATGTGAATTGATTAAAATACCCTTTTGATGGAAAAATTTAAAAAATTACAAAGTTAAACAGGTAAATAACATATGTATTTAAATAAAATCTAAGTACATACATATATACATAAGAAATTAATAGCAATCAATCAAATAAGTAATTTAAGAACTTAAATAAAATCTATATACAAATTTAAGTACATATAGATCTCTAAGTACAAATATATTTTAAATAAAATAAAATAATGATCGATATATCCAACCATTCAAACGTCTAAAATTGTCGATCAATCGTCCAAGACGCCGTCGTTTTGCTTTGTCTCAACCGATGTATCGTGAACTAATTACAAACTGATCAATCATTTAAATGAGTCATCATTTTCCTTATATGATACGATCGATCGGCTAGCACGACATCGTTTTAATTGCAAATGACGATCGATCGGTGTATTGGACTGATCGATCGGCAGACAAATTATGTGTTTGAGAATTAGTTTCTTGTACAGTCTTGGAGAAAGTTCGGTATCATCTACCTTTTGTCTTCTAAGTATACTACTAGCATTGGTGTATGACGTCATACAACTATCGTTGATGATGTCTCCACCTAACGTTGTTGCGTGTACATGGGGACTGAGGGAGATGCTGCCAAATTTTTTTCAGGTATGGATAGACACACGTCGAACTGACATTCAACTCTGAATACACAATCTTGAATGTGATATGACCTATCAGCTGGGCACAAAGTCAAGTTCCAATGAATCGGTGTTTATGATTTTTTAATATCGTATATTGTTTTAGATTGATGGTGATGGATAAGAGTTGAGTTTACGAGAAAAATCATTTTGGTGATAAGTATGCGGAGGGGGTCCGTGAGTATGTCGGTATGACTGCTTCTTGTGTAGATTCTTAGGGTCAAATCAAATGTGTGTGTCGGAAGTGCAGAAATGTAGTGTTTCAAGTGTTGGATAAAATGGAAGATCATATATACATTAATGGATTTGATGTGAGCTACAAGTTATGGGTATTTCACAGGGAGAGTATTCAACTTTCTAAAAATCTGAGTAAAGAGTCCGGTGCGAGTTTACCACATAGTGATTAGGATTTAGAAGGAGATAGCTCTGATTGGATGGAGGAAATGTTAACTGATATTCGCACGGGGTTAGAAGGTGTGGCAGCAGGGGTTGAAACGGAGAACCTTGATATTAGGGAAACCCCCACTTCGGGACCGAAGGCTTCAACACCGTTTGATAAGTTATGGGAAGAGGCAGAGCGTGAACTGTATCCTGGATGTAGCAAGTTTAGTAAGTTTTCAATTACGGTCGGACTGTTGCATGTGAAGTCGAAGAATAAGTTGTCGGTTAAGGCATTTGATATGGTGTTACGGTTGACTAAGAAAGCATTGTCAGTGGGAGAGACATTACCGATATCATATTATAAGGAGAAACAATTGTGAAAAAGTCTTCGGTTTAGTTATGATAGGATCTATTCATGTCAAAATGATTGTGTTTTTTTGGAAGGAAAACAATGAGTTAGACAGATGTCTGGTGTGTAGGGTGTCTCGATGGAAATTCAAAGATGACTTACATAAGCAAATTTTCAGGAAAGTGTTGCATCATTTCCCTTTAATCCCTAGACTTAAACGTTTATTTACCACAAACGATATAGTTCATGACATGACATGAGATGACATATGGAGAAACGGGTCGACGATGGGGAGTATGAGGCATCGTGCAGATTCATTGGTTTGAAAAATTTTTGATAAGGATCATGGTTGGTTTGCTCAAGATACCCGCAATGTCCGCCTTGGTCTCGCATTGGACGGGTTCAATCCGCTTGGAAACATGAGCAATGCGTACAGTATTTGGCCAGTCGTTGTATTTCCTTATAATTTGCCCCAATGAAGGTGTATGAAGGTCTCATTTTCACTAATGAATCTTTTGATCCCGGGTCACAAGTCATCGGGAAATGATATAGATGTATATCATCGACCCTTAGTGGATGAGTTGAAACAACTATGGGAAGATGGAATTGAGAAATATGACGCTTTAGATGAGACGACATTTAAGATGCATGTAGCTTTGAAGTGGACCATAAATGATTTTCCAGCATATGTCAATTTATCTGGATGGAGTACCAAAGGGAAGTTGGCATGTCCAATTTATAATTTAGACACTGACTATAAGTGGTTGAAGCACGAAAGATGATGGGAAAGAAGAACATAGACTTCCCCCAGGGAGTTAACTGGTGAGGACATATTGGAACAATTGACGCATGTCGGGAAGACTATCTTTGGTAAAGGGTCAGGGAAGAATAAGGGAAATAAGAACCAATCGTTAGAACGTTTGAATTGGACGAAGAAGCGCATTTTCTTCAATTGCCCTATTGGAGTACGTTAGGGTTAAGGCGTAACTTGGATGTGATGCACATCGAAAAGAACATATGTGACAATGTAATTGGGACGATGATGAATATCAAGTTCAAGACCAGGGATTCAGCAGATGCACGTAGAGATTTAACTGAAATGGGGGTTAAAAAAGACTTGCACTTGGTTCATGACGGTTGGGTCAAATTGATGCCTCAAGCTGCATATACTTTGACTCGGGAAGAGGGAAGGAGGGCATGTGAGTGGTTAAAAGACGTGAGGTTTCCCGATGGTTTTGTTGCTTAGATTTTACGTTGTGTGAATCTAGATGAGTTGAAGGTGTCTAGAATGAAAAGTCATGATTGTCATGTGTTCTTGCATATGGTTCTTCTAGTGATGACTGAAGAGTTGTTGAAGAAAGACGTGGGTGGCACAGTGGCCGAATTATGTTTGTTTTTTCGAGAGTTATGTTCATGGACGTTGAAGATTTATCCAATTGAACGGTTAATGGATGTCTCGAAACAGTTTGTTAAAAATAAGTTGCACCCCGAAGAGTCAATTGCAGAAGCGTATATTGAGAACGAGTGTTTGATATTTTGTTCCCAGTAAATCTGAGGGGTCGAAACAGGGTTTAATCGCAGAGATCAAAACTACGATTCTGACGGCAAGATGGAGGTACCAGAAAGGTCATTGGATGTGTTCACTCAGAGAATTAGATTGATAGGGGCTGCATAAGGGCATGACATAGACCGAACAGAGTTCAAGAAAACTCGGTGGTATGTGCTGAACAATTTCAAAGGCATCAACAACTACTTAGAGTAAGTAAAATTAAATTTCAAGTTCTACTGTAATGCATAGTCGCTGATTAACTTTATCATTACAGTGAACACATGGATGAACTTCGCGCGCAAGGAGTTGGTGACATTTCTCGTATGCATGAGAAACAACTTCCGGATTGGTTCTTAGGGCGAGTAAGTGTTATTGATAAAGAATTCTAATTAATATCGTGTCTTTATTTTTAATGACCTTCTAATATATTGTTGTAGGTTCAAACATTACAGTCTCAAAATCTATGTACATCGGTTGATGAATTGTATTCATTGGCATGTAGGCCTGATACACGAGTGATGTGTTATTCTGCATGTGTTGTGAATGGATATAGAGTACAACGAGAAGATCGACGAAGAACTCAAAACAGTGGTATTGTAGTACCGGAATCACATGAGGAAAATCTAATAGAATTTTACGGGAGACTTGTAGACATTTATGCCATGCAATACTTGCGGGAAAATATAGTATGTTTGTTTAAGTGTGATTGGTGGGACGTCGGGGATAACCGTGGAATTCGTATCGACGAGAACTTTAAGAGCATAAACAAATCCTGACTGTGATATTCAGAATATCTATTTGTCTTGGCAAATCAAGTAAGTCAAGTGTTTTATCTAGTTGATAATATGCATGGACCTACTTGGCGAGTCGTGCATAAACTATCTTGTAGAAATGCATATAACATTCCCAGCCCAGATCCAGATGGTGAAATTGATGTAAACGTCGAATCGAAGCAGCCATCACGAATGAAGCATATCAAGAAGATGATGTCATTGACTTGTTTATAGACTTCCGACAGTTTAACCTTAATCCGCAACAGAGGGATGACGTTGCACCAAACATTATCCAAGCTTCTGATGCAATTTACCGGCGAAAGAAAATGTGTATAGATAGTAATAATGTCTTGGAGGTGGATGAAGTGGAAATTGAAGAAAATAGCGAGGAAAGTGAGGACGAAGATTCGTTTGAAAGTGATAGCAATTCTACTGAGGATAAGGCATCAGACGATAACGTGCAAGAATCAGATTTTGATTAATAATTTCTTTTAAGTATATTTTCTTTGTAATGTTGATTTTGCTGAAGTGTTTTTTCTGTTATTGTCTCTTTTACCATATCTTTATCGTTTGTTTCGTTATGTCACAACTTGTACGGTGAAATGAAGCGTGGACAAGAATTTCCTTTTGTTACTTCTGGACAATTGCATGGCTCACTTACTCCACTCACTGTGAGTCCAATCCTGAGTCCTAGCCTGAGAGCTTCATCTCTAAGACCGAATGCCTCCATGAGTCAAGGCACGCCAGCTTGTCCTAGTAGTTGTACATGTAAGAAATTATTCGAAGTTATATTTTATTGTTTTAAGTTAAACGACCGACTATCTTTGCTTATTTCATTTTATGTAGCGACATCTACTTCTAAGCACAGGCGAGGTAGGACAAGCAGGGTTAGTTTGGAGAAGAGTCTTGGGTTCGGGCTCGGAAAATTATCGGTGCATATCCCGGAGGGAGAGTGTGGAGAAGAGTCTTCCACTGTTGACACCCTATTGACCAAGATTGGAATGTTGGTCCGATGGCTAATTCTGATCGTCGTTAACAAGTGGGCTGATGTTCCAGCAGAAGCAAATGAGTACATTATGGATCGGGTGTTGGTATGATTAAACTCGTAAACATAGTATTCTTGGTTAAACGTTCTGTTTATCATTGTAATATTGTATATTTTGTACTTATGCAGTACCTCTTCGACCTTGAGTACACCCATCAGGAGCCCGTGAGAACGGTAGTCGAGACTATGATGACGGCGTGCCGAACGCATCGCAACCGTATGCATGCATATTTCAAGAAGTTCTCAAGTAAAAAGGCGGTGTTGATGAAGCCTCACCCTGATACCACATAAGAACAATGGAATGAGTTATGCGATCTGTTCACCAGCGAAGCATTTATGATACTTGATTTACAAAAACTCGTTGCTTAAATATTACATTCTTTTTATATCTAATTACTTAAAATATCGCAAAGACGAAACGAGTAAAATAAGATAAATAGGTCAAAGTGGACTATGAACTATGCTGCTGGTTTACGCTCATTCTAGCACACATGAGCAGAGGCGGAGGGAGGGGGGCGAAGGGTATCGGCCGATACCCTTCACCCCCCAAAAACAAAATTTTTACATGGTATTTAAAAAAATAAATAAATAAGTAGACCTGGCCGATACCCTTCACCCCGAAAAACAAAATTTTTACATGGTAGAGAAACAGTTGATTCTGAAGAAAGTGATGAGCATGAGGTTGAGGCAGCTTTGGAGCAAAAGATTGAAGAAATGGAAATGAGAATTGAGAATTGAAAAACTTGAAGAAGAGCTGAGAGAAGTTGCTGCTCTTGAAATTTCACTCTATTCTGTGATACCTGAGCATGGGAGCTCAGCACATAAGGTGCACACACCTGCTCGGTGCCTTTCTAGACTCTATATTCATTCTTGCAAACATTGGAGTTTGGATAAGCGAGCCACAGTTGCCAAAAATACTGTGTCAGGGCTTGTTTTGATTGCCAAGTCCTGCAGTAATGACGTCCCTAGGTATGCAAGTTATAATATGACTGCTTTAAAATGTTCTTGTAAAATTGTTCTCAAATCTAAAGCTAACAAATATTCTTTCCTCCTGTGTTTAAAGGTTAACCTTCTGGTTGACCAACACTGTCGTGTTGAGAGAGATCATCTCACAGGCATTTGGCAGTTCCTGCCAGTTTAGTCCAATGGCAAGGTCTGCTGAGACAAATGAGAGTAGCAAGAGCAGGAAAGGGAAGTCTACAGTGTTGAAATGGAAGGGTAACTCTAGCAGTAAACAGGCTAATGGTTTTATGAAGTTTTCTGACGATTGGCAGGAGACAGGAACCTTCGCTGCTGCATTGGAAAAAGTTGAATCCTGGATTTTCTCTCAAATAGTTGAGTCAGTATGGTGGCAGGTAAAAAAAGAACGGTCTACAGGATTGGGTATTGTGAATTGATCTCGATATATAACAAAGTCATAATTAACATCTGGATGACGCTCTCTTTTTTTCATGCCTTTTGAATTGGATGAAAAAGTGATAATAAGCCAGTAGCCAATTTATAATTACCATGTGTTATTTTTGTGACTTCAACTTGCTCTCCTCTTTTATGCTTACTGATATTTGTGTTTTCAGGCTTTAACTCCAAATATGCAGTCCCTGGCAGAAAATGTGGCAACCAATAAAACCATTAGAAGGTTTTTGGGACCAGCCCTGGGTGACCAGCAGCAAGGCAGCTTTTCTATCAACCTATGGAAGAATGCTTTTCAGGATGCTTTTCAACGACTCTGTCCTGTTCGAGCAGGGGGGCATGAATGTGGTTGCTTGCCTGTATTGGCAAGAATGGTACAATGCTTCTAACTCCTGTTCGATCTTTCCGCAACTTCAAGTTATTTCAGTCTGTTACAAGGTCTTCACCAGCGGTCACCCGAATCGCTGCGTTAGATCTATGTCGATCGCTAAAAAACCGCTGCTATAGGCCAAAATGACCTATAGCAGACCTTTTTTTTGTAGTGACAGTTTTTTGCATGGAAAAAAATTTCTTATCATTTCGCCTTTAAAATTCGACCCCTATGGATTTTGATCCTGGATCCGCCACTACACACGAGCTTGCATGGTAAGTTAAATACTAAATTATGGTTTTTATTGTTAGATTCATATTCATTGAAATTGTTTGTCAATAAATTTATGCTATTTCTATGTAGAAAAATATCGACAGTGGCGAAATCAATCTTACAGAGTTGTATAAGAAGAATTATACAAACAAAGATGGTGTTTGGACCTTGGAAGGAGAGATAGAAATTTATGTGAGTCGCTTTCATTTTAATCTAAGTGAAAGATGTCTGTATAGTTTATCTACTTTAATATTTATAGTAATTATTGTCATTTTCTAGGAACAAATGGATGCTTTCCAACGCCAGTGTGATTTAGAAGGGAAGACTTACACCGAAATTGACGTATATTCTGAGATATTACGCAAGAAGTCGGGATATGTTCGGGGATTAGGATGTGCAATTAAATCTACGCCTTCATCAACTTTAACTACACAGTCTTCTGATCTACAGCACAAGCTAGCGAAGGCAAGGGATGAGATAGAAGCAATGGGAGCTGCTAGAGAAAAAAGACTTGCAAGAATTTACGAAGAAGCAAGCTGAGATGGTGGCCACACTACGGGACTACTGTGAGGAGCAACGGGTGGAGCAGGAGTGCATTTCGTTGGATCAGGAGGAGTGCGTGAAAAATGAGCAAGACCATGCGAGTGGAGCACGAGGAGCGCATATAAAAGGAGCAAGAGCGCATACGAAAGGAGCAACAACGCTTACATGCAGAAATATCAAAGGAGTTGGAGCAGTGCATGTCCACTGTAATAGAGAAGAAAATGCACGACATGTCAAAGCGACTATTCAAGCAGTTTGGGGGCTCACACAGGTAGATGAGATATGTTGTAATATTTATGCTTTGTGATTGCTACATTATGTACTATTATGATGTTAATTTTGATTTAATTACGGACCATTACGTACTATTATTGATGTTTATTAATATAAGTATTGTTTTGTTATTGTAATAGTAGTGTTATATAATATTTTCCATTATTATTGTTTTTTTTAAATACTGATTATGTTAATACCGTTCGATCGACAATTTCGGTGATCAAATGGTTATTGTGAACCCGATCGATCGCGAATACCGTTGTTCAATCGCCAATATTAAAACGCCTAAAATAATTATCGATCAGTAACAACACCGATCGATCACCCCCATGCAAACGATCGACCATTGAGCAAAAAGTAATCCATCAGTATTATAAGCGACCGATCGATAGAGAATTAGTCGGTCGATCATCCAACTCCAACGATCAATTATTATGTGACACCGATCGATCACTTTGAAAATAATCGTTTCATCGCTAACATAACCGATCAAGCGGTTCTTAATACAACATTCGATCGTCCAACTCAAGTGACCGATCGGTTAGACAAACATGTCTGATCGGTAATACTGAAACGATCGATCATCTTTATAGCGTTCGATCGGTTAAATGTATCGATCGATCATCAATATGCAATTGATCGCTCGTCATTACTTACCGTTTGATCATCCTCAAATGGGCGATCGATCAAGCTTGTTTCCTGATCGATCATTTCAAAAGGTCAAGAAATGCTCTTGTTGTTTGGGCCTTTTTGGTTTCTAAACAACTAGGACACATTTCTAACAGTATTTACCAATTCATTCATGAACATTTCAAGAAATGCTCTTGATATTTGGGCCTTTTTGGTAAAATCGATTAGAAAAGAGAAAATACTGGTTTCAAATAATTGCCTTGAGACTGAGAAAAGAGTCAACTATGACAAATATTAGAAAAAAAAAAATCTACCGTGTCTTATGTTTGCACGTAAGATTTTGGAAAGTAAAATTTGAGATGTCTTAGGGTGCGTTTGTGTACCAAAATTTTACCCCCTCTAAAATTTTAACACAATTAAATATTACAATATAATCTCTCTCTCCCCATCAAATCATTACTATTTACTACAAAAAATATAAAAAATTACCTCCCTCTTCACTTTTTCACTAAACCCAATACCTAAAATTTTAACAACACTAAAATTTTACAACACAAACACAACCAGTGTCTAACCAAATAGTATTTTGCAAACACGGTTCGATTCAGGGCTATTGGCCTCTAGAAGCATCAGGTCGCGAGATTCAACATTTGACGTGCAGAGCGGGAAACAAATTGAATTGATTAATAAAGTTTCAGTCTCTCCAGAAGAACCGGGATAAGGTCGACTACTTTCCAACCCACGAACTGGTCAAGATCTCTTCCTGCTTTGTTCAGCTCCTAATTGCTTTTTCTCCAATTTCCGCCCGTTCTCTTCAACCACCCCCAACTTCACTCTCAAGTTATGGTGAACAACTAAAATTTATCTTCCAGAAGCCCAAGAGACAACGAAACATCCTTTCTCTTTTTCTCTCTCCCTCTTTTCCTCTAGAAGCGCATAAATTCTCTTTCTTTTCCTCTGGAAGCCTACTAACCTTCTTTTTCTCTTCTCTCTCTGTGAATATATATATATATATATATATATAACTTTCCATCAAACACCAACTAACAGGCCAGCATTGATCCCCCAACATCCTCTCTTTCTCGTCTCACTTCTCCAATCTCTTCCTCAGATTTTTCTTCCTCCTGCTTACAAGAAATCCAGAAGAAAATGGAAGATAAAACATGCCTCCTCCAAGAACTCGAGGAACCAGAAGAAGACGCGCTCTCTCTTTGTGACCTTCCCATTCACGAGAAAGAAACCGAAGGCGACCCTTTTCCTCCCAAGTATCAAAGCTCTCCGTCACGCCAAGACTTCTTCGAGTTCTCCACCCACCCAAATATCGAAATGAGCCCGGCATTGGATACCATAATCTTCTGCGGTCGGGTCATGCATAAGAAAGAAGTACCGGCTTATGAGTCCCAAAACAAGTGGAGATCGGAGTCCTTCAACAAAGCCCGAATATTTCACTCAGCTAAATTGACCGAAGCCAGCAGCAGGTCACACTCTTTCCGGGTAAAGGGTCCGAAGCCTGTTCCGGCACCAGCAACTGGGAGTTTCCGGTATTCCAGCAGTGGTTCTAAAAAGCACAAGGTTTTGATTGGGCTGGCAAAGATTCAGCCGGAGATGGAGCTCAGTGAGATAAGGAAGAGGCAGGGTCGGCGGCCCCCGGTGCCTATGTTCCCACCGGCGGGTGCCGAGGAACCGGTGATGTCCGGTGGTAGGAGCGGAGGAGGAAAGAGTCTTTGGGGGCTGCTAATTCGGCCATTCAGATGTAGGTCCCACCTGACGAGCACGTTGGCTCGTTCGTCTCTTGGTTGTTTCCCACTCCTGTGACCAAGGACGCGGTTCCTCTGATGTATGGTGCCATGGTGGTTATAGATGCCTCGGTCTGCTCGCGGAGTTTTTTGTTTTAGTGCGAGATGGATTTATCACTCATTTGATTTGATGCTAGGTCGTGTACAAATTTTGATTTTCTTAGCTAATTGTTTTATTCATAATTGCTTCTTTCCCTTGAGATGGCTCCTGCATATTCATGGGCATACGTCCCTTTTTTGTTAATTCTCAATCGTCTACAGTCTCTTTGCAATCATAAATTTGCAAAAAATCACGCTGCAGACTGCAGAGCATCATGTTCAAAAAGAACACACAAATTGATACAAAGCGGTACAATACCAACACCATGTACTCGAATTAGTTGAATTCCCTTTGAATTGGAAGACTTCTTAACTTTTTGTTTTCATGTAAAAAGGTTAATATTTGCTTGTAGCTTATAATTGACGTTATGACTTGTAGAAAACTTTAACAGCAGTGTCCGTTGGGGAGAGTTTTGGTCAAAAGTCTTTCAGGGTTAAGAAGCGTCCAATTATTGACGTTTGATGCTGGAAACCATTTAGGGGTTACTAGACATTTCGAGCTAGGCCGCTCTACGTTAGTTGTGGCCTTCGGTTAGACGTTAGGTGGGGTTTTGCTTCCAAAATTTTGGGTGATTTAAAATAATTCCTTTATAATAAAATATTGAATATTTTATATTTAAGGATCCGGTTTCTTTGCTTGTAATATAAATTTTTTAATTTGTTTTAGATGTTTTTAAATATTTGACAAGTATCTGAAAATGAGATCAAGTATATGAAATATTTAGAAATTTAATCTCAAACAATAACTCAAGAAATAAGTTATTACTACATCATTGTTCAAAATATAAGTTACTTAGTTTAATTCATACAGAGCCTTGAGATAGTCTTATGGCCTAAACAGGCCACGAGAACATCGCTAGGGAGGTTCACATTAGTTTTTCAAAAACCGGACTATATGTACTACGGTTCAGGGGAGGACACTCTCGTCATCCCCTCCTCATGTTCTAGATTCTCCTCATAAGTTTTTTCACCTGGAACGTCATTTGAAATGATACAGTTGAAAATACTATGAGTCGAATGACTCAGTAAGGGATGATTAATGAACTGAAATATGAGTGACTTGAGCATAATCATGAATGACAGGTATACATGTAGTGCCAAAAGTAAATGCATGTTTATGCATGAGACTCTTGTACTTGAAATTTGCTTAAAAATCTCTTCATCATTATTTGGGCTACTTATAACGCTTAGGGGTGGGATTTTTATCCGCTGGTATCCGGAATTCCGGTACCAGCACCGGTTCCGAGCTCTGGCCACCGTATACCTGCCGGAACCGGTATAGGTATTTAGGAAATACATTACACTGGTACTGGCGGAATGTCGGTACCGGTTTTTTTTATTTTGTAAAAAAATACAAAATGCACATCTTTGGACTTGGCCAAAACGCATAAACGTGTGTTTTGCTTAAACCAAAGCTGTGCATTTTGGACTAGACACGTTTTGGTCTAGGGTTTTCAAAACCCACGCTCCCCCCGATACCACCCATTTCTCACCTGACTCTCCTCTGTCCCGCCCCTCTCCTCTCAGATTTGCCTCTCTCCGACCTTCATCTCTCGTTTCTCCTCCGCTCTCGGCCCTCCGACCTCCCTTTCCCTCTCACGGCTGACGGATCTTAACTTTCACGCGCTCTCTCTGTCTCTCTGACTCTCAAGCTCTCTCTCACAAACTCACAGTCTCACTTAACTCTCTCTCTCGGGTTGCTGCCGTCTCCACTCGCCTTCAAGTTTGAAGGCCACCGGCCTCGACCCTCTCATTCTCAGCTGAATCACTCATCAACTCTCTCTCTCTCTCTCTCACAGATCACACTCACAAACTGACTCACTCTCACTATATCACAATAACATTCACAGATTCATTGCTTCTTTTTTTTGTTCAATTTCATTTTCGTATCATTATTCATTATAATTTATCAGTTGTTCAATAGTCATTTCTTCATTTTATTATCTGTTAATACGAAAAAAATTATTTGCAGGTTATTACGAAGGTTGTGTCGTGTGGTTACTGGTTAGTGCACTGCCATTGAGGTAAATTCACTAATTTTTCACTTATTTAGTAGTTCATTAGTTAATTTAAAATTTTAGAATGTATATTAGGACCTAAGTTGTGAAACTGAGGAGGATGGGCTTGAATGATTAGAGGATTTGGTTGTTACTTGTTAGTTGTTTGTAAATTGTTAGTTGTTTGTATGCTGTACCCTTTAGGTAATTTGTGAGTTGTTATTTTGTTTGTAAATTAAAGTTGCGGCTCTTCGATGTATTAATGACAGTGGTGAACAAGGTAATAAAATTGTTGCTAGAGCTTGTTGTTCTTTGTTAGCCAATGTGTGAATTTAGTTTTCCTTGCATTTTTTGTGAGCATGTTAAAACCAAATTCTAATACATGAATGATTTCGTTGTTTAGTTTTTTTTAATTGTTAGGTTTTTTTTAAGAATGTTGTGTGCTCTTTCTAAATGCTCTTTGTTTCCAAACATGACTAATAATCCTACACAACTGATGTCTATTATTACGGTCTCCAACATGGATAGCATGACACAGACACTTGACGTGGACGATTAGAGGGAGGTATAAATTATAATGGTATTGTTTTTCATTTTTATTGTTACAAAATACAATTATACAATTCGAATATTAGAGTATAACTGTATAAGTTTAGATTTAAGTATTAGAAGCTATTTTTTAAGGAAAATGCCCATAATATTGTATTAATAAATGTTAGACTTATAATCTTTTAGATAATATGATTGATTGGTAATTAGTAACTTGGATTTTAGGGTGTGTTGTTGTATTTTATTTCTTTTTTTTAACTATTTTGTTCTTTTTTTCATGATGGACATGGTGTTGTGCATATAACACTATGATAGTGATGTTTTGATTAAATGGCCAACATTATATTCCATCAATTCAACTATTCATTTTGTAATATTTGTAGTTTCTTTTAGATGATGTAAATTTGTATTATTTGTAGACCTTATGTATATGTGTAACTTGTAAATTTATTTCTATCATTCTTCTTTCATTGATGTATGTATATGATTTATTAATTTAATGCAATTGAAACAACTATAGAATTGTAAATTTGTAATTTTGGAACATTTAAATTATTATTACATAAAAAAAGTGGATCCAACATCCTATTAAAATTCGAAATTTGGTATTTTGGATCCAACATCCATATTTAAAAACTTACTTATTAAATCAAGCCCAAGTTAAAAAGCCCGAAAAATGCAATAATAACATAAGCCCAAGTTAAAAGGCCCAAAAAATGCAATAATAAAACAAGCCCAAGTTAAAAGCCCTAAAAACTAAGATTTTGGGCCCAAAATCAGCCCAAATGAATTGTCAGAATTCCGGTTGTTCCCAGACCGGGCTAATCAAAATCAGCCCAAATGAATTGTCAGAATTCCGGTTGTTCCCAGACCGGGCTAATACCGGTACCCTGCCCTAATAACGCTACATTTACCCCTGAAGTCAGGGTGTGCGTTCCCTTAAGAACTGTTTCCCTTTCCCTTGGAAACATGTCATTTGGTCGAGCTAGCCTCAGGCCTGATAGCTAGACACTACCCTTATAGGTCCACACTTTTTTTGCATTCGTCCTTCAGTGTGGTTTCACATACCTCGAGGACTACCCATCCTTCTCGCATTCGTCCTTCGTAGTGGATGCACCTTTCTTACTTAGGTACGGTACCGACTATCCTATTTAGCCCCATAACATAGCAAAACATCTCACTTTCATTTGCATAAAATTTCTCTTTCTTTCTTTTGAAAAAATCAATGCAAATACTCATGACGTGCTCGATGACAAATATTCATGTTTTGTATCATTCCAGTTTTTGAAAAATATAATTTTTCCACTTACCTGTATCCACTCGAGCTTGTGCTGGTGTCCTGCCTAATAGTGAGTCATATTAATGTCGTCACTTAAATGATTAAGAGATTCACTTGATGCAACAAATAATCATTCATTTCAAAATAAACATATCATATTAACTCACACGTATTTCTTTACTAACCAGCAGTGGTTCTACAATGTAAAACTCTATTTTAATGTTGCTGAAACCATTAAATTTTATTCCAAAATGATCATTACATTTGATGTTATAACATATTGAAATTTCAGGTAATTTAGAGCTCATTTGCCACTCAAAATATTTATTCAAAAATGCAAGTTGCTGAGGCGTCCTAGCTGTCAGCTTCGACATCTCGAACTTCAAAAATTCATAAATTCAATAAACATAGCTTCAAATTGCACTGAATTACTTTTCAACTTTTCTAATTTCATAAAATTAAATTTGAAGACTTTTAAAAATCGGAACTAATTTACTATTTCAAAAACACTTCGTAACAAATGAAAATCTTAGAGCAAACAATACTGATGTCTCTAGCTTGACCTTCGATTTTCAAAACTCCATAACTTTTTTGATGCACATCTAAATCACACGAAATTTATCTTAAAATGTTTCTCTTTCATAAAATCAAAAGTGAAGACCTAACCCACAAAAAAATTGACTTAAAATGGTCACTTAAAAATTGCTTGGAACGTGCAACGCTGGTGACAACTTGACCTCTGAACTTTAAAAATCCATAACTTGTTCAATATTTATCGGAACCACCTGAAGTATGGCTTAAAATCTTTGTATTCATAGGCCTATAAAATAACTATCACAGACCAATGGATTAAAAATATTGCATCAAAACTTACTCGTAGTTCGATCTTATGTTCTGCGAAATTTTTCTTTTCGCAAAACTCTACAAAGGCTCTTTATCTCCTTTTACCTAGATCAAATGACAGCAATTACTTAAGGGAAGTACTCCTAGCATCAACTATAGGTCTTCGAAATTTCACTCAGAAGTCTTCCAAGAACAATAAGCAAATCTGAAAATTGATTGTACAAAATGTATCCTCAACAAGCAAGCGTTCTAAGCTCAATTTTTTTTCTTGCATTTCATCCTCTTAATTCACCTACCTAGTACAACAACTAGATGCACTACATTTGCAATCTATCAATCCTTGCATGTAACAATTAATCCGCAAAGTTAACATCCAAGTCATTTGCCCAAAAATTCAGAAGAGGTTGGAAAGAAACAAGGATCTTGCTAGAGATCTCATATGTCGGTGGCAAGGTTACAAAAAGTTCGAGGTTAATCACTACTATGATGTGAGAAGGATAGTGGATATGAAAGAGAGGACTTGGACATGTGGCAAGTGGCAACTAAATGGGATTTCATGTGCCCATTCAGCTGTTGCCATCTACTATCATAAAGGGAAACCTGAAAAGTACATCCATGCATATTACCACATGAATATGTACACGAAGGCTTATAAGCCTCCTGTCTATACAATGTTGGGTCCAGAAGAATGGAAGGCTTGTAGGGAGGTCGTTGTCCTTCCCCTAATATTCAGGAATCAACTTGGGAGACCACGAATGGCGAGGAGAAGAGCCCCAGGAGAGGTACAAAGTCACTAGGCAGGGTTACGACCTTCACTACAGCAAATGCAAGGCAGTGGGCCATAATGCTAGAACTTGCCCTAAGCAAAAGAACAAAGGGCAGACCAACAGTAGCTCCACTGCATCTACATCAAAGAATAAGGATAAGGTACCCGAATATACTCTTTTCTATGTTTTTTAAATAAAAATGTCATATTTATCTATTATGTCATTGAATTGGTGCACGTGGAATCAGGCTACCTCTCAACCCGAAGCTGCTGAGAATGCAAGTGTTGAGACTACAAGTGCTGGTAGGAAAAGAAGACTACAAGTGACCAAGCTGGACCTTCTACTCAGCCGACAACTAGGAGGAAGAAAATTACCACACGTAGAGGAGAATGCATGCCATCCACACAATGAATCTTATGAATTTGATTATGCTGTTTTTAGTGACTAATTTCAAGACAATGGTTGGGTATTGTTGAAGGGTTTACTGTTTATTTGGTATTTTGTGATGGAATGGTTGTTGTAATTAGTCCATTATGCTGAAGTTGTCACTTTGATGAAACTGGTACTATGGTGAAACAGATTTTGTATTTGGTACGTGCATTTTGTTGTTAAGATGGTACCTGTATATTGTTTTGTAATCTTGTACCCTATGTTATGCTTTACAGCTAATGGTGAATGAAAATGTTGGCATTATGAATCTAGTTTATTATGGTACACATATTTTTCTATACAGCTGATGGTGAATTAAGAAGGATGCATTATAAATTTATCTGCTTTGAACAACTGATGGTGAATCTGCTTTGGTGAGTTTGGATAAATTTATCTGACCAAAAAGAATTTCAACATATTCCATGTATTTGGTGAGTTTAGATAAATCTAAAGATGCACAATTTGAACATATTGCGTGTATTTCACAGAACTACAAAGATTGACACAAACGTATTTCACATATGGCTGATTAATACAAAATTAACCAAGTATATAATTAACATTAGCCACAACACAAAATATAAGCCACGTAGGGCAAAACTGCAATCACTTAGGGTGCAACTACAATACAGTTAGGGTGCAAATACAAGTAGTGCAAATTACAAGTCACAAGGCAGAATCTATTGGCTCTGGGACCCAACGACTTTAATGGTAGCATGGAAGACTTAAATCTCTATCACCCACGACACAGCCAACGCCACCACCAAACACTTCTCCCTTGCTCTCTCTACCTCAAGTTGAGCCTCCAACTTCTTGATTTTCTTTGGGGGATCGACCCATTCAAAGAACTAGCAAGACCGAGGACCCTATGTACAAATAACCATAGATACTCAAACAGTTTGAAAACCCAAACTCATTGAGGCATTTCAACGAACATGACATTCGCAAAACCCAAGCATAGAGGGAGCTTACCGTAAGTAACTCATATCTTGAGCACCCAAATAATCTACGTCCTGGATTATTCTCCATCCATGATGTTCTCATATGAGCTTCTATCCCACAGTGATATAACACCTCCCTTGTAGGTTTTGAGCTCGCGGAAGACAGAGATGAAGAGGATTTCATTGTAACAGTTTTGAAGTCATTGTACAAAATAGGTGGAAGGGGGAGAACTTGGGATGAACTTGAGTGATTTGCGAGATTGGGAGATCGGGGAGTGGGTAATAGATAAGGCTCGGCTAAATTTGTTTCTATTTGTGAATTTGCACGTGTCAGTTTCATTTTTACGTCTTTAAATAAATGGCAAACGATGCGTTTCGACATGGTCATCTGAGCTGGCAAAGTGGTTGACATGGCGAAGCTGAGTCAAGTTTACCGTTAAAAAAGTGAACGACGATGGATAAAAGGACTAAACATAAAAGCAGGAAAACGTAAGGGACATGGTTTACGCTCGAATTTGTTTAGGGACTAAATTGATTTTCGTGCAAAACTACAGGTACCTATTTTGTATTTATTCCAAATTTTTATGTAAATACGTAAATCATTAAACGTGTCAAACATCACAAAATATTTTTAAGAAAATAATTTTAAATAAATAACCAAACACTGGAAAATAAATTTTTTCTTGAAAATGTTTCAATAAATTTTGTTTACCTAAAATAATAGTTTTACATCTAAAAACCTAAATATTAATAAAATTTACTAAAAATCATTCTTTTAGCTTTCTGCAACATTACTTATGCATGTGTTTAAGATTTATCAGTATTACTTTTAGTTGATAATGTTGATTTTATTAATTTTTATTTGGGGAAAGTACACTTTGCACCCCTGAACTATGGGGTCTCTGACACTTTGCACCCTCTTGTCTTGATTTCGCGACATTGGGCCCCCAAACTTCTTATTTCCGTCGATTGCCACCCCGATGCCACTTCCTCATTAAGACTCACGGAATTTAGTGCATGTGCCGTCCACGTGAGGCACTTCAAAATTTTCTCCCCGTTTTGCCCTCCATTATTCTCGAAAACTCGACCCATCTCTCCAACACTTAGACGAACTCTATTTTTCCTCCCGAAAGTTCGCCATTTGCACTCAACAAAACTCGAACTTACCAGGGCAAGGTCTTCAGCGCTGAGCATTTCGCATCTGTTGAGCAATAATCATCAATCAAACTCTGTTAAAGGTATGCGTGGGCTTCTTTCAATTTTTTGATGATTGGTTCTTTTAATTTTAGGGTTTCCACATTGTAGATGTGATTTTGAAAACTCAATGTTTCGAGCAATGTTCGTTAGGTTTGGGTTATTTTGCATGGGTAGCATATGCTTTAGGGTCTTGCATGCACTACAAGAAATTCGTTCTCTGCCCACGATAGCAGTCATGGCAGAAGGCCTTCAAAATCGTCGAGGAAGGGTTTTGGCCACAGATTTTCGTCGTCGAGGAGTCGTGGCGTCTGCCGCGTGGGGAGAGACCTAACCTGACAACTGTGGCTCATCGTCGTTGATGTGGTGCCTTTCTCGCCCATCAAATACGTCGGGATAAGCAACCCACTTCCGTCGAGGTTGCTTCATCGCCGACAACTAGTGTCTCATAGAGGTTATTCCATGGTTTTTGCCGACGACATCAAGACGATGGCCATTCCCTGTTTAGCAAGACCCATAATCGACGACAACAGGAAAATCGTCGGCAATAAACATTCTTGACCGAAAACAGAAAATCATGGGGAATGGACATTCTTGATCGAAAATAGAAAGATCAAGGGGCTGACATAAATGTTGTATTTGATTAGAAGACTCGAATGAATTGTTTCATTTTTACATTTGGATATGAAGAAAAGCAACAGGGGATATATACATGATAAATTGTGTACAATTTTCTTCACTGAACTCCAGCAGCCAACTCAGCAAGTGTCCTCCAAGTCAGCTAAAAGTCAAGCATCCTCCAAGTCAGCTGCAGCTCCAGAGCCTTCGACATCACTAGTGCTTCCCTGTTATGTATTTTGTGTGCTATTGTATTTCTATGGAATCTGTGTAACCAAATGCCTATGTATTCCTTCCAAATTTGTGGTGCACATCAAGTGCTTGAGAATATTCCTGTAAATATAGTCTCAACCAAGTACCTGTTCTCAAATTGAAGCACATTCCCATATGCAAACTAACATATGTTAATGACGTGAAGCACATTCCCATCTGCAAACCAACAAATTGAAGCACATTCCCATGAAGAATAAATATATTTCCACTTAATTAATCATCTCAAAAATATATTCCAAGCAACCTGATTGAGGTATTTTGGAGGATGAGCTCGTCCAGTTCTGGTGAAAACGAAGGGAACAACAATTTAAACAGAGTGGATCCAATTTGATTAGTAGTTTTACTAGTTTGTAATGATAGAACAGGTGTAGAGCATTAACTAAACATCTAAACTAAAATGACATAAACATGGCATAAAAACGAGCATTAACTTTCCACTGCGTCAAGCACATTATTACATTCACGAGCAGCCTCTACAAAGCCAACAAAGCAAGGTCTAATTCCTACTTTATTCAAAGATGTAAAGGAGAAAAAATTAAAAAAGACAACAGAGCAAAAACAGAGGCCGGTTATTTCAATGGACTGAAGGTGAAATTGGCTGTCGCGCGTTTCTGCGTCAACATGAGACCTGCTGGAATAAAATAAAATCATAAGTTGATAATTTGGATATGAGTGTTAGTGTGTCCACATAATGACAAAGCAGGGTCAACATGAGACCTGCTGGATTTGGTAAAACATTAAAACAGTCAAATAAATAACCATCATGTTAGACAAAAAACTTCATAATATTTGACATGTGCTCTGGAGTCATGGTTCGAACTCCAACTCTGCAATAGAAGTTTTGCAGATCTAAGCAGAGTCTGATTTCACAGACTTCGTTTTTCAAGTGAAAATAGAGTTCTTTTTCTTGCTAAACAAACGAAGATATTATAAAGTAAAAACAGGGTTCATTTGCACAACGCCATGATATAAGAATCAGAAGGTACCTAGCACATCTCATGAGATGGAGATCATCAGTGGTTCTGATCAAGAAGATCAATCTCTTCAACTAAATTCAAGACCCCAAAGACAGCCATTCATATAATACCAAGAATAGAACAACTACGGCACATGTAAGAATTAAAACTTTACCAACCTGGACACGTCCTTATAAGAACAACGAGCAGAGAGTTACACCCAACCCAAGAGAAGAAATTCATCAGACATCAGAAGGTATAGAATAATTCTAACAGAAATACCATAAAAGGAATTATAAAGAAACGATTATTTCAGAGTAAAGAGATTATCCAGGAGTCACAAATCAGTCGACAACTCCACCAAAAACCAGTGTTACACCCAACTACAAGAATACAGAGCCATATTAGACAAGTAGGGAAGCTATGCGTGGACGACCCATAAGTCAAGAAACAAGTATACCCATTACGTAAATCACAAATTTTAAAAACTAGTGATTTCCTAAAACCAAAAAAAGGGAGAGTCATAGACTTAGAGAGGGTTAAACTTGGGCTATAGAAACATCACAACAGGAAACTAAATAGAGTATGTCAAAATAAACTTAACAGAGGCCGAAGAAAAAAAATTAAGTAAATAAGCATACCAAGGAAACAAACAGTCAGTATAACACAACTGATATAGGGAGAGATAAGGCCATGGCTACCTGCAGGAGCAGCGTGAGCTTGAAATCGGAGTGTATAAACAACAAGTGCTACCAAAATGAGGAAGAGAAGCGAATTTCTCATGGGTCCCTAGGAAAGGACAATGAACTCAAAAGAAAGAGGAAAGAGAGAGAGAGAAAGAAAAAGGGGAGAAGAGAAGAGAGAAGTGAGCGGCTGGAAGGAGAAGAATTTGACAGAGAAAATGGTTGCGGAAGCAAGAAGCTGAGCGCCAAATGAAAACCGCGGAAGTCATTTGATTTTTGACTTTTCGTAACAGCAGCTTTTTTTTTATCCATTTGGTAACGCAAGGGGACATGACTTTTGTTTTTTTCCCGCCTTTAGACTCGACGACTACAAGTTCGGGTGGAGAAAGCTGAAACTTTTACCGACGACGAGTAAACCGCGCGTGGCTTAAGACCCTTTTTCTTGTAGTGATGCATATATAGTATTGAATCGTAGAATTTGTCTACTTTAGGTGAAATATGTCTTGTCTGTGTGGAATTTTGGTTTTCCAAAGTGGTCCTACTTTGCTGTGGTCCCCTAGTATTGGGCTTCTTCTTTATTACTTACTAAGGTCCCCTGGTGTCAGGCTTACTTTTCATTCAATATTGGTTTGCCGAAGTGTAATTTTGGTTTGCTGAAGTGGTCCCATGACCCATAATGTAATATGTATATGTTTTTTGCTTTAATGTGGTCCCATGACCCATAATGTAATATGTAATTTTGATTTGCCGAAGTGGTCCTGCTTTGTTGTGGTCCCCTACTGTACTGGATGTGTGCTGAATTTTAATGCACTTGTTTTAATGTTACGTGGGTGGAGATGTCTCTCCATAGTTTGTCCTGATTTTTCAGAAACATACTAGCCTAATTATATGTGGGTCTGGTTAGGGTTGATAACATGTTCTGAAACATTGTTCTAATAGTATTGCAGCATTTTGTTTCTTTCCAAACTTATGGGGGGAATCAAATATGATATATTGTTTCTCTCCTCCTGTACATTTCCCCTTATTAAATATCTGCCCTCAGTTTACTATCCTGTAGATTACCCTAGATGTAATATTGTTAGTCATCATAGCTTTTATTGGTTAGGCCTGATATTTTTTATATACTTATACATTTCTTAATGTGATCTGAATTTTATATACTAACCTATTGTTTTATTATTTCTGGCAGGTGTGGTGCTTCATAAATTCTTATCATGCCGTCTGATTTCCTTCTATTTAAGGTGCACTATGGCGGCAGATTCAGTAGAAACTTTGGGTGTTCTTATGTGGGTGGAGATGTGTCGGTATATGACGAACCATATGAGCCAGATTGCTTGTCATTTTTTGAACTGGAGGATATTGTGAAAGCATATGGATATAAGCCTAGTGACCAGATCTACTACAAGCAGCCAGGGAAGACTCTCGATGATGGTGATGTCCTTGTGTCATCTGATCATGATATTTTGGCAATGGTGAGGTGCCATGTGGGAGAAGTTATTGTGGTGCTGTACTTAGTGTCATTCACTGAAATTCCAGAGGGTGGGCTAAATGGGGAGGATGTTGTAGAAGGCGTTGAAGTACGTGAGAGACGTAGATTGGGGATGAATGATCCGTTTTGGAATCAAGTCCTTAGCAGCGATGACGAGCTGTTTGACTTTGAGGTAGACACCGTTCATAATGACAGTGCAGCACCTTCTTATGCTGGAGGTCATACCTCTACTGGGGCTGATGTAGGTGACGATAGAGGCGATGATTCTGGTGACAGTTTTTTTAGCGTTAATGGAAATGACAATGAGGCGATGATGGAAGTGATCGAGGACCATCTGAAATTCCTTGTGACCCATCTAAAGGAAAGTAGCCAATCACTGAAGAATGTATTAGCAATGGTACTTATTTTTTGTATGATTTTTATTCTAAAGTTTTTTTGGTCATTTTACTATACAATATAACTGTTTATTTTGTGCTACAAATAATGTCTCGGATATTGGAAGAAGCGATGTTTTGGAGTCTCCCAAAGTTAGCGAGGCACAGGATGATGTGATCAATAGTCTACCTGAAGCGTACCCTGGACCTGAGTTCCATGCTTCAAACTTGGCTGCCGCTATTTTGAAGCTTGGGATGAAGTTTTCTTCATCTCAGATGTTTAGAGAAGCTGTGAAATTGGAGAATGTGTTAAAGGGGAAGGATATACGGTTCAAGAAGAACTACTCTGATAAGGTGATCATCATCTGCAGAGATGCACCAAGGTGTGAATATAGAGTTTATGGAAGGTGGATGAAAGGCGAGAAGACCTTCCAAATAAGAAGTTTCAATGGTACCCACCGGTGCAACAGGAAGTATAGAAGCTCAATAGTTGGATCAAGGTTCATCACTACTAACTATCTTGAGCAATTCAACGCAACCTAACATCCCGGTGGACTCTATAACACAAGAGGTTAAGAGGTAGTGGAAGGTGGATGTGAATGAAAGTCAAGTGTATCGGGCTAGGAGAGCGGTAAGGGCGAAGATCTTTAGCAAACATTCAGATCAGTATCGCTGTTTGTGGGATTATGCAGCGACGTTGAGGGAGACTAACAGAGGGAGTTGTATTCTACTAAAGTTGGAGAGGATACCTCCCGAGTTGACACCCACGTTCCAGTGAATGTATGTTTCGCTGGAAGCGATAAAAGACGGTTTTAAAGTGGGTTGTAGGCCATTGATTGGTCTTGATGGGTGTTTCTTGAAGGGCACATTCAAAGGGCAACTGCTTACAGTAGTCTCTAGAGATGCAAACGATAATATTTGCCCTATTCCAATGTCCGCGGTAGAGGTCGAAGTCAAAGACAGTCGAAGCTGGTTCCTAGAGACTTTGATCTCAGACTTGGGTCAACCGTCATTTTGTGGCTGGGCATTTATCTCGGAATGTCAGAAGGTGATGAAACTTGCCTGTTATTATCCAATTAATACATAAATCTTCGACCTAATTTTAATTTCATATGTTTATGTTGTTTTGTAGGGACTGATCCCGAGTTTCGAGCTAGTCATGCCCAATGCTGACCACCGAATATGCATAAGGCACCTTTACGCCAATTATAGAGATGTTGGTCATCGGGGCATCACCTTGAAAGATAAGTTGTGGGTTGCTTCCTCTGCATATACGGAATGGAAGTTTCTCCAAGTGATGGATGAGATGAAGAATTTTTCACCAAATGCATGGAAGTGGCTTAATGACATTGACCTAAGACAATGGTCAAGAGCATACTTCAATCCGGACGTGAAATCAGACCTCCTAGTGAATAATCTGTCTGAGTGCTTTAATTCATACATCCTAAAAGCTCGTGACAAGTCAATCATCACGATGTTTGAGATGATCTGGAAAAAGTTGATGCGGCGGTACCAATAAAAAGGACCGGGATGGAAAAGTATGACAAGACCATCTGCCCTAAGATACTTGAGAAGCTTGAGGCCGCAGGCCTGGAGTCTTGCCACTACCTTCCAACCTATGCTGGTCAAGGGTTGTTCGAAGTGGAGCACAGACACCAACAGTTTGTGGTCAACCTACAGCTTAGAAGTTGTGGCTGCCGAAAATGGGATTTGACGGGGATTCTGTGTCCTCATGCATTCTCTGCTATACTTTACGATGGGGGCAAGCCAGAGGACTACATCACCCCTGGTTCAGCAAAGACATGTACATGCTGAGTTATAATCATATGATCTATCCAATGCCTAGCAAAGATCAATGGATTAAGACCAGCTTCGATCCCATTAATCCTCCAACCGTTCGGAAACAACCTGGAAGGCCTAAGAAGGCTCGAACGAGAGGCCAAGACGAGCCTCGAAACAATGGTTGTATGAAGAAGGGTGGAGTTGCAATGAGGTGTACATAATGCAAACAAGTTTGCCATAATAAAAGGACATGTCCTAGAAGGAAAGCAGCAGCCTTGAGACGTCAAGGCATGAGTGCTGCAGCTGCCCCATTTGTAGGCAATGAGGACATTTCCCTAGACTCAGAGTTCGGCTTTGACAGTGTATGTCTTCACCTTTTTTTTAATATATAACTTTGAATTTTTAACTTGACATTGCTGACAAATTTCTTTTGTCCTTTGAATGAAAAGCTTTTTTCACTTTCTGATGAGTCAATGCCCACATCAGCCTCTACGCAGCAGTCTCCCTAGCCCACTCAGCCCACTCGGCCCACTCAGTCCACTCATTCCACTCAGACCACTCAACCCACTCATACCACTCAGCCCTGTCAATCACGTAAGAATAAACGTAAAAAGTCCAGGGCAACCTCTTCACAAGCAGTTGGGTCGCTACTGCCAGAGAATGAGACAGATCCAGTTGAAATCTAGCGACAGTAAGCTCATTTGTACTTAATTTTGTATCCTGTTCTTAGTATATATTTTTGCTATACATATCTTAAAGGTATTTGTTGGTTGATTTCTAGTATATGAAAACCTACAAGTAATTAAGAAATTAAGGTTTATTCAGGTTTTTATGACCTACAGTTTGAACTTTTGTATCATGTTTGTAGAATGAAGAAAATGTATTAAGTCAACCTCCTGCAGCAAGAAGAAAAAGTGGAGGAAAAACAGCAAACAGCAAACCACCTCCACCTGCAGCCCCTCGAACTACACCACAACCTGCAGCGCCTCAAACTCCAGTAATCGATGTAGCTACTCAGCCTACAGTTGCTGTCACACAATGGACGAAGAGCAGACCGAAAAGTGCATCACAACCACTGTCTTCGATTGGATCTAGGGTGCATCAAAGGTCTGGAAGATTGGCGGGGCAAGTTGGAAGGAAATCCGGTAGCTTGCCAAGTCAGGGAAATCAGAAGGAGGATCCCATTGTTGTGGAGGACATTGCTAGCGACGACGAAGTAACCCATGAACCAACTCTGCAACCAGGGAGAGTGAGTTGGGGCACTCCGCAAACATTATGTGCTCAGCTTGGGAGTGGTTTCATTGCAAACCAGAATAAGTCAGATGCAAGCTCCTCCAGGGTGGTGGTCCTTACCATTGAGCAAGCTATCAAGAGGATTGAAGAGAACATGCAGAGGCTAAAAAATGACAAGCATACTTAGGAATAGTTTATGGTTGTTTCTGTCACAATGTTGTGTTGTTAGGTGAAAGTAAGCACATTAGTATTATTGTCACAAAGTTGTGTAACACCACTCTTTTTTGTCACAACGAATATTTAAGGTTGTGTTTATATTTTGGACTCATATTCATGCTACTGATATGGATCTTTTGGATGTATTTGATATAGTTGGGTTTATTTTGTCTACTGATATGGTTCTTTTGAATGTATTTGATACATTTTGGAGCATATACATGCTACTACATATGTTGAGCATCATCGCACTGCGCTTCGTATACTCCTCCTCCATCGTTGCAGTGCGCTTCGCATACTCATCCTCCATTGTTTTGAGATGATAGCTTAAAACCCTCCTTCCATGGACACACATAGGAGGATCAAACCACATGAAATACCAGCATGACTCTCAAACTGCATTCATATCATGTATAAATTTTCCAGTGCAATAATAAACATACGTAATAGGAGTGTATACAGGTATTACCTTGTGGTTCACACAACTAAAAAACCTTCTGCCAAAA
This sequence comes from Myrica gale, assembly GCA_963930655.1. Classification (NCBI taxonomy): domain Eukaryota; kingdom Viridiplantae; phylum Streptophyta; class Magnoliopsida; order Fagales; family Myricaceae; genus Myrica; species Myrica gale. Next base: position 16,408,936 of record OZ005599.1, read on the forward strand.
TTTGCTTCTGTGTAGGCAGTCTTCAGGCAAGATTCAACTCCACAATAACAAATATGAATTTTAGTTGAATCTCCACCTATGCTTGTCGCCGAACTTGCAATACTTGGCGATGGAGGTGAATTGCTTAAAAAACACGTGAAAATGAAGAACACAGAACCATTAGAACTCAATTAGAAAGAATTAGTATTGGCTATTAGTATTTCAAAAAGAGTTAGTTCTTGACTATACTAAACACTATTCAATAACTGCACATAATGCTTATTGCCGAAATTAGATATTCTTCACAAATAGGATCAATATTTACTATGTAATCTAAAAATGGAGTTGAGGACTAGTAATTATGATCAATATATATATGCATATGAGTGAACACCAAAAACATGGACAATATAGAAACACACAAAGATGAAGTCATTGTGTAGGAGTCCTTGCTAAATAATTTTTTCATTCTTCATATAGGAAGAAGAAGCAAAGGCTAGTAAGGCTAGGGGCATTAGAGTTTGAGAAGTGGAAATGAGACTTTTCAGTTGATGTTAAAGGAACAATAGATAACAAAATGCAAGATGGAAATCAGGACAACTCCCAATTTTACGGACTACATAAAGGTGGTTTTCAGTACTGTAGTTTATAAACTCTGTCACTAACAGATGATATTCTTCAAATATGCTACTTATTTGGCTATCTTTTCAAATTTCCTGCTTATTTTATGAACAATCATGTTTGCTTAATGTGTTCTCGCAGAACCACAAATATGTTCCATTAGAAGATCTTGCTGTAGAATTCAAACTACGCACACAGGTATTCACTGTTAATCCTTTGACTTTCATTTCACCTTTTATGCTGCCTGATGCAAAGATTAATGAGGTTTCTACTTGACAATAGAAATGAATTTCACATTACTTTATATGGAACCAACTCCAACGAAACCTAGGGAAAGGTATAAGAAACTAGCCACTAAATCCAGTTAAAGTTTCTGAAATAGAAAATACAGTTCCTATGAAGGAGACCAGATTGTTCGAAGAAACGTTCATAGCAACGACAGGGAAAAATGCACAACATACAGATCAAGGAGAGGAAAAAATGAAGAAGCTCTTACCAGTGTGCCGCCATTTCCGAACTATTTCTTCGACTAATTTGGATTTTAGGCACCGCTAGGGCTCAACGATTTTAGGCACCGCTCGGCTAATTTGAATGTCAGATCTTCGACTGCTGGGCAAAAGATACTTCGGGGAGGGGATGAATGCGTATTTGAAATTCTAGATCCCTAAAATCAAAAGAACTCATCATCAAAAAATTGAAAGAAGGGTTAACGGAGGAATTGGCATCGGGAAGGAAAATAGATTTCGTCTAAGCGTTGGAGAGAGGGATCGAGTCTTCGAGAATAATGGAGGGCAAAACGGGGAGAAAATTTTGAAGTGCCTCACGTGGACGGCACATGCGCTAAATTCCGTGAGTCTTAATGGAGGAAGTGACATCGGGGTGGCAATCGACGGAAATAAGAAGTTTGGGGGCCAATGTCGCGAAATCAAGACAAGGGGATGCAAAGTGTCAGAGACCCCATAATTTGAGAAACTTCTTTTTTAGAAGCAAGTAATTATCAACAAAATTTTATGTTAAAAGAAAATAGAAGAGTGAGATAACTAGTCATTTTTGTGCTTTTGGAAGAGAAGTTTTTCTGAAATTTTTTTTTATGGACAAAATAACTCGTTTATCACAATAAGCATTTTTTATTAGAAAATTAATTTATCAACAAATATTCAAATTGTATTGTAAACACTCGTACTAAATGTGAGTAGTTTGGCGGAGGGAACAACTACGTTTTATAAATCCCAACGAAACCAATAAACAGACCAACGCCGTGTCGCCGCTGGGTTCGAGTGCTTCAGTTCTGCCAGCGGAAGCATTCACAGTAACTGCCGAAGTCCCAACCTTCGCTCCCGAGTTCGCCTCCCCAGCACCTCTTCGGTACTTCTCCCCAGCACCTCACAGTAACTATTCCTCTTGTCTGTGCTCAGAATAGTTGTGTACTCGATTTTCAATTTATTTTCGTTCTTGTTTTTCCATGCTTTTCCAACAATGAAAGAATTCTCTTCTCTCTCTTGGCCCCTGACTTCCATGCTTTGTCAACAAGGAAACAATTCATTTCTCTCTCTGGGCCTCTGACATGCAGTGATTGTGTATTTGTGTCAGATAAATAAATCCCATGGACGCCCCAATTTCAGATGTCCCTAATGCTGGAATAGGAAATATTGCTAACAGTACTGCCACAGAGATCGAGGGTTTCAGGCATCATGTTGATGAAATTTTTGGGAAGGTTGATACGGTAAGAACGTATGTAAAAGATTAATAAGCAGGTGCCTTTCCATACGCATATTCATTTGTGTCCAAGACTCCAAGGGACTACTTTCTTGTTCGGTTAAACAGCATAAATTGTCTTCGGTTTTTTATTTGTATTTATCTAGTGTTCAGTAATGAAATAGTTTAATGGAATATTGTTATTAGATTTTTTGCCGAAGCAAGCATACTTCCACTGTGTATCAATTCCTCATAAGACTGTTAAGATGACAGATTTTGGGAGCTGTTCATTCTGTAATCAGATGCCTTTGTTTCCTTCAGAAAGTAGAAAAATCCTCTTATTCATCCAAGGGCTTTCTTGTTCATGATTCTACCCTATGAGTCTACGACAAGTTTATTATGGTTGTTAGAGGATGCTGGTGTAGTTTTGTGTATTTTGCTGATGACGATATCCTGTGGAGTTGATGATAATGTAGCTGTTTTCTGATTATCATGTCGGATCATTTTTAATGTCCATCAGTGACTGTACCTGTATGAATTGATTGTCCGTAGAGTATATTTATTTACAGCTCGAGCAGAGAGCGAATGAGATAGAACAGTTCTACTTGAGTAGAAGCAAGAAGCAACTTAGCGCGTCCAAAGGTAGCTCAATTGTGAAGGATAAAGATAAGGAAAAGCATATGCCAAGTATAAAGAAGCAGCAGCAAGATGCATCACGTCGGGAAGCAGCTGCTGCAAAGAGAATGCAAGAGCTTATGCGCCAATTTGGCACAATATTGCGTCAGGTAAAAAACTCGATATATTGCGGCTTAGACATTTTTTTTTGTGAGCTCCACATACAAGCGTAAAACCTATGCAAATAATATCTGTATGTAGGCATGTATATATCTCATCTCTGTAGGTGTGTGCGTGCCTCTGTGCATAAGTTTACGATTACATTTTGGGATCTCAAGGAGATATGCGCCTTTTTATTTTTTAATTTAGTTTTATACTGGCTTTTGATATTTTTGTTCATGCAAGATGCACATCACTTAGTTTAAATCTTTTGCAGCATTTTCTTAAAATGTCGATTTGCTACGCATCAAGTAGCCTCCCGTTTTATAACAGGCATAGGCATTTTGTCTTTTTATTGTTCTTTCTTTTTTGCTAGAAGTTAGACACACTGATGGTCTCGGCCATAAATTGTATATATAGCAAGTTACCGTCAAGTCAGATGCTTTTCGATTGAAAATGCTACTGCAGACTGTTTCGCATTTCCTGATGTGTATTTTCCCTTGGCTGTCAGATCATGCAACACAAGTGGGCGTGGCCCTTTATGGAACCTGTAGATGTAGATGGTCTTAAACTACATGACTACTATGAGGTAAAGTTTGTTGTTTATAATTTCCTGAAATTTTCACTCCATATAAATGTAATCATGTGATATTCCATTCCTAAACAAGCTGTTCCTGCTGAATAATTATTGCACTGTTGCTTCATTTATTAGTATCTAGTCGAAGAAAACTTCATATCTGTAATTGAATTTTTGTATATCTGCTCGTCATCACTGGGCATACCAAGTAGTGTCACGTTGACATCTGTAAGGAAAATTATAATTGTTAGAAAGATTGTCCTGCATACTCTATCTTTGTTTACTAGGTACCTGGTTGGTTCACTTGTCGTAGTCTGTCCTTAACTTCCTTGCTATTCCTGGTCCTGGATTCTTCTGTAAATGCATTTAATTGACTCGCTCTAGATGACGAATACTAGGTAATTGACAAGCCCATGGATTTCTGTACAATAAAGAACCAAATGGAGGCCAAGGATGGTACAGGATATAAGAATGTTCGCGAGATATGTGCTGATGTGAGGTTGGTTTTCAAGAATGCAATGAAATATAATGACGAAAGAAGTGATGTTCATGTTATGGCCAAAACTTTGTTGGAAAAATTTGAGGAGAAATGGCTGCAACTTCTGCCTAAAGTTACTGAAGAGGTAATCTGCTTTCCTAGTCTGGATGGCTCTTTTGTGGATTAAAAGGAAGTGTCAATAATCTTGGTTGAATCTTTCTTGATGACTTGTAATGTTAACAGTGATGTACTTGCAGGAAAAAAGACGAGAAGATGAGGAAGCAGAGGCACAGCTGGAAATGCAGCTTGCTCAGGAGGCTGCTCATGCCAAAATGTCAAGAGATCTAAGTAATGAGGTAGCTTAACATTTTCCAAGCTTCTTTAATAGGATGCGTTTGACACTAAATAAGCTTTTTGAGGTGAATGGTAGTTCTGTTTAAGCCTCTTCAAGCATATTGAATATGTTTGTCCAGTTTCCTTACTCAAGTCCAATTAAATATTCGTCTCATATGGGTAGTCTGATGAGGACCTTGATCAAATGCACTATGATGAATTCTTTTCAGCTGTACGAGCTTGATATGCATTTGGAAGATCTCCGAGAAATGGTTGTTCAAAAGTGCAGGTTTGTTCCATTTGCATCTTATCTAAGGCTGAAAATTACGGTTTTTATGTTAAGTTGATAATCCCTCCCCCCCCTCCCCCCCTCCCAAAAAAAATACAAGAAGAAGAAGAAGAAGAAGAAAAAAATGAAATATTTGGGCCAGTAAACTCCAGGTTAATTCTAGATTTGCGTGTCGATTGCAATAGGTGCAATATGCATGTGGTTGTAGATTTATCTTTTCCCTTTAAGTTAAACTCCGTAAGGAGTTCTTCCACACAACTAGAACTCATGTCATCCATCCAACGAACTTAATGGATCAAATAGGTTGTATTTACCTAGGTCTCATATTGAGCCAATACTGGCTAGGTTTAATTTGTTCTAGATTAGATTGCTTGGTCTTTCTTGTCTGATATCTTGGTTATGTAGTTGTATAGTATAATCCCCCAATGCGACTTCTGTACTTCGACAGTCTAGAGATACCAAGTTTCAACTGTTGTTCATTGTCTCTCTCTCTCTCTCTTTCTCGTTCTCGGAGGAGGAATCCTCCTGACTGAACTTTTAACACCGTTAAATACATCTACTTGTACTGTGGCAATGGGTCGTGGGTCATAGACACAGCCAAACACACCAGCTGGAGTATCCATAGTATGTTGACAGAGTACATGTTAAAATTCTTAAAATTTCTAAACCATGGTGCAATCTGTACAGATTTGATAAATTTTTTATATTTTCAAACGAAGCTAAAGATTTCGAAACCGCTGTGCAATCTAAAAAGGTTTGATTTGTTCTGATATCGGCTTTTGCTTGGTGAATAGCAGAAAGAACTGTAATTTCTAGGTTGTTCATTACATAAAGGAGGGTACACGGCAGGGAGGGATTGGGAGACACAGAATTAACTTGAAAGATACTCTTCCGATATACTTTCATTTTCTGCCACTACTTTTGCTACTTCAATATATCTGATGGAGTTGGTAGTATGGGGCCTTGTTACTTTTGCATCATCACAAGCAAATAAAATTCTTGTTGGCAACATTATTTGCAGAAAAATTTCAACTGAAGAGAAGAGAAAGCTGGGTGCAGCACTCACTAAATTGTCTCCTGAAGATCTAACTAAGGCTTTAGAAATTGTTGCTCAAAATAATCCATGCTTCCAAGCAACTGCTGAAGAGGTGGACCTTGACATGGATGCTCAGGTTGTAATTTGGATTTCCTGATCAGTTCTGTCTAGTATTTCTGTCCTCTAGATTCTTGTACGATTGCTTGGATATCAGAAGCAGTAATCAAGTGTATTGTGCTTATTATGCAGAGCGAATCTACCTTATGGAGGTTGAAGTTTTTTGTGAAGGATGCTCTGGAAGCACAAGGCAAGAGTTCGGCAAGTGCGGGTGGTGTAAACAACAATAATTGCAATGACAATAGCAACAACAACAATAATAAACGGAAAAGAGATATTTGTGACGCTATTGCCAAAACTGCCAAGAAAAAGAATAAAAAGCCATCTTCATAATATTTTGCCATGAGGAGAGTGGAGCTGGATACGTATTTGGATGCATTTCTCGTGAACCTTTATCGGCATTCTCAAGGTGCAATCCTCGGGAGCCAGAATGGGTCCGACTGGTTCTAATGAGAAAATGGCAAGAGATTAGATGTTGGCTTCTTCAGTGATATTTTCGTATCAGGAAGGCATTTGCGACTCAACTCCTTTTTAGGTGCTGACTACTTGCTGTAAATTCCACAATATCTGTAGTTTGATGTCGTAGGCTGCACTTATGATTCTCCTAGTTCTATTTTACCAGTGTAAGATGTACGATGATGTGCATGGACAATTCCGCTACTGTCTTCGCCTTCCCCTTTTTTTTTTTTTTTGTCTTCTGGGAAAAGTGCAGAAGTGCAGTGCTTCGTATTAGAGTGTTTATATATCAAAGCTGGACGTATTAGTCCTTTTTAACTAAAAAGAATGTAGAAAATGGTAAAACAAGAACTGCCTACCAAGCTTAGGAAAAAAAAACACTGCCTACCAAGAATCTTAAATACTTTATATTATTTTTTGTTTTTGTTTTTCTGCAAAATAAAATATCACATTACAAAAGGAGAAAAAAAAAAGACCTTGCAATATCCGCATGCACGAAATTCTTTTATTAGTTGCTTATCTCTTGTTATCATGGAGTGGGAGGTAAATTATTTTTCGTAAAGAAATTATTTGGAACACTGCAGACCCAACCGTCACGACCCGGGTCATTCTCTCGGAGCACCTGTAAAAAAACGCCAGATCCGATACCCATTTCGTCGCAAATCAAATACGCCAAGAACGAAGGAACTTCGGAGAACAAGTTCAAGATGACGGTGATGGAGAAACTGAAGATTTTCGTAGTGCAGGAGCCAGTGGTCACAGCTTCTTGTCTCATCGCTGGCTTTGGTACTTGCTCTTTTGAACCCTAACCCCTATCTAATTTTGGGTCTGCCTCTAATTATTTCATGCTTTTTGTCCGAAGTTTGATCTCGTCCTTAGTTACTAACTATTACTTGGGTTATTGATCGTTGGATTGGAGAACTACGTCAAACTTTTGCACGGAAGGCAGACGAAAAGCGCACACTTTTAAAAACTATAATGAAAAACCTACTCATATCTCAATGGATTCTGTGATTGAATGTCGGGCAAATTTTGGGAGATGGGGACGGGGGGGGTGGACAATTGGGAATTCTCATTGATTGAGTAGGCCATTAATACGACTACAGGCAGATTTTTGGGTTTCTCATGCCAAATTCATTGGGTGGAATCATCGGGATGAGTTTTTGCTTGCTTAGCGTGTACCTTAATTTTTGGTCGTTCCGCTTAGATTTTGCTTTGAATTTACTTCTGCTTTTCCCTGTAGTGACAAATAGACAATGGCAATGTTATGTAGGTGACTAGAAATCAGTCCATTTTTTTTTTTGATGACGAGGAAATTCTCCAAAGTCGGACACTTTTGGCCCAACTCTGAAATACAAACCCCGGCCCCCTGGACCGACCCCACAACCCAGTGAGCAGGTAAGTCAAGGGCGATAATGGGGGTGTTGGGGCTCGAACTTGGGACATGTTAGAACCCAAGCCGAAGCCTTACCACCACACCAAACCCTTGGGGGTGACTAGAAATCAGTCCATTGTGAAGGGTTAAACCTGAAGGCATGTTTGGTTGGGTCTTAGAAGGGCACAATGGCTTAGATTTTGCTTTGAATTTGCTTTTTCTTTTCCCTGTAGTGACAAATGGACAATGGCAATGCTGTGTACATGACTAGAAATCAGTCCATCGTGAATGGTTAAACCTTTAGGCACGGTTTGGTTGGTCTTAGAAGGGCTTAATGAATATTGGGAGCAATAGATGTCTTAAATTCTTCTCGAGAATAGCTAGCATTTTCAAACGGTGAGCAGCAAGTAGCGGATTGTAGCTAATCGTGTTAAATGGAGTTTATTGATTTAAGATAGTACACCCTATGCCTCAGACTGAACGTCCATAAAAACATAGACGGGATGGAAATTTAGCTGAAGAGATCGCGAATGTTGCTCCTGGGTGTTCTGTTTCAGCTCAACCTTCAAAAAAATGTTAAGAAAAAAACGATCTGAAATATTGCTTATTGTAGAAGCAATAATGAATTGTCTGCTAGTTGCTGCAATGGAGGTTTTTCTGTAGTGTGTTCGTGGTGGCTCACCTAGTTTGATTCACACTTTGGGACATTCATTTGTACTTCATCAAGTTCTTAATGACCAGAAGCCGAGTTAGATTTTGCTCTGGTTTTTAAGTTCTGATTTATATGATGATTTTTTTCTATGACGTTATTGATGGAAGAGTTGACAATTCTTGAGCTGGACTTGAGTGGCAATAACAGTGCACTGACCTGAGGATGACAATTCCATCTCTTAAGTCGTTGGCTGGATTCTGTGGGAAAAAGAAATCTGAGATCAGGGTTCTCTATATTTGTTAAACAGCTGGAGCACGGCAAAGTAATAAAAGAGTTTTTACGGTCAGACATGACCTCAAGCAATGTTTTGTTTTTTTCAATAATCCAGCAATGCTGGTTGTGTTGGCCTTGCATGTGCAAAACTATCCAGCAATAAGTAGCTATACCGTATTACATTGCTTAATTGAATCCAATTATGTAAGTGAGTTCTGTATGGGCCACTGATCAGGGTTCTCTATATTTGTTAAACCGCTGGAGCACGGGAAAGTAATAAAAGAGTTTTTACAGTCAGACATGACCTCAAGCAATGCTTTGTTTTTTTCAATACTCCAGCAATGCTGGTTGTGTTGGCCTTGCATGTGCAAAACTATCCAGCAATAAGTAGCTATACCGTATTACATTGCTTAATTGAATCCAATTATGTAAGTGAGTTCTGTATGGGCCACTGATCACTAGAGTCTTCGGTATGATAATGTATGCCTGAGAAAACTATTTTCCATCGTGTGAATTCGGAATATAGCAAGATCATAATTGCTATTGCTACTGACATCATAACAATTATATTCCACTGTTTAATTCTAATTTCTTTTCCTTGAGGTGGAAGCTTATAATAGCTGAAAGGAAGGGTGATTTGTGCACTGTTCATTTCTGTCGTTATGATTTATACACTCTTAAAGAGAAGTCAATTCCTTCAATTGTTATCATGCATTTATTGGTTTTCCACACTATATTTGGTGGCTTTGAGGTTATTTACTTTGGGGAAATGGATTTCTACAACTCACTGGTTAATACCACTGTCAAAATTTCAGGTCTCTTCCTTCCAGCTGTCGTAAGGCCCATCCTTGACTCCTTTGAAGCATCTAAACAAGTTCCTCAGCCCGCTTTAAGTGACGTGAGTATCTGGTTTCACAATATGTTTTGTTTCATGCCTGTAACTCTGTTTCTGTGTCTTGTTATTTGGGTACTTGAACCGTAGCTTGTTTAAAGGTAGTCAGTTTTGTACTCTCTTTTTGTTAGAAATTAGAACTTGCTTCATTTCGATGATAGAATTTTTAAAATCTTAGAATTTATTATGTAGGAATTCTTGATTTGAAAGAATGACCTTGTCGTCATTCACTGACACAATGCCCCACATAGAAACAGCTTTTATTATGCTGCTTCAAGGAACCTCTTTTGAATGGATAAGTATCAAGATTAGCATGGTACATTGAACGTGGTTTTAGACTAACTATACAGTTGATGAACTTTTCTGCAAGGGATGCCTATGGGCCTTATTTGTAATGTACCCCTGGACTATGCTATTCATTCCCTGCACACCTTTTTTGGTTGTTGTTCATTATGCCAACTTGTCCAACCTAATTTGGGTGCTTGCTTTCTCATGTTCATGAACATCGGAAGATACAAAGAGAGAGAGAGAAGGTGAGGGAGAGAAATTTTACCATGATGGGTTAAAACTTTAGATCAACTTCACATTCATGGAATATTCAGCCTAATTATTATTTTTTTCTGTCATCGCTATTGCATCTTTGTTGTTATATTCTTCATCAAAATTACAGAAAAGAGCAAAGGGGGAAAAGAGAGTGATTGAATACATTTTCCAAAGTCATCATACCAAGATGGATAGATGAATGGAATAAGAAAGTGGGTTCCATTCCGACTGCTGCTGTCTTGTTACCCACAATGCAACATTTTAACAGAAACTTCTTCATTTGACTGATTTTCCCTGAATACTAATGTCTTGCATCTTCGCAGGTGGTTGCAGGTATGACTGGTAAGAAGCAAGAGTGATAATTGATAAACTTTCAAATGCCCGGCCTTCTTTCAGAATCAAGTTAATTTTCATCGGCAATGTAATAAATTTGTCGTTTCCATATCTGTGGTGAATTAAATGAGACTAAATGGTTCGAAGTTTTGCTGATTTTAAACGGTTGAGTTTCACTTGTACCCAAATTCTGCATTCTTGTACTCAACATGGAAATGCAGTAGCTCATTTCCGTATAACATTTTGTTCCAGTGTATGAACTGCGTAACATCCTATAATGCTACAAGTAGAAATGTTGATAGGCAATCAATGCTCACCCCTTTCCTGCGAACTCTTCCTTGATTGACCCAATAATAGAACGGTGGAAGAGCAAATTCCAAGACTCCTTTTTGTTCTTGGGGTAATAAGTTAAATGATCCTTTTGCACCAAGGATGAAATGTTGAAAGTTGTTTGTTTGCCGACAGATTTATTACCTGCACAGCTTGAACAGGGTGACTATTAAATATGACGTATATGTTTGCGTGGGATCAAGCTTTCCTTATTGATTGCGATGACCATATTTATTTTCTCTTATGAGTTGCAACGACTTGGGCACTTGAATTGAGTTTTTGTCACGGGCTGAAATTACTGAAAACATTTAGGACAAACTAGAATCCATACCAGCAGATTCCCTACGATATGATGAAGATGGAAGCTAATGCAATAATAAAGAGTACCGCATTATTTTGTGAGCTGCCGTCTTTTTCTCTGTTTTTGCCCCCACAAAAGCTACCATATACATCATCAGCACTTGAACCATATATGCAGGAGATAAAAGCTTTGCTACAAAGCCTAATATCTTTCCATAAACAAACACACTGGAGATAAAGCTTGCAGAGGGTAGAGGAGCAACAAGGAACGGGCTATTTACGTCTTTTTCTTCAGTCGAAAGCTAGACCGCAATATTGGACAGCCAATATGCATCTTATGAATATTGGTTCAATGTGAACTCTGAATTAAGAAGCCCATCTTTCTTCAGTTTCCTACTCCCCCAAGGAACCACCTGCTTCAAGCCCTCGTATATGGTTGCCTGCAATATTGGATAATGCAAATTGTTGTGCCATGTGAAATGGGAGAAATAAGACTTAAAACTTGAATGAAGCAACTATTAAAGGATCTACTTCGTTAGATGACTGCATGCAGTCCGAACACATGCCAAGGCAAGCTTTACAGTAACTAGCACAGAGCAGCATGGTTCTGGAATCCCTAGGGAAGGATTGGTCCAACTAGTTAAGCAATGGCAGGCCAAGATCACAGAAAAATGACCCTATAATACAAAGTTCTACTGTGTTCAAAATCATATGACTTAATCTGGATTATACAGAACATAAATGATAGGGTGGATTGCACCTTCTCATATAAAACTGAACATACCCAGAAATGAGACCTGGAGTGGGAGTGGCTAGATAAGCTCCCCCTCCCTTGAATCTTTGTCATCTTGACCTTTGGTTTGCTGCTCTCTCCCGCATTACCACTATCACTCTCTCTATCCACGGAAGATGGGAAGACATGACTGCACCCTCCAACCTCTCTTTTACCTTTGAAATCCCTCCTGCTCCAAGAACCAAACCTACCTCTCTCCTTGAGCCCTCTCTTGCTAAAAGTAATGGCCCCAAGCTGCCCCCCTCTCTCATGGCTGAAAGACCCATAGCACTCCCTACTAATTCTAGCAGACAGAAATCTGGACCTGCCCACATAAGGACCCTCAACTGCGGTCGGAAAAGGCAATTTTGCATCCAACAGCAGCCTTGGTGGTAGTTCCAAACACCTTGTGGTAAAGTCACCGAGGGTGGTGAGAGCGGTGCAGGGCCTGGGCTTACCCGGTTCTTCTTCCCAGCGAAATGGGACTGAGGCTGAGGTGTGAAGTGGCGGGGTCTGCATCCCTGAAGGCTCTGTAGACTGCAAGGTTGGAATTGAGAAGAGTGGTAGCTTGGGTGTGGAGCTTGGCTCTGGCTCTCCCTCAGTTCCCATGACTCCCCCTCTCACTCTCGCTCTCGACTTTGACTCTCTCTAGGTAGTCTTTGGTGTTGTATTTTTAATAACTTCAGACAACTGGAAAAAGGGGAGGAAAGTCCTTAAGAGAAAAGGCTGGCCTTTAGTGTTCAGTCATCACCACCCTAACCGCCCTAATTGAAGAGAAAATGCTAAAAAACGAGCATCCTAATACCGTTTACCATGAGCTCTCATGTATTGCCGTTAAAAAAAGGAAGTGGGCTCAATTTGTTTGACGCCTAAAGAAGACCTTGCATGTTTGTTTCCTAACCATTTATTGAGTATCAATATAACTTATTATTTTTATTTTTATAAATATTAATACAAGTCAACACCTTCTACATAAACACTAATAAAACTCAAACATCACTTAAAAATTCTCGACGCTTTAAATTCTAAAAATCTCACCGAAACAAACAGCTCCAGTCTAGCTATTGTAATCTCTTCCACTTTATGGGTATGATTTAGTCATTCAGGATTGGTTAAAGGCAAACGAGACTTCAAACGCAATTTGGAAGGCAAGAGCAGATAGACTACAAAGTCCTAACATTTTGTGGGAACGACATCATTAGGAACTATTTCAATCATTTGACAACTACGTTCGTTTATCCTCTAATATTCTTTCTAATGGGTCAGAGGGTTGGATAAAATGATATCACTTAACCATGAAAGTTTGATGGTTTGTGGTACCTAATCAAAGGCATTTTTCCATATGACGCAAATAATTAACTACATAGATGAGTCCTCAAACAATACAGTGCGAGGAAAACTCATATTTCCATGATCCGAATTCCTCCTACCTACTCTCAACAGAGTGACAGTGAAGCACTAAAGCAGCAATACTTTAATATCCCTTTTGTACGTCCAAAATGGAAGCAACTGGGAACCTTTAATGTCAGCAGTAAGCTCTGTATATAATATGGTTGTCCTGTCAATTAAAGGAGAGCAGATTGCGGAGAGTACTAATCTAATTCCACGGCTCGCCTGGGCTAAAATAGCAGGCACCAGAGTGGTCATACTCGTAGCTGATTTTGTGTGGTTTGGAATGCATAGGATGCCAGCGTGAGATCGAGTACCGAGTTCCTTTTCACGAGTGGACTTTTTTGGACTTTACTAATTGATCCCATTATTTGCCCATCTAAACAAGTCATCCTTCGTGGCCACCAGATGCTTGGATGTAAAACGTATCCTCGAAGAACCATATAATATCCTATATGATGTCGACCATAATCTTCAGGGTAAAGATAGTCTCAAACTAAACATGTTCATAGTCAAAAAGAACACGCATAGCAGAGTCAGCAGCGGAAAGTATGCTTCAGGCAACATCTTCAACATTTTTCTTTTGTCGGGAAAGTTGAATGTGGAATCTGACTCGATCTTACTTTTGATTTACCATCGATCAACTAAAAGACAAGGACTTACATTTAAGGTAAATTTTAATTTCTGGAGTAATAGCATCACCCTTACATTTTAGCCTAGTTTAGATGCATTGCCAGCCATTAACCTCACCGACAAACTCTGGTATGACTGGATGGCACACAGTCTAGATTTCTATTTAAACCATTTATATATTTTCGTGAAAAATTGAACCAAAGAAAGACAGTCCACTCACTGTAAGTGGAATCGAACTTCATTTTTGTCAATTAAGTGACCGAAAATCTCACATGGGACTTGACACATAGATAATGCAGCGTGCCACGTGGGATTTTTCGTCATTTAAATTATAGATAGAAATTAGGGTGGAGTCTCGATTCCGTCAACTATGCGAGCACATGTCCTAAATTAAAAAATTTAGAAACTCGAGTCCTTAGACTAACTTCATCAACAGCACATATATGTTATTTACATTTTCTCCTGTTTTTGTTTTTGTAAGCAAAGCAACATGTATAGGTTTACATTTTGTCGTGGCTGTGGGTCCTTGCCTTGTTGCTTGGTGGGGAGAGGGGGTCTTAGGAAGCTGCCTGTGTCAGCTGCCCTGATAAGATGGCATGGAGGAGACTGAAATAAACAAGATTTGGAAAGGTAGTTTTCAAACAATCTGAAATGTTTGACAAAGAATACGCGAAATTGAATAAGATTTGCATGGAGGAGCTTGAAACAAGATGTCTTTCTGTCCAGAATCTATGGGAGTGGGTCATGATTTATGGTCTATTTTTTGTTTTAATTTTTCTTTGTCAGAAATGTAACAATGTATCAAGGCATGTGTTGAGCTCCTCTGCCCCCACCTTCTTGTCTTTTACTTTATCAATAAATGTTTATTGAAAAAAAATATTGAATATATATTTTGTTACTTGAAAAATCATAGGACAAATATTGCTTTTATAAAATCAAGAGCATAAACCAGAGGAAAGGATTAGGTTACAGGTACCTCCTCAGCGTCGACAGAGTACTCCAGAGTCCAGGGCATCCGTAGACAAACTGAGTGCAAGGTCTGCAGAAAAAAGATCACAATTGTTGAAACCAAACTATCTCAAACTTTTAATGAGGATCGTGCAAATCTGCAGACAATAATCGCGGAACAGAGCATTCGGTCAAGATATATGCAGAACAGAGCATACTTGTTGACTTGTTGTAAGTGGTGGTAGCTCAATCCAGCTAAAGATATATGTCCACTCCGGCTGCAAAAGTCAAGAGAGCAAAAGTTGTAAAGCATTCGGTCATTTTCAAAGCACGCACAAGCCTCAAAGCAGATTGTTACCCTAAAAATTTCTCACTTTATCGTTTCCTTCTTCTGCTGCTGCTGCTAGAATTTGGCCCTTCTTCTCTTTTCTGGGCGTCGCACTGACTTTGTCCCGTCAGTCGTTAGAGCTCGATTTTCCTCATTTCGCATGTGTCCATCTTGCGCGTCTTTTCTACGTGTCTGTGCGGTGGTGAAAAGGAACAGAGAGTTATTATCTCTTCCCTTAACCCAAACCCTACAAGACCTGAATACATCAATTATAAAAAAAATATACACCCCAAATATTGAGCTTATTAAACTTCCAACTATATGTAGGTCTTATCTTATTTAATGTTTATTTTAATAAGAAATTGTAGAGTATATTAATCCCAAAATAAAACACAAAAGTATAAAAGCCCATATAGATTCCCATAGCTCAACCTCTCGTTTTGGGTAAAGTTGAAATGCTCAAACTCTTCTTCGCTCTCTACCAACGTACTATCGAGACTCTGACCCGTCGGGGAATTCACAACCCACATACCACCCAAGTAGGGAGGACGTCGGTGAAATGCTCAAACTCATTAGTGAGAGAGCTACGTGCAACACGTAACTAGTGTTGCAAGAGGTAGAGACCGACCTGTCTGCTTGGCTTGCCTATTTTGACTGATGGTTTAGTTCCATGAAGACCAGACAACACAAATCAATGCTATACTTAATTGATTTTAAAGATGATTTTTGGTCATCCTAATTGCAGGAAAATAGGAATTACAAATACCATTATTTTCCCTTGAGAATTCAGAAGACCTTCAATGAAGGAGATGTCACACCACACTGGAGTACTGGAGATATATATACCACGTATCTCAATTTTGAATAATTACTAGAAAGGGATTAAGGTCCTCTAGACTATAGCTAGTTGTTTCAACTCTAGCCATTATTTTCAAGGGAAGTGGTTAACATGTTGCTACCATCTCAGCATCAGCATCTATATCGCCGCAAGTGAGGTGATAAACTAAAAATTAAAAAATCAGAATTTGGGCGTATAATATACTATAGTTGACTAATGGGGTTTATTAGGACCCCTATCGTCCGTGGGAGAAACGAGATCCTGCATAGTGCATGAACTGATGAAAGATAAAGACAAATTAGTGATGGCGCCCCGCGGTTTTGAAACGTATAAAGACCGGCAATTTCCGTCAAAACAAACACAGTCCTTAACGTCAAGAATCGTGAGTAGGATTCGGAATTAAAAACTCTCTGGAAAAAAAAAAAGTCGTATCAAAATGATCATGGGGGACCTTTTGAAGCTAGTAAGCTACTCACACATACACCCCGTGGGTCCTGAACCATTGAATCATTGATGATGGTTTCATTCAAGTAGTTAGTGGAAAGTTCAATAATTATGAAATATTCAATCAGAATAAGTCAATATATACCATCAGAAAATAAGAAATTTCCTTTATCTTCTTTTTTTGGGTAGATAAGCATAAGAAAGTTTCATAACGTGCGTCGAGCATTTGTAGTTATGGATTAGCTTAATAACGGACCTATATATGCATCATTCCAATTAGGGAGGTGGCTTGGTTTTATGAATTTAGTTCATGGTACTTGGTGGTGGATTGGGAGATTAATGCATGCCACCGCCCACCATCAAGCTGCCTGCCATAGAGACCATCAGAAACTTGAGTGAATAACCCAGATGATCTGCTGGCGCCAAATTGGGATACTGTCATCCCGATCGTGTTTTAAAGATATTAAAGTGATCAATGGGTATAATCATGGCGGTAGCAGGCAGCAGGTGGATTTAAAACAGTTTTGACAGAAGCCAGGCCATGATTCGCAGAAGTTCTGAATTCTGATACCGTAGAGAAAAGACGCAGCAGTACGTACGGTTGGGCATTTCGAATGACCGTTTTTGGTAATCCTTTATTACGTGCTGGAGTTTCAGATGAGTAGATCAGGAAGGGCCATTTGGTTCTCCACGCGGCTCTCATGAGTCATGACGGTGAAGGATCATGCAGTGTGCATGAAGTCTCCAGACTTTATTCTTTCTTGGCGCATGGCTTTCCCTTGGAGTCAGCTGAGCCGCATGAATTCTACTTTGGGCTGGGCGTCCCCTGCCCACTCCGTTCAACCTACGCTCGACCCAATCACACAGTGCTGGTCCAATAAGTATTGTGTATGGAGAGAGAACAAGTGGGCTTCCGACTAGATTCGCCCAATTTTCAGCTCCAAATTTACACCTTAATGTCGTTCCAAAAAAACGAACAAAACAAAAGCTAATTTTTTTATGCACCTTTTTTAACTTTGTAATTGGAGGGTGACCCATACTCCACTATACGTCTCATCAGTCGTCACAATAGGTTGAGCTCATAATCTCCATCATATAAGAGCAAAAATATCACTAGCAGTGGCGAGTCAGAATTTTTCTTCTGGCGATCGAGGAAGTGATTATTATAAGGCCGCTATAAATAAAAATTGAGAAATCTTCGTTTCTAACTTCCAAACTATCACTCACTACAATCACTCAAATATCATTTTATTGGTACGAAATAGCAATTTCTTCACATTTTTCCCCCAATTACTAAAATGCATTTATTTTCACACCTCATCATTAACCTTTTTATTGTGACTACAAAAATGCATTAATTTTCGCACCTTATCATTAACTTTTTTTGTGACAAAAAAATAAAAAGGATAAATACATTTTCTACCCATCAATTGTGTGAGGATTTTAACGAGTTGCACAATGAACTACCAATTTTAATACATTGCACCCTCCAATTATTAACCTTATACATTTTCCACCTTGCGTCGATTTTTTTATTAAATTAGACAAAAAATTAAGAATTTACAACTAAAATGACGTTAATACATTCCAATGACTTCATGGATTGACAACAATATTCTCGTCCTATATGAAGATATGTAAAGTGGGTAATAGATTATCATCATTTCAATCTAATTTAAAGGTAAAATTTGACAAAATGTGCAATGTGTATAAGATTGGTAATAAGACGTAAGGTGGGTACCATAATAGATGGGATTCCAGATCCACTAGAATATAAATTTTGGTTCTAGAATTTTCGGTTCCATATGTGAGCTGTTTTGGCCAATTTTTTTGTTACATATCATAAATTAATAATAAAAAAATATAAAATAAATATGCGTCTAAAATCTACAATAAACATTAATTGAAATTCTAAATTCTTAAATAAAATTACATCATTATAAAATTATGGGTATCAAAAATTATAAAATCCTTTCTCTATTTGAGCTCAATTTTTAAAATAACAATAATAATAGCCGAAATTGAAAATTCCGAAATTTCTGCCAAAATTTTGGTTTCGATTCTAAAAAATGCCAAAAAAGTATTCTAATTATGGCCGAAATATTTGTCCACCTCTCATCAGACGATGTAATGTGTTAAAGTTGGTAGTTTATAGTTAATTTGTCAAACTCCATATCATTGGTAATTTAAATTTTTAGATTTAAATTTTTTTATTCATTTTTTTTGTCTAGTTAATTAACGGGTGAATATGACAACGGGCATGGATTGATTAAATTGGAAAAATGTGAGATGTAATTATATGAAATAAAACTTGGTTGAAGTCATTTGATTTTTATATATATATTTGTCATTTCTTATCTTTTAGCACTATATTCTTTATAGTTAAAAACGCGATGAAATAGGCACCGTAGACATTAATGTCACTTCCTAAAATGATTTTCATTTTTAATGAATGAAA
Organism: Myrica gale; assembly: GCA_963930655.1. Classification (NCBI taxonomy): domain Eukaryota; kingdom Viridiplantae; phylum Streptophyta; class Magnoliopsida; order Fagales; family Myricaceae; genus Myrica; species Myrica gale. Next base: position 16,427,799 of record OZ005599.1, read on the forward strand.
AACGCAGACGTGAGTTGCAAACACACATCATTTCTGATAAATGATTGACACGCACAACAAAAAAATTGGTCTTTAGCGGCGGTCGATAAAAACGCTGCTAAAGACCCCCTTGTAACAAACGCCGCTAAAAAAACTATGTAGCGGCGTTTTTCAAAAAACGCCTCTATAGATAGCATTGTACAAAACAATGCCACAAGTTTGATCTTTAACGGTGTTTTTCAAAAACGCTGCTGAAAGCCGAACTTTTGGCGGCTTGCTAAAAACGCTGCTAAAACTTTTGCGCTTTTTTCCAAAGCGATGCTACATGTATAAGTTGTTTTCGAGAAAGTGATGCTAAAACTCAAAAATAACGCTGCTATAACACACTCTATAGTAGCGTTTTTATGAAAAACGCTGCTATAGATTATTACATGATTATTTATTATTTATAAGTAATTTAATGTTAATAATTATTTTATATGTTATATAATATATTATATTGTATAGTAATGTACTTGAAAAAAATTTATTCTAGGGGATCCACTTAATAAAATATGAAATTAGAGGGAAGTGTTATGAAAATTGAAGTTGTTATATGATATAACTTGGTGACTATGTTGTTTTTGTATAATGTGTTATATATTATTACATCACCATACATTATGGGATATTATATAGTATGGATGTATGTCATGTTTAATATTATGTGTATAGTGTAGCATTTGTACATATTAAGATTGAATATTTTTTCACTCATCTATAGGACTGTAAAATGCCTTTATGTTTATGAATTTTGGAATGTTCTTCTATGTTTATGAATTTTGGAATGCCTCTATGTATTCTATATATCTCTCTGTTGCATCAGTTCAAGCTATTGGCATAAGTGTGATTTGATATGGTAAGAAAAAAAATAGTCTCGAGTTCGAAACTGAATGCCATGTTATATCACTTGTTTCAATTGAGGATGTCATTTCTTAGGCCCATTTGTTGATTCTCGCTGCACACTGGGGTGATTCTTAAAATGTTAAGTAGATGATTAACATCATTATTTTTTGGGATAACCGACCTATTACAGTAAATGATGTAATGTCCATGTCTCTAGTTTTAGTAATGGAATGATTTATGATTGTAATGATGACATCCTTGATTGTGAATAGTGAGGTGCGATGTACCAATTTATGCACTCTGAAGGGTCATGTAAGTATCATTGTAAGAATGACTATAAGCCAGACCTCAATGGATAAATAATTTGCAATAAAAGGAATTTTATAGTAAAAACCATTGTGGATGGAAGTAATCGTGTTCAATGATTTTCCAGCTGAGAAGACAAAGGACGTCATGCTCTTAGCGGGCAAGGGAAGCTCCCAGAGCAACACCAACAACTAGCATGCTTCTGCTGCATCCAACTTGCCCAGGAATTCAGTTGATTCCAATAGTTCAATTGCTAACAACTCTAGTATTGTTCCTCCTAAATTTGGCAATAAGGCGGTTCACGAGCACGTTCAACCACCCCCTCAACCCCTTGCTTGTGGTAATTATTTCCTTTGGTTATTGTATGTCTCTTTGCTAAATGCAAAAGCTGGAGTGCCCAAAGCATGTTGTTCATTTTTTCTTATCTTGTTTCTCTTTTTCAATGGCATAGTTACTACTTGGTGTAGATGATGTTGGTGCTGATGGTGTACTGAAGCTGTTTTTGCTACTGTTAGGATTAAAGTTATTGTTATTTTATGTTAGAAACTTGTATAGACTCTTGTGTTGTAAAACTTGTAATACATGGTTATTTAATCAATAATGAAGTATATTTTGCTTTATTATCCTTGTTCTTAGGTTTTTACATCAATGAATTATAGTTATTAAAATAAATTTGTATTACAAATTAAAAATGCAGGTGTTTTTATAAATATAGTTTTTGCAACATTTTTCTTTTGGGGAAAAAAACGTTGGCACATGTTTTTAGCGCCGGTCACAAAGCGTTGTTGTAGATATTTAAACGCAGCTAAAGACCTGTAGCAGTGTTTTAGGAAAACGCTGCTAAAAAAATTCAAGAATGTGTTTTGGGTCTTTAGCGACGGTTGTGACTGCTGCTAAGTAACTGCTGCTATAGGTCGCTATTTTCACCAGCAGTCGCAAAAATCGCCGCTAAAACTTAAGCAGCGTTTTTTTAGCCTTTAGCGGTAGTACCAGTTTTTTTGTAGTGACGTATGCTGCAATGCCAATCCAATACGTTACGAGTATAAATTTAATTTTTGTGTTTACTTTAATTTATCTTTTTTTATTGTGTTTTTATCTTCTAGTTTTCATTTTTGTGTTTTATTTTATTTTATCTTCGTTATTTGGATGTTGATCTTATTTCTTTTTATCATAGTTTACGAGATGGGAAAGTGAGTTTGAATTGGAACTTTGATATTGTTGTTTGTTTTAAAGAACGGGTTTGGGAAGGTAACTTTGTTTGACAACACAGCAGTGTCGTTTTGGGCACAAAGACATAGAAGGGGGAATGACGTGGCAAAAATTTCTGGCTTGGAGGCTGCGGCTGACGTGGCAGGTCATTCCGTTAGTCTAATGGGAAAGTAACAAAATACCATTTAAAAAAAAAGATGGTAAATTATGGACTAAAATTTTGACCCTTAAAATTGCAGGACTAAAAATGAAATGAGAGCAAAACTCAATGCCTAAAAATTAAAATTCCCCTTTTTAAATAAAGAAAATCGGGGTAATACTTGAATGCGAACAAATAAAATAAAAACTGTATTATAGACAATACAAGTGCTCCTAGCCTAGTGGTTACTAACGTTGGATTCCCAGTTCTAGAGATCAATCCGAGTAATCACAAGCAAAGCTCGATTCAAGTAACATTTGGAAATAAGTCAAGCTTGACAAAAAAATTTAAACACGTGCATTAATGTATATATACATGTAAACATGTATAAGGTACATATCATATACCTCCAAACTTTCACCCAAATTTCATTTATATGTTTGAATAATGAATTTTATCACATTTAGCCCCCAATTACCAAAATGCATTAATTTTTGCATCTCATCATTAGCCTTATGATTTATGAAAAAAGTAAAAGGAATAAATACACTTTTCACTCATCAATTATAGGGGTTTTTAGATCCTATAGAATGTTTTGAACATGTGGCATCGTGACTCAACATGGAAGGACTTGCGTTTGAATGTGACAAGTATGTGTGAGGCCATATCAGCATTTTCCATACAACGAGTATTGGAACATGGATGAAGGGACTTATTTTTTTCGTGGATATGAAGCATGTGACTATATTGTGGACTTTCAAATCACCGAGATTATTTTTTTCTGAAAAAATAAGCCGAGTTTGAATATAAATTTTGGCTAAAATATTAAATGAGACAAACTCATATAAATTCAGGTCAACTTAATTTAGACTCGTAAACAAAGATGGTATAAATCCAACTCAACTTGTATGTACATTAATTAACACATAGTAATACATACTTTTTTTAATATATAGATATTATACTTGGATGAGTGGGTACTACTTTTATTGTTACATGCAATATAAGATATTTTTTTTGTATTTTATTCATTTAGTTGAAATTGCAGCAATTTATGCAATGTTGGTATGTATAAATCATATTTCTTGTAATATGTCTTGTTATGTATATTTAGCTAATGTTCATTATATTTCATATATTATATTTTGTTATCATATATGTTGTTTCAAATGTATTTAGTTTTATGTTGTGTGTATCGCTATGTGCAATATATCATTACAAAAATTTTCACAAGAAATTTCGTAGAATGTTATATATGTAGACTATGTACCTGATATATAATAACACGCATTCTCTTAAACATATCATTTCATTACAAATATTTTCACAATAAAATTCATATAATGTTATATATGTAGACTATGTACCTAATATATAATACACATATTCTGGTAAACATCTCATTTGTTTTGTACCCTACATCAGATTTTGATGTGTATGTCATGTATGTGTATGTCCATCTATAAAAGGCATTTTTTTACCTTACATCTGATTGAGGTGTGTATGTCTATATATAATAGAGTCACATTTTAGTATGTAGGTTATATGTGTTACATATTTGTACATGTATTGATGTATAGTGGCATAAAACATGCATAGCAGCGGTTGTGCCCCCAACCCCCGAAAATTAAGATTTTTTTTTTTAAAAAATAGTCCTTATTTGGATGACAAAAATTGTAATATTGCGCAGAGGAATTATGGATCGTTGAAATCTAGTAGCTCAAGTGTTCTGCCTCCTTCAGATCCACACACACAGTTCTTGAGAGAGAGTTTTCTAGAGAGAGAACGTTTCTTGCGTAAATGACTTCTCTTACGTCTCTAATGAAGTTCTGGGCTATTTGTAATGGCTTACTCAAAGCTTCTCCTGTGCTTATGTGTAGGATCTTTAGGGGTCTCAAATCTCGGTCGTAGAATCATCATGAAAAACTTTATTTCATTTAACTCTCTTATATTTTGTATTCCGAATTTATGGGCTTATAAAAATTGTGATCATGTCCATTAACATATCACAATTGACCCCCGAGATAATGAGACTATTTTTTGTGAAATAATTTTTGCTAACAATTATTTGTTTATTTATCCTTTCATCATACAATATTTCATCAACAAATGACTTGGTCAAGGCACAAGTACACAACAAACAGACCTGCATAAACTTCTCAAGTCAAGGATACAATAAACTAATTGTGTTTGAATACCTTCTCAACATCAGTGATCGCTTCAAGAAAGTATCCATGTTTGATTCCGTTAAGTGCATGTACTCTTACAGTGCACTCACTCATCTTCTTAAGGTCATTACCCTCAATGACAGAGTCTGTCATCATATTTACTAGAGGCACAACCAGTGTAGACCTATTTGTACATAAGTATGTGTCTCGGTCTAGAACAACTATCAAGTGAACAAGGAACCAAAAAGTCATACTCACCGCCTTTTGATTCATTAATCATCGGCATGACTTTTCTACAATTTCACTTAACAATATAACTGTGTAACATCTCATGTTACAATATTATACCCAATAAGTAATAAATACATGTGACGATAAAAGAAATAATTATCTCATAATTATTCTAATAACTGGTTTTGAGGGCATATTCCAATTAGTTGCTGACTTTTATAAATTTGTTTCAATGTGTAGGGTTTGTGAGAGGCACTAGAACAGTTAGTGTCAAACGATGAACAAAGGAATTGTGTGAAGCATCTGCACGTGAATCTGAAGAGCAATGGGTGAAGGGGTAATCCTGTAAAAGATGTGCTGTGGAGCGTTGCACGAGCTTGTACATTAGCTGGGTTTGAAAGGAGTATGGCAGAGCATGAATAGGTGAATGTAGAATCATGAAAGTACCTTTCAAAGGTTGACCCCAAAGGGTGGCCCCGACATGCATTTCGAACCGTCAGTAAGAGTGATGCGCTACTTAGTAACATCGCAGAGACCTTCAATGCCTGGGTTAAGGAATCACGCGATAAGCCAATATTAACGATGATGAAAATGATTAGAAGGCAACTGATGAACCATTTTAAACACAAATGCCAGAGTGTGGCAGCTGGTACTTGGGATATTTGTCCTCGAATACAGAAGAAACACGAGAGGAACAAGATGGTAGTTATACATTGCATATGGTTGTGAGTAAAGTGGGTATGCGCTCTTGGTTTAGTTCATTTTAGATGATGTGGAACAGTGGGCATTTCAGTAAATTGCTATGGTTGTGAGTGACGTGGTGATGAGGTCAAAAATTAAACGAGTCCAGTTAGCAGTTCAAAACACGTGCCTCCTTTTAATTAGGATTGACGTGGTCACTTGGTCCACGTCATCAAATTTCATCAAGAAATAGACGGAATATTGCTGGAGGGATAAAACGGAAAAAAAATGGTATACCACATGGGTGGCAGAACAACAAAATTTACCCTATGGGTATTTCTGAGAAAACATTAAACCCCATGGGCAAGCATGTTATTTAAACATTAAAATTATCTTGATAGTTCGAGTGCTCAAAATGACTTTAACCCATACGTTTTTGTTGAAAATTTTCTTATGGAATATAGTGTAGATTCTTTTGAGATTTGTGAAAAAATTATTGACATTTGTAAAAAGGTATTAAGTTTATATAAAAAGTTGTCGGAGTTTGTGAAAAAAGTTGTTCGAAATTGTAAAATGTTGTTGGAAATTGTGAAAAAAATAGTTGTAGAAAAATTTTGGAAGATTTTTTTGATGCATCTAAACAAGGGCTGAGACTTCATTTGTTCATTTTTTTTCTTTGGGTAAATTATAAATAATCACCCTCAAACTATTACTCGATTCTCAAATACCTCATAAACTTTAACTCATTACAACTTACCCTCCCAAATTTTATTTATGTCACAATTTGATCCCCCAACCAACTTGGGACGTTATTTAAAACGGATTTTGTCACATGTAAGGAACAAGTGACCCTTCCCTCATGTAAAAATATCATTATTTCCCTCATTCATCGAGGAAATAGAAAATGCTAGGCTACTTTGATTTTGTTTGGGTGGACCCCACTCGTAAAATGTTAGTCAACAGCCCTTCGACAACTAAATATTTTTTTCTTAATGAATGGGAGGCATAATGGTATTTTTACACAAAGGGTGGACCACGTGTTTCCACATGTGTGACATGATATATTCTTGGTAACATCCAAAATTGGTTAGGAGATAGAACCATGATAGAAATAAAGTTCAGGAGGTGAGTTCTAAGTTTCTAACGAGTTAAAGTTTATAGGAGTATTTGAGAATTGAGTGATAGTTTGAGGGTGTTTATTGTAATTTGCTTAACTTTTTTTACATTGGCCCCCCAAATGTTACCATATTACATTTTGGCCCTCTAAAAGCATATCCTCTAGCACATCTTTATATATTACATATTTCATGTCTTAAATAGTTATATGATACACACACATTATATATTAATGTATGTCTATTTACATGTGTTTAAATTATTTCTCCGAGCTTGGCTCATTCCCAAATATTACTCGAGTCCAACTTTTTCGAAATTTGCACGACTCGGATGGACTCGATTAAAACTGTAATCACATGCGACTGTAATTTCCTTCTGGACTCGAGTCAATAAAAAGAACACTTAATAGGTTGTTTCTTCGGACGAAGTGAAAAGAAAAAAAAAATTGATTTTTAGGTTCATTTCATTGCATACTCAGAGTTGCATTGTTTTCCCTAAGTTCCTACTCATATAGATTTGTAGATCTTACCCCTTGGAGTACTGGCAACATGTTCCCGACCCTTTTAAGTGTTTGAATCCCCCACTAATCCGCTACCTACTTACAAACAAAAATACTTTATACCCAAGTTATAAATTATAATTTTCTCCCTCAAACTACCATTTCTCTCTCAAATGCCACAACAAACTTTAACTGACCTCTCAACTAAATTTCCACTTACGATTTTGTCCCTCAACCAGCTAGAGTCGTTATGTCAAATGGTTTTCATCTTACTTGAACTACACATGATCTTCTCCTTAGTTGAAAAGACAAATTTGACCAAATTGATTCTAAGAGTCATTTTTCTTTCTTTTTTTCTAATAACAAAAAATCAACTAAATACATGTTTCTTGGATCTACGAATCGCTAGAAGCACCGCAGAAAGCTAGTGAGGGCCAAATTTATCTTTTCACATAAGGACAAGGTCATATGCTCGGCACGTGAGATATGATTGTTCAAGATAACCGAAAAATTTTGGTTTCCCTGTCACCGGTACCTGTCCTTTGGCGATGATGGTGGGTGGCCCAAAATATTTATTTGCGGGGATTTTTCCGATTACTAGGGATATCAGCACCGCTTTGGCAGTGCTCTTAAAAAAATCAGTAATTTTTTTAAGTTTAGATTATTAATTTTGAAGTTTATTGAATTAAATTTATCGTACTATCTTTTAAGATGTCCTTTAATTTTTATTTTTATTTTGTAGTTTATTGTATAGATTTTATTTGGCTCAAAATGTTTATTAATTTGGTAATAAGTCCACAATAAAATAAAAAACACTAAAAACAACTTGAACTAAATTTATCATGAGTTTATCATTTTCAAAACATATCAAGTATTATAAAAAGGCATTACAATTAAGTTTGTACTAAAAAAATTGGGTTAATGGACAAAAAAGTGCAAAAAAATGTGTCTATTAATGATAGTAGTAACTGGCTCTTACCACCACTAAAGCTACTAAGGCCAGTTATCGCTCAGCATAGTATTTTCAGTGAGTTGGAAGATGAAATCGAAATAAAAAATATGTTAATGGTGAGTTGTAATAAATAAATTTTGTGATGTATTTAAAAATTGAGTAATAATAGTTTGATTTAAAAAAAAATTATAATTATTTGAAAAGAAAAATTGTAATTTACACTTTCGGAACCTTTTAACTTTCGTGCGGCGAGGACAGTGACACCATATCTAGACGTCGTTCTCAAACGGATTTTTACACTATCCAATTTTTTTTTTATTCCCCCCCGCCCCCTCTCTCCCCTCCTGTTTTACAACTGCTTTTTTTTTTGTCTCCAACTGTTTTACAACTGCTTGCTTGAGAGGCAGATCTTTTCTCTGTAGCCCCCCCTCTCTCTCAAGTCACGTCTATTTTCTATTTAATCAAAGAGAAAACAAAGTAACCACCCTGCAGCTTACTAAAGAGGCAGCAATCATCTTCATGAAAACAGCCCTTGCCTCCACATTTCAGTTGACTCTCCTTTTCTCTCTCTCTCTGCCACATCAGCATCCCCGGCAAAAAGTATTCTGCCTTAAGCTTGTATTCTCGTCTTAGTTCTGGTTTATGGTTTTCAGTAATAGTAAAACTAGGCAAGATTGCCCGATTCCTCCAAATTATTAGTAGTATGCCATAGTCTCTGTTGCCAACTCCTTCAGACATCCTCCCACCAACCAAATCATCTTTGTCCACATTTGCTATTGGCTTGCCCACGCAGAGCTCTTATTATCGGACCAGAGAGGGCAATAGCACCCTTTTCTTTTTGGTCTCTAAGCAAGCACACTTCATCCAAGCCACACCACAAAGGCTTGTAACATGTTTTAATTAACAGCACACATTAGAGCCCTTGTGATGCGGAAATGCTGAGCCAAGGATATCAGCAGAAGCATAAAACACGTTGAAGGAGAGCACAAGACAAGAATATGCAATTAACACACAAGAAACCAGAATAAACTGACATCAAAATGCAAATACATATGTATTCTTACATTCACATGGGAGCAACAACCCCCATAAACACGGTATACGCAGTTTCCATCCCCACCCAAGCTTTAACTTCCTCTAGCTCAACATAAAGTTTACCCACCCTTCATCAAAACCCAGTCCATTTAGTATACTTTTGGGCTATCCTCATGGTGTACTACAAACCACCACCAACCCACTCCACCTCGCGCAAAGAAAGCAAAATAAAATAAAACCATACAACGGTAAAAGGGGACTACTATCAAGTTTCAGCTCTATTCTCCGAGTCCCAGCTTCCAACAGTTCCTTCAACCTCTAATGACGAGGTGGTGAGCTTGCATCTTGTAGTTATTTTCTTCACTTCCTCACTCGAATATATGAAGATTTTCCTCACCATCTTACAGAACTCCCTGCAATTAGGTAGGAAACAGAGTTACAAAACCCAGAGCCGACAGAATGAAAAATGGAATGGCATATTGCACCAATTTTTGAGTACTTACGCCCATGGATCGTCACCAACGAGCATAGTGTCATTTTCATCATCGGTGAAAACAACTGCCCATTTGTTCTGTAGATGTAGCTCCCCTTTAATCTCAAACATTTTCTCCAGCTCATCTATGAGATCCTTGTACCCTTCCAACACAGTCAAGTCAACTGCACGGCCAACAGCCACCCCTTGCATTTGTACCTTTTCCACAAACAACACAGTTTGCTGTCATCAGAATCAATACAAGAAGCAGCAGCATAACCCAAATTGAACCAGCAATAATGATAAATTTTACCTTAGTACGACTTCTCGTGGAAAGAGTGGAGCCCTGCTTGCTCTGTGTATCCTTTAGTGACGCATCTGGTGTAAGTTGATTCTGTTCCTTCAAGGACTTTGAAGTATCTGGTTTTTGAACCCTAACAGCTTCAAAAGTTGCAGTTGGACTAGGTCCTTTGGCACCACTGCACATCAATGTTCCTGATTCCCTCTTGGGAGGAGCAGTTTGAGAATTTTTTGTCAAATCAATACCAAATAACCGACAACCAAGAGAAGTCTCAGATTTTGACCCTTTTTCCACATGTTCATGTACCAGACTGTGGCTTAGCCTTGATGAAACGGGCGAGAGATAATCCGAAAGGGTTGACTGTGGTGTTAAAATTTTGTTGTCTTCCGCAGAATCCGAGAAAAGATCTAGAGAGACATTCACAAGTGGAGAAGAGGGCCACATGCCCTCCGTTCGGCCCCATGAGCAATTGGTATTGATTTCTTTTGGCCTAGAAGGCCAGACAACACTAGTCTCACAGCTTTGGACTTCAGCAGCAGTACCCAATTGGGTTAAGTCATGTGACTGGGTTGGTCCATGATACCAAAAAGCTGGTGCAGCAGAATTGGTGGTGATTTCTACATTCCAAAGACCCAAAATATTAAGGAAAAATGAAGATTAAATTTTCAGATTCATCAAGGTTTCAGTGCAAGAACTTAAAGAACTGATTTTATACCAAAAGATGGAATATCAACAGGTCGAGGTCTCTTGCTCTTCACTGATGATTGAGCAAGGTTCAAGGAAGCAGAACCAACAAATGGCTCTATCTCCCAAGGGGAAACCCTCTCTGGCCTATGAATTGTTGCAGGTTCATCCCATTGAACCTAAAAGGGAAGTAGTTGGAACAAGCAAGTATAAAAAACAAGGGACATAATATGAACAAATTATGTTCAGCATTCTCTTTCATCCAAAAACAAGTGAAAAAGCTTTTCAACCTTCAATGACCGCCATTTAGAATTTGACCACTCTGAAGATATATCATTGACCCCAACTATAGTTCCGGTGAACCTGACCAAACAAATGTAACGTAGAAATCAAGATCAAAAAGAGGTCAAACCAGCGCTCCAATCCATCTTTATGTTCTTACCTTCTTTCTGGAGAGTCTTCCCCCTCGAATCTCATCTTGAAACGCATGCCAACTGAAAACCCATTGTTGACGGCTTCCAGATATTTGTTTAGACTGATAATGAACTGGCTAGTCCTGAACAAAGTCATAGCTAAATAAAGAGGATTGATTGATGTTAATTGAAATTCACAAATAAACGAATACATCAATCAAACCTTGGCTTGTAATAAACAACAAAAAGGGTTTGGGTCATGACAGCATGAGAAGCAGTAGCAAGCACTCCAAGATGCATGCTCTGGCTAGATATCACAGATGAAGGCATGGGACTCTGCTGGCGAGCAAGACGACGTACACCTACTCGCAATTCGCCGTCATCACCCCTACGCAACAGTTTATTGTACACCAAAAACTAAGCTACCACAATATGCAAGGATCTCACTGTACACAACAAAACTATGTCTTGTATATGTACCACAAAAACACAAAGGCATCTCCAGCAACCAATCGCTTGGACGTCACAAAGTTACTCCATCCTGTTGTAAGCAGGTGCCTCCGTGGTTGGCCTAATAATTCAGCAGAAAGGAGAAACATAGTTCCAGCAATTGAAAAAGGATACAGATGATGTTTCCACTATCATATCTAGTACTATTTGCACGTCAGGCCTTCAGCAAATTGAAAAACATAGCATTGGTTTTACAAGCCAAAAACTCTCAATCCTCTCAATTGCAAAAATGTGTTACCTCTAAATATATGCTTAAACTTCCACTCATACCCATGAAGATCCTTGGCAACCAATTCTTGGGTTGGTGTTACTTGTGTCATGTCCTATGAAATTTAGACAGAGAAACAGGGCAAGTGAAAATCCTTCAACCACCACTGGAACATGTACTCTAAAGAAAGAACAAAAGAAGAAAGTTGTAATTATTACCAATGGGGGCAGACATTCAGTGGCATGCTTACGAAGAACTGAGAACCCTCCATGAGTGCTTGTATCTGAAGCAGTTAAAATCTTGCAAAATGAATGCACTGTCTGCCTCGGAGGCTCAGGCTGGCAGATATCAGGACTTGAAGGCTCACTTCGCTGTAATTCACCATAAACACATATAAATCCATTCTACTTAAAGACCTTATTACTAAAGTTGGCTATTGCCGAGAAAATTCTGGAAAAGAAACCTGATGAACAAGATATTGCGCTTTTCCTTAATGGCTTGTAAAGAAGCAATTTTTCTTTTTAAAAAAAAAACTTTATGGCAACCAAATAATTTGTCCGATGGATCATTCTTCCGTAAATTGGGGGAACAACAAATTGAAAAATATGGATTATTAACCTAGCTCTCTTTTCTACAGGTTTTATCAGCCACTATGCAGAGCAAAATAAAGAAACCAATTCACTCTAACACAAAAATTTATAAATTCCGACCTCGGCTTCCGGTTGCAAAGTGATCTGTGCATACACCTCGTCTGTTTCTTGTTCAGCCTAGGAAAATCGACCATTGATTACCAAAAAATAAAAATAATAAAAAAGCTTCAGTTAACAGGGATAGGGAAGACAGATATAGAGACCAAGATCAGAAATCGAATACCAGCAATCGAATGTCAAGAACACGACAAAGGATCTTAGAAGGAAGATTAAACAGAGGAATTTGCTGATTCAGCTCCTGATTTGTCGACGCTTCTAACTGAAAAATCCAACAAAGCCAAAAAAAAAAAGTTTCCTTTTAATCTGTTTTAGAAACACTGAAAACGAACACGTTGAAACCAAAGATTGTGCTTCACTTGTTCCATGTGACCCTGGGGGAAGTAGAAGACTCTCTCCCCCGGCCTTGGTACATCGACCAGAGGCCCCGCGCATAACTTCCACAGCTCGGCGTAGAGATCGTCATCGTCAGAACCTGCAACAACTCAAGGAATTAACAAATATATATAATGAAATAAAAAAAAAGCGGGGCTTGACGTTCAACTTCATTTGGTAGCGGAGAAAGCTTCTATTCTGCTTGGGTGCCGAGAAAAACACCGGACAATGAAGAAAGTTGCGACTTCAAGTATCAATTTACCATTTACTGCGAGCTGAAATGCTCGACTGCGCTTGAAGGAAATAACTTGGCTCAGGAGGTAAATCCACTTTTTTCTTGAAACTCAGAATAGCAGAGAAGCATAAAGACGAAAATTTTCATTTCAATTGATTCTCTGGCGTGCTCCTCGGCACCCAAGCAGAGAATGCAATATCTTCACGCTTTCATTTCTTCTTTCTCGGCAACCAAATGGAGACATATCCGCTTTAACCCACCAAACTTTCCTTACCCATTCCCGCATGAAAAATCGACGAGGCTCTTTGGTGGCCCTCTAGATGCGCCATTCAAGGCCCGCAACAAACGACGACGGAGGAGTTAAACTGTAAAAAACTGGGAAAGGAAAGCAAGCTCAAGGCCAAGTCCTCCAATTGCTACCGTCGGAATAGCCTACCCCATTTACGAGCAAGAAGACCCAGAAAAAGAGAAAAAGGATAAGCAGTTGTTGTATATGTTGCTCTTCTTCCGTAACGACTGAGAGGATCTCCGCTTCGGTTACAAAACAGCGTTCGCTTTCGTCTCTGTTAGGCCCTCAGAAACGTCTTTTTCCCCTTTGTCCAAGGCTCTTTCACTCTCCCGGGTAGTGTTGGTGCTGTCCTTATTGCTGGTTTGGCTGTTCCGCCCTTCTAATGAGCTGAATCGACGCTACCAAATCCCAAAATTTGCTCTCTCTGAGTCATATTCTAATTTCTCCTACTCACCCTGCTCTCTCTCTCCATTCTTGTAGCTTCTCTCTCCACCCTCTCACACAGTACACATTTACTCCAGTGTTCTGTCGTCTCTTGTTTCTCTCTCTAGTCTCTTTTAAAGTCTACTCCATAGGCTATGATACTCCACAGCCTGTTACTTTTCCTCCGGTGATACTGGATAAAGTAACGCTCTAAAAAATTGGCCCACAAAATTCATTTATCGAAAGTAGAACAGTATTTTCCATTGTCTGTGAGATCCTCCCCATCCCACTTCGGATAATTTCCATATAGTAAAATAATAATAATAATAATAACAATGAGTTGAGTTTTGCGTGACATAGATACCAATCATCTCTATTTCGCCTCAGAGATATTTTAATCATCCAAGTTTTAAGGTTTAAGACAATGGATTTGCTCCCTCTCTGGCCAAGTTCAAAACCTTACATCCTATCGATCCTTCGAGGAGGTCATCTTCAGAATATTTGACTAAATTAATTACTAAATTTGTGTGGGACACGATGATTATATATGTCTCGAGATGAGATGAAATGCATGTAACCGAGACATCCAATTATTAAAAAAAATAAGAAGAAATTTAAGTAACTTCGTAAACTATCGTGGTAAGTTTCATTAACTTAATTCATTGTATTTGGATTTATATATATTCACGTGAGACATATATATATATTATTATCTACATTCAAAAAGCTATGTTTTGAAAAAGTCGGTAAAATTTGGGAAGAGATTTTGATTGATAAAAAAGAAGGATCTAATATGCCATCAGGCAGTGACATACATACCATAAAAATCACACTTGTCACTCCTTCCAAAACTTGTGAGCTACATATAAAATAACCCGAAATATTTCATATAAATCTCTAAAAGAGATTAGATTAGGGGGACTATAAATAAGGGAGTAATTCTTTGTCCATTACGGTGGACATAAAACTACCTATTGCTCCAATTTTGTAATGAATTGACATATTCAATCAATCTAGGGCTCTTACATCTTTTTTTTTTAAAAAAACCCCAAAGGGATAAAACATAATTTAAATATTTTTGTTGTGTTATAATTTAGACACTTTATATTAAAAGCCTCTGCTTATATAGATGCATTTCAATTAATCAAATGTATTAGGTGACTGATTGATCTACAGATACAAAATTTGAGTAGACAGTAATTTGTTCAAAAGTACGACATATTTTTAGATTTTTAATCTTTCCATGGTGTACGCCTTTTATTCTCTCTAGGGATTGCGGTTCAATTTATCCCAGCATTGCCTTGTCAAGGCGGAAGCTAATGGTTCAAGCTCTTCACTGAGAATTCACATATGTTATATTGTCAACTCTTTACGCAAGCTTTATACTTTTAATGTTTTTGTCGTGGTTCTTTCAGGGGCGGACCCGGGCCCGGGCGAACCTGGCGGCCGCCCGGGGTCCGCCCCTAAAATTTTTTTTTTCATGCATAATTTTTTTAAAAAAAAAAGTACGTGTCCTGGTCCGCCCTGGGTCCGCCCCTGCTGCTATGTATAGGGAAGAAGTGAAGGTCCTGAAGGATGTTAAAAGCTGGCTGTCGTACACGCAATACATATTTGTTTTGGCCTCTGGTGCCTTTCTTTGTACTGATGGGAAGAATTTGCTAAGAAATGGTACCATTGTCGTGACGCCTCCTGAAAGTCCAATAGCGAAAATTTCCAAGAAAATCGTCAGTTGTAGTGGAAACCAAGAATTTGCAGTGACATTCTCTATAAGCCTTAATTCCATGCAAGCTGATCATTTTCACCACAATCATATTTATGCCAATTAAGTAATTAATTAATTAACACAGCCTCCGCCTCCCTAAATGCTAGCTGGTCTTGGATGAAATCATTGTGATCCATCGCTCAAGAAAATTTCTACGTCTGTGAGATCCATGGAAAACATGGTTTAGGAAACTTTTATAAGTTTACAAACTTATGATGCATAATTAATTAGGGGACAAATAGCTATATATATTGGAGAAAATCCATTACAAAGGCTTGTATGTCCTAGTTTTCTAAGCATGTTTTAGTTGGACCCAAAGGCTGCCTTCGGTATTATGCAGTAGTTGACTCCTACAAAAGTAAATAGAAATAAGTGAAAGAACTTTTGGACTTATTGGCTATTGCCTCTGCCCACTTGGAGTAATTTGCAAGGGCATATTCTCGATTTAATCCAACAAAATCTTCCCCTAGTGAGGTGGGTATTTGGGAATCTTGTTCTATTCCTTTCTCCCCACTCTCACAGATGGCACTCCTATCAAAGACTTCGCGTGGTAAAGGTGGGGGTTTTGCTGGACAACATGAGGTCCAGGGCAGTGGACAACATAAACCCGCCCAGGTGATTAAAAAATGCGGACTGGGCTGATCCCATCAGGCCCAGGTCACATTTTATTTTTTTAAAAACAGGGGGTGAAACGACGCTGTTTCCCCCTGTGTTTTGAACCAATAAAATCTTTCCTCTCCCTTATGCGATCTTCATTCTCCCGACTGAGCCGACTCCCCTCTCAGTCCTCAGGCTCTCTCTCTTCAGCCTTCAGCTCACTGCCAGCGCCTTCGCTTCAGCCTTCAGCCTTCGGTCTCTCGAGGTACCGGCACGACAATATTAGCTTCCATCTTTTTTCTTCTTCTTTTTTTGTGAGGCATTTCATCAAACATGTCTGTGGTAGTGGGGATGATTCATGATTGGCTATCATTTGTTCGGTTGCTGAGAGAAGTAGGGAAAATAAAAGGAATGGATGTAAAAAATGTCTGTTTTTTTTGTTTTTTGGCAGTTTGTTGCCTCAGAAATTAGAATTAGAAAACTTTGATCCGCGAAGTTAGAACTTTATTTGTATTTTACTGTGATCCTCTCCTCCCCCCTCTTCTTCTTATTGAGGCTGCATTATTCTAATCGGATTATGCATGTCAATTTGAGTTTAAGTTTTTACCAAATTTTTTTTAAGGATTTGTTTCTCTTAAATTTTGGTGCAGATTTTAATTGCTTTGTGGCTTTGATGTAGAGTTGGTTGCTAAGAAAGTGTGGGAAAGGAAAGAAGTCAGAGTTTTGAATGCAACATTTTGGTTGTGTTATGATGCTGTAGAAATTTTGGAAAATGAATAAAAAAAAGTAGGGGAAAAGTGAATTTAGGATTTTGAATCCTAAATTATTCTGGGCTTCAAGATATTGGATCTTTTGTTGTGAAGATGGTTGAGACCAAAAAGAATATTTTGTATTCATTAGTTTATCTTCTTATTACGTTGGCATTGGTCTTACCGGTTACGACTGCAACTGTTGAGAGAGTGTTCTCTGCGATGAAAATTATAAAGACTAATTTGTGTAATAGGATGAGAGATGATTGGATTAATGATTGCATAGTAGTGTACATCGAGCGAGAATTTTTTGAAACTATTGAGAACGAAGTCATTTTGCAATGTTTTCAGAAGATGCACAACCGTAGGATCCAATTGTCCCCTCTCAGTCGTAGTACATAGTATGGTATGTGTAATTCAATATTTTTAATGTTTTTAGTCTTTAATGTTTTGATATTATAACTCTAAGACAATTTTTTACATTACGTATGAAAAAAAAAATTCAGTCATTTTGCTTTAAAAGTTCGCCCGGATTGGTTTTCATTCCTGGTTCCGCCACTGGGTTCTTTCATAGCTTCGAGGCAATTGGAGGACGAAGAACTGATTAATGTAAGATAACTAGTTGACTGTAATATATTATCTTTTTTTTTTACTGTAACTAGTTGAACCCAACAATCCACCTATTAATATTGAAAGACATAGAATTACTTCTAGGTACCAGGAAAGTTTATAGGTAAAGGGCTTGTCTCTAAATATTTTCAAGAACTTGGAAAAACCCAACAATTTCGTCGTATTACGACTTTCAACTATCAAAATTCATTAATGTACGACATTTAATAAGACCTTACTGTTGAAATGAGCAAAAAATAGGTTGTGGCATCATCTTAATGTCCTATCTTATCAAAAGTGCAAATTGATGAGTTTTGTATTTGACACCCAAACTACAAATGTAAATAAGTTCATGCTTTACACTCTAAGGTAAATATCTCGTCATTGAAATCTAGGGCATGTTCGTTTTGCCTAGTTTTGTAGGATTCGAATTCAAAAACATTCATGTTCGGCGAGTCACTACAAAAAGTTAGGATTCTTCTGACATTTTTTTTATTTATTTTATACCCGTTGTCGCCTGAGGCCCTGCACATTCAGCAAAAGTCGGCCTCTTGCCCCCTTGCTTTTCGGTTGAATTGTTTTCTTTTTTGCGTTTTTGTTTTCTTTTTGTTTTAAATATTATTAAATATTTAAATTTTAATAAAAAATTAATAAATTCGAAAAAAAAACTTTAAACATCATCATTACTTTTATACACATCACCAATTTCTACACAAACACCAATACAACTTTAACAACACCTAAAAATTCTCAAAACTCTACAAATCCTACAAAAATTCACAACACTAACATAACCCTAAATTGGCAATCTTAACCATTAAATAGTAGCAGGTGTATATATAAAATGCAAGCCTATAAATAGTTTTACTTGTCATGTGTTAAATTTAGTAGGTTTATGTGAAAATTATAATAAATGTGCGAATTAGAGGATGCCAAAGATAACTTCTCCTTAGTTTTAATATTAAGCATATATATTTTGGTTTAGATACATGTTTGTCCAAATTAACATCAGAGGCATATATAGGCCACTGTATGTACACATAACAGTAGTAGAAACGACAAGTAAAAGCATAGGAAAAAAAAGAATAAGTATAAGATCCCAAACACTTAATAGTGGAAAATTTTTTTTTGTTTAAGTGCCAAAATTTTGATTCTAATTAAAAAAATTATAAAATAATTTTTTTTAATTAAATTTTTTTAATTATAATATTTATTTAAATCTTCCCTATCTTTATTTTTTCAAATTATTCTTTATTTCTCTGGTTATTATTCGAGCTTAGGCTGAAGCTAGGGTTCACAGGATTTAAGACTACACCATGGGTTTGTTCGTTTCCTACATTTTTTTAGGATTCAAATATATTCACAAAACTACCAACGAACATATTCAGAATTCAAACACAAACATCAATACATTTTACACAATCTCCAACAATTTTTTACTTTTTTATTCAACATAAATTTTCTCTCTTTATACTTTTTCACATAATTCTAATACTTTTTATTAAATAATTATATCAAATCATTTCTCTCTCTAATTTACACAAATACGAATAAAATATTATTCAACATAAATATTCACTCGTTTAAAATCCTACCATTTTTATTCAAACCGAAGATATGCATGTGTTGGAAAGCATACAACAACCGTCTTCTACGGCGACGGGCTATCAATGCTCGCAATAATCAAATGGCTTAATATACGCTCGTGCCCCTGGGGTTTAATGTTTTCTCAGAAATACTCCTAGGGTAATTTTTGTTGTCCCGCTACCCTTGAGGTATATCCATTTTTCCGTTTTATCCCTCCGCCAACATTCCGTCTATTTTTGGACGGAAATTAATGACGTGGACCAATTGACCACGTCACATCCAATTAAACTGCAACACGTGTCCAAAATTGCTGACTGGACAAAATTCTTTTTCCACCTATATATCTACGTCACTCTCCCTGAAAATTTACCAAAATGCCCTTAATCAAAATCAAAATGAGTCTGGTCATAACGCTAGTGGGAGGCATAGAAACCGGCTTCGATTCACCTTGAGCACTAGCCTTGGGGTGGAGGTCAACTGTGGAGGTCGACCCCAGCTTCAAAAGCACCACCTCGGAAGCGACGTCATCCACAGGGGAGGCGTCGTCGTCGGAGGTGAATTTGCTTGGGAAATACGAGCTGGGGAAGCTGCTCGGATATGGGGCCTTTGCGAAGGTGTACCACGCAAGGAACGTCAACACTGGACAGAGCGTGGCGATCAAGGCCATGAGCGAGCGGAAGATGCTGAAAGGTGGCCTCACGGAGAACATTAAGAGAGATATTTCTATCATGCGCCGGCTCCACCACCCCCACATCATCAAGCTCTTCGAGGTCCTCGTCACTTTGGGCTCAGCGCCGTTAAAGAACAGATCCAACCAGACGGGCTTCTCCATACGCTATGCGGAACGCCAGCTTACGTGGCGCCCGAGATTCTCTCCAAGAAAGGCTACGATGGCGCGACTCTTCGAGGTCCTCGCCACTTTGGGCTCAGCGCCGTTAAAGAACAGATCCAACCAGACGGGCTTCTCCATACGCTATGCGGAACGCCAGCTTACGTGGCGCCCGAGATTCTCTCCAAGAAAGGCTACGATGGCGCGATGGTGGACGTCTCCCGATCTACGCCGCTTCATTTCGCACCTCCTCGACACAAATCCACAAACGAGGATTACCGTCAATGAGATCATCCGGGACCCTTGGTTCAAGAAAGGGTACAAGGAGATCAAGTTTCACGAAGAGCACGACGACGGTTTTGGGGACTACGGACACGACGAGAACGACAAGTACCTGAATGCTTTCGAGCTCATCTCCTTGTCGTCTGGTTTCGAATTTTCCAGCATGTTTGACTCCGAGGTTTCCTTTGGCGGAGAGCGGTTCATGTCAGCGGAGAAACCGGAGAAGATAATTGACAGAATCGGTGAGATCGCCAGGCCATCCCCGTCAACCCCATTCTTATATAGATAACATTGATTTTAAGGGCATTTTGGTAAATTTACAGGGAGAGTGACGTAGATATATAGGTGAAAAAAGAATTTTTTCCAGTCAGCAATTTTGGACACACGTTGTAGTTTAATTGGATGTGACGTGGTCAATTGGTCTACGTCATCAATTTCTGTCCGAAAATAGACGAAATATTGACGGAGGGATAAAACGGAGAAAATAAATATAACTCATGGATAACGGGACAACAAAAAAATACCCTAAAATTATTTTTGAGAAAACGTTAAAACTCAATAGCACGTGCGCATATTAAGCCTAATCAAATCACATCGGATTAAAAAGTGCACCCTCTTAGCATGAAAAAAAAAGTGCATCGAAGAGTTGACGGCGTATCGGGAAATGAAACGGCTCATGAAACGTCTGAGGGAGATGATCTCCGTTTCCGTTACCTTTGGCGCACCCATCTCTTCCCCTTGTCTGCGTCGTGGCAGGCAAAGATATTGGCTCGTGTAAATCCGGCACAGGACTTCCTTTTCAGGTTTTCATTTATTTCGTCTTTTTGCTTGTCGGTTTTTTAACCTCGTAAATATCGTGTTATTGCACATATTGCGCCTGCCTCTTGTGGGGCCCATTGTGAAACCCATTTTAAGTCCGCAGTACATTTAAATCTGAGCGCCCAGAATAAAAGAAAAGATAAAAAAAAGCTCGAGTTTTATCCCTCGCGCCTTCGAGCGTGGGTGGCACACGCGCTTCACTACATTGACCTCGTAACCGTATGAATATGTATGTACTTGTGTTTTATTTTTTAATCAGACAAAAATGTACTTGTTTTATTTTTATTTTCTCCCTAATATTAATTTATTGTCATTTGGGCATGTAACCTTTGGATAATTTTCCATTACTGTATTTTACTCTAAGCAAAAAGAAGTTCTCAAAAAGGTTTTTGAAGCATCTTTTGAAAGAAAAAGAAAAAGGAAAAAAATAAAATAAAATTCAACGACTAATCAATTTTCTTATTTATTATCTTTGTGAGAAGGAATTATTTAGTGTCGAAATAAATATAACCAGGGATACAAGTGTTAGAGAGAAGGTAATATGGGGTTTAAAAATGAGAAACAATTAAAAAAGGATAAGATTTTTACTCATCCCATCCCTATTAATCTCTTTTTAAAAACATAGTAATTAATAAAAGGCAATTAAATTTCATACTCCACAAAAGATATAGCTTAATATAAGTGGAAGTTGGTATCCTTGTGGTTATCCATGATATCTTAATAACTTAAGATGTCGTTTGTTAATAATAATAATTATTATTAATTGGATAAGAAAATCTAGATATATGCATGGGCGGAACCAAGCCATGGCGAATCATGGCGGCTGCCGTGGTTGGCTCCGCCCAAAATAATTTTTTACATGTATTAATTTTTTTTATAAATAGGTTGGCCTGGGCCCGCTATGGTTGAGCTATGGGCCCGTAATGTTTTGAGTTTTTGCTTCCATGTTAAGGTAGCATTTCCACATACAAATAGTTTCTTCTTATATTAATCATTAATTGTATCACAAATATTTATTTTGGTCAACGTCTAAGAATAAATCCTACTTTTAATTTTTTTAAGGCCAATTTTATAATATCATTGATAGAAAAGGTTAATTACAAAAGATTTCATCACAAACAACCTAACACATGCCATAGATCTAATTTGTTTAATTTGTATTAATTTAATTTTTGTTTTGTTTTGTTTAGATAATGAAAAAGTTTTTCATAAAAAAACCACGAAGCGTGGAGTCGTCTAATACTCTTAATGTGGCTACTAGTTATGAAATTGATATTATTTTGAAAAGACATCGTATTGAGTTTAGTCCAGATGATATTGTTGTTGACCTAGGGATACGTAAATCCATTGAAGAATATGATGCTAGGATTATTGATCAAGTTCGTAGGGAGTACTTGATCAAAGGTCCTTGTCAACCGCGTAACCATAATTTTCCCAGGAAGAAATATGAGAGTGATATAAGGGGTTTTAGGGCGACATGGTTCAAAGATTATCTGTGATTGGAATATAGTGTATCAAAGGATGCCGCATATTGCTTGTGGTGTAATTTGTTTAGGTGATCTAGAGGGGCAAGGTCCGGGAGAGATGTGTTTACATCTGTGGGATTTAACACTTCTGTCGTTCGAGGCGTGAGGGCAAACAATTACTTATTTGCATTATTTTCGCGTGTAAGTGTTTTGTTAGGTTATTGATTTAATTGCTCAAGAGATGAATAATCGTTTTACAGAAGCAAGTATGAAGTTACTTCTTTGCATAGCATGTCTTGATCCAAGGGACTCATTATCAACATTTGATCGTGATAGGTTATGTCATTTTTAAGGAGAATTATCCAGAAGATTTCTCAACAACTGAAAAGTTATTTCTTAGAGATCATTTTGACACCTACATTAGAGATGTTAGATTGCATAATGTTTTTTCTGGGTTTCAAGATATTGGAGGTCTTGCTGTGAAGATGATTGAGACAAAAAAGAATATTTTGTATCCACCAGTTTATCAGCTTATTGAGTTGACATTGATCTTAGCAGTTGCGACTGCAAACCGTTGAGAAAATGTTCTCTGCGATGAAGATTATCAAGACTGATTTGCAAAATAGGATGAGAGACAACTGGATAAATGATTGCATGATAGTGTACATTGAGCGGGAAATTTTTGAAACTATAAAGAACGAAGTCGTTTTGCAACATTTTCAAAAGATGCACAAACGCATGATTCAATTGCCCAATCTCAGTCGTAGTACATGGTACGATATGTGTATTTAAATATTTTTATTATTTTTAGTCTTTAATTTTTGATATTGTAATTATAAAACAATTTTAGTATTACGTATGCAAAAAAAATCAGTCATTTCGCTTTAAAGGTTCGCCATGGTTGGCTTATAATCTTGTCCGTCACTGGATATATGTTTTTTGTATATGTACAAAGAATCTTAAAAAAACAAAAAAGCTCATATGTGTTCTTATTAGAGATACATAAAAATTATTAGACATCACCCACACCATACTAATTAATATATATGAATTACATGAAGAGTTGCAAAGCTGATACATTGGCTATGGTGTCAGTGAAGCATCATTGACTGAAATGAACTTCTTCATTAATTAGTGAATTTTTTTTTTCTCTAAGTGTAAGAGATGGGACCTTTATATTTCAATAAGTTAAGTTAGCATCATAATTCATACCAATGTTATTAGTTAAGTAAGTTTAAGTACTGTGAAAAAGAAACATATTTTTCTAAATACTTGTTTTTTTATGAGCTCTCAAACTGAACAATCAAACAATCTTGTTATATTACAATAATAAAAATAAGACTTTTTACCCATCACTGAGTAACTGATTATCATCAGGCAACACTTGGGACTATATAATTTGGGTTCATGGTCCCTAATTCGATTCCTCATTAGGATTAAACTGGTGATTTAAGTGGGAGGTCGTGAGTAATGGACTCATCCACTAGTCTCTTTTGCTTGTACACGTTAGGCGGATACCCTCCCGTGTCAGCCCATCATCGTACAAGATTTTCCTGTTACCAAAAAATAATACCTTTTAAATTAGCGTAAATTCTACTAGATTCCATAATTAATTGGATTTGAAATTTTGACATCATCACATCGAAAATAAAAATTTATATTTTTTTATTGGAGTTAAATACATTTTTTTTGTCATTGACTATTTAGGTTTTGCAATTTAAATTATCAATTTTATTATATTTTACCTTTCAACTATCAACCGTTTACACTTTGTTCATTCCGTCATTAATTTAAATAAAAATTAATATTTTGTTTCAAATAATGTTATCATAATATTTAATATACAAAATGTCACAAAATAAATAATTCAGAATATAATGTGTCAATACTCCAATAATAATGTACGTGGATGAAAAATATATTTTTTCGACATTAATAGTTATATTGATTCTTTATTTTTAGTTTTCGTTGTTCTCGTCTCTTTTTTCAAAACTGTTAAACGGATTTTCAATGTATTATGGTCTCGATTGACCCCAAAAATTTAAGTTTAATAATAAAAAATTCATCACATAATTTTTTTATCATTATAATATTTAATATACAAAATGTCACAAAATAAATAATTTAGAATATAATGTGTCAATACTCCAATAATAACGTACGCGAATGAAAAATATATTTTTTCGACATTATAAAATATCTTTACTTTATAATATTTTTCAAACTCCAATAATCAAAATTTCTACCCTCAAACATCCTCATGTATGGGTCCATTACTATTATTAATTATTGGTGTTTGTTTTTTAAGATTTGGCATCGCATGGAAGTCATTTTGCGTCATGGTTTAGTTGCGTTGTGCGCGGACTGGAGAGAGAGAGAGTGTGGCATTTAGGGCATGTTTGAGCCCCAATTAATTGGGCTCAAAATTTTAGGTTTACTACTAAAAAATTCACCATATAATTTTTTATTATTATAATATTTATTAAAAATCTTCTCTCTCTTCACTTTTTCACCAACTCCCATAACATTTCTTTAGTTTATAATATTTCTCAAACCCCAATACTCAAAATTTTCACGCTAAAACATATCCTTAGTTCCTGTGGGAGAGCGTGGGATAGTGAGCACCTAGACATAAGTATATCCTACCTCTGCCCATGCTGCCCTAGCTTCTCTGTTACTGTTAGGTGGTGTCCAGTAGCTGCCAGCTCTGGGAAAACAGAAATGAAAAAAGCCTGGGCCTCTGTCCCACCGTACACGTCACAGTACCTGCCTTATTAACTGTAGCCACGTGTTTTGGTTATTTTCTTACCTACGCGTCACCATCTCACTAGTGCTTCCAATTCCAACGCAGGACATTTTCCCTTCATATCTTCCGGATTGAGTCCAGTTTTACATTCGATTCTTCCGTCCTCCCTACTCTTTAAAACCAATAAGTGAAAAATCGTAAGAAGAATGATTTGCTTAGAAAAAAAAAAGTTAGAAGAATGATTCACTACAAACTTACTGTAGGGACAACATCCTAACTTCTACAATTATTGTATAGGGCCGTGCTCCCTACTCTTTAAAACAGGAAAAAATCGTGGAAGAATAGACATGACAAAGTTACTGTAGGGACAAGCGGGGGGGTGTTAGGAAAAAAAACAAAAAAAATCCTTAAAAAGCATACGTTCCTGTGAAAGAAACTATTAAGATAAAGATTTTCCTGTTGGAATTTAATATTCTAATTTAAAGAGAAAAAATATAATATATATTAAATATTGTAGGAGTATATATTATCCGGCAAATTAATAATAACATTGAATAGGAGAGAACTGACCTACACGTATTGTGTTTATACTTTTTTGAATCAGATCAAATTTTGAGAATATCTTGATCCGTGTGCCGCTTGTGTAAGAGAAAACACTAAAAAAAAAAAAAAAAAGTCTTTAGTAGTGGTAGCTAAAAACGTGGATAAAGATACATTTTAACGGTTTGGACCAACGCCGCTAAAGACACCTACATCGGCGGTCTTTGTAGTGGTGGTCGGGTAATACCCTATAGCAACGTTTTACCACAAACACCGTTAAAGATCGAACTTTTAACGACATTTGTGGACAAATGCCGCTATAGGTCTACTTTTAGCAGTGTTTGTGCATAAATGCTGCTATAATTTAGATATATACAACGACGGTCACTGTGATCGCCGCCAAGACATCCACCTATAGCAGCGTTTGTTGACACAAAGCTGCTAAAGGTGTATCTATAGGAGCGTTTGTTGACACAAACGCTGCTATAAGTATAAGTGCAAAAATAATTTTTTTATTTATTAATTAAAAGGTATTTAATGTTAATAATTATTTTATATATTATTATATTTATTTTAATATATAATTTTATTTTGTCATGTATTTGAAAATTTTTATTTTAAAGGACCTACTTAATAAAATATGGAATTAGAGGGAGTGTTATGAAAATTGAAGTTGTTACATGATATATTTTAAATTATACCTATGGTTGTTATGGTAATTGCATATTTATTGACTAAATATAAGTAGTTTAGAAAACATCTATTATCATACTTATAATATATGTATATATTTTTTGAATAATTAGTAATATAATATTATTTAATTAGGAAATATTATTTAATTTCAAACAAAAAGATATTTTGAGATTAGCTTATGCAATTAAAGTACATACCTTAATATATGGTCTTAGAGGCTATAATTTAGTCATTAGGTATATAGGTACATACATATAAAGTACTTAGGTTAATTAACACATATCATGTATATGATAAACACATACAACAAATCATGCAATCTTATAGAAAGTATTATAGTTTTAAATTATAAGTATTACATATTATTGAGTATTACTAGCATCAACCTAGACAATTGAAAGGGAAATTTTCGTTTAGCGCCGTTTTGGCAAGGAGAATCTAGAGTTGACACGGAGACTCTAGAGTTGCTTATAGCCTTAAATACAAATAAATATTTTGTTTACATAAACTTTTTGTTTATTTCTATTTCTCATGTAATATTTATTTTCTATTACAGGAATTCAAGAGGATATTGATGAGTAAAAGGAGGAAGATTTTAATTGGTCCTTGCTTATTGTGTTGTATTTGAATATTTTAGTTGGTCCTTGCTTATTGTTATTTTATATTAAAAACTTGTTACTTTTTAGATTACTTGTAAATATGTTTGTGTTTGTTGTAAAACATTATTAATCAATGATGAAGTATATTTTGTTTTATTATCCTTGTTCTTTAAGTTTTTACATCCAATGTATTATGGTTATTAAAATAAATTTGTATTACCGATTATAGAAAAAAATTAGTGGTGTTTTAAAAATGCTGGCACATAACCCAAAAAAAACGTTGGCAGACTTTTAGCGGCGGTCACCTGATCGCTGCTATAGATGTTTAAACGCAAGAAAAAAAGACCTATAACAACGTTTCTTAAAACGCTGCAAAAAAATCATGATTGTGCTTCCGGTCTATAGTGGCGGTCACAAACTCCACTAGATGACCGCCGGTCTTCACCAACAGTTGCGAAAATCGTCGCTATAGCCTATTGCGACGGAGCTAACCGCCGCTATGGGCTACAACGGTGGTTTTGTCACCTTTGGCATGTTGTTTTTTTTTGTAGTGAAAGTCTCAAACAATAAGAGAGTTAAAAAAGCTTGAAAATAGATGTAAAAAATAGTGTCGCTAACACTTTTAGCGCACGAATTTTACATTAATGGAGCGGTTTTTCCGATTGGTAATTATCTTTTGGTAAGAAGGCTGTGTACCAATGATTCCATAGATTATATTTGTGGTTGATAAGTATTTACTTTCATATCTCTTTATTCTTGGTGGACTCCCGCGCTATATATCTTGAAAATCTAAAGAAAAAACTAAATTCCGATCAGGAATAATTTAAACGCTTTATTTATGTTAAGTTCTATTAGTTACAAAAATTAAAGACAAAAAACAAATCATGAAGATGATATCAGATTATTATATAGGTGTGTTTGTCTCTCAAAATTTTGAGTATTTCAAAAGTTTAACCTCATAAAATAATTACAATATAATCTCTCTCTTCCTGTCAAATTACAACATTTTAACCACCAAAAATCTACTTGTAGTCGGATCTTCAAGTTTTTGAAATACTACAAATTTTATTTGAGATTTATCTGTGCAAAGAACTAATAACAAAAGAAAGACTGTATCTGAATCTTCAGCATTAATTTGTGGAAGTAACCCGCTATTTATTCATAAATTTCATATTAGCCTATATATCAGTTATTGATATAAATAGCTCGAGGAAAAAGAGAGAGTGTACGCAATGTAGTGATTAGCTCAAAGAAAAAAATATAACATGTATTGAATATTGTAGAGCTGACACTATCTGACACCTAATACAAACAACATTGAATATTTTATTACCTATGTATCTATCTATCTTTAAATTAGATCATCTAACTCGAAAAATAAATCGCAAAAAATCATGTTCATGTTATGAAGGAGTAATTTCAAGGACTTCACGAGGATCTATCCTTAGCCTCCAAGACCATCCATGTGCAAGGTAACATAAAAGTGGATTGAATTTCATAGCAATTGGAGATTATATAATCATTCTGCCAAAATTAAATCATCAATCAATACGAATCCGTCATATTTCAACACCAAAGAATATACTCTTAAAAATGTCCCTGTTAGCATCATATATATATATTTGTAACAATTTGAGGTTGAACATCTAATGGAGCACTCATTTATTTCCCCGGCCCGTTTATTTTTTTGTCCATTAATTCCACCTAATACTTCAGTACCTTTTCTTGGCTAAAAAATGCAATATATTAATTAGATAAATGGGCGGAGTTCTGGAGTGGCGGTCTACATAATTCTCATCACTTTCGCCTTATTGTATATTATATTCATCTGCCTCCAGCTGGCCAACAAATTAATAGAGTCGTCCTGGTGAATAGCACAGGAGCAAAAGCAGAAGAGAATGTGTTATAATAAAAAGCAATTAGTGGCATCTGAGACCACTACTTAACACACAGTTAATTTGCTAATGCCAAATTAAGGAGCTTTAGCAGAATGGAGTTTGATAATGGTACTCTTTATTCCTGTACCTACTTCAAATGCCCGTTTATCTCATGGAATATTATTTTATTTTTTCAGTTGTTATATATGGAATATTACTCATCGTCATAATCTATTAATCTTCAATACTCTCTCACCAAAGTTATAATAAACTAAAGTCACAAAAAAATATTGATTAGGTTAGGAAGGGTAGCTACTTGTATGCAACTTCCTATTGATCATCATCGATTAACCAGCTTGTTTTTTTGCTCCGATTTGCGCCCGGACATTATGAAATATATATATATATATATGTCGAATATGAATCAATGTGTTACAGTGTAAAAAGGTTGAGTCTCACATCACACGAAATTAAACTACAAGTTTAAATGGGCCTAAACTTATATATTTAGGTTTTTAGATTGAGTAGTATCCTTATATATATTATAATCTTCAACAACTAAAAGACTTCCCAAGATATTGATCTTCCATTAATCGAAGTAGATAGACCTTGAGTTTAGGAATATATATTAGTTGAAATATATGACACTTAATTGTCCTCTAATTTGTGTTCTAATTGCTTCCATTTCTACATGTGAATGGCTTAAGAAGAGGGAGAGTATGACAATTAAATTAATTATAATTTTAATTTCATAAAGTAAGTATATTACCTCAAATGTATTAATGGTTTTTTTTTCTTCTTTTAAAATAGACAGACTCTTTATTTGTAATTTCTAAACCGTAAGTGGTTGAAAAAAATAATAAAATTAATGTTGAATCCAAACCATCATACACCTAAATATTCGAGCTTTTGACATGGGTTTTGGGAGGCAACCAATTACAAGTTGGAAATCTGGGATTTAGCGTGGTACTCAGGTTATTAGAGTGGAGATTTAATAGTCAAAAGACGACCTTGATTGCTTACACGTGTGCATTCATTTGTGGTAATGTAGAAGCACGCGTGAGATTTATAATATTCTTTTGACCAAGAAAGTGGGAGAGAGAGGAATCACCATTATAATAATTATTTTCGTTTCTTTAATGGAATTTACAGGTTTATCGAGGACCGTTCTTTTCGAAGCAACCAATGGCTGTGAACAAAACATTGTTCTATGGGTATAAGAGAGCACGGAGGGGAATATTTTTTTTAGACATATATTAATTAAAGAAAAGCTTAGTGGTGGAGTGGGATCCAAATCATAGTCTTAAACTATAATTAATTAAAGCACCAAATGCCCCCCCCCCTCTATTATGCTACAATGTTTCACTAATCATAGGCAAAAGAAACAGTTCGTTTAACATCAACTAAATAATTATCCCTTTCCTCCAACATTATTGCCTAACTGCCCTCGTTTCCCCTATTTTATTCAACACTGTAGATGTTTTTTTCTAAAAAAAATTAAATACTTTACATGCCCTTTGATTGACAATATATATTTTGGTCGTTGACTGATGATCAAGTGGCTGACTTTGGCCTCTAGAGAACTTCGGTTGCACGCATGCATCAGATTATTTGATCCAATGGGAGCTCGATTTGGCATTTGAAATGGATTAAAGCTTTTTTTTTAAAAAAACCCTTTATTTTGAGGAGAAAAAATTCAATGAAAATAAGAGGGTTTTAGTTTTTGGTACCAACAGGAGTTGAGGGAAAGAGGAGGCTTTGGTTCTTTGAATTGTCTGTATATCAAGACGACAAGATTTGTTTTGATATTAAGCAACTCTTTTGACTAAAATATTACGTCTCGTGATTCCCATATAGGAGAAAGAGAAAGAATCAAAGAGATAACTTTACATGTTAGTGATTCAATCCTTGTCAAATTTAGAAGCTAAAAACATGAGACAGGGGAGAGAGAATATTTTAGCTGTAAAATTTTCAAAGGAGCTATATTTTACGTGCTAATACTATTGTTTTGACCACATAATTTATTAATTTTAATAGTTAAGGCTATTAGTGGGCCACCAAGTGACTTTTGCCCGCTCCAAAGGGTTAACATGTCTACTTCCCATAATATTACTCCCAAATTAAGAACAGATTATGAATAAAGTTGACTTAATCTTGTTGCATAATCTTATCTTTCTGATCTCTGTAGATTCCAATTCGATTGGAGATTAGATCCCTAGCTAGCAATTGACAAAAATTAGATATTGGATCACTTGGTGACAAAAGCTAATAAGATGGGCTTCTTTTGTCCTTTTGACCTGAGCCAAGTGTTCCCACTAATTCGATTCCTTTTGCGATCAGATTTTCATTTGTGAAGGCTTGGTATCTGGGCAGAATCTCCCGAATTCTTCCCATTACTTTCGGGCGTTGTGAAAGAAACTTCCTTTTTCCCATTATTAGGTCATATATGTTGAAGCTAAATGGGTGATGAAGACAGACTAGAGAGACTAAAGGGACCAGGATGGGAAGTTTTGGGGTTTGACCTCCATTTACACTACTAATTATGAGCCTCCTTTCTTGACCTTCTATACTCAAAAACGTACGAGAGGTGGGACTGGTGGGTTTGAGTGCATACCCCTTGTGGAGACCAATTCAGTTTGTGTTCCGTGGTTGCCCTAAGCCTCGTACATTATGATTAGGCTCTCCACGTACATTCTAGGTCTGCCCCGGCCACTAGTGTTCTTTAATCTTTTCTTTATGCCCTTCCAGCTTTTTAGTACGTGTCGTGGAGAGAAATGATCTGCTAATTTCCAAAAGATAACAGGGATTCATGAGGTTAACTATTTTTTTTTTTATCTGGGTACGCCAGATATATATATATATATATATATATATATATATATATATATATATATATATATATATATATATATATAACAAATCAGCATCGAGGTAGGAATTCATGCTAAAACATGTGAAAACAATCGTGGGCAATGGGATTCATGAAGTTCTAAATGATTCCCCTCCGCCACTGATTTGGTTCTACGTGTACCCAGACAGCTTGTCCTTCTAAACTTTGTTTACTGATCAACTGAAAAAACGCACCACCAACATACCACCAGGGAGGGTCAATTCAGGGTTGGATTCGTAAATGGGGGGAGTTTGTGATCAAATTTGGTTATCAGGCCAGGTAAGTGCATCCACCATTCCAATGAGGTAAAGTTACAGAAAGATTAATTTGCTACAAAACTTGGAGCTTATTTAGGCAACCAAAATCTGTGCCGGTCTATTAACCTAGTGAAAAACCAATTAGTTTAAACTCAATCTTTATCCAGAGAGGGTGAATAGGCATTTAATAACACTCTTACAATCTCTTTTAAAAATCAAGACAGATTTGTCAAGACTCAAACACAGATTACAATCTTAATTATGCCTTTATCAAACATGAAACTTATCATTAGAAACACTAGATACTTTCTATCGCTTCAATTCAACAAGATTATCAAACTTCTATCTTACCCCATCAACATATAACAAAAACTGTGTATTCTTTTCAATCTAGCAATTATGATTAATAAACTATGAAATCAATCAGTCATGAGATTAAGAGATAATGATAGAGCAAGATTATCAAGTACACAACAAAACACCAAATTTTGTTTACGAAATGAAAACTTTTTAAAGAACCTTCTCAAAGAGAAAAACACTTTTGGTGAGGTCATCACCAAATTAATCCACTACGAATTTGTAATCTTACAACTTGTGATCTTTAGCATAAAGTTCCTTTGCCCAATCCCTAGACCCCAATTATTCGTAAGACATAAAGTGTCACACTTGGACCAGTGCACTCGCACCGCGTTTATAACCTCTGAACCTATTCGTAGTAGATTCTTATGCGAACTCGCATCAGCCTTTCACTAGAACTCCAGCTACACACCCCCTTAAGATCTCTCAAGGGATCCTCACAAGATTATGATACTGATCTTGGTGATTTGTTATTTTGTTGAAAATTTTAGGGACACTATGTTTTTTCTTCTTCAAACTTCTTCCAGAATTGGCTAAGTAATAGACTTGGCAGTACTTATTTTTGTTTCTAAGTCCATCGGCTTGTTACTTCGTTAGTTAACTTCGGGCTCACGCCCAGCTAACTTCAGTTACTCCGTAATCAGATTCTGTATTCTTTGAACTCCGCAGTAGTCTCTAACTAGCAACTATCTTCTGAATTCTTGAAATTTTTTATTTCTTCACACTACCTTTATAATAAGCATTCTTCTTGAGCCAAGACAAGTTGTTTACAATTTTCAGCAATATTACAATTAATAGAAATATTTGTAACGCAGAATGTGTTTGCAAACATATTCAACTGTTTAATTTACACCTAGGAATTAAGCAGAAAAAAGCTCGTCCAAATCGGTTCCAATCTGTTGTAACTTCGTTATC
The DNA here is from genome assembly GCA_963930655.1 of Myrica gale. Lineage (NCBI taxonomy): Eukaryota > Viridiplantae > Streptophyta > Magnoliopsida > Fagales > Myricaceae > Myrica > Myrica gale. The sequence continues at coordinate 16,461,193 of OZ005599.1, forward strand.
TAGAATACATCCAAGCCAGTAAACAAGATCATGGGACAACTTGAAAATCAGTTCTCTAGAGATGTTTCGGCTTAGGTTTTTGCTTTAAGGTACGTACGAACATAAACTCTTGGGATAGTATAACAATCTGTCTTAACACTTGTCATCTTTATTAAGTTAATAATTTTATTTCTTTTAAACTTTTACTTGCCAATGATTCAAAGTACGTCTGGATGTTTGATGCTTTACAGCTCCTCATCGCAGATGTTAAGTTTATGCTGTACTATTATTTGAAAATTCAAGGTTGCACAAAAAAAAAGAAGAGAAAACATTTAACGAATAATAATAATGAAATTTTATATTGTCTTTATTCAAATAGTTTCGATATGTTATATTAATTATTACTTTTGTGATCTTGTCTCGATTACGTACGTGTCCACTAGAAATAGAATGTATCTTAGATTGCCTAGGTTTATCTTTGTCTTTATTGGATGCATATATACCCATCTCCGACTATAAAATAAATAAATAAATCTAATTATATTATCTCTAGTTTATCCTTAATTATAGTGTCAATATTCCCTCCAAAAATATCTCCGCAGATAAGAAGAGAATAACAATATACTTCCAAAACTTTTTAGGAAGGGCTAAGTGGGATCTTTAAGTTCACTTTGGCCGTACGAATCATGACTCACTTTTGACGCTTGCTAATCGCTAGATCCACTACCTCGTTAAGCTGGGAATCTTTGATGGTACCTCTCTTTCTCGTCTCTGCATTTCCCACCTTTTTTAGAACCCTTTTGAATCAACAAGAACGCACCCCACCCCCGTGTCACCATTTTCACCCTCCTGCGAAGAAAAGGAGCTCAACTCTACGAGAAACTTGTCACCAGAAAACGTGGGCGACCTTTGTTTGCGTAATCATGCAGAAATCAAATGCGTACCTACAGAAATAGAAATGGTATACACTCAGATAATTATGGTGGGCTCGTATCTTCTGTAATTTCCTGTCAGAATTGTTGCACTATACAATTCAAGTAGGAATTGTAGAAGATCTTCGTTCATTATGTCCAAGGGCAAACTAATTAAGTTGACTTTTGTTTCTCGAAAATGTTCAAAATTTCTGCTCTTTCGGGTTATCCATTACAAAATTTCATCCAGGTGTTTGAGATGAGGCATATGGTATATATGCTAACGGTTTAGAGAAAAAAAAAAGGATTTGGTGAGTTAGCTTTTCTTTCATTTCCTTCCATTGGGGGGTTGCTTTTTATAAATGCATGTTCTCCATACGCCACCACCATGGTCCATGGCCATAAATATATATATATAGGTGTATTGTTCCTGACTTCCTTCACCCAGGTACTCAAAAGTATTTCGAATTTTTAAAAAAATAACAGCACGAAGGGATCAGCAATATGAATGGCAGGGGATTAGTCAATTAGGGTAAAGCTACCACTAAACATAATTTTATAGATGGTTTACTTCTAATAGGTCATTGAAGGGACTATGGACCATCAAAGTAGTGCCAGAAACAGGTTATGAAAAAAAACTCTGGGTGGGGAAGGGTGGGGGACAAGATTTGGATGGGGCTGAAACATATGGTGGGGTCCTAAAAGGCCTTACATTATGACAACCATGATTATCTCATTAACCCTCCTGTTGATTGGAGAGGGGCTTGGCCGATATACAGCATGATATATATATATATACCTTAAAGATGGTCCAATATTAATTAAGCCTAAAACTTATTTTACCTCCCCAACACATAATTAATTAATTAAAGAACGTTCTAGTGGAAGTGAGTTGGACAGTGTACCAAAATACACTACACATCTGGGTGGACATTATAAATTTGATAATATATTGTCACTTCCCATAAACAATTAATAGAGATTTGTGTTTATATATATTGTCACTTCCATCTTACTTTACTGTGCAAAATTGGTGATCTGCACCTTGTGAGTGGTCCTGATGAACGACTTCGATTAGTGGGACTATAAAAACCATTTAGGAAGAGAACACGTAAACAAATTTGAGAGTTACAGTGCTTCGTTTAAAGAAGGCTTAGATCAAGTATAATTTGATTAACTTTATCTTCTTCTTCTTCTCTTTGTTTTTCTTCCTTTTCCAAGTTACTTCAAATAAACAAGGAAAGAGGTCTTTAATTAAAAAAATATTTATTTCATTGCAATTTATTAATCCGAGAAATGATTTGAGGGATTATGAAATTAAACAATTAGCTAATTATTAATTATAAAACCCCTAAAGCATGCATGTCCTATTCGTGATGTTAAGCAGTTTGTGAATGATTAGTGATCAGGCCTAAGGTGTTGGTGGTTGGCAAAAAATTATTAGCTAAATAAAGTAAAAGCTGAAATTGGTCGCGGTTTGGTGCTGGTTTTCCTCTATAGAAGCCGCCGCATGTCACCTGGCTTTTTCCAGTAGATATAGCACCACTTGTTGTCACCTGGGATCGCAATATCCTTCGGCTTTTGGCCCTTCACCTTTTGTCTTGGGCAGTTCTTAAAAACATATAAAATGTAAAAATAACATATTGGAAGATGTTGTTGGGCCTTCTTGTGCGCAGAGTTCACCAAACTTGAACCTTTTCTTGCCCACAATGGAGTTCTACCTTATATACGTGTCACGCAAAGCACGAACTCCTATGAGTAGGGTTTGCATGAAAGATCCACTAAACAGGTAGCTGGATCCCGAAAGGACCACACCAATATAGCGAACCAATAAACAGGGGAAGCTGCGTCTTTATGGCATGTGTGTATTTCAATAAACAGAGGACACTGCGTCTTAAATCAACATACAAGCTAACTGATGGATTAATCTTCTACAGTTTTCTTTCCAAATTGTGTATTTTTAACAATATTAAATAATGTAAGATCCACCTATTGTGTCTATCTCTCTCCAAATTATACAATGCAATTCTAACAGAATTTTTTTAAAAAAATCATAATCTACTTGCATTGAATGACAGCAAGAGACACATGTAAATCCTACAACATTTAAAATTGTATGTATAAACCTACAAATATTTAATGCTCGTTGTATATCTCTACCCAAATTTGACTTTCTAATTGGGACAAGAAATTAGAGGCTAGCAGAAGGAGCCTTAATCCTCTTTCGACTCTCACAAATTAATTAAGGAGTTGGGCCTCCATGCAGAGTTGAAAATGAAGAGATGTTGGGCCTAGGAGCTAAAGGAGGCGAATGTTGGGCCCAAGGAAAGAAAATTGGTCCACTGAAAATTAATATGACAATCTAGCAAAACACAATAAGACCAAAATGAAGATGGCATGGGAGCGACGTGTTAGCTTTGAATGAACACAGAACAAGATCTTTTTGTATAACTGCTTACGTGGACCCGACCACGAATCAAGTGGTCAGCACCAATGAATCTCAAAAACTGGAAATTGTAAACATAAAATAAAGGTCAGTCCTAAGCGCATTCATTTAACAAGAACCCATCAAACCAATGAAAAAAAATGCAACAAGGACCACAAAAAGAATTCAAGAAACCAATGTACGGAATCTACAAATAGGAGAGAAATATTTACCCATGAATTTTGATAGGGTTTTGTACGGTATTCTTACCCGGTATGCGCAACAAGTGGCAATTTTCAAAACTCGAAAGTCTGCTTGATGGTAAGCACTTGAGAGGCCAATAGTTCAATCTTCATTTCACAAGTAAAGCCGTTGTATGGTTCGTCGTAGCAAAACCGAAACAAATAATGACAACCACATACATGTATAATACGACTAAAAACTCAATTGGTCGACAAAAGCGTCAACCACATACATGTATATTTAGATTACAAGATCACTGGTGATCTGCTAGCAAGTGCAGGCAAAACATGGCACCCTGACTAAAGCATAGGAAGATGGAGATTTTTCCTAACCAAAACCTAGTGAAACAAACTGCAAAATTTCCATCTTCTCACCGCATCTTAATCTAAGAAAAAACTGATGCACCAAAATCCCACATCACCACTGCATAACAGCTTTTTGGACGCTATACGGAACATGAACTCTTACCATCTAAACGGATTAACTGCAACGTCAAAAGTACCAGTTGCTCTCAAGAAGCCCTGATCAAGGCTATTGAAACCATGCCCAAAAACATGCCTGTTCCCTTGCTGGCAAGATCCTGTAAAATTGTGAAACTGGATGATTAGATGATTGCGGAGACAATTAGATGCTTGCGGGGACAAATAGATGAAGCACAATGTATCTAGTAAAGAGTATGACAGTCAAAGGGGTGGCGAAATAGCCAGGAAGAAAGTTTGAATCTATTTCTCTAGCAAGCCAGCATGAGACTAGCTAAAGAGCTCAGTTCATTGATGTATAAATAACTGAAGCAACAAACTCATGAAATAGATCCTGAAGCAAGTAACAAGTCTCCACACACACACACACACCCACACACACACACGTGAGGGTTTTGCATTACGAATGTCAAAAGTATCATCAACTCAAAACAACAAACTAAAAGGAGATGGTTCAATAAAAAAATTGATGTACTAATTTCTTTGTATAATGAGGTACAGAAAGATTTAGATGGTCAGTGAAAAAGGTATATATCCTAGTATTACCGTAAGAGGTCTCATAAAGAAGGAAAAAAGAGAAAATAGTAGAAAAGACAAATGGCTTAATATTGGTGTAAGATGAGCCACAAGTCAACACATAAGGATTCAGAAGTATAGGCTCACCTCTTGGCTAAGATATCCCCACCAAAACTGCCAGATTTTAAAATCTATAGAGAAATACCGAGTTCAGTAAAGGTGTGAAAAGTGGGAATAGTATTATTTCTTGTTTTTCTGAACAATTATGGAAGGCGCATGCAGGTAAACCCCCAATAGTGCAGCCACATTAAAACAGTACAAAAAGATTCTGCTATACTAAAGCCTCAAATACACCTCTTTACTGAGAGCAAACTATAGAGTTCACTACACAAATACTGCCATAAGCAACTGATACACCATCCCAAGGACTTCTCTTAGGATTATTTTGATTTGAGCACCAGCATCAAGTTACAATTCAAGTCAATGACAAAGTTGCCAGCACTATCAAATGATAAGACCTTCATCAAACCTATGACCATGTAATGCAATGAACCTACAACAACTTCACCTCATTGAAAGAAATTAAAAGTTTCAAAGGGCATTCTGATGAAGCAAATAAAATAATGATCAATTGCTATACCCAATCTCTATGTACCGACGGAATGAAGAAGTGTTACATGAGCCTACCGCACCACCCCCTGTGCTAAAATGCAAACAGTGATTACTTTCACAAGAAAGAACAGTGCAACATTTGGAAGTCACAGGCAACATAGGAGATGTGAGTAATTGTATTCTAACTTAATGCAATTAGCATTTTGCTTTACTATTTAATCGAACAGCAGTTGTTCTTTGAAAGTTTCTTCTCACTTGGTACTAGCAAAACAAAACTGCAAAGATGTACTTTCTTCTATCTCTCGCCCTGGCTAGTTTTTTGATAGATGTGAACTCATAGCAATCGTCTGCAACCACATATTTTCTCATCCAATTGTACTGTGCAAAATTCTTTCTCTCCTACCCACGAATTGATGTATCAAACAGGTCAGAAGATATTAAAGTTCATCAAAACCACCTGGGAGTAATATTACGTAAACTTCCAAATACTAGCACAAAATAAAGATTTTGAAAAGGAAGAATGAACCTTAAATCAATAAAAAAGACTTGATAAGGTTTATGATAAGCCATCATTGGATAGAAAAAAAAAGTAACATAATATTGAAGCTAGTGATAACATATAAGTCTTGTGTCTAAACTACATCTGAATTTTTCACTAACCAGTTAAACTAAGTCGAAAGAGTTTGAAGCTGGAGTTCGAATTGCAAGGCTCGTGGATGCCAACAGAGATCCATTGCAGAACCATTCATTTGTCAAAGCTAAAGAACATGTACTTTCTACTCATCACTTGATCTTGCAACACTCTTCCAAAAATGTTTTAGGATGTGATGGATTCTATAACTTAGACCCTATCAGAATCTGATATTCTAACTTGAAATCACTACATTTTTTTGATTAACTTTGAGCTGTACTTCCACCAAATTAGAAATGCTTACAACAGGAACCAAATCAGACCAACTATAAACCAACTTACACAAACTGTGTGGCTGATCCAGTACGTAACGTATGATACTTGGATATTAAATAAACAAAACCTAGCCTTCCAGTCCTCACTTGCATCTAGTAGAAGGGATTCATGTGTCCAATTGAGTGTTATTATGTCTTTTTCCTGTTACTTTCTCTATTTGTTCATCTCTTCAATGATACTTGCATGTTCTTGTCATTAATGCAATTAAGTTGCTTAGAATTTTTTTCATTTGCTTCATTGATTTCTCTCCTAATCTCTATGTTTGCTACAAAAAAGTACTTTTGGTGTTCACCGAGACGAAAGGGGTGGAGAGAGGGAATACATAAAATAAAAAGGAGAGGATCGTAGAAATCCTCTCGTAAAAACCAACAAATTTTTAGAAAGAAGGAGAAATACACTGCAGAAAATATGAGAATCACATTGACTTTATCACAATCATCCGCGTTCTCCATGTAATACATACTATTACTTGTATGAAGCTATTAGTCATGAGAAACCAATGACAAATGCAATTTCCTATATCAAAACAGATCTGGTAGTCTAGAGCAGACTCCATATAAGCCCCATTCTGTTTTACAGGTGTTCCATAAGCAGGAAGTCCCAGAAGTAATCAAAGAATACTTTAATGATAACAATAACAGTTGGAACAATCATAACATTATAATGAACGAAAAAATAGCTTCAAATAACAACTTACTCAAACTATTGGACAGTTATAAGTGTTGCATAGCTGAAGTAAGGCTGCTTGATTGGCTGGATCAAGGTATTGGCTGATTATTTGGGGATATCTCCCAGGAGAAAGTGAAGAAAGCCTTGCCAATGAAGCTACCAAAAACTCCCTCGGGTCCTTTATATCTTTCAGAGGATCCTCCTCTTTCTTCCCAGCATTATAAAGACGGACAAAGGTAGCAGTATAACCCACGTTTTCTGCAATATCTGGCATTTCGGGTTCCTCCTCCACCCTATCTTGCTCTGGTCGTGAGAGGAGGGTAACAATGCTATCCAGCATTTTTCCCCACAGTTCAACATTGGTGGCATCCAAAAGAGCTGGAGATTCACAGATAACTCTTGCAGAAGAAACTGCAGTCAACTTAATCTCAATGGCTCCAGTGATCAGCTTCAGATTAGGTATCAAAAACTGCTTCACGATCATAGGAAATATGTTGGGCTGAACAGCATTCATTGTATCTACAAGGTTTGTGGAACCATGTTTGACTGCAAAGAGTGACATAATTATAACAAAAGACTTGATAAACTTTACTGCTCGCCTATTTTGGAGCTGCCCAAAAAGAGCAGCCCATATGTGGCAGATGTATGGTGCAATTACGCCATATTCAAGACTCTCAATGACGGTATTGAGCACATAGAAACCCTGTTCAGCAGAATTTGGGGATGAGATGAGCGTGTTGAATATCCCAAGCACCTTGCTAAGCCTTCCCTCTTGGTTAAGCTCATGGGGTGCCTTCTGAAGGAAGGCCTGCAGCAGACGCACAAGTGCTGGGACATTTGAGGCTCTCTTCCACGAATCAGGTAACAGCAGAATCTCAAAAATCTGCATGTAGATGGGAGGAAGTGGTGGACTATTCAACTCAACAAGCTGAGCCAGAAGTTGAAATGCATAGGGAAAGAACTCAGTAACGTCATTGGACAATATGAACTGGAGGCATGGGAGAAGCCTTTCTTCAAATGCTGATATGAGAGAGGGGTCCTTCTCACAGGCCCTCTTGACAAGAATGGCCACGGACTCGAAGAGATAGTGATTAAATATCGGGTTCTTTGGGTTCTTGCAAATTTCCATGAGAATAGAAGTCAATCCATTAACACAAGTTCCAGCATCCTCAGGAGATATTTCTGCTACCCCAAGGACCCGCATGATACACTTCATTATATATTGATTCTCCTCAGACTCTGGAAACTTGAAGGCATTGAAAAGGTTGGTCATCAGCTCTCTAAAAAAAGGAGCAATGTCTTTTCCAGTATATCTTGCTATTCCTCCCTCGTCCTTGACCAGCAAGAGTTTCTCAATACAACTTCCACCATAAGAATGAACTGTATTCGACTCCGCAAGAAGGAACCGAACCAAATCTTGAAAAAGTTGAACGGCAATGTCCTTTGGTATTTGATTCCGGAACATTGTAAAGAATTTCAGTGCACCTGCCTTAAGCATTGGAAACCCATTCACATCCTGACTTTTCAACTCAGGCACAATTACTGAAGCAAAAAAGCTTTGAACATCAACAAGATCAGTTGAGGTACCCCCAGCCCTCTTCGTTGAAAGGGAGACAACCAAGTAGATGGCACAGTCCTTATCCTTCCAATTTGCAACTGGGTTCGCTGCAAATGATGTTAACAAATGCTGAATCTGTGAAGAAACTATATCAGTGACTTGTTGCTTATAATTGGTTGCAATCCCTTTAAGAAGCTCACATGCAATCCTCCTCCTAGTATCAAGATCGCTACCCTCCATATCCCTCCTAATGAACTCAATATAGTTCATTTCGAAGAGTTCCTCATCCTCTTCTCTCAACCTCACATTTGGAATCACAATACTCTGACAAATCTGCGGTATGACTCCCTCACCTGCAAACAGTGTGTGGTGCACACTCATGCTTACTGTAGTCAAAAACTTGATTGCCACAATAGCTAGCTGATCACGGCTAGAAGATTGGGTGACATTCCCCAATAAAGTCCAAACCGCTAGGGCAAAGTCATTCAAGTACCCTTGAAACTCCTCCTCATTCTTCTCCATATAAAGATTAATATTCTCACACACTGCAGCTCTAAGCTCATCGACAAGTGCAAGGCCATCAGCCCCACTACTCTCAAGCACCTGATAATTCGTAGTAAGATATTTCCTAAACTCAGTCATCCACTCCTTCATATGGTCCTCAAAAAACTCAGGCAGCTCCTGAAAATTCAGTGAATAAAATATTCTACAACATAACTTCTGAGACTCAAAAAGTGGCCTAACAGTTGGGGCAGGTGCGCCCGCCGCGGAATCAATCATAGCCGCGGTTTTCAGAAAGATTTCTAATAACGGTGCGGCAAAATTATCCAAACAATACTTCAAATCAAGCAAAAGATCATTGGTTTTGTATTGGTAACAGAATTTCTTAAAGATAGAATTGGCGGTGCCGAGAATACCGTTGATGCAGGCGTAATCGGAGGCCTGCGAAGATTTCTGCAGGTTTGACACGAGCTCAGGGAGCAATGCCGGCCACAGTTTCGGGAAATCGTGCTTGCCGATGAGTGCAAGGGCTTCGCTGAGCTGGGATTGGATTTTGGGAGTAGAAGAGAGCATGAGGGGGACGATTAATGCTTTGATCTGTTCCTTCTCGGAGTCTGCAATAAGTGACACGGCCGGGATCTGTTCCTTCTCGGAGTCTGCAATAAGTGACACGGCCGGGGAATTGGGCTCATCCGCTAAGGCGGGTGCCCACCGGGCCCGGAGATGGTTCTTAAAGTTGACAGCGGCGGCTTGGCGGATCTGCTCATCAACGGACGGCTCGGCAACAAGGCGGAGGACCGCGAGCCCGTAGTTGGGGCTATCGGCAGCCCCGGAGAGCGACGCCTCGGCGCGGCGCCGCGGCTCGGGAGCCGGAGAAAGAGTGTGGAGGAAGCATTGCGAAAGGAACGCTAGGTTTTCTGGATTCCACTCCATTTCTAGGTTTAGGGTTTTGGAAAGAAGTGAAGTAAGCTGACAGATTTTTGGCGAGCGAGAAAAAGAGATTACTGTTGTGGGAATTTAAATACGGTATTTCTGATGAAGAACCAAAAACGGAAACTTCAAACAGAAAAAAAAAACGTTGAAAAGGTCTTGTGTGGGATAAAGTGGGCGTAAAAACGGGCCAAGTGGAAAAGACTTCCGATATTATTCAAACAACGAGGCCTTCTACAATAGGGCCCAGAATTCTTTTCCGGATGAATTTTTGCGGATTACATTATTGGACCGAAAGGCCAACCCATGGCCTTCTACGATTAGAAAATAAAACACAAATTCATCAAAAATAAGGTTCTAGCTTAGATCAGTCATCTTAAAACTCTGAATTCAAACTTTCGTACATTAATCTGTTGATAGCTTGTTGATTTCCACATTACATCTTCATTGTTCAACATTTGACTATATTTTAAACATGACTTAGAATACTTAAATTTTATAATTTTTTGTAAATCCATGATCATATGATTGACAAGTATGTAAATTAAGTGATTATATAGATTAAAATTGTTCTACAACAGCTAGCATAGATATTGTCACTTTTGAATGATTTGTAAGCATAGAAGAGCTCAGAATAAGAAGCTCTACTGCCTTTTTACTAATTCACTCCGGTGACTAAATTCGTAGCATTCAAATGTCACGAGCTTTTTGCTTTAAACATTGACAATCAATTATCCTCATAATCTCCGTCATGAAATGTAAAATGAGTACAAACTCGAATGACTCCATCGAATAATAAGCCAAGTATTCATTCACTTTGAATATAAGAAGTTCATTCATCAATAATATCTTTAATCACTAAACAATAAGCTGACTCAAAATGGGAACCCCATTGAGTATCTCCAACTTGTTTTAGTGTCCCAATTTGATTAAGCCTTGTACCAATCTCAAGTTCATCTATAGCAATTAAGTTGTCAATTTTGGTTGCTTGAGCAATACATAATTGATCATTATGTTTACAAACTTTAGAACAATAGACATTTGCTCTTTTTTAGACTCGTTTCATGCTTCGTCAACAATAACACAAACTTTTGCATCTCCAATTTGATCACGAATCAACAACATTTTTTTGCAAACATATGTAGAATCTTTCTGAATTGTTGATGAGATAATTTGGCATTATGTGAAGCATTTTCCAAGCAGTATTACTTGCCGCTTAATTTGGAAAAAAATTGGTGATTTTCCTCTTTAAATAGGAATCTGCCAATTTGGTAACGCGTGCTCACTAGAACAGTATATGCTTTCCATACTCGTTACTTCTTTCGGGTCCAAATTGGTGACACGCTAGGCCGGGCAGCTCTGCTTGATGGGTTCATGTAATTGTCGCAGTACTTGAGAAATCAATGGGAGAAAGCTAGGTGTTGCACCTGACAATTCCCCAGTGGTCCGGCCTTGGAAGCAGTGAGGGATTTATAAAATCAAATGGTGACAGGAAGAACATATGCCATCCCAACCCATGCTTAACCATGAGAGCTACAAGTGGAACAGTATTGACATAGACTCCTCATCCCCTCTGTGAAACTATGTCACGTGTAACATTATGCATCTTGCGTATGTGGTCTCAAACTTACAAGGACAGAAAGTAGAACAAGACAAACTGAATTAAATTTAGTGTACTCCCCACCTCCCCACTTGTTGTTTGGTGTCTTCTTCCAATCCTGCCAAAACTCACAGCTCCATCAAACATTATGGCACGTTTGGTTCCATCCATCTCTGTCAACTATCAAAACTTGAAAAACTACAAAAATATTCTTGCGTAATAAGCATAAAATTCTATCTTTTACACTGATTGCTCAGAGATTTCTGAGTCTTTTTCCCACACCTGTTTCGTCCGTAACATTATTTTGGAGGTTAGAAAGAGTTCAAGAAGCGGAGTTGATGGTGCGTCCAAGCTTTAATGGAAAAATCAATGTTGCTATTACTGTAGGCCGTTTGTACAGCCAGACAGAGAGATTCTTTCCATTGCTATCAACAATTGGACATACGAGTCGTGTAACTTTCGGAAACGGATTGCTTCCGGTTCTGCTACGGAACCCCAGAATCGTATCCGGCTCCCCATCCCACATACATAAGCAGAATTTGCGCCTATTACGGAAGCAAAACGGGCAGAATCTGGGAACAGACTTCTGAATGCTCCGAGGAAATAAAACAATCAAACAACCACAACGTCATGCTCTCTCTCAAACTCACTAAACCCCCGAATTCATTCGAAACCCACATTCGCACCAAACCCTAAAATCTAAAATCACTAAACCCTACAGTGACGAATCTCAACTCGAGCCAAATACTCAGTACAAAATACCATACGTGATGCTCTGAATTTTGGGGTGAAGAATTCCTTTTTTTTTAATGGGGTGAAGAATTCCTTACAAGGAAGTACTCATGCCTCTTCGGGACTATCACCCTTCCCTCTGACAAGTGGTACGGACAAGTGTTTGCTTTGGTTGACGGCGACAATACAATGACGTGCAACTGATATTTCCAAAAGTAAGAAGGCCGGGATCGATATATCCCATACATATATCGATGGAGCGGTACTATGGGGGCGGTAGGGGCACCTCCCCCAGCCGCCCCAGAGCAGGGGTGGAGGAGGGAATCCCTCTGCTGGCCGCCCACTCCGTCGCCTCATTTTTTTAAATAAAAATAAATTAATTATATTTTTTGTATTAATTTTAGATTAATTTTTTATTTTAAAATTTCATAATTTTTTATTTGTCGACACGTGTCACATTGTTATTAGGCGATATCTTTTTATCGAGCTGTCAATTTTCACGTATACGTCGGTAGTAACGTGTATATTTCTTTCCACCAAGTTGATGACATGATCTGTCTGGAATGGGTCCAAATCTCTTGGATAGTTAGAAAAAAAAGTGAACCCTGAGAACCAAATTGAGAAAATATAAAACCTCAAGGACGTGTGGAGATATTTACCTATATCTAAATATAATTTCATATATTTAACTAATGAATTAGAAGAATAATATATTTGTGTTATGAATATATAGCTTTTGATGCGATGGAAAGCCTTTGCGGTCAATTAAATTATATTTTGAAAATAATTGTCATGCAACATAGGCTCGTAAAGGCAATGATAGAGTTCAAAATTACTTTCGCCTTGTTTTTTTTTCATCAACTGTATGAATAATTTTTTTTTTTTTATCGTTGATAGTTTATTACGTATATTTTTTTCACTTGTTTTTCTTATTTTTGAATGGGGTTTTCTCTATCCGCATACTCATGTATTATGGTTTTTTTTTTACTTTGAGAATAGCGGGATGAAGTCTCCAACTTCATTATTAACTACTAAGCACCAGGAAGGACTCCCAACTCGCAAAAGAGACGGTAAGTAGACATTAATTTCAATATGACATAACGTAGGCAATATTAATAACATACTCTCGGTCAAGTGGCCCATTGTTTCACCTAGCAGGAACATAAGAACACAAAGCCAGAATTGCGACAATAAGGGACGGTTATGACAACTAACATAACTCATAATCTAAACCAATGTCTCACAACTGGAGGAACGTAAGAACTCAAAATCTAGGGATATGTTCGTTTTCACATTTTTTTCAGGATTATAAGTATATTCACAAAACTACCACCGAACATATTCAGAATTCAAACACAAATATCAATACATTTTACACAATCTCCAACAATTTTTTAATTTTTTATTCAACATAAATTTTCCCTCTCTATACTTTTTCACATAACTCCAATATTTTTTTATTAAACAATTACATCAAATCATTTATCTCTCCACTTTACACAAACACCAATAAAACATTATTCAACATAAATATTCACAACTTCTCTAACATCCTAAATTTTTACTCATAACGAACATAACCTAGGATTGTTCGTTGCATTAAGGGACTGACACGACAACTAACATATCTAATAATCTAAATGGGAAGGACAAATTCGAAGCTAGATTTAAAGAGAATATAATCAAGCCTTACGCTGTGCATCGGTCATGATCACAAATGCCTTCTGTGCGAAAACATTTTCAAGCTCCTTGCACTCCTTCAAGAACACATTGTGCTCATCTTCTTTGCAGAACTATCTGCATTATGAGAAGGCACTTTGAATAAAGGTCATTTGCATCAGAGGCACCATCTTTGCTAGGGCCGGCCATGCCACGTGACTTACTCTTCATCGCCATCCATTGTTCCAAAATATCATTGCGGCGGTCCTGAGCACCGACAAACTTGAGAAGCACCATACTATTTTTTTCGGCGGCCGACTTCCCCTTCGAACACTTGTTGCGGTGGTGGACACTAGATATCGAGTCGATGCCCCTTTTACCAGAATTGGTACAGGGTGTCGAAGGGGGCTGTGCACTAGAGGCAACATCTGTGTTGCTTGGATCATGGCTATCATCGATGCCCAACCCAATAAGGTCATTCTCGATATCTCTCATTCGTGGTCTATGTCGGGAGGGCTAGTTGTAGATGCGTGATGGTATTTCCCCATAGCAGTTGATGTAGAGAATAGTTTGCACATGAGTTCGTAGTGGGTAGACCTTTTTTTTTTAAAGGATGACGAATTTTTGTGCATCTGCATCAATGGTGGAAAACAATAGAAACATTACAGATTTACATCCTATAGTATGGGGAGATGTTAAGCAAAATGTGGGGATATGATACCGCTAGATAAGAGGTCCACTGGGCGGCTGTCCCGACCACTTTATTGGTGTCAGGATCCCATCCAAAGTTGGTCTAATGGTGAAGCATTTGGTAGAATCGTCGCCATTGTTTCTTCATCCTGCAGAGTTTCTCTTGCACTTGAGCAGATGTCTTTGACAACCTTGTGGTTTCGTTAAACTGTGCAGATATACCGGGCCACATTGCAGCGTGTGGAGAACAATCGTGAACAATACCATTAACGGTCTTGTCCTTGAGGATGTTCAGGAGCACAAGTTCTTGATTGGAAGTCCAGTCGGAACCCTTCTCCATCTACAAACATGGACAAATGTGAGTAAGGAAGATACATCAAGCATTTGCAAATTAGAATGAATGGACATATTCACGTGGGAAACTCTGGGCCATTGCATTTACATCAAGCATTTGCAAATTAGAATGAATAGACATATTTATGTGGTAGCCCATTGTCGCTGTGCAGAAATGCCTCAGCCATGACAAGATGAATAACTGAATAGGTTTTGGAAATCTGTTTGGAAGTGAAAAACATTCGCAACCAAAATGCAATGTTACCAAAAAGGAGAATAAGATTTCGTTTGCAACAGCCGAACCCTCAAGGGATGTTGAACCTATTTTCACCGTGTGGGATGCTAGCTAATTTTTTTTCTCAATGACGGGTACCTTGGAACAAGGCCACAAGTTGTAGGTCTGTAGAATTCGCATGAATAATGAATCAACATAGATGAGTGACCACAAAACTCAAATGAAAATTAGACGCCATAGTGACAGTAAAGCACTGGTAAGCAAAAATATTAACCAAACACAAATGATCTAAGCACGCATTGTGATAACGTTTGAGATGCACCGTCAAAAGTACAACCTGAAAATGAAACGACATTCAATTTCGTAGTTGCAAGTGAAGTGTACAAAGGCATGGGGACGATTGTTAATTTTTTCACAGTTGTGCTGAGAAAGTGCATGTAGCAGAAAATAGCTTGTGGGTTTGCAACTAAATGACTATAAATTTTGGTATATTTGCAACACTTTTTGCCATATTTCAAAGGGTTTCGGTTAGTATCCCCACCCTCTATTATCCTCATCTTCACATCTATGGCCCAGATTTAAATTTGGGCATCTAACGGTCAAAAATTTGCCAGGTAAGTCGGGTTAAGAAATTGACCCCAGTTAAGCAAACTCACCCTGGTTACGTCTCTCATCTCTCTGGACGCATTCGTCTCTCACCCCAGTTAAGCGATAATTGCAGGTTCAGCCTGCTTTCAGAGAGATTTGGTCAGAAGGACTGCAAACCTATTCTAGAACAGAGAAGCTACCTCCATCTCTCAACCCTTTGTTCCATTCCCCCATTCAAGGCTGTTGCAAATATAC
This sequence comes from Myrica gale, assembly GCA_963930655.1. Classification (NCBI taxonomy): domain Eukaryota; kingdom Viridiplantae; phylum Streptophyta; class Magnoliopsida; order Fagales; family Myricaceae; genus Myrica; species Myrica gale. The sequence goes on from OZ005599.1 coordinate 16,477,075, forward strand.
CCAGTAGCTATTCTTAAGCTTTATCCCATGTTGTATCGATAAGCGATAATTGACCCCAGTTAAGCGAAAATTGCTGGTTCAGCCTGCTTCAGAGTGATTTGGTCCACTTCAAGCAGACTTCCGGTGAAGCAACAGAGCAATTTGGTCGGTGCATCCTCAGATTTCCGGTGAGTTTTTGGACCTAGGGTTTTCTCTCTCTCTACTTTCAGATCTGTTCTATGAGGTTTGATGGGTTCTATTCTATGAGGAGTTGGCTCTGACATGTTTGTGTTTATGATATGTTTTGTTCTGAGGTTTGGATTTTGTGTTTGACTGTTGGGTTCTGCATCATTGTGGAAATTGTTGGTTTTGGGCTGGCTTTTCTGTATCTGTTTCACGTTTTTTTTGTTATGGGGTTTTTTGTGTAAGGGAAGGAAGAGACGACTGAGTATCAAAAAGAGATTGTAATGTGAATACATTAGTAGGATGATTGGCTTTGGTTATGAATTTTACTTGGCTTTTTGTATGCCTGCTATTGAAGCAGGAATTTATTGAACAATTTACTATGTTACACAAATTCAAAACGTTTGCCGCTGGTTCATCGAAGACAGGTGTACCCAGGTTAATGAGCTGTACCCAGTTTAAAGATGCTAATGGTTTAATATCTGAGGAGATGATTAGATGTTAAGCTGTGTCTATTTCTCTATCTCCTATGTTTCGTGGTCTGGTTGTTCTTCTGTTATCATGCAGAGGACCACATTAACAGTGTTTATGTTATTTTGGAAGATTGATGATTAACTTTTTCCCCTATGACTTCCCATTGCTGCAGCATGAAAGCTTTTGTGAAGAAAAGAAGTGGTTCAAAGATAAAGAGCTAATTGAATTGTTGGGGAGGATCTGAGCAGCGGATGTGTTCTTGTGCATATAGGGAATTGTTAAAGATTTTCATGTACTGCTGCCTGAATAGATTCTCATATTAAAAAGGCAATATTAAAGTTGGCTTTTTCAAAGATAGGTTGGTTCTAGATGGTCTGTAATCAACTTTATGGTCATATTCTCTGTGGAAGTTAAAGATTTGCATGTACTGCTGCCAGAATAACCAAGTTTCTGCTTATTGATTTCCCGCATATATTCACAGAGACAGAGCTTGCAAGACTCATAAGACAATTCGTGCAAATACCATACATATAGGTCTTAACGTCCTAAAATGACATGTTACATTGATATACTTTAATACAAATGGAACCTTTTGGGTTGCATGTATAAATCAGTCCCTTCAGCTGATCGTAGAGCTAGAACCTGACCCATAATTTCAATCGCTACTAGACTTGTGAGACACGCGAAGAGTCGTCCAAATAGGGAGGAATGAAACTGCATTTTACATGTCTGTACTTCAAATAATTTGTTAAAGATCTACAAAGAAGCTCAAACAAAGGGAAAATCAAAACAAATGAAGAAATATGAAATTGTTCAAATGTTCCACAGATTTAAACCACGACTTAACATCACATGTCAACACTAATCTCAGTCCTCAGAAAGAAATAAAGACACTAGTATGTAATGACTTCTCAAAATCAAGAAGGTCCATGGAAATTTTTTTTGAAGGAATGGACAATTTTTAACCTTCAAATAATTCGGAGAGCTTCTGAGTCTTCATGAGCAGAAGCATGTTCAGCAACAATGATGGTAGCCATTTTTTAGCTTTTCAATCTTTCTCAAGCTAAGACTGCTGATCTGAAGGAGACTTCCCTATGTCAGTACTACTTATACTGTTATACGCTCTTAGGCTATCCTATATGTTTTGATTTCAGAACCCACTAAGAAATTTCCTTCCACCAGATCTTGTTTAACAAATTCAATCTTTGTGAACACAAAAAGCGGTGTACCTGTGGATATTGGATCCATTTGACAGAGATGCTGTTTTGGCTAATGTAGCCCATAGGAAAAGCTGCGACCAATTACCATGTTATCATCGAAATTTCATGCATCCAACAATTTCAATGCATCATTCTACTCATAGAACAGAACCCATCAAACCTCAAAACAGATATGAAATTAGAGAGAGAAAACCCTAGGTCCAAATACTCACCGAAAATCTGAGGATGCACCGACCAAATCGCTCTGTTGCTTCACCGGAAATCTGATTGAACCAGAATCGTAGAGAGAGAGAGAGGATGAAAAATATTTTGAACAAATCGTACGCACAGAGAGAGATGAGAGACGATGCTAAAGTTCTCAAGAATGGTAGAGAGAGAGGAGTTCGGTTGCAAGAGAGAGAGAGAGAGAGAGACGGAGGTAAGAGACGAATGCAGAGATGAGAGACGTAAAGAGGGTGAGTTTGGTCGAATTTTGCTTAATAAGCATGGTGAGTTTGCTTAACTGGGGTCAATTTCTTAACCTGACTTCATTAATTGACTTGGCAAACTTGTAACCGTTAGATGGCCAAATTTAAATCTGGGCCATAGATGTGAAGATGGGGATAATAGATGGTGGGGATAGTAACGGAACCCTATTTCAAAGTGTTGGGAAATTTCGGTATAGATAAATATCGACACAACGTAACATAACGGAATCGAAACATACCTTCAACATGTATTGCGTTGTGGGAGCCATTGTAAGCGTTGATGGGGGAGACAACCGGTGTTGATGTCGGGGGCATGAATCGAGGCTGTTGGGCATCTTCGGCACTGCAATTGATGGTGACGGAGGTCGGACACCAGAGATTCTGTTCGAAAGAGTGATTCTGAAGCGTTTACAACCTCTACTGAGGCACTTGGGCATATTGATGGATGATATGGGAGAAGGGGTGATTTAAAAGAAAATGTACAAGCTTATGAACATCAATGGAAAGGAAATATGTATTGTTGGGAGTTGTTTCGCAGGAGTAAAGACTTGAATCGCGCATCAATGGGAATGATCCATCAATCTTGGAGATGAATGTTGAGGCGACAATGAAATCATAAGGGATTTTGTGTGTAGCGGCTCCAAGTTAAGCTAGAGTCAGACAATCTATTATTCGATTATTATGGGTGCAGACCTGGACTGAGATAAAAAATATTTGATTAAGAATAAATGGCTGACAAAGTACAGATTAGGGGAATCTGTATAGAGAAGATGTGGGTTGCTGGGGAGTTACTAGGGAAGATGGTGGCAAGATGATGGCGCTAGGTATTAAAGAGGCAGTTGGAGAAGGAGACCCCAAAATAAATAAATATTTAGGTTGGCAGCCATGGATGACAGTGCAATGAGGGTGGAATAGGGAGATGGAGTTCAGATCGCAGGCTTCTTGTCAAAGATTAACGACAACACAGTCATTTTGGACACTTAAAGATATTTGTCTTGATGTCCCGCAAAAGTGTTAGAGAGTGGATTTCAATGCACGAATTTTGTTTGGGTAGCAGGTAGACGTTGGATAACTTTTTGAGAAGGCTATGCCAATTAGCATATGCCACGTGAGTGTATCGCAGTAACCTTGAACCAAGCTAAACGTTGGTTCTAGTTATGGGGTTCAACTCATGGTTTGAACCCGATAACCAGGACCTGAACCCACAATCAAATAAGCCCTTAAGAGCTCAAATAATTTGGGACTTCGAGGGGAGAAAATTTTCCGACAACGGAAGCACGCAAGAGAGAAATCCAAAACCAATGAAAGAGTGAGAGAGTTGAGGGAACCGCCAATATTGTGTCATGTTGTCTATTTTCTACATATTTTCATAGTTGAATCTTATGGTAAGGTTAATATTGACAAATTTTGATAGTTTTGAAGTTAAATATGACGACTTTAATATTTGATGTAAGTTTACGGACCGAAAGTAAAGAAGGAAAGATATATGCCCTTAGATGCTCGGCCCCTTGATGAAATTTTTGTTTTGGATAAGTATCCTTTGTGAATCAAGTCAAATCACTTTGTTAGGGATAAATACACTTTTCACGCTCAAACTACTATACTTTTGTACTTTGCACCATAAACTAATATTTTGTTACATTTCACCATTTAACCATCAATCTTAGACACTTTGCACATTTTGTCAAATTTATAGATACCTTGTATCCTTCGTTCGACAATAATACTCTAAAAATTTTTATGAATTAACAATAATACATTTAATATATGCAAAGTGGGTCAAGGACATTATCGTCATTTTAGTCTAAAAATTTGACAGGGTGCAAAATGTCTAAAGCTGCCTTCAACAATCACAATTTTGGGTTTCGAAAATTTTATCACCATTACAAAAAATTTTCTCTGCTAACTTTTTCACCAACTCCCAGAAACTTTTTCATCACCTTCTGTAAACTTTTTCACTCTCTCTCCACTTTTTCATCAATTTTTATACCCAAAATTTTAATTACCCTAAAATTAAAATTTTTTCACTCAAACACACCCTAAGATTGATAGTTAGAGCGTGAATGTAACAAAAGTGGTAGTTTAAGATGTAAAGTATAAAATCTATAATAATTTGTGGATAAAAAATATATTTACATCAGAGACATTTCACTTTTCGAGAAACCTAAAATCACTCCCATAAAGAGTAATTAGAGTATGGATTGATTGCTAGTCCCATAATTAGGGGTGTAAGTCCAGTCCGGCCTCCGGCGGATCTCCGGTTCTGGTTCCGGGAAGAGGAGGTCCGGCCCTTCCAGGAACTTGAATCGGTAGTCCATTTGGAGTTTTCCCGGAACCGGAAGCGGAATTTTCCGCCGGTTTAGCGGAAAAACCGGTTCCGGGTTTTTTATTTATTTTAATTAACAGAATATTAAAACGACGTCATTTAGTAGTTAAAAAATGAAAAAAATACCGCGTCGTTTTGATCCCCGGTAAAAACTATAAAACCCTATCCCTCTCCTCTCCTTCCTCCAATTCGCGAAACCCTCAGCTGTCTCCCTTTCTTTCTCCGATTGTCTGCTGAGTGTCGAGTCTGCCGACTGCCATTGCTGTCTCCCTCTGCTCGGCTGCTTCTCTCGCGTTGCTTCTCTGTCTCTGTAAGAGCTCTCTCTCTCTGTTAATGTTGATAGTGTTGAGTTGATAGTGTACTGCCTAATGCCTGCCGCCTGGTTGGAATTGAAGCTATGGTGTTTGATATGTAATTTGACTTGTGGAGATTTAACTTTTAAAGAAATCGTTGTTCGATATTTTTCTGTGGATTCTTAGTTTGGGTGGTCAAATCTTTTAGTTTATCATGTGGATTCTTAGCCAGATGAAATCAGTTCCTAGTTTTCTTGAAGAAGTATGTGGATGGTCCTGAATTTTTCCGAGGAGTTCTTCAAGAAATTTAAAGACTTTGCAATGATTTTCGTTTATTAGATACTCTGTTACATTTGGAAATTTGACTTGTGGAGATTTAATTTGACGTGTCTTGGCTATTATGCAGGGTCCACCCACTTCTGGTTTGACCAACTCGTCTACATGTCCAGAGCAACTAAGAACAGGTTTGCATTTGCTGAATGTGAAATGTTAATTTGCTGGTTGCTGGACTTTAATTTGCTGAATTTGCATTTGCTGCACTTTAACATTGCTGATCACTTTATTTAGAGACTATCTGCATTTGCTGCACTTTAATTTGCTGAATGTTAGTTTTTTTTCTTCTTCCTTGTACTTAGTAGAACATGCTTGTTGAGTTAGCAAGTGTATGTGCTTGTTATGTTGTCATATTGATGTTCTGACTATGCTTGTGCTTGAATATGTAGTGGTTAAACGGGTTATTGACAAAATATAGACTATGTTGTGCTTGAATATGTAGTGGGGGAGGTGTTCTGAAGGGTGGTTCATTTGCCTTGTTAATAGAAGAAATTTAAACATATGTCTAGTCTTACTGTCTCTAGTTATGGCAAGCGAGAATTTTTTTCTTTTTCTTTTTTGACATGAAATTTAACGCCCTGATCTTTTCTCCATGAGATCATGTGGAATTAAGCTCTACAACTTGCTGGATATCTTTTTATGGTTTATGTAAACTTGCTTGTGTAACATACTAATGGCTTAGATTCCATTTGGTGGTTGCTGCTGAAGTTTCTTTTTGCCTTTGCTTTCTTTTGCTGGTTGCAGGGATTTGCATTGTGTATTTATATGTATAATTGACGTGTATGTTATATTGAGGTGTATGTTATTTTATGTCTTTATTTTAGATGGATCATCAAACTCCGATTGCATCTACACAATCCACAACCCCTTATTTTTCTACCCCTGCCTCAATGGCTGCACCTACAATTGGTGAAATACCAATTGTAGATATAGAGGCACAACAAACTGAGACAATTGACCCTACCCCCAAAAGAAGAAAGGTTTTCAATCCATCCCCGATGTGGGAACATTTCACTAGGATACTACTATTAGTTGACCCAAACAAACCATTGGCCAAGTACAACCATTGTGGTCATAAAACTGGGTGTCACCACAAAGATCAAGGGACCTCGACTATGAGATCCCAATTGAAGGCTTGTGTTATGTATAAGAGAACTCAAAGTAAATTGGATAGTTCTCAACAGAAATTGACTTTTGATATCAAGGGGGCAAGTAGTGGATCAGTGGGAGTGATGAAGATAGACTCATATAATCCCAAGGCTATCAGGGCTTCTATTGCTAAGTTTATAATTGTGGATGCGCTTCCTTTTAGAATAGTAAGTAAGGATATGTTTAAGGAGATGATTCATACCCTCGAGCCCCGATTTAAAGTGTCATCTCGAATTACAGTGATGAAAGACTGTATGAAACTTTACTTGGAAGAAAAGGCTAGATTGAAGGCTAGTATCTTACTCAATAGACCCCGAGTTTGTTTCACCACTGACACATGAACGTCAGTCCAAAACATGAATTATATGTCTGTCACTGCACACTAGATTGATAGTACTTGGAACTTGCACAAAAAGATACTTGTCTTCTCTAAGGTGTCAGATCATAAGGGCTCGACCATTGAGATGGAATTGGAGGATTGTATGTCGGAATGGGGGATTAATAAAATCCTTACAATCACTGTCGATAATGCATCCTCTAATGATACAATCATTGAACATGTGAAGAGTAGACAATTGCTTTTGGGGTTTCAGCCTGGAAAAATACTTTGTAATCGTGATTGTTTGCATATAAGATGTTGCGCACATATCTTGAATTTAATTGTGCAAGATGGGTTGAAGGAGTTGGATGATTCTGTGGCCAAGGTAAGGAACTTGGTCAAGTATGTTAAGTCATCTCCCGGTCGAATGGATGAGTTTAAGAAATGTGTAGCGAAGAGGAAGTTTCCCATTGAGAGGTTTTTGCAGCTTGATGTTCCTACTCGTTGGAATTTAACGTTTATTATGTTGGATGCAGCTGAGAAATATCAGAGGGTTTTTGAGGAAATGTTGGCAGAAGATGAGATTCTGATAAGCTTTCTACGTGAGAAGGGGCATGGGAGGAAGGGATTGGGTCCCCCTAAATTTGAGGATTGGGAGCGTGTTAGACATTTTACGAAGTTTTTGGCATTCTTCTATGATGTGTCTGTTCGAATATCTGCTTCGAAAACGGTGACAGTAAACTTATTCTTTGCAGAACTAGACAAAATTCATATGCATTTGGGGAAATATGCAGCTAGTGGGTATTTGTTCTTGGCAGACATGGCAAAAAGAATGCAAATGAAGTACAATAAATACTGGGGTGACTTGACTCAAGTTAACAGATTATTATTTGTTGCAGCGGTACTTGATCCACAATACAAGATTATATAATTGAATTTTTGGTTCAAGAAAGTTTTGGGGATTGAGTTAGGTCCAAAGATGACTAGTCTTGTAAGAGGGACCTTGGATCAATTGTTTACAGAGTATTCCAATATGGATGGGTCATCTAGCAGTGAGAGCGTATCTGCAAGTCAAGGCGAGCTAGATTTGGTTGGGTCATCTAGTTCATCACTAGATGATGCTCTTCACTTTGAATTCTTAGGATTTAAGGCGCATCAAAATTTGCTGGATAGCAAGTCTGAAGTTGAGAGATATTTAATGGAGGATGTTGAACCTAAAGATCCTAATTTTGATATCCTCAATTGGTGGAGAGTGAATGCACCAAAATTTCCCCTTCTTGCATGGATTTCTCGAGATGTTCTTGTCATCCCTATCACTACAGTGCCTTCAGAGTCTGTCTTCAGCACGGGGGGTCGAGTTTTAGATTCTTTTCGGAGTTCGTTGGCACCAAAGACTGCGGAAGGGCTCATTTGTGCTCAAAATTGGTTGACATCCAAGGTCTTACATTCTGCTGATGATGAAGAGGATAACGGATCTGGAGTTATTGATGGGATAGAAGATCCTTCTAGTTATATGATGGATATAGGTATATACAACATTTTACATTTCTACTTTCACTTTATTAAAAAAAAATTATGAGCCAATTGTTGATACATTTCTTCTTTTGCAGAGTTAATTTCTAATGCTGCAGCCATCGTGGATGGGTCATACGTGATTGATTGATGTTTGATTATGTTATTAATTTTTTACTTGAGTAGATACTTTTAAGTTTGTATTGTAATATTTTGTTATTTCAAGTTAGTTTCAAGTTTGATTTAAGATTTATTTAATATGAGATTTTGTGAATTGCATGTTTTTAGATTTATTTTTACATTTGTTTGTCAATTACATGTTTTAGGATTTTATTTTGTGAATTACATCTTAGCGGACTTAGCGGAATTCCGTTATCTTCTCCGCTAAGTCCGACTTCCGCTAAGTCCGCTAAGAGTCGGAAGCGGAAGCGAACTCTATTTTGGTCATCCGCTAGTTAGCGGACCGAATGTCGGAATGTCAAATTATGCTTCAGACTAGTCCGCTATTCACCCCTACCCATGATTTGAGTTCAAGGGCAGTTCGTGTTGTCAACTTTCAATAGTGATGCTTCTATGTAGGTTGTATTAATTTAATGCATCGTCACTGATGGGGGACATTTGGCCAATTTTGAGCCAGAGAGCTACAAAGTAGGGGAAAAGTTAGATGAGCCACAGTGATAAGCGCGAATAGAACCTTCACAAATCAGTCTCTTCATTGATGGCGTTCATACTATAATGTACAGGCGCCAACGACCTCGTGGTCCGGTACTGGTCCTCCCAAGTACATGTTGTTTCCCTACAATTGAGACAAAGGTCGAGTCCCATCTAACCTCTCCTGGTCCATGCAGACGCTGATTGGGGATCCAATAAAACTGCAGCTTTTGTGTGAGGGCATGTACGTGCATGAGTTTGTCTCCCTTAATTATATGCTTATCGAAATGGTTCCAGTCATTGCTCCTTTAAAGTTTAACCTTGCACTCTCTTTCAACAGTGATCCCTAGTCTTTTTGTAACGAACATTTGTTTGTCTCCCTTAATTATATGGCTTTCAAAAACCTTAATCAAAATGAAACATATTGGTATTTTGATCTGCAACGTTCAACTAGAACAGGGGCACAACCACATACATGATTTGACTTTTTTTTTCTATACGTTGGTTAGATCCATCAATCCTATGCAAGTGTCTCATAAGCAAAAAAAATATATAAATACACTTTAAACTATCAGTTTTGAGACATTTCACACTCGAATTGCAGGGAGAATTTGACATTTTGATTGACTGTCGCAATGCACTTTAGGTATATGATTTTGGTTAAATAATGGAGAATTGGACAAAAACTGAAATTTGTATGCAGCCCTATATCGTGCAATTTTTGTGTCAAAACTCTCACCCCCAGTGTACCTCATAATTTTCGAACACCCAACTACTCGAGTCTCTATAGCTGCTTAAACATGGGATTTATTAACCCATCAATGGGTCTATTCTTCTCACCAATATTTGTTGTTGTACTACGTACCCAAGTACCGTCCGCATAAGTTGCTCGAGAAAATTACAGGCAACAAAATGGACTTTACTGCATGACAGCAAACACGATATCTGATTGAATTATAAGTAGTAGGTCAAAATGCGAAAGTAGGAAAGCATCATTTTCTTGCCCTATATTATTAGGGAGTAATTTTCAGAAGCAAAATTATATGACAGGCCGGATCATATCATATTCTTTTAAATAAAAATTTTGAACAAAGATTCGTAATATTATTTGACCAGAGCATCTTGGCTTTGTGGGCCTAAATCATGATATCACCTAATTCCTTCACAAAATCATTTCTGCAACATATAAGATTCATGGATATAACCAATTTAATGAATTGCTTCATACTTTGAGAGAAAATATTGAAGGAATTTAATAGTTTAAACTCATCAAACCGAATTCAAATACAGTTGAATGCTCAAAATAAGGTTGATATTTTTGTCATGGTATGATATTTGGACCAGATATATCTCTACTTTACTTACTGATCAAAAGTGCTATTTTTTACGTAGATATATATAAATTTTCTATGAACTAACAATTATTATAATAGTGCTATTTTTTTCTGTATTCAAAGGAGCTATAATAGTAAACCTTGACCAGGCTTGCATGTAATCTAGGCCCTTCAAACAAATTAATTAGTAGTACACGAGCAGCAACACACAATCAGTTGTCATACGCACATGCATATGGATCCAACAATTATTTCGGATAAGACAAACTGAGCCAACAAGAACATGAAACAGCGCATTAGGGGCATGCCATGAATGGCTGAGCAGCCAGCTCTCCTTCCGGCGACGTGGCGTCTCCCGTAAACGTCCACCCACACGAGTTCCAAAAGCACTCACTGATCATTAGCTCCGGCAATTCAATCTCGCCCCAGAAGTCGTCGCCATTCGATATCGAGTCGTGGCCCTTCTTATTCCCGGTGGCCATGGTTTGCGCCGCCTTCAACGAGGCCTCCTGGATATCCCTGGCGGTGCACGTGGACGGCTGCGGCAAGTGCTCGACCTCGTCCGGGAAATTGAGCTGCGCTTTGCGACCTTTCAAGAAGTACGCAGCGACGTCGTATGCCTTGGCGGCCATTTCTGGGGCGGGGAAAGAGCCCAACCAAATGCGCGTTTTCTTTCGGGGTTCCCTGATTTCGGAAACCCATTTACCCCACCGTCGCTTCCGGACGCCGCGGAAGACCGGGTGGCGGGTTCCGCCTCGTTGGGAATCGGATTTGGGGGGAGCTTGAGTGGTGCTGGGCTCTGGGGAGATGGTACGGATAGAGTTGGTGGTGGTGGCCATGTCATCTTCAGTGTATGGCTGTTGCTCCATTTACACGAGGATCGCCATCTGGTTCTGAGTGTCCATCATATTTATAGCCCCATAGACTTGAGAACATGTGGGCATGGAATTACTGATATGCCCTGCTGTAAGACGGGGCCTTTTTCTGATTTTCAACCGTTCTTGTTAATTAACAGGCTTTCTTCTACGTAAAACTTCGGCAACTGAGAAAACATATCTCCACGAGGAATGTGACAGCTAGGCTGAAACCGGCCGGTGGGATTTTGAGTCGGGGTCACTGTTGGTTGAAGTCCCAACAAAAGATAAAAGAGTTTAGAGACGAGACGTCTCCCTTACCTTGGGAAGATTTACTTGCGAACACGAGAGATCAGAGAGACATGTAATCATATAAACATTATATTATTTCCAACAAATGTTTCTTTACTATATGATGCCTATCATATATAGTCATGACCCTATCTAACGACCGACACAAATTAAACCAATAAACTACCCAAAAAGCTCGTGTAGATCTTAAAAGAAATTATATTTGTATATTTGGTAAATATTATATATTAATCTTATTATATATAAAGTTTTTTCATGGTGCAAAAGAGACCTTATTCTTTTTTTCATTTCTTTTTCCTTGGCACAAAAGAGACCCTATTCTTTTTCTATAGATCAAAAGAGACCCTATTCACTAAAACAAGGAGATGCCCTTTAGTATGGAGAGCATAATCACACTTGCTTTCTTTTGAGCAAGGGAAAACTATGGCTGAACAAATTGGTCCGGAACCGACTGGGCCAACCGAAACCGGCACAGAACCGATTGGGTCGGCCGGTTTTGGGCCAGCCCGGTTCGGCTGTCGGCCCAAATTTTAAGAGAACAGAAATGAGGGGTATTTTGGGAATTTTTTAATTATATATATATATATTAAGTTATTAACTATTAATGGGGGGTGGGAGACGACGACCCCCTTACCCCCAACCCCCTTTACCCCCCAACCTCCTTTACGTTAACTAAATTAATTCCCCCTCGAACTCGACTGTCCACCACTCCAACCCTCTCTCAAAACCCTAGCTGCCACCCCCACCGCAGCTCACCCCATTCGCCGACGTCGTCTCTCTCTCTCTCTCTCACTCTCATGCTCCCTCGGCCCTCTCTTTCTATCTCAGAGGTCACGATGCATCTCGCCGTCAGCCCTCTCTCTTTCTCAGTGTAAATTTCCTCTCCCTCTCTCTCTCTCTAATTGATTTAGATTTAATTCATGATTTTTTTAGGTTGATTCTGGTTGAGAGCATATCCGTTTGTATGGTTGATTTAGGTTTATCCGTTTTTTATTTAGGTTTATCTGTTTTATTTGTTTAGATTATATAATTTCTTAGTTGATTTAGGTTTTATCCCTTTTTGATTTGTTTAGTTGCTGGTTGTTGTTGTGTTTAATTTCTTCACTGACTTAGGTTAATTTCTTTGTTTTGTTAATTTCTTTGTTGTTTTTATTTAGGTTTATCCGTCTCTAATTGTTTAGTTGTTGGTTGTTGTGTTTTATTAGTTGCTGTAATTTCTTTGTTGTTTTTTTTTTGGGTGGAAATTTCTTAGTTGTTGTAAAGCAACCTGATTTGCTTTGTTTAGTTGCTGTGATTTGATTCTCTTCAACTTCAACACCCAAGCAACCTGATTTGAGATTGTGATTTGTTTAGTTGTTGTGCTGTGATTTTGGTGTACACTTAGAAAAGTATCAATTCAAAAATCATGCAATTTTCATTGATCCTGACACATATACGCATTATTGTTCAGAATTCTTGTCATACTAAAATGAAATTATGGTTACTTCTGTGATCATATGCCGTGCAAGGATAACTCTAAAGTTTCTGATGCCCTAGTGACTTTCAGGTTTCAGATCGTGGATTCTCTTCAACTTCAACACCCAAGCAATCGGGTTAGTATTTCATTTTTCCCATTTTACTAAGCTAGTGTTAGTTTATTTTAGAGATTGGAAGTTAGGATTCTGTTGGTTCTATGGAGATCGGAGGTCAGGACTGATTTGATGTTGGATTTGGATGAATTTAGGGTTAGGTTTGTTTGATGATTTGCTGATTTAATGTTGTTGGATTGTTTGATGATTTTATTGTTTGTTAATTAGTGGTTTTTATTTTTAATGTGGTCTAGATGGAAGAGACTCCAACAAGTACCCCTGATAATGAGTCTCAGAAGACTGTAATTGATATTAAAGATGAGTTGGATAGGGTGCATATTGATCTTGATGACAATAATCTTAGTATTAATACTGCTCCTAGTCAACCTTTTGCTAAAAGGAAAGAGTTTAGAGATTCTTCATTAGTATGGGAACATTTTACAAAGATTGAGGGTTTACCTGCTCATTCACCTAAAGCTGCATGTAACTATTGTGGGAGACAATATTTTTGTCATTCTAAGAGAAATGGAACTTCATCGATGATAACCCACCTGGAGAATCAGTGTTAAAAATACACTTATCGATTTGGGGTGGCTGATAAAAATCAGCCCACATTGAGCTTTGATAAGAAACCTGAGGGGGAGGGGAATAGTTCTAGTTCTATGATCATGCATAAGTATAATGTTGAGGACCTTCGTCAAGCAATTGCTGAATTTGTTATTGGAGACGAACACCCATTTAAAGTTGTTGAGGGTCGTTGGTTTAGGAGGCTTTTGAAGAAATTTGAACCCAGATTTCAGATGTCATCTCGTATGACAGTTGGTAAGGATTGTTTCAAGATCTATATCGTAAATAAAGCAAAGTTGAAAAAATCTTTGAAGTCACTTTCTAGTAGAGTTTGTCTCACTACTGACACTTGGAGTTCTAATCAGAACTTGAATTATATGTGTCTCACTGCACATTTTATTGATGATGATTGGAAATTGTACAAGAGAATTATTAACTTTTGTTTGGTTACTATTCATAAAGGAGATACATCTGGGATGAATATTGAGGCATGTCATCTTGAGTGGGGTATTGCTAGTAAGATTTTTACTGTCACGGTTGATAATGTCTCTTCAAATGATGTTACACTTGAATTTTTGAAGAGGTGCTTGAAACCGAACATCGCCCTTGATGGACAATTTCTCCATATGAGATGTTGTGCCCATATTTTGAACCTTGTAGTGAATGAGGGATTGAAAGAGTATGATGAGTCTATCATAAGGGTGCGCAATTCAGTGAGGTATGTGAGATCTTCTTCAGTTAGGATGGATAGATTTAAGAGATGTGCTGAAAAAGATAACATAGAATGTAAAGCTATGTTGTGTCTTGATGTTGCCACTAGATGGAATTCTACTTATCTGATGTTGGATAAAGCAGGGAAATATGAAAAGGTTTTTTACCGGTTCCATGACGAGGATCCTCATTATAGGAGTTACTTTACTGAAGGTGCTAGTGAGTCATTGCAATTGGGAACTCTTGAGATGTTGGATTGGGAGAAAGTTAAGATATTTGTTCAATTTTTGGAGTTGTTTTTTTAGGATCTTCATATGTGACTTCAAATGTCTACTTTCAAGATATTTGTATTATGCAAGAGAATATTTCTGACTTTTGGGAAAGTGGTTATCATATTTTGAAAAATATGACAACGAGTATGAAGAGAAAAATAAGCTAAGTATTGGGGGATCTCTTCGAAAATAAATATGTTGTTGTTTATTGTTGTGGTGCTTGATCCAAGGTATAAGCTGACTACTTTAGAGCTTTGGTTCAAGTAAAACTATCCAACTGAAGAGGGGGATGTAATGTTCGCATTTATGAAAAATGTGTTTGATCGATTGTGTGCGGAATATACTGATAAGTTTGGTACTGTTGAAGCAGCACCTCAAGCTTCTCGTCCAACGCATAAGGTTGGGGAGGGTAATCAAACTCGCCGATTGAAGTTGACTCGCATCCTTGAAACGCTTGAAGAGTCTACATCTACGGGTGATGGAAAATCAGAGGTGGAACAGTATTTGACTGATGATTGTGAGGCAAGAACTGAGGAATTCAATATTTTACAGTGGTGGAAGTCCAATGCATCTAAGTATCTTATTCTTGCTCACATGGCATGAGATGTTATGGCTATCCCAATTTTCACAGTATCTTCTGAGTCCGCTTTAGCACCAGAGGACGTGTTCTAGACACTTATCGTAGTTCATTGGCTCCTCGAACAGTGGAGTCCCTCATATGTGCACAAAATTGGATAGAGGAAGACTCTATAGCTGAGTCTAATGTTGATTCTGAGTTAGTGGAAAATGTAGAGAGATGTGAAGAAGAAGCAGATATTTGAATTTATGTAGTTAATTATAATTTATTTTAATCACAATTTATATTTATGTATACTTAAATTGCTTTGATTTACTATTTGTTTTCAACAGTGGAGATCCTTGGGCCGTCCGAGAAGCGCCCAGTTGATGATTAAATGTAATGGAAGTTGGAATATTTGAACCTTGTTCTAATTTTAATTTTTTTGGTTGTTAATTGTTAACTTGTAGCTTATTTTTCTTTTTTCTTTTTTTTTGGTAGTTGCTACTTGTTAGGGCTGGATGTTCAACAGCCCATTTGTTTTTCTTATTTTGTTTTGTAAGTATGTTGTTAACTGTTATTTATTAGGACTCATGCATGCATAGCTACAAAAACCCAAAAAAGCATAAAATTTGCATTATAAGTCTTAAATCGTGTGAAATATTTGAAAAAATGGCAAATTTGGGCCACTGAATGGGCTGAACGAAGAGAGATTTGAGCTTACAAAAATTAAAATGAATTTGGGCCATTAAATTAGGCTTAAAAAAGTGAAATTTTGGGCCCAGTATTTGGCCCAACCGACCGAATCGGGCCGACCCCCGAACCTGGTCGGCTTGACTGGTTCTCCCAACAGGTGGTTCGGCCGTCAGTTGTAAAATAATAAAAACTGAACCAGTCAGTTCGACCCACAGTTTGAGCCCAAAACTAAACCGACTTATCGGTTATCACCCCTAGGGAAAACTGCTGCAAAAGATTGGGCCATCCCACTTTTTAGACTTATCTGCCCAAAACTAAACCGACTTATCGGTTATCACCCCTAGGGAAAACTGCTGCAAAAGATTGGGCCATCCCACTTTTTAGACTTATCTGCAGTATTGATTGCGGGAGATATTTCTGCCAAATATAACAATATCTCGAAGCCTGCAGCACCCACATATTTTGTACGTAGTCTAGCTGCAAAATGGTCCAATCGTCTCTGTTTTTTACTGGGAGTGGTGGGCGATTGAGCCCCTTGGAATGACAATAGCAACCAGCTGCCTTTTTAAGTCCAACGGCTCTTGCCCCTTTTCGCTTCATTGGGTTGTGATTCACGTGGTGGTCGGTAGCACAGGATTTTGGTGAATTCTTTTGTTGTTTTCATGGGCTTTTCTTTTTTCTTTATCTGACATGGATTTTTATAGTTCTGTCTTTTGTCTTTTTTTTTATAACATGATACTTGGTGGGTTTATATCTTTTGTTGCTGGTTTGATGTAGACAAAAGGTTATCTGTGGAGATGTCCATGCAGCAACGGCATGTAAATAAGCTTATCCCTGCATAGGCGTAGGCTGTGAGTTTGATAGAGATATGAGTTACACTGCCACCCGTTCTCGGATCAAGATTTTCTGTAATTTCTTTTTCTAATTGCACAACAAGAGAGATAGACACTACCGTACAATTTGAAGAGAGATAGACATACCATGTGAACCCCATTATAGAGCTAATGTTGTTCGAAACTTTACATTGACATTATTAAATGGTGTAAGGTTCATCTATTGCGTCTATCTCTCTCTAAATTATACGAGCAGAAATTGCAGAGGATCTTAATCCGCCCCTGAAAATCGAATCCTCTTATATATCCATTACATTAGTCTTTTCTAAAATCACTATTCGTGGTGGAACATGCAGGCCTTAATCATGGTGATTATATTGAGTTTGACAGTTTGATCGACATTTTGCCGTGTAAACTACAATGATTATTAACTAAATGGCAAAGAAAATTATACACCCAATACTCAAACCATTTTCAATCTGAGGAATTGCTTACTCTCTAACAGTTTAAACCTTAAGTAGTTTCTTTTAGATTAAATTGTTCAAATTTTATAACCATATCTATATTAAACCTGAGCTAGCTAGCTCTTCAGTTCATAGCTCCGGTTATGTTTTCTTCTCTCTAGCTATTCGCGGGATGTCTCTTGAGTCTCCAATGTAGACAAAAGTACTATATCGAGGATGTCTCTTGCGTCTTCCTTAAATGGGGAATATGGTTTGGTATTTTTCTTTGCAGGCCTATTTTGAAAGTCCTGAAAATTTATATTTTTCTTTATAAACGTATTTATTCAATTTTAAGATATTCATTAAGACCCGAATTAACTATGTAGTCTCTGGCTAAATGGGCTATGGCCGAGAACCTTGTAGAGAATATTCTCACTTCTGTGATACCTGTTTTGATTCTCACCTAGTGATAACTCAAGGATCCCTCCTTAAGTTACTATGGTGTTTTATGAAGTTTATTTGGAAAAAAAAATTATGTAGTCTCTTGATTTATGTGGATATTTAATTAGCTCTTTATCTAAAAGGGTGTGACCAATAATATCCCTTGATTTAAGAGTTATGTGTGTGCAGATAAATCGTGGAATGGAGAATCACAAGTCTTATGAAGTGTTAACAATCGGTTGAATAGGTCGCCAAAATCACTGATTTCAACACTAGCAACGGCACTTGGAACCACACTGCGGGCTCCCTTCAAGCGCGCCTCCTACGTTTACCACTCACCAACGCTCTTTCAGCATGCTCCTTCGAGCAATACGGCTTTCATAATAGGGGAAGCAACTAAGCCTTTTTGTTTTTGTTTTTTGGTAGACAATATGTTTCTTACGAATGAAAACACTTACTTATTATTACTTGGTCATATGAAGTAGAAGATAGAAGATAGCAGCTGCAATTAATTTAGAATCGTCATTGTGCTTTACTATTTTTCTTTGTTATTATATTTGGTTTGTTTCAAATTTCATGGTGGTTTTGAATTCCACTGTTTTGGATCTTGTATAAGAACTTGGAGATTTAATCATAATTCAATTAATTAATTGTACGTTACCTGCATTATTATGTTAATAATTATAATATCCTTGATTAGAAGTAGTGGATGAAAAAGGCAAGTTCCTTAGCATCATGTCTTGGGCAGAAGAATTCTGCTTCTATGCCAAATTTGTATACTAAAACAAAGTTAGTACATCAATGAATTCTGTATCAAGTTCAGTTCCATGAAAATGTTTTGTTTAGAGGTTACAAGCAAGACATGTTTCTGGGAGAAGATAACGGGAGATTCTGCCAGACCAATCAAAATTTCACGTTTGTTTTTGGCATATATTGAGAAACAAACAGGGAAAACATGAGCGGAAAGCGATTACTTTTGTCTGGATTGCCGCACATGTATGATATGTACCTATAGAAACACTCGACTCAGAATCTTCCATTTTCCTTCTCTCTCTCATGGGGTTCGTTGTTGATAGGGAGATTCAGAGCAGCCAGATGTCTCATTTAGAGAGACTGACTGCATGTGGGCACTCTTTAACAGTCCCAATCCGGCCGCCAAAAAAATCTTCTGTTCTTTGAACTGAGAACCATTCTCCAACCTTGTTGCGGAAGACCAACGCGCTGGCATAGGTAGGTCCTGTTATGGACATATTGGAAAATGTTTCAGCGACCTATTTACAATTGAATCAAATGATTTCCTGCTTGGAAAAAAAAAAGAAGAATAAAATGATTTCCGTTTGAGAGGTTCTGCCAGCTCCGAGAGAAACTTTTCCATGTTGCGCCTAATCCTCGCTTTGCAACCCAAGCGCAGCGTTGTCTGACGACTACAGTACCAATCTTGTCAATAAATCATAAATAGGAATCCCGAAACCGCCGAGGCCCGAAGTGCCCAACTTTACCAACAACGGAACGCGTTCGAACGCGATCCCTGAATGAGGAGATCCAATTAATACGAACCGTTTCAAAATAAGTGTCCCACCATGGTAGCGGCGAAACCCAGTCGGGGTCACGTAGTTCAAAACTTGTTCATCGATATTAATTGCGTGATGTGCGAATCGATCTCCGCCCAGCCTCCTCCACATTTTATTGGGAGATGTCATTTCATTACTCTTAAAACAGGCTCAATCAAGGGATTTTTTTTTGGTAAAAATTAAATAAATATCAAAGATTTAAAATCTATTAAATTAGTCTTTAAAATTTTAAAATTATAAAAAAAATTCATATTTGAAAGGTGCAATTAAAATTCTTCACATATGAAATATCTGAACTCGATTAAAGTTTTGATGAATTTAAAATTTAAACGACTAATTTGATAGATTTTAAAAGTTTTAGAAACTTATTTACTTTTTGAGCAAATCACGTCGATAAACTTCGTATTTATCATCTTTTAAAACAGAATTGTAGAATTTCGCTTTATATCCATATGGATTAACACAAGAATATTTTCAACAATTAGATATTCACTATTTCAAGAAATTGATGCAAATTGATACTTGGCTCCAAAATTTTTAATACATTTTCCACTCGTGAGCTACTGTAGGTTTTACACTTTGCACTCTAAACTACTATATTTGAGACCTTGCATCCTCTAACTATCAATCTTAAACACTTTGCACCATCTATCAAAATTTTAGATGAAAATAATGATAATGCTCTTGACCTACTTTAAATATATTGAAAATATTATTGTCAATTCATTAAATTTTAGGGGGTATTTTTTTGGGAATGAGGGTGCAAAGTATATAACATTGGTAGTTGAAAGGTGCAATGTGTCAAAGGGAGTAGTTTAGGATAGAAAGTGTCTAACATTGGTAGTTGGAGGGTGCAGTGTATCAAAACTGGTAGTTTATGGTGCAATGTGTAACAAACCCAGTAGTTTATAGGTGGAAAGTGTATTCCCCCCTTTTTTTGTTATTAGCAGAGTTTACTCACGCCTTGTTGATCGACCAACCGCCCGAACATTATGTGTTACACTCGTTCCACTTGAAGTGTTTGTTAGTACTACATGTCATCAATAAATGAGATAAAATATCTATGACCATTTAGACAAGGAGTGTTGAATGGACCATAAATATCAGTGTGTACGATCTCAAGTACATCACTACTCATCTTGTCACCTTTACTGGTCATGTTGGTTTATTTTCCCTTTATGCAACCCTTATAAGTACCTAAATCAGAAAAATCTCGAGTCTGAAAGACTCCATCATTTACTAATCTTTTCATTTTCTCTATGGAGATAAGACCTAATCTCAGATGCCACAATATATAGGACTCATCAATAATGGTACGTTTAGTACCAACACTAGGATTGTACATGGGGCGGGTCCGGTCATTTTAGGTCAGGTCCACATGGCCACATACCCAATTACCTTCGCCCGACCCGACTGTGGTGCATGGTTGAGCCCACCCGAAATCGACCTTCATCATTCGGGTCGGGCCCAGGCGGGCTCAGCATGTATAGCCCAGTTTTTGAGTTGTACAGCCTAACCGGACCTTTCCAACTTAGAATGCTTGCATAGAGCACATTTTCAACCTTTTTCGTTGTAGTTTTTGACTGATATGGATCTTTATATACATCATTTTTCATTAAATTCATCCAATTCATCATTATATGCTCATATTTTGCTTGCACACAGCACATTAGGTCCTTTGTAAATGCATTTTAAGCATCACGTGAGTGTCTGCCTGCGTGGTTGTGAATTAAAGTAGCAACCAAGGAAGCAGGGTCCTCTGTGCAGTTGCCCACAGTGCTTCTCTCTCTTCTTTCCCTCTCTATTGTCTCTGCTATTATAGAGAAGAAAAGAATTATGGCCCAGAACACAGGAATACAAGTGAACCAATGAATGAAAAAAATCTATCCCCGTTTATATTCCTAAACCCTTAATATACTTATGAGAATTAAGTCTTTAAAATTGGGTGTTTAAAAGTGGTCAAAAATATGTTTTTAAATGAACCGGTCGATGAACTTTTTGTAGCGGTCGACCTCTACATGAAGCGGTTGATCATTGACAGCATTCAAATTTATGACCGTTGGGCAACGGCTACTTGAACCGGTCGACCGGTACATGAAGCGGTCGACCGGTACAACGATACAATTGTCAAATCGACCCCCAACGGCTATAAACGGCTAGTTTTCATATGTGGCCTATAAATACATATTCAAAACGTCTAAAATGAAGTACCAACGACCACATATCATTTCTACTACTTGAGAAATATTCTAAACCTTCCTATTCCATATTTCTCATATCATTCACACAAATTACACTTTCACATCCTTGTAATTGTGTGAATCAAAAGAGATAGAGCTTCCATTTTCATATCTACTCTATCAAGAGAGTTTTTGTTCATCTATCTTCATATCCAAGAGAGTGTTTCCTTTAGTGAGGTTGTTCACTAAAGAAGAAGCTTAAAGAGTGTATATCTCAAGCTTGTTAGGTTGTGAGTGGTGAGCCCGAAAAACCACTTGGGTGAGTTTGAGTGTTGATCCCGGGAAAACACTTGTATGGTTCACTAGCACCCGGAAGCTAGTGTGTAAAGCTATTGGTTGAAGATAGTGGAAAACCTCAAGGCTCGGTGAAGGAGCTTGAGGGGTGGATGTAGGCGGGTTTGCCGAACCACCTAAAAAATCGAGTGTTTGCTTCTCGTATCCCTACTCTTTACTTTCAGCACATACTGACTCTTATTACATATTATACTTGTGTTAAAGTAGTATATACTAGCAAACACGTCTTTGGGGGTCAATACCGAAAAGTTTTAGAAAACCAATTCACCCCCCTCTTGGGTTGCCTTAATCCTGAAATTCAGGACTCACACGTTGAAGAACAATTTGTTACTTCTGAAAAGGCATTAGCCAGCACCCTGATGAGAAAGCTGTCAAGCAAATCAATAAAGAGTTCAAATAGTGTGCGTGAGCACATAATGGAGATGAGAGACATTGCACCTCAATTAAAATCTCCGGAAGGAAATTTTCTAACCACTTGACCTTGACGACACATGTCTTAATGGTATCTTGAGTTCTTTAGTATGACCAACTGTTTATGGAATCCTCTCACCCACATAATGAATGCTACACACGAATCATGGGGGTAAAATCGTAACATAATTGGTCGTCCCTTCCATGTATTACCAGCACAATACTCATTATATGAGTACTTTATGGGAATCAAAACTTTATGAATGAACTTCCCATAAGTCATTCAGGTCTTATTTTATTTATCTCCATAGATAACAATAAATAATAAAGAATTTGCGCAATAAATCTTTATTTCAATAACTTCATGTCTGTAAATCAAAAATTGAGAGAAACTAAGTACAAAACGAATTAGCAAGCCCCATATGGTCCACATGACTTTTAAACTGTTTTACCGGTAAACCTTTAGTCATGGGATCTGCAAGCATCAACTTAGTACTTATATGCTCTATAGAAACAACACGTCTCTTGATGTTTTTTCTCACACTACGATACTTGATATCTATGTGCTTACTTCTGCTTCCACTTTTATGTTTATTTGAAAAGAATACTGCCGCAGAATTGTCACATAAGATCTTAATTGGTCTCTCAACAGACTCAATAATTTTGAGACCACTAACAAAATTTCTTAACCACAATGCCTGTGTAGTGGCTTCATAGCACACAATAAACTATGCTTCCATTGTAGAGGTAGCAACTACAGTCTGTTTGCAACTTTTCCAGGATACAACTCCTTCAGCAAAGAGAAAAATGTACCCTGACGTAGACTTTTGCTATCTATACATACAGCAAAATCTGAATCTGTGTACCGGGACACTTCTAAATGGTCAACATGTCTGTAGGTCAAACTGTAATTCTTGGTTCCTTGTAAGTACCACATGACTTTCTTTGCAGTTCTCCAATGCTCCAATCCAGGATTACTTTGGTATCTTCCCAGTATATCAACTGCTAATGCAATATCAGGTCTAGTACAAACCTGAGCATACATTACACTGCCGATTACAGATGTATATGGTAAACCTTTCATTTGTTCTTGTTCCAATTCACTTTTGGGACATTGATCCAAACATAATTTATCCCCTTTAATGATAGGTGCTACACTAGGAGCACATTTGCTCATATCATATCTTTCTAAAACTTTTTCAATGTAAGCCTTCTGAGACAGTTGTAATATTTTCTGTTTTCTTTCTCTATGAATCTCTATGTCAATGGCATAAGAGGCTTCACCCAAATCATTCATTTCAAAGTGTTTAGACAGAAACTTTTTAGTTTCATATAGCAAACCCAAATCATTTGTTACAAGTAAAATATCGTCTACATAAAGGACTAGAAAGATTACTTTACTCCCACTGACCTTAAGGTATATACATTGATCCACAAGATTCTCCAAAAACCCGAATGAAGTAATAACCTTGTGAAATTTAATATACCACTAACGGGAGGCTTGTTTTAGTCCATATATAGATTCCTTTAATTTACATTCCTTCTGACTGTTATCATCAAACCCCTCAAGTTGTCTCATATACACATTCTCCTCAAGATCCTCATTTAGAAAGGTTGTTTTCACGTCCATCTGTTGTAGCTCTAAGTCAAAATGAGCTACTAATGCCATGATTATCCTAAACGAATCCTTCTTTGATACTGGAGAGAAAGTTTCATGATAATCTATGCCTTCCTTTTGAGTGAAAGCATTGGCTATAAGTCTGGCTTTATATCGTTCAACTTTACCGGAAGCTTCCCTTTTGGTTTTGTAAACTCATTTACAGCCAATGGCAACAACTCCCTTTGGTAAGTCAACAAGATCCTAGACTTGATTCTTTGCCATAGATTTCATCTCTTCCTTCATGGCATCAAACCACAACACGGAGTTATCTCCATTCATGGCCTGTGAAAACGTATTTGGATCCCTTTTAGGTCCAACATCAAAGTCAGACTCTTGAAGGTATATAACATAATCACTAGGGATTGTTGAATTCCTTATTCTAGAGGAAAATCATTATGATAATTACGACTTTATCAATATCCGTCAACTTTATAGATGTCTAATCTTAATCCAAGAATAAAAAATGAATCAATATTCAAGGTGGGATAATAGTATTTTCTAAAACACAAGCAGGGGAGCTCCAGGGTAAGTGAGGTAGGTCTGAGGACCTTTAAATACCAAGACTTTCCTTAGCCAGAACTGTCCTTGATCTGTATTCTTCGATCATACCCCATATTCCCACCAACCTTAGTAGGTTAATTTAATCATGCTTGGTCTAGGCATCAAACATTTTATGCATGATCAACATATCTATATAATTAGATTTTCACATAATAAATCAAGCATAAACTTAATATTTCTAGAATGGAATCAATTAAACATTGAACATCATAATAATTCTAGAAATTAATGCAAGCATAAAAGTAAACTAATATTTCTAGAATTTAATCAATTAAACATTGAACATCTAAATAATTCTAGAAATTAATGCAAGCATAAAAGTAAACTGATATTTCTAGAATTTAATCAATTAAACATTGAATATCATCTATCAAAAAAATTATAGAAATTAATACAAGAATAAAAGTAATTTTTTTAAAAAAAAATTAAATAAATAAATAATTTAATCTGCCGATCCGGTCGGTCCGACCGGACCGGTGGTCCAACCTGCGGCCCACCCACGCGAGTCGCGCGACCCGATCCAGGCAGGTCTAACGCATCGGGCCGCAAGGCCCTTGGGCTAACCCATTGGGTCAGCCCAGACTTAACCCAAATGGGTTAAGTCTTTGAATTGGGTTGGGCAAATGCCTGCCCAATATCCTTGTCCGGGTAGGAAACCCTACCCGGATTACGGGGTCCATGACCCCGTTTCTTTTAACACAGACCCGATGGTCTGCGTTTTCTCCTCAAGTGTTGCTGCGGCTTCTGCCGCCGCAGCTCCTGAGCTCGGCCTAGCGTCCCTTGGGACGCCGGTAGCTCTTGAAGGCCACTAGGAGAGGAGGAACGATTCCTCCTCTCCGGCCACCTGCTGTCGCACGGAGGAACACCTCCTCCTAGTGGGTCCTTTTTCTCTAGCATTCAAAAGAATCGAAAACAAGGTTTTAATGAAGATTTTTCGAAACTAAAATTCAACCCAAAGATGTATTGCAGAACAAAAACATAAACTTCAATACTTTAATTGACCGTCGGTCAAAAGTGTTTTGCAGTTCTACAAACTTTTAAACAAACACGTATTGCCTAGCCAAAATAAGCAAGAAAACATAGGCAATGTTGTAAACTTTAGTTGATCAGATTGTTTTAGAAGAAAGTATAAAACATTGTACAAAGCGGGTCAAGAAATAAAAAATTCTTTTGAAACACTGATACAGAGAACCGATATATCTTGATTCAAGCGACAATCTGAATTTAATCAGTAAATTGCTTCACTGAACAAGTAGTACGAAAGGTTTGCTTCGGTACCACATGTTAAAGACTTTAATCACAATAAATCAAATATGATTGTGAACGCAGCGGAATTATTAAACACAAGGATCTTTACCTCCAGCCATCTTGCTCAGCACTCGAACGAAATCTCTGTAGAGTAACTTTGTAAATTTAAAGTATTTTAATGAGGCTCTTCCAATCTATGTCTATGTCTTACAGAGTATGTCATAGATGGTATACACAGGCCTCTATTTATTGGCTAGGTCAGGGACCCTCAATCTGTTGTAGATTTTGATTTGTTACTTCCATCAAGGAAATTCAAATTCAAAATCAAATAGCAATTCTTATCCAATTAGTTCTAAATTTGAATCTGCTACAGATTCCATAATCTTATTTAACTGACACCATAATCTTTAAAACTTGAAAAGATTATTTACATATGTCAATTAGGTCACCTTAAGGAAATTTTCTAACATCTTCATCTCCTGCGAAATTAATGACTCTTTCCAAACCATTATAGAGAAAACAAGAAGACAACAGAGAAGGGCTGTTATTTCAAATACTAGGCCAAAATTTAGCAGCAGTCAACGATATGCACCTCCTGGTATCATTCTTTTTTCTCTTCTATTTTTTTCCTCTTTTCTTTCTCCAAGGGGAGAGGATCTAATGAATGCAACTGGTGTGGAAGGGTAGAGGAAAGAAAGCATACCCATTCTTCAGCTCCCTTGAGCTTTCTAATCCACCTTGTTCCTTTTTTGTACCACTTCGACACCTGCTACCATGGTAAAAGAGAAAATATAAATTACTTAGACACTATGTTTGTCCCTTCATCACCAACATCATCGCATATTGACATCAGAAACAAGTTATGTCCAATTACCTATATCATCCGGGTTTAGGAGAATCGGGCAAAATTTCTGAGTCCGATGGTAAAAAGGGGGAACCAGAATAATTTCTCAATGCCTCCTAAATCTGCAAGGAATTTTGAATCCAATGCTTAAGCATAAGCATGATTACAACCAGATTGGTATATAGCATAAATGCTATTAAGTGTTCAAATCTAAATGAAAATCAAAATTCGAGAGAGAGGAACAATCGGGAAGAGAAGAGGACCAGAGAGAGAGAGATTCATCAATCGGGCTGTCGGCTGGGAGGAGAAGAAGGCAAACGACGACGACGGTGACTAGCGTCTGGCAAGAAGCATGAGGCAAGACCGCACAAGGAGAAGGAGGAGTCGGGACCTTAGGGTTCTGAATCTCCTTGTGTAATGATATCAAGCGGGGAGGGTCGAGCCTCCCTATATCGAGGCCCTGTGTGTAGCCCGACCCTATTCGATCGGGTCGAGAGCAACATGTACAACCATAACCAACATCATCATGCATAGTTAGGAGACTTTGCTCAAAGGCAATATCTAAGTTCAATTTATATAAACCATCAACTAAAGACTCTGAACCAATAAAATAGAATTTTTAAACAAATGGAGGTTTGAATCAACATAGTCAAATCGAAATCCAAAAGGTAACAGTCTAGATATTTAAACCAAATTTCTAGAAAATGAAGGAACATAAAATGTGTTTTCAAGGTACAAAATAAATCCATTTTTTATAATAAGTCTAAAAGTCACCACAATCTTGACATGCGAACGCATCTTATTTCCTAAATAGATGTCTTGTTCACTTCCCATTGACTTCCTTAGGCTGGAAAAAACCCTGCATAATATTAACAATGTGAATTTTAGTACCTGAATCAATTCATCATGTATTATGATAAGCGTTAATGAAATTGGATTCATAACACACTAGAGCAACAAAAAAGATGGTTCTTCGAGGTCAAGTATATAGATCATTGATTCGTCAAACTATCATTTTCGAATTAACAAAGCAGCTACTTTTCTTTCATATGCATACAAAAGTGTTCCTAAAGGACAAATAGGTGAAGATGGTATGTCCAAACTAGGGCTGCACACAACCGGACCTGAAAACCGGACCGGTTTTCCGGTCCGGTCCGGTCCTAATTCATAAAATGCGGTCCGGTTTGGTTTCCTTTTTAAATAAATGCAGTCCGAACCGGATCAGACCGCATTCATTAAAAAAAATTAATACAAATTATAAACTTAAAACGTTTAATTTTAATCTAAACTAAGACTCAATATTTTTATATGCACTTCTACCTTTGAAATTAACCTAAAAAAATTTTTAATTTATTTTAAAAAAATAAAAAAATTAAAACCGGTCTGGACCACTTAAGTGGTCCGGACCGGACCGCATTGACTAAAACCGGACCGGACCGGACCACTTATACCACTTACCGAATATCCGGAAAACCGGACCGAAAATCCGATTTTCACCCCTAGTCCAAACACAATTGGTTGCAGCTGAGACATCAAAATTGGTTGTATCTTAATGGCTAGTGCTTAAAATATCGGACATTTTTTTGGTTCTTGCAGAGAGACAGAAAAGAAACGTGCAATTTCTTGATGGGTTTAATCCAATGCATGCAATATTTGGGCGATGTAGGTCGTCATGAAGAAAAAGACAATGACATGATGGCTCTCTGACAAAGACAAAAGTTGTGGAATAATTAAGTTGAACTTCAATTATGCAAGCAGAAAGAACAGTGAAAAGGAAATCGGTATATCAAATGCATGTGAGAATTAGCCATTTCAAGAGAGTAATTCAATAGTAGGGGCAGAGGCTGAGCCCTCTGATCAGATATGTAATGAAGGCAAAGTAAATGGAGGAGACAACTTCACAACACCATTCAGTTTTGGAGATTGCATATCTTTGTTTTGGCCGGGGCAGCAAGAAAAATAATAGATGCGAGGTGGATCCGGATAATACCAAGTTAACACAGTTACATTCTGAGTACTTAAAATTGTCTCACTCTCCAAGCACCAAGTAAAATAAGAGATTCAAATCTCAACCAATAACTTGAGGAGCATACTCACTCACCACTCAAGTCAACCGCTAAAAGATAAAAATCTATTTTAAAAGTTAATGATAGTTTTCAACTGATTTATTTTTTAATACTTCCAAGTATTTGAGCAACTTTCAAATACTACCTTTACCCTTAAAGAACCCCATTAATTAAAAAGTAATCTCTTTTGTTATCTACTAATTGTATTAGTCTCTTGAAAGATGTCATGCAGCCATAGGAAGGTTAAAGAATCCAAGTAATATGCCTGAAAACAGCGATGAGTTTCAGTGACCATCCCTTCACACCTCCAACAGAGCCATGATCATAGTCTCTTGAAATTATCGAGGTTTAGGTCAAGCCTCGGTAGGAAGAGCTCTTATGGCCATTATTACTTCTTATAATCCGGATTGCATTTTCTAGAAACTAAGTAAAAAGAAAGTCATATTGCTAGTACTGTTTATAAGTTTGGCTTTTCTCATTTTGTATCAGCCCCACCTGTTGGTTCCAAAGGTGGGCTTCTGTCTATGTGGCGACCTAACCTTTTTTTAACTGTTTTGGGTAATTCGCAATGGATGCTTAATGTTTTGATGTACCCTGATTTGCCTCAGCTTTCATTCTTCCTGACTTTAGCTTACTGCCTTTCTCAGTATTATGATAAAAGACAGTTTTGGGATTCTTTATAGACATTGGCAGGAACTCATTCTGAATCATGGTTATTGTTGAGTGATTTTAATTCAGTTGTCTCACAAACTGAAAAGAATGGAGGTAGACCTGTTGCTGGTTCCTCTTCTGGTGGTTTAAGCCAATTCATCACGCATAATGGATTAATTGACTTGGGTTTCAATGGTAATCCGTGTGGAATAATAGACGTGAAGGTTGTGTTAATATTTGTGAAAGGCTAGATAGAGGACTAGTCACTGATCAGTGGCGCATTCAAATGCCTCTATTTTGCATCCTCCTGCAATTGTCTCAGATCATCTCCCTCTTATTTTCAACCTCGAAGGTCAGAATCAGATTCTCCCTTGTCCATTTAAATTTGAAGCAATGTGGGTTTGTGATCTTGGTAGCTTCTTCAATGTTGCGTCAGTATGGAGTCAAAGTATTAATGCACGCCCAACCATCAGATTAACAAAAAAGATGGAGAAAGTCAAAAAAGCTCTTCTGATCTGGAAAAAAAAACACTTTGATTTTATAAAAGAGCGAGTTCATACCTTAACTGGTGCTTTGGATCATATGCAGCAACAAGATTCTTCAGTACAAAATATGGCACTTAGAGACTTCTCTTAAAGCTGCAATTCATGAATGGATACAATGCATTTTAGGATTAGTCTTTCACATAGCTATTGTCATAATTTTCAGTTATTGTCGTTCCTATCTAGCTTCTTCAACAGATTCTGCACACTCATAAGGAACATGTTGCAGCATGAAAAGTTTCTCCAAGACTTCTTCATAATGTTCCAGCTTCCTCATTTCTTCCAGGCAAATCTCTTCGAATGACTTTTGACGTAGCAATTCGAGCTTCTTTTTCCATGAGTGCAGTCATTCCTTTCCACACCAATAAAAATATTTTACGTGCCTGGAACCAAGAATCTAGTTCCACTAATCCACTTATTGGAGAAGCAGAAGCTGCCCTACTGGCTTTGACCAAAGCCACAGATCTACAAATTTTCTCCTTACTTCTACAAGGTGACTCGAAATCTGTGTTGGAAAGTATCTTTCTATCCTACTTGAACGGATCTGCTACCAATTTGGTCCTTCCTTAGAAGATTCCCTCGATTATTCTTAGCCTCCATCCGCTTTTTTTTATCCATTTCATCTTTCTCTCCTCATATCCCTAGAGCTGACAATTTGGAAGCGCCTGGGGGCTGCTCACGAGAAGGAGAAGCTTTCTTTTTGTTTGTCGTTTTCATTGGCTTTTTATGCTTTGTAGTTTGTTGTAATTTGCTTCATATATAACATTTATGATTTAACCAAAAAAAGTAAACTATATTGGCGGAGCCAAGGGGTCTGCGGGGGCCATGGCCCTCCCAAAATTTTGAAAACTCCGTGTCCGTTTTTTACATGGTTTTCACAAAAATTAAGATTTGTCCCCCCCCTCCCCCCCCCCCCTTCCACCAACAAATTTTAAAACCCCTCTTTGGTCTATATATATATATATATATATTCTCACCTTTTAAAATTCTGATTCAGGAGATAATAAGAAATTGGTTGAACAAAATAATTACACCAACTAGTATCTCCAAACCATAGGTCACCGGTTAGATAAGATAGAACTTAAGTTAGATGGTCATCACGTAGTAAATGAAAAATCATTAATCCAATTATGTAGTAAACCAATAGGGTTAAAAGTTTCATCTTATGAGCAAACAACCCTTAATAAAGTCAGATGTTAAAAGATTTAGCTACATCATAATCTAAAACATCTGAGAAAATATCTAGTAAAAACTCTTCCTCGTCCCTTCAAATCAGTACCCTAAACAAAGTAGAAACTGATTTTGAATCAGATTTTGATGATAGTCACCATATTAATGAAATTGAGCAATAGTTCAAACAGTTAGAGCTCAATAGGATTAAGACTTCCTAGCCCTATTTCTCTTTCTAAGAATTGGTATTCGAAACCAACTCCCCATGCTCTTCAATTTGAAGAAAGAAATTTTCATAATCAATTCTCTATCTCTTCAGATAAGTTATACGAATGAAATATTGATAGATTCTCTGAACAGGAAATCCTCAATAAACTTCAAGATATGAGCGTGGTTGCCAATAGTTACTTAGTAAATAAATCTATTAGTCATCTAGAATTTGTTGGGTTAATTATCTCTGGTTTCACAGAATCTTTAAGACAATGGTGGGAAAAGTATCTCACTGAAGAAGATCGTGACCTGATTCGATATGATGTCCAACATTATAAGGCAGGATATCCTATCTTTGATGAAACATTAGGTCAAGGAGTTAGTGATGGTATTAACACTCTTATTTATATTGTTATTAAACATTTTCTTGGAACATCTAGTAATATTTCTGCTAGGATCCACAATCAGCTTAGTAACCTTAAGTGATTTTAGATGGTATAAGGATGTCTTCATCTCACGTGTCATGCTCAGCAATGATTGTAAAAATCTATTTTGGAAAGAAAAATTCATTAAAGAATTACCCGACCTTTTTGTCCATAAGATCAGAGAAATCTTAAGTCAGCCATATGGTATAATAGATTAAGATAACCTCACATATGGAGATATCGTTAGTACCATTAATAAAGAAGGATTGAAAATGTGTATAAACATGAAAATTAGTAATCAACTTAGAAAAGATAGAAGGAAAGCCAAGTATGACTTTCGAGCCTTTATAGTCTACCTTCAATAGCACCCTCTAATCGAAAACACCATAAGGATAAGTCATCCTTCAAAAAGTCAAGTAAATACCATAGAAGGTCTTTTAAGAAATACAATCCTCCATGACTTCTGAGCCTTTATGGGATACAATGATGGTCTCGGGCGGAGGATGACTAGCATTTATGGTTTTCTTATTGGATGTGGTCCATTTGACTTTGGTGAGGGCTTGAACATTCAAGTGCATGGGGTGATATTTTTCTAACTAATCAAAGAAACTTATGTTCATACCAATTTGAATCATAAGTTCTTTCCATTTGTCAAAAATGACTTTCTTTTCGGCCTTCGTGTGGGTTTCACGATACCGAGTTCGTTTGGCTAAATTGACTTCAGACATGAATTCTTCCTCTAAAGTCTCCATATCAGGGTGGAATTCTTTACTTATGGTAAGAAACTGAGGATCGACAGATTCAAAATCTGTCTTAGTAGGAGAGTCTTGTTCTTATTCCTTTACAACAGTTACTAGTTCGGACTTAGTGGAATATAAGGGAGTATTAACCTGAGAATTGACTTGAACTCCTTTGAGTTTAAGATGGAGGTCTCTACGAGCAGATTCGAGGATACTTGAAGTAGGTCTTCTAGCAGACCGACTTCCCAGTTCTTGAATCTAGAGTGGTTGAAAACTAATTCGGACTGATCCATCCAAATATTGTTTGATCATATCTAACTTGGTAATATCACTTTGGGCCTGTTTGGTTGGGTTCTTATTTTCTAGAATCCATTCACTAGGTAGAGTGACATCTTTCCAAACTATGGATTTGAGGACCCGGATGTTGGCATCACTGGTGTGACTTTGGATTAAAAGAGTCTGGTCTTTGGGGCTTTTGACTAAGGCATGAACATTTAGATTGGTTCGAATGCACTTATAGAAAAATCCTGTAAATTAAAGCTAAAGGTTGGCTTCGTTCTAACATCTCATAACCTTAAGTTTTAATATTCAAGGTTAAGGCTTATAAAATATGTTTATCACTTAGACTTAAGGTAAAATCAGGGAAACAATCAAAATGGATTGGACCATTATGAAGACCGGATTCGATGATACCTAAGATACTAGTGTTATCTAGTGTTATAATCTGTAAACCTAGCATCTCTAAGACATAATAGAACAGAATTAATCCCTTTTTGGATTAACGGTTTGACTGCAACCTAGACTAAACCTATATGAATATAAGGGACGATAGACAGGGACGGTCACCCGCATCAACGCTCTAAAAATAAGTCATTAAAAAATCTCAATAAATATGTTGATGAACAGGGTATTTATTAATCCACTTTATGTGGCACACGACCTTAGGAGTGAGATTAGACCCACACTTAAGGTTCAAATTATTATTTATTTTAAAAACTCGCAACTTAAATAAAAAATTGATCAGTTGATCGGTTAGTCTCTTTAAGATTTGTTGTAATTTTAAACTCAACTCGTACAAATATTGACGTGATTATTTATGCAATAACTGTTATTTTGTGACCATTACTCAATTGACATGCTTATAGGTGGATCGCGTTTGCTTTTAAAATTGCTTTGATAGTATTGTAGAAATTGAGATAGATTATCTGCTTCTATTGTGACCAAGAGGGGCATATCAAGCGGAATTGTCCAAAGTACAAAGCAGAGAAAGGGAAAATCATCAGAAGCCTTATTGATGATTGATGACTCTGTCGTCATGTAGCACGCGGAGGTGCTTGTTACCAGCCGGTGGAGATGCAAGAGAAGGGAGATATATTATTCTACATGAGTCCGGCAGTACAAGTAGTGGATGCGGGCATCCTAAGCGGGGGTGTAAGACACTCGGATGGGAGTGGTTGATCGTCTGGTGACAAGGACCTAAGCGGGGGTGCAGGACACGCGGAGGTGCTTGTTATGTTTACAAATATTTGTATATTATTTTGTTAATTTTGATAATTTTAAAATATTAATACATTTTTCGATTTTTTTTAATATTTTTCCTAATTTTTGTAAATTAATTTTAATTATTTTTTAAATTTAATAATACCTAAAATAAAAAATTAAATACATGAGTTTAAACTAATCTAACAACACATGCCCAAGATGTCTTGAATTCGTCCATCGACCTCCAGTTTTGTACTACCTCGTTTTTAAGAGTGATTTTAGGATGATATTTGTTTTTGTAAGTATAATAAACATGAACATCGTGCTTCCTATATTACCCAATTACATTCAATTTAATTAAAGCGCAGAATCTTGTAACGAATATTGTGGGAGTAATTGAGCAGTTGCAAGCAAACCAACCAATTATTTTCAGCCGCTTTCAAAAATAAAAATAAAACAAATGGTTTTAAGCCTTGACCACTGAAACCGTTGGACCACCTGGGGTGTCTCGCCCAGCTCCAGTCCTGCGAAGTGCTTAAACTTTGTGATCTCTATTTTTAAAAAATATATAGATATAGTACAATCACGAATCACTTAGTTCTACATTTCCAGTATCACCCCCACCGCACTATCTTCTAAAATTATATTTGACCGTCATACCTACTCTTAAGTTAAAGAAGCCAAGGGTATACTTGGAACCTGAAAGCGTCGGTCCCTGGCGTAAAGAAGTGACAGATAAGCTTTCACGTGGGTCCCAGCATACATTGCTTCCCCTTCTGTGCGGCACGTGAATGACAGCGTGTGAAAGTAGGATTTTTCTTTCCCTCCCTTGTCTCTTTCCCCATGCTGAGTCGATAAATATAACAAATTATATAATTTAATTTGTTATATTTATTTTGATGAAGAGAGATAATTTGATAGGGAGAGAGAGGGAGATGACTTTTGTAGTTATTATTATTATTATTATTATTATATGCGTGTAGCATACAGTCGAGCAACACGTTGCATAGCCTTCGTCTGGAAAAGTGGTAGGATTCGAGGGGGGCAAAAATGACTGGACTTCGTTTTTATTGTTTTTTTTTTTTTTTTTATTCATTGTAAATCTGTAGACATTAATCCAGAGTCTATAGCTGAGTATGCACATCCTATGTACCCATACTCATCTTACTTACCCAAAAAAAAAAAAATGACTGGACAAAGAGAAGTAGGCCACGTCGGCCAAAGTGGCCAAAAACGACGCGCTATTATGAAATAATGACACACGCCAAACACGTTACACCAATTTTTCTTTTTTAAAGCCGAAAATTAAATGCATATGACGTACACGCTCATCTACTGTTCACGCTAATGTCACGTGCTGTTCACGAGCTTCATCAACATTTTTGACCCCCTCTCTCGGTGAGTTTCTTTCAATCTCTCGTCGGCCAAACGTGGCCAAAGATGACGCGGTATTATGAAATAATGACACGCCGAACACGTTACACCAAGTTTTTTTTTTTTAAACAAAAACCCGAAAATTTAATGCATATCACATGCGTAGAACACGCACCCCTAGGTTGACGCTAACATCACGTGCTGTTCACGAGGTTCATCAACTTTACTTATCGGTTTGGTTCGATGGGATCGAGGAAAAAATGTTTGAATTTTAAGATAAAATATAAGAATAAGGGAGAGAAATATATTAGCCCATTACGGGACACCACTAACGAAATCTATTAATGGATCCAATTCAAATATCAAACCTGCCAAAATATCTAATTATTGCGTCCCACGGGTTCTCCTGCCTGCAACAAAACCCAAGAAACTGATCAGTGTACCGAGTTGAACTTACATTCTGACCGTCGGATCTATGCTTCGAATGTATCAGGAGCAGCTAGTCAATCAAGTGGACCCCACCCTCATCCACAGCAGTACCACTCACCGGGAAGAACGCCAGGAGGCAGGAGGTGGGCTTCTCATTTTTAATTTTAATAATTTCATTATTGTTTTCTTAACACGGTGAAAATGGTGGAGCCCACAAACTTCCCTGCCTTTCTTTCGCTCGGAATCACTTTCAGCTTTTTTGTTGCCTTTGCTTCTACTCAAGTATGGGCCACCCGTTGGTCTCAGGATTACAACCTTAAACACCTGCTTTAATGTTTGTCGTTCCCCGACTTAAAAGAGAAAGGTTTTTGTTAAAAAAAAAAGAAAAAAAAGTTTAAATGCGCGGTAGGTTTATGTGGTATCACCTTTTTATAAATTGATCTATGTGGTATGAGTTTATACTGATTAGTCCTTGAATTAATCATCTTGTAACAAATTGGTACTCCCGTTAGATTTTCGTCGACCCACTTATCGGTTGAAGCTGACGTGAATTATTTTCCGCATATGCACCAATGAAAGAGCACCAACAAAGGACAGACCGAGCATCCCGAGTAGAGACCGAGCCCGGGCATCCCGAGCATTCTAAGCAACACCAGCTCGAGTATCTCGAGCACAAGCAGCCCGACCTGCTCGGGATACGGGTAATGCGGCATCATATGCACCAATGAAAGAGCACCAACAGAGGACAAACTCGGCCTG
The DNA here is from genome assembly GCA_963930655.1 of Myrica gale. Classification (NCBI taxonomy): domain Eukaryota; kingdom Viridiplantae; phylum Streptophyta; class Magnoliopsida; order Fagales; family Myricaceae; genus Myrica; species Myrica gale. The sequence goes on from OZ005599.1 coordinate 16,513,245, forward strand.
CTCGAGCCTCTCGACATCTTGAGCAGCCCGAACATCCTGAGCACGAACAACTCGGCCTGCTCGAGCCTCTCGACATGCGACATCACCCCATTCGCCGATGACGTCAGATTTTACGATACGTCATCTTCGGCCGTTAAGTGGGTCGACGAAAATCTAACGGGAGGACAAATTTGTTACAAGATGATTACCTCAGGGACTAGCCAGTACAAACTCATACCACAAAGAACAATTTGTAAAAAGGTGATACTACGGGGACCTACAATGCATTTAAGCTAAAACAAAAATAGTTAGCAACATCTACCATTTAATTTTGAAAGAGCTAGTCAAGGTTGTTCTTAAAACTCTTTAGAATCATCATTTAAGACTCAGTTCAACTTAATAGGCTTTGTTTGGAATCGAGTTTAGAATTGAGATTCAAATTCAGATTCGATATTTGGTCTTGTCGTAACTAAGTCTTGACTATTATAGTAATCATCTCTCATTCACTTTCTTCTCACACTTCATATGAGATTTTAGTTATCAAAAAATATTTTGTTATACACTGTCGTTGTTGTATCTCATGTAGACAAATTTTAGGATTGAGATTTTACGATATTGAAAGATTAAAGGGATTTCGGTACCAAATCTTTCTTTTTTGGCCAAATACGTGGCATTATCCAATTGTATTATTGTCTAGCACTTATTCATCGGTTCAAACCCTAATTTCATATGTCCAATAAAAAAAGACCAAAAAAACAAAAACAGAGAGAAAAGGGGAGGAAATTAATAACTGATAGTCACATGTTGTTCATGTTTCATGTTACCGCGTGGCTTCCTTAAAAAGGGAAAGAAGAAAGAAGAAAGAAGAAAGAAGAAATTATTGCGTGCGACTATCCGGCATGAGAATCACGAAATTCTGTCTCTGCCTGCCTATTTTCCATTAATGTCATCCACAATATTTTTTTATTATTTAAAATTTTTCCTTCTGAAAAAAAAACAGTTACAATAAAGTCCCTCCCACCGCTACCCCAGTACCCCTCATGAAATAATCGCCTGCTTGGCTGATTTAAGCTCTAAATTCTAATTACATAGAAAAAAAAACTCTAAATTCTAATAGTATTTCAGGTGTTTCCTCCCACTGTCGCTCAGCAGTCAGCAGCAAGCAAACAAACCAACACCAAAAAAAAAAAAATTGTTGCCGACTATTCTCAGTTCTCAACCTCCAACCGATTAACCATGGTTAGGTTCTAACCCCAGTATCTAACCTTGACTGACCGTGGTTAAATTATTAATACGGGTTTAGGATTTTAGAAAAGCGCAAAAGAGTATTAAAAAAAAATGAAAAACCCCATTTGTTTCTCTCCCAGACAGTCTGACCTTCTCTCTTCGCTTTGCTAGGAAGAGTGAAAGAAGAGGGCTTTTACCAGAGACTCTGAACGTTTAACTGCTTGTTCCCTTTCCCGGAGAACTCATTTGCCCGAATTGAAACTATAAAAACTTTCCCGGGAGTTGTTTGCTCTGTTACCAGAGACTGTTATTTGTTGGATGACTTATCCAGCCGTCGCTTCATGATCCCATTCCTCTAGCGAAAACCGGTGTGTATTTATCTCTCCTTTTCTGTCTCAATTTTGGTTTCTTCTGTTTTTTTCCTGGTTATCCTTTGTAACTTGGATTTAGAGTTTGTGAGATCTGAATTTGTTGTCATGGTCTTAGAAGATTATGCGGGGTTTCGATGTTTAGGTCGAATGTAACGTGTAGGATTTGAGCTTGGTGCTAAACAAACGAGGGTTTTATATTGCTTGAAGGGTTTGGGGACTGAGATTTGATCTGGGCAATTTATTTTTGGTTTTTTAGAGATGAAGATTGAGGCTGGTTTGGGCGGTGGGGTGTGGAATGATGAGGATAAGACTATGGTTGCGGCGGTTCTGGGCACTCGAGCTTTCGATTACTTGCTAGGGAGCTCGGTTTCGAATGAGAGTTTGTTAATGGCTGTGGGGAGTGATGAGCATTTTCAAAATACGCTTTCGGATCTGGTGGAGTGCCCAAACGCGTCGAATTTTAGCTGGAACTATACAATCTTTTGGCAACTTTCAAGGTCAAAGTCGGGAGACTGGGTTTTAGGGTGGGGAGATGGGTCGTGTAGGGAGCCTAAGGAGGGCGAGGAGTCTGAAGCTATGCCAATTCTCAATGTTCGGCTTGACGATGAGACTCAGCAGAAGATGAGGAAAAGGGTGCTTCAAAAGCTGCACACAGTGTTTGGGGGATCAGATGAGGATAATTATGCCTTAGGACTGGACCGGGTAACTGATACGGAGATGTTCTTTCTTGCGTCAATGTATTTCTCCTTCCCTCGGGGTGACGGTGGTCCAGGCAAGTGTTTTGCATCTGGGAAGCATTTGTGGCTCTCGGATGCACTAAAATCGCAGTGTGATTATTGTGTTCGTTCCTTCCTTGCTAAATCTGCTGGAATCCAGACCATTGTTTTAGTCCCAACCGATGTTGGTGTGGTTGAGTTGGGTTCGGTGAGGTCTGTGGGTGAAAGTTTAGAATTGCTGCAGACAATAAGATCGTTATTTTCTACACATCCCTCACCCGCTATGGTTAAGTCAGTGCCAGCATTTGCAGTGATGAATGAGAAGAAAGATGAAAATGCCCCTATTACAAATACGGCGATGGTGGAAGGAATTCCTAAGATTTTTGGGCAGGATTTGAGTTCAGGTAACTTAGGTCGTCCCCATTACAGGGAGAAACTTGCTGTTAGAAAGATGGAAGAGAGGCCATGGGAAGTTTCCCCTAACAGAGGTAAGATTGCGTATCCCAGCCTTAGAAATGGTCTTCATAGTTCAAGTTGGGGACATATACGCAGTGTGAAACAGGGGAGCCCAGCAGAGGTTTATTGTCCTCAGAATCCAAGTAACTTACAGGAGCTTGTTAATGGGGTTAGAGAAGAATTTCGGCTAAACCACTACCAACCGCAAAAGCAGGTGCCAATGCAAATTGATTTTTCAGCGGCCACCTCAAGGCCTTCTGTGATTACCCGGCCAATTAATGCTGAATCTGAGCATTCAGATGTTGAAGCCTCATGCAAGGAAGAGCGGGCAGGTACAGCTGACGAAAGGAGACCCAGGAAACGAGGTAGAAAGCCTGCAAATGGAAGAGAAGAACCTCTAAATCATGTGGAAGCAGAGAGACAGCGGCGGGAGAAGCTGAACCAACGGTTCTATGCATTGCGAGCCGTTGTGCCTAATATATCCAAGATGGACAAAGCCTCCTTGTTGGGAGATGCCATTGCTTACATCAATGAGCTTCAGGCAAAGCTCAAGGTCATGGAGGGAGAGAGGGAGAGGCGCGGAAGTGCTTCGAGAGATGCATCACCTTTGGAGGCCAACCCAAATGCTGAAAACCCGTACCGACCTCTCGATGTTGATATTCAAGCTGCCCATGATGAGGTTATTGTAAGAGTGAGCTGTCCTTTGGATTCCCATCCTGCGTCAAGGGTCATCCAAGCATTCAAGGAGGCACAAGTAAGTGTCATTGAGTCCAAAATTGCTGCAGCCAATGACACGGTGTTTCATACATTTGTAATCAAGTCCCAGGGATGTGAACAATTGACCAAGGAAAAGTTGATTGCTGCATTTTCTCGAGAATCCAACTGCTTACAGCCATTATCGTCAGTTGGGTAGCATCAGTATGAGATTTAACATAGTCCATAGGCATAATACGTAATGGAGAACCCAATTGAAAGCTTCTTCACCGGTTTTGATATACAACAGTGGATCCTAAAAGGAAATGCAATTCCAGCTAAACTAGAATAATAACTACCTATTGACCAAGTAAGGCAGCAAATTTTCTGTGATTGTTTATAGTATACATATTCTGTATCATAAGGGAAGTATTCTTGCTAGGTGGATCAAATTTGTCAGTTGAACCGACTCTATTATTCTTGGTTATTAAGAAGCAGATAAATTTCTTCTGTTGTCAATGCTAGTTTTTCCGATTTATTGTTATTTGCCTTTGCCAAGGTCTGTTCAAAATCGGCGTGTTACTTGTGTACTGGCTGCTGCTTGTGTCCTCTGGAGCAAGAAAGGAAGTTCAATGAGATATATGTACTCAGTGCATATGAGGTTGATTTTTGTTTAGGCTTTTTTTTGGCTCTTATTTATCGTCTTACTTTTCCTTTTTTATGCCATGTGATGGGTCTAATTTGTTCCCGGTTTTGTGAGGCAGTTTACTTCTTCTGTAATGACATTAGTAGCAATTTCTGTTGAAATGTACAATCAGTCAATTATTTTTGTTTCCTACTCTGCATAAGAATTATTGTACTGTCAAGAAAGCCATGCTTTAAACAACCTCTTTTATCAGATACTACCGTTTGAGGGAAATACACCGAGGCTGTTGGGAAGTAGCAGTTAAAGAGCTATCGGTTGCGTAGTGGAGTTGTGTTTTGAAGGGAATGCATGCGTTCGTAGTCTTCTTTCCCTTATTGTCAGCGCAATGGATTCCTTCATTGCATTTCTACTATAAATGCCTCAATGATTCATACTTCAGTCTAGCTTTGTGCACCAAACAAAAACGTGGAGTCTCATTTCCCTGACTATATTCTATTTATCTCAATATTTCCCACAATTGCAGCCGTTTCTCGTTCACATAGCTGTCACCGTGCTTGTGAGGTGGCTGGGATTGTTGTAAGTTGACACTGACAAAATATTGTCATAGAAGGGGAGCATTTACTATCTGGTTCTTCCTGTAAGAAAGGGAAAAAAAAAAGTCCTATCGATATTGGCTTAGAAAAAAAAGAGTCTTATGCTGACTCGCTGAGCCAGAGACACATGGGAAACTGGGAGATTCTTTCAGTTTCCCTTCTTTTCTCTGTTGTCTTGAGCAGCCAGAATTAATCCTTGTTTGGAAGCACAAGCAAAGGAAGAAAGAATAGATCCTCTTCTCAAATCTTAGCCCATCTTTTCAAACATATATTTAATTTCCCAAAGGTATTTGAGGTATCTCTTTAACCTTAGAGAGCAGAAAAGAAGTCGGTGCAAAACATTGAAAGAAATAAAAGTTGTGGTCCAATGGTATCAGCGTCCCAACACTTTCATGTGGGCCTACCTCCTCTGCACCAATGAATCTGTGACGACAAAACATCCTTGTGCTGCATGTGTTGCCTTTTAAAAAAAGTAAAAGCTACTGGGACTTTGACAAATTGAACCGGAAAAGCGTGACAGAACCATCCCCTAATATAGGTCTCACCGAGGAAACCACGAGAAGCCCGTGTCGAATTCGCGTACACTAGTTGGATATTTCTTTGTGCACGAGTAGGGTGGGGTTTCGTAGTCTTTGCGTGTGGTTGAATACGAAAGCCATGTTCGATGGCTACCAAATAAGAACGGGAAAAGCTTTGCCTATTCCACAAGACTTAAAATAGGCATGCTTTTCTCTCCCGGGCTAGTTAGTTTATCAGATGTGCTGGGCCCCTGAGGCTTTGAAGTATGTTTGTCTATTTCTAACCTTATGTCATTTTCACGTTTGTATCCCTTAACTTACCAAACAAAAAGAAAAAGGGAAAAATCATTTTGCTTTTTTCAATCTCCACTTCAAAAAAAAAAACCCAACTCAGACCCATTATTATTGCATTCCAAACAACCAATCAATTTTCACTTTGCACTCCGTGTTATAATTTAACCTTATGACATGTGACATATATATATATATATATTGTAAATTTTTTTCCACGGAATATCCCTTTCGATTACAATTGTAACATGATTTTGGTCATTAAAAAATCGCTCATTTCGTCCATCTTTCGCAAGAAAATTAAGAGCGTATTTATTACGAGATAACAAATGAACGTCAGTGGCATTCTTCAGTTGATAGACGCAAAAGAAAAATATGGAGGAAAAATAAAACTTTAAACTAAAAAAATGCAAACAAAAGAAAAGAAAAGAAAAATGGAGAGAAAGAGGTCGTATGCTTGTGGCACGATTTTGACAGTTTAATCTTTTTTAGTGATATAAATTAATGAAATTTTCAAAATCAATCAAATTAAAGTATTTTTTTTAACAAAATGATTTTTTTTGGGAAAAGTACTGAAACAGTCCATGTGGTTTCACGTTTTGACAAAATAGTCCATGTGGTTTCAAGTTGAACGCGTTAGTCCCTGTGGTCAGCAAGTTGTTGCAATGCAGTCCCTCCGTCAACCCACTCAACGGTCAAAGCTACCGGGAGAACCTTTTTGTTACATGATGCATACCTTAGGAACCAATTTGTCAAAATGTGATACCACAGGGACCTACAAATTAGTCTATGTGGTATCACCTTTTAACAAATTGGTCCCTCAGGTATGCATCATGTAACAAAAAGGTCCTCCCGGTAGCTTTGACCGTTAAGTGGGTTGACGGAAATCTAACGGGAGGACCTTTTTGTTACATGATCCTTACCCCAGGGACTAATGTGTTCAAGTTGAAACCACAAGGACCAATTTGTCCAAACGTGAAACTACAAGGACCAATTTGTCCAAACGTGAAACCACAAGGATTATGTATGTACCTTACCCAATTTTTTTATGATCCGTAGCTTCCTCCCTATACGTAATACATCGGCTCATAATAGGTAAGCACTTGATGTTGTTATAGTGAAATATATAGTGTTTTTTTTTATTAGGTAAATCTTGAAGAGTTTAGGGTGAGATCTATAGCCTCGGGTGAGTGTACCAAAGTTTAAAAAACTCTTATGCATTAGTGTTTGAGTATTAAAATTTTGGGATGTTGGAGTTGATGAAAAAGTAAAAAGATCATAATTTGAATGAATTTTTATATTTTTTATTATAGTAAAAATAAATGATTTAGTGGGAAGAGAAAATATTTTGTAATTATAATATTAAGCCAAAATTTTAGTTGCCTAACAAACACCACTTAACTCTACTAGACAACTGACGACCGAGGTATGGACCCAATTCATACTTCTTAGGCCCAAAGTTAGAAGTTGAATTCATGCCTTCGTTAAGGCTTTTAAGCTAATGTGAAGCACTTTTTATCTAAATGAGTTTATAACAGCATTTAACTGGGCTTATAAGCCCAAAGCAATAAACAGTACAGCTCAATTTCAACAATTATTTCCTTTTTTTTCTTAGAATTTCAATTGTTATTTTTTTTATAACGAGAGAAATTCGGGCACTCATTCATATGCATCAAGCTCGGGCGAACCTAGTCCAGTATACGTACGAGTTGGGTTCAACGCTATGGTAAACCCTAGGCCGTGGAGCCCTCAAGAAATTGTTTGCACATGAGGGGATTCGAACCTGAGATATCAGGGGGAGCATACTCCTAAGCCCCATGTCTTGACCACCCAAGTCAACCCCTTGTATACTTGTCAATCTTTAAGAAACTGGTTTACTTTCTAGTAAATCTTTTTAGACCCAAATAAGATAATAAATGGCGGTTTTATTTATTTATTTTAATTTAAAATTAAAAAGATTGTGTGTCGGAATCCAGCCATTCTAAATTACAACCTAGATTATCATTTTAGACCAGAAAATTGTTGAGCTAAAATCACCATTTTAACTGAAAAGTGTTGCGTGTGTAATTCGAATAGAAATAATATTATATGACTATTTTATGATTTATGGTTTTTCAGAAACATAGTCCGACGTCCATAAATATGTTCAATTTTTTAATATATTTTTTGTATCTTCATAATTATATTTATAAAATTATTATAACTATATATATTATATATAATTAACAAGAAAAAAATAAAAAATAAAACTTAATTATTAAAATATCTAGCCCCACGACAAAGTCTTCACTCCGCCATGATCACCTCCAAATGCAGGTCGGAGTTACCATTTAAGTTGACTTTAATCTCAGAGAGACTAGCGTGAGAACTCTGCCTCCACAGACGGGGCAAAACTTTTATTTAGGATCCGTTTATTTGCTTGTATAACAAAATTTCTGATTTATTTTACTTATTTTCAAATATTTGACAAGCACTTAAAAATGATATCGAAGTAAAAAAAAAATTAAGTCAACAGTAAAAAGCTCAATTATTTTTTAGAAAATAAACTAAGTTTAAATTTTCAGTAAAACAATTTTTTTTTGGACGAACATTATAGTACGCCCCATATTTATGGGCAAAAATCAGCAAGCACCCGCAAGTTTTAAAATATTTTATTTTATCCCATATGTTTAAAAAACAATCAATTTTTTGCTTCATTTGATTTGGCTGTTAAACCACTTGCAAATTATTGAAATGTCCCTTCAAGACAAAATTATAAAAAATATTAAAAAATAAAAATGATTCATAAATAAAAGTAATGTTTTAAAATAAAAATTGAATATGAAGGTTGCATATGATAGTTTAATATTCCTCTCTTTCTAAGCCAAGTGGACACTTCTTTATTAGTTGACCGACCACAATTGAACTACGAGACCAAATTTTTCGCAAAAGTGTACTTCATGGATATTCACTTTGAAATCTGTACCCTAGGGAATAAAATATTAAAATATCGAGAACAATTTTTCATGCCACGTGGTAGTCTACTATTGGCGTTGAGATGACATTTATAATCCACGTGAGGATCATTTTGTCTGTTGGCTAACGACAATTGGACAATAGGGCCGGCTCAAGGGTAATGCAACTTAGGCAGTTGTCTAAAGCCCCACATTGAGCAAGAGGCCTCATACGTTAAAAAAATAATAAAAAGATAAATGAAAATAGAAAGGCCCTAAAGTTCTAAACATAGTGAAAGAAAAAATTGTTTTTTTCACGTAAAGTCTGCTGTGCAGACAGTGGGTGTAAAGGAAGAAGAAATCAATTTAAAAAAAGCCTAATTACACCCAAGACCCCTGAGGTATACGAAGGTTGCAAATGAGCCATTGAGGTAACGTTTTCAACCAATAGACCCCTGAGGTAGAGTTTAAGTCAAATCGAGGCTCGTCCGTCCATTTCTCGTTAGTGTCGTTAACAACCATTGCTGATAGGGCTTTAAAATCCATGTCATAACGAATTAGAAAGCACTACATGTCTAATTAAAACGCCAATGCCACATCTGCCCCAGGTGTCTGCAATAGAGAGAACAAGGTTGTCTCATTAAGTTTTTTTTAACCAGGTGCGGTGAGCTGATAGACACTTGGCGTAAATGTGGCGTGAATGTTTTAATTGGGCAGGTGGTGCTTTTTAATTCGTTATGACGTGAATTTTAATGTCCTGCAATGACTGTTAACAGGGCTGACGAGAAATGGATGGAGGAGCCTCGATTTGCAACCTTCGTATACCTCAGGGGCCCTGGGTGCAATTAAGTCAAAAAAAGAGAGGAAAAAGAACATGTTGCTTTTGACGTAGTGCAGACTGCAGGTGTAAAATAAAGGAAAGCAATAAATGTTAGATTAGATGACTGAATTCTGAAGGTTGGCGTAAAATCTTGAAACAAAGCAAAAGACAATCACAACCGTGTTTTACACGCATGACAGACGAAAAACTTAGCCGTCCGTACAGGTGAATAGTTGAAGAAAATTTACTGATTACTTGTTGTCACTGAGAACAATGCGTGTTTGTGTATAGAACGAAAGGAGCTGCACAATTCAACAACTGTGAGAAAAAATGGCTATATCTCGATTTTATCATTTTTTTCTTATAAATATAACGGTAAATTAATCTCAAATATTCTATTTACGTTAGACAATGTCACAAGAAATACTAAATAAATTAGTCATTCTATCAATTGAAAGTAACCTATTAACAAATTTTAAATATAAAAAATTGATTAGTAATTTTGCAATCTCAAAAAGTTAAAAAAATATATTTTTATTAAAATTTATATAAAAAATCCTAATTTTAAAATGGCCTTAGGCTCATTTTTTATTGAGCCGGCCCTGTTAGACGAGTAATTGATTATTCTCAAAAACTTATCATAGGGACCCATATACTCTAAAGATTAAAATGTTAAAAGTGCAAATTACAAGGACTTGTATGGTAATTAAGTTTTTTTTATATATAAACGTAAAATTTGTCTGAACATAAAAAAATATTTCTTAAAAAATATTTTAAAAAATATAATCAAAGGAAAGTTTTAATAAAAAATATTTAATTAAAAATAATAATTTTACAAGCAAAGAAAAAGACGCTCACGTTAGCTCCTTTTGACTTCAAATCGAAATTGAAATCGATGCACTCAATTACACAGTCCCGGAATCACCCGGACGGAAATCCGGTGATGATTTATGGAGTGGTTTTGAGAGAGGAAACTGTTGGTAGCAGGGTACTTACCCAAAAAAACAGTCACATGGGTCAACTGGGTAACGTTGTTGGACACTCGGGTAAAAAGTGAAGGGCAGACTGACTGTATGTCACGTGCCGAGAAAGGTACATGTGTGAATTGGAAGAGTGGAAGTATACGGCAAAAACCCCAATGTGGGGAAGGATAAGGAAAAGACGTCTGCAGTCGGTGATTGTTGGGAAAGGAATAGGATGGAGCCTAGCACTTGCGTTGTGGGTGAAAAAGTGGCCCATGATTTGTCCTCTTGCTATTCGTTCCATTTGTATTGTGCAGTAGCTTATTTTCTACTTGTGGTAAGGGTTCCCTTAATTTATTTACCTAGCAGTGTTGGTGGGCAGGTAGAGTTAGCTATCAAGTCAATTATATTGGTATTCGGCTTTTTTTTTTTTTTTTTTTTAGCAACGCAGGCAAGCATGCAAGGGGAATGAAAGTAAGGAGATTCGATCTCCAGAAATAACCCTCCCCATAGAGAGGACGTGCCACTTGAGCTAGAGCTCACTGGCACGTCCTAAATCACCAGCGGCCAGCCCTTGAACCTATGGAGCACTATCATTAGATGGTGGTATGATCGAGAAATCTGGTACATTTGCCCTCGGCAATAAGTTCGGATCACAATTTAGATGCAATTAATTTCCAGTAGTCATTTTCTTGTCAAAACCAGAGCAAACTTTATTCTACTCTATCTGTATGTTTGGGACCCAATAATTTGGGCCCAAAAATTTAAGTTTAATAATAAAAAATTCATCACATAATTTTTTATTATTATAATACTTATTAAAAATCTTCTCTCTTCACTTTTTCACCAACTCCCATAACATATCTTTACTTTATAATATTTCTCAAACCCCAATACCCAAAATTTTCACCCTCAAACATATATGTACTTATTCTTTTCTTGCGACGCTCTTTTTTTCTTAATCATGGCATCTTTGGCTGATTGATGTTTTCTTCAAGAACTCATTCAGTTAGGATGAACTATGTTCAACATTTTATCCCTCTCCGTTGCATGTTATATATAGACACTTCCCCCATGTGCATAGTAATTGCAGTACTTAAACCACTATCATGAACATCTGATCTGCTTTTAGGAAACAAGTAGAGAGAGAATTTTCTGTGGCATCTGGAAAGTCTAATGCTGCACCTGTGAACTACATCCAAACTGAAGATATGATCAAAATTCTGGAATGGGAAAGATAAAAAATTGCTGAGGATATGCAAAAGAAAGAACAATTGTTGGACTATGCAACGGTAAACGGAGAGGGGCTTTGCCCCATACTCTTAAGGCCTAAAGTGACTCTTCCCGTTTATGTGAATACCACAACTTCCCAATTGTTTGATTCATAGATATATTGTTTGGAATCCCATAGGCGTCCATCTGTGCCCCCTCCCCCTGGCACCCAGGCGTTTTCTTCCAAAACCAAGAAAACACAGCATTCGTCACTGGCAGTAACATTTGAAGAGGAAATGTCAATGGATGTAGCTACGGCAGTCCCGGATCCAGCAATTAACTTCAAGGCATCTAGAAACGTGGAACACATGGATTGAATAAATGTAAAATGCTAAATGAGATACCGTGTTCCCAATAAAATGTGATCGTATATTACGTTCTTATTACTCGTTTCCAACAAGACCAGCTCGCTTCAAGGCGGGATGATCTGCCTTAGCTGAGTTACCACATATAACTCAACATCAAGTTACAGGCTCTCGCAGAGAGCATTGAATACATTCAGGGGTGGGTGGGTATGTGCGTGTGGGGTGATTTGGTGGTGGGGGAAGAGATATTCTTTTGCAGATAAAAGTTACAGTTAGATCTTTCTTCCTCCAATGTCACACACTTTAAAAATTGGACATCTTGTCACTACAGATGAGATGGGTGGTAACTATGCCAATCAACTGCTTCATAATCCCCTTCATCTTGCTAACCACTGCAACCGCAGGCATAGACATCACTGCAATTTGTGATGGGTGGTATCTATGTCAATCATGTACAACTGCAGGCATAGATCTCGCTACAACTGAGATGGATGCTATCTATGTCAATCAGCTACTTTGTATTATCTAAACCATGTTAACTTCTTTAAATGCAGGCTTATGTCCATTGTCCACATCTATGTTTCCATTATCTTTCCTGACAAACTTCCTCCGACAGTTTCGTGAAATATGCCCTTGCTTGCCACAACTGTAGCAGACTATGGACTTTTCATCCATCTCTGATTCATGCCTATTCCATTGCATGCCAGGCGGCTTCATATCCCTACTCTTTGGTCTAAATTTTCTGAATTGATGATTGCCTAATAGATTAGAAGACCCTTCTTGCTTCTCTTGCTTACGGGACTCTTCCTCAAGCCTCAAATGATCCATCAACTTCCAGAAAGGTAGATACTCCTCACACATCAACTTGATGCAGAAGTCCTTCCAAGATGGGGGAAGCTTGGAAATGATGACACTGACATGGAAGTTCTCATCAATCAAGATTCCAGCAGCCACAATAGAGTCTGCAATGTTATTGAATTCTTGAACTTGTTCAACTATAGCTTTTTCTTCAACCATCTGGAACTCAATGTACTTCTTAACTTGATGCCTCTTTGTTCCAAATTCCTCGTGGAGATAAACTAACTTAAGCTCTTCCCACAGTTCTCTAGCACTGCTGGTTGCTTTAGAGTATTGATAAAATAGAGGGTCAGACAAACAGCTCAAGATGTTGCGACGACAAATGTAGTCATCATTTACCCACTTTTGTTCGTCAAGTTTGGCTTGAGCAATTTCTTCTGTGGTTGCTTCAGGGCCTAGGGTAACACTAGGGCATGGGTCAGTGAGTATGTATGCAATCTTTAATTTCTTTAAGAAAACTTCAATCTGTTTTGCCCAGCAGTGGTAATTCTTTCCATCAAAACGGTTGGGCTCAATGGAAACAACCTCTTGGGGAGCAAGATCACTCACTAAATTGGATACATCTTCAAGTTGTTTACCATCAAGTTGGGATCTACATTTTATTGAGTACAGACTTCAAATCAGACAATCTTTCAGCTGCATACCTTTAACTATCAAGAAAAGGCTCTCGGGCATGAAATGTTCCAAATAGTGACTACAAATCACACTATCGCTATGTTTCACTTGAGATACGTTTTACCATTTAGGAACAGATATACAGACCATAATCCCACTTCATGCAACTGTGCTGTTTATCTATCTAATAGCAGCAACTAACGAGTTTCATTCACAATGTAGATGCAAAAACATCATGTTAATAAATGCTTCAAACTCTAATACAGTACTCTCACCTTAACTTCAGTTCCATCTTAAGGACAGCTTCCTCTATATTAGGGACACTCATCCTGAAGGCTGACCATTGATCAGTTGACAAACTAATTCCTGAAATACAACAGTGCAGACACGTTTTCAACATAAACCACGTTAGTGCATGATTGAAACAAAGAGCACTGAGAATAGAAAAAGCAACCAAGTAATGCTAAATCAAATGACAATTTATCACATTAACATGACAACAAGCAAGCACAATGCAAAAACATATGTGAGAACTAAACAAGAAAAGGTGGAAGCTCAACAGCATATGAATGTGTTCACCTTTTGGAGTAGGGAGCTGCTTTCCATCCTTTTCATAGTATTCCCTAATTGACACCAAAGTTTTACCTCTGAAATCTTGAATTGTCACGTTTCTCTTGTTTGATAGCTGAATCAAACCAACAGATATATATATTTTTTTATAGATAAAACCAACAGATATTTACTTAGACAATATAGTGGGAATCTTGAGACCCAAAAAAAGTCCACTATAAGTAGAATATCAATACTATGAGTTACAACTTATGGTCACCCTCCTCTCTACATTAGGTGTTGTTGACCATTCCAGCAACAGGAAATGAGAAAACAGAAGAAATAACTGTGCTTTCTAAATATTTTCTACTGTAAATCCATTTCTCTGTGTTGGATAATGTGGCTCCTATTAATTAGGATCTAATCTTTCTTTCTCTTCTCTTTAATCTTCTCTTAATTCACTATTGTGTGCGATACAAATCACAGCACTTTGGTCGCACTCTACTGGCCAAAAGTCACCAACATAATGCTTAAGAAATCGTAAATCATTATCCCTCATTGTTCCAGTAACTTTTATTCCTAGCGTCCAAATCAACTAACTAACTCAATCACAAGAAGTTCAATTCCATTTTCCTAACCAGGATTTTATTTTTGGTATTCATGTCCTAGTTCTGTATCAGAGTAAAATTTAATCTCAGAAATATGTTCGCTTTCTCCACCTAAAAAGATTGAACTTTTCCTGCCGTTTCCTATGTATTGTGAGCAAAGAAATACAAACTAGGGTTTTCAAACAGCTCAATTTCCTAACCTTAGTTGTTCCCCCCTTTATTCCAACCTTGAAGAATCAAAATCTCAAATTCTCTTAGCCAAATACTTGTATTGACAGGAAGAAAAACGCAAGGCAGTAAAAATTGAATTTGTCTTGTTTTTTTGTTTAACTTCTACTAGTTCAACAGGAACCAAACAGAGTGGCGTTTGCTTACCTTGCAAATGACGCGCTCTCCCCCCTCATTTACCTCCTTGTTCAGCCTCGACTCCTGCTTCTTTTCCTCCTGCGCTAACCCTTTCGTCTTCTCGCGATCATTCGAATCAGCCTCCTTGCCCTCGCCTCCTTCGTCTTCCACATTGAAGAGCAGGAAATTCTCAACCACGCTTCGCACAATCCCCTTACGCTCATTTTCTGAAAGGTCGAGCCCGAGCCGGTTCGAGGCCTCGAGTCGGACCTTGAATTCGGTCATCTCCTCCATGTTCGACTTCCTAAGTATGTCGAGCACTGCTTCCACGATTTTCCGTCGAGTATCAGGGTCCATTTCCCTTACGGCGAAAAGGAAATAGTTGCCGGGGGTGATATTTTTGTCTGCAAAACAATTCTTTTCTTCCCTTTTCTCCCCCCCTATTTTCTAGTGGCAACGATAAGTTCGATACCGTTTTGGAATCTTCGGTTTTGTGTTTTGGATGAACAAAATGGTAAATGAAGAGGGACGAGTCTGAAGTCCGTTTTGTAAGTTCAAGTTGAAAACACACACAGTTCATGCTGTGGAGTTTGATGTCCAAATAAAAATTTGGGGAACGAAAAACAGGTTCCACCGAGATTTGAACTCGGGTTACTGGATTCAGAGTCCAATGTCCTGACCACTAGACCATGGAACCATTTGATGGCACTACAGTTGAAAGATATATATAAAAAATACTAGATTAAGGACTGGTTTCGACTTATAGATTTTCCTTTTTGTTTTTGGTTCCCACTTTTCTGTTTTCTCTTTTTTTTCTTCTAAACTGTTATCCACGCAAGCATCTTTCCCTAACTAGGGGAGTTGGGGCTTGAAGTTGAAACACTTTACTCCCCATTCGACAATGAGTATGAGAAATGCGAATTCCATTTCTTTGAAATAGGAGATCATAAAGAACCATCACGCAGAGCATGTCCCAACGACTCCGCAACCTAGCAGTACAAGTCGGTAACCAAAAGGCCAGATATAAAGAATAATAACCTTTGGCATGTAAAGATTGTGGCAAACAACAAACCCTCCTTTGTTCTCCTATAAGCAAGTATTAAAGGTTTAAGTAGATACGAGATTAGATGAAGACATGACAAAAGGCCAAAACTTAATTTTTGTCCCGGGAAATTATTAGTATCCAATGTATATATATATAGTCCTATCTGGTTAGATCGGTGAGCTCAAGAAACTTAGTATCCATTCATGGATTTAGCCACATTTGCTTCAACCCTTCTCTGTGTAGCTGTCGTCGCTAAGATCGTATACCGGTGGCTCGACTGGAAGTCCCCACATAAAACCAAAAGACTTCCTCCTGGCCCCCCAAGGTGGCCCATATTCGGTAACCTTCTCCAGTTGAGCCAACTACCCCACAGGGACCTTGCCTCTCTGTGTGACGAATATGGGCCCCTGGTCTACCTCCGCCTTGGTAACGTTCACGCCATCACCACCAACGACCCTGATATCATACGTGAAATTTTAGTTCGCCAAGACGATGTTTTTGCCTCCAGGCCACGTACTCTAGCCGCCATTCACCTGGCCTATGGGTGTGGGGATGTGGCGCTAGCGCCATTGGGCCCGAGTTGGAAGCGAATGAGGAGGACTTGCATGGAGCACCTATTGACGACAAAGCGGCTTGAATCGTTCGCAAAGCACCGTGCCGAGGAAGCTCAACATCTCGTGCGGGACGTTTGGGACATGGCCAAAACTGGAAAGGCTGTGAACCTGAGGGAAGTTCTGGGTGCTTTCTCGATGAACAATGTGACTAGGATGTTGCTAGGGAAGCAGTATTTTGGGTCTGAATCAGCAGGTCCACAAGAGGCTATGGAGTTCATGCATATAACCCACCAGTTGTTTTGGCTGTTGGGCTTGATATATCTGGGCGATTATCTGCCATTTTGGAGGTGGGTGGACCCTTACGGGTGCGAGAAGAAGATGAGGGACGTGGAGAAGAGAGTGGATGATTTTCACACGAGAATCATTGAAGAACATAGGAGGGCAAGGGAGCGAAAGCAAATGGAAGAAGCTGGCGATCAGGAAGAGCTGGATTTCGTTGATGTCCTATTATCATTGCCAGGTGAAGATGGAAAACCACACATGGATGATGTAGAAATTAAAGCTCTAATCCAGGTAACAGCATTCTCACGCACACAATTAAGTAATAAGAATTCTCTATAATCCTGTTACTTCTTCTCCTCCCCAAATTACATGCTAAGTAGTTGTTTGGTTTACGGCACTTTAGGACATGATAGCTGCTGCCACAGACACTTCAGCAGTGACTAACGAGTGGGCGATGGCCGAGGTGATCAAGCATCCACGTGTCATCCGAAAGATCCAAGACGAGCTTGATTCCGTCGTTGGGCCTAACCGAATGGTCACCGAATCTGATCTACCCCACCTTAACTACTTACGCTGCGTTGTACGCGAAACATTCCGCATGCACCCAGCCGGGCCCTTTCTCATCCCACACGAATCGCTATGCGCCGCCACCATCAACGGCTATTACATCCCCGCTAAGACACGCATATTCATCAACACCCATGGGCTAGGCCGAAACAAAAAGATTTGGAACAACGTGGAGGAGTTTCGGCCGGAGAGGCATTGGTTGAGTGATGGCAGCCGAGTCGAGATTAGCCATGGAGCCGATTTCAAGATACTTCCATTCAGTGCTGGTAAGAGGAAGTGTCCTGGGGCGCCGCTTGGAGTGACATTTGTTCTGATGGCTTTAGCTCGACTCTTTCACTGCTTTGCTTGGAGCCCACCAGATGGGTTGAGGCCTGAGGATATAGATACTGGTGAAGTTTATGGAATGACCATGCCCAAGGCCCAGCCCTTGTTGGCTATTGCTAAGCCACGCTTACCGAATCACATGTACCACTGAATCACATGTACCCAATTAAACGTACGATTTTTCTAGCTAATTTGCTAATCGTTTCCGATACGTTATATTAAATAAGTTTAGAATGTCTTAAAGTTTAACTACCCATACGTTATATTTATCTTTTTTAAAATTAAACCAATTAATTCGGACAGTAAATCGGGACATGATTTTGGTCCGGAGTCTTTAGTTTGAGCCTATCATCCGTAAAACCAATATAATATTTGGAGAAATTCTAAACTTATGTTTCATTATTTCTCTTATTTGGCAGTGAGCTCTGATTGTGGATATCATCGGCATTCATGTAAGCACGTTACTGCCCGTAGTGCTCTTTATTACATGTAATGTTATATTATTATAATTAAGACAATAAAGACATAAATTACTCTATTTAAGCAGGAAATTAAAAAAGATCTTAATTGGAAAAGACACCATGACTCCTTTTCTTATCTTTTAAAAAAAATATATTTTTCAAGTATTTTCTTAGATGCGTAACGTGTGATATATATGCCTTTAGACTAGGTGAGTTTATTACACATGAAGGGGATTTATTTGTTTCCAAAGAAAAGCTAATGGAGGGACCAAAGGACTAATCTATTTGTCTAATCGAGTTAGCAATTTTTAATTTTGTTATAATTCATGGCGTAATTTTCTATTTTCCAGAATCAAGAAATATTCTAAAATCTACTCATCCTTCAAGCATGTTCATTGGTTACGAAGTTTTTTATTTTGTCAAACAAAGATAATATATTACACTATAAACAACATTCTACAGATGCATGCCTAAAAGTCTAACACCAGCTAGGGATATTGTATATTCTCAAAATAACTCCATCAACCAGGCATGCAGTATATTGGATAAATGTCTAATATCAATTAAATTCAAGAATAAATATATTTTATACCCTCCAATTATATATATGAAGGTCTTGATATTTTGCATTTCAATCTATTATTTTTGTCAAATTATACCTATTATTTATTGATTTCAAATATTTTGCATCATCTTATAAAATTTTTAATTTATTTTGATGAAAAAAAATTTTTTGGTGTGCAAAAATGACAACTTTACTTCATATTTTTTGTTAGCAGTCAGTGGCGGAAGGAGATGGGTATCACATTGGCCTCCGCCCAAAAGAAAATTGTATGTGTATATTTTATTTTTATTTTTTATTTTTCATTAGTTGGCTTGGGCTCGATACCCATTGGTCGAATAATTGAAGATAGTCTCTCGGTCTAGGATTGCCGGATTTGTGAGTTTTCATTCTTTCCTTTTTTCGGTTATTTTGTTTTAGTAGTTTAGGATTTTAGGCAATGTGAAATAGATTTTCTGTAATTTTTATTGGGTTATTGGAATTTGGTTGATGGCTCTGTAATTTCAATTTATCTGCAGTCTGCTATCTGCTAATATATTGTTTTGCTATAAATTTTTCCACCAGGAAGTTTTCTTGGTGAATTAGTGTTTTTTTGTTCATATTGCTTGTGGATTTCTTCTTGATCAGTACTGCCAAGTTCCTCATAAGATAATTAATTAAATTGATTACAATGGTAAACAAGAAATTAACGGGTTATAAATTGATACTTAAAAATAAGCTTAATACCTATATTAGAGATGTTAGAAGAAATGATGTTTTTTCTGGGCTTCAAGATATTGGAGGTCTTGCTGTAAAGATAGTTGAAACAAAAAAAACTACTTTGTTTCTATTAGTTTATCGACTTATTGAGTTGTCATTGTCTTACCAGTTGCGACTGCAACCGTTGAAAGAACGTTTTCTGCGATGAAAATTATCAAGAGTGATTTGCGTAATAGGATGAGAGATGAATGGATGAATGATTGCATGATAATGTACATCGAGCAAGAAGTTTTTAAAACTATTGAGAACAAAGTCATTTTGCAACATTTTCAGAAGATGCAAAATCGTAGGATACAATTGTCACTTTTCAGTTGTAATACATAGTACGGTACATGTATTCTCATATTTTTAATGTTTTTAGTCCTTAATTTTCGACATTGTATATCTAAGACAATTTTTTGCATTAAGAAAGGAAAAAAAATTATTGTCATTTTGCCTTTAAAGTTCGTCGCCTATAAATTTCAATCCTGATTCTGCCACTGTTAGCGGTGACTATTGTATGAGAGTAAAAGCTGAAGTTAAAAAATAAATTTCTATTTAAATTGATAAAAAAATTAATTGAAAATATAAATATCTGAAATTAATAATATAAAAGGTGAAATGTCATAAAATAATAAATTTTAATGGGAGGTAGGTGAAGAGTGTACTTATCGTTGCGAGTTGACAATTTGCTGCCTGCTGAGTTTTTTTTTTTTTCCAAACTGCCTGCTGAGTTACGCGTGACTAGACTTAGGCCAAGGATCGTTTTGCACCCCCATGCCTCCCACGTGTCTCAGTACATGTTGCGCCACCTCCCAACTACTCAGCTGTCCAGTAATGCGAGATGAGGCGGCTAATTCGGTTTCTCTTAGCTTCCGAGTTATCCTAGCTGTCCAACCCAACCGAGGACACGTCGTCCTATCGCTGCTGCAAGCGAAGCGCGGGACTGTCCAGCTTAATGACATCAGACGGCTAATTCGGCTCTGTTCCGTCGATTCCAACCAATCATGGACACATCTTCCGATCGCCGCTGCAAGCGAAGCGCGGAAGCGAACAAGCGGCTCAAGACGCAGGGGCGGGAGAGGGATCAGAAAGACGGTGGCAAAGTCCGCAAAGATCGATATTCCGGCGAGAGGATTAGCCTTAGAGCCGGCGTCAGATCGGCTGGTGAAGAGAGCCAGTCCGACGAGTCGAAACAAATTTTGATAAAAAAACGGAAAAACCAGGTATCTGCGTCTACGAGTGAGAAGGTTCATAAAAGCGCAACTAATTCCAAAATACCCGTTTCTAAGTGCAACGAGGGAATTCCACGTAACGGTTCAGGACAGTGTAATTCCAGCGGAGGAGATCGTACTTCTGGAGGAGGTAAGAGCAATTCCGGTAAAGGACAATGGCGGTCCGCAAAATCGGACAATAAGGCTATGGAGAAGGTAGATTCAGTGGTGTTGTTTTCTCTTTTCTTTCAGAATCTTTACGTCGTTCTACGTGGTCTTCGTTCTTTCACAACTTTGTTATCTACTCGTACGTTTTTTATTAATTCAATGTCACCGTTTGTGTATGAAAAGGCGGGAAAATTAAATCGGACAGCGAGAGATTCATTCCTATGTTAGTTATAATTTGCAGAATGAGTACGTTGGAATTATTTTCTTGGGGGTGAATTTCCATTGATGCTTATGTTTTCATAAAGACAATAAAAAGTACGCAAAACTGAATTTAGCCCTATGTTTTGCTACTTAGATTGCTTCGAAGATTAGTGGCTTTAATGCAATTCCTTTTTGCTTTTTGATATCGAGTTGGTTTAAAGGTATAAAGAGTGGGTGGTGGGGTAAAGAGGTGATGAGCTAGGAGCTAGACAGTCGCAGAACAACCGAGTAACCAATGATTGGTGAAGAATATGATTAATATTGTGTTTGTTTATCTGTCAATTTCAAAACGAATCTTGTAGACGTTATTGTGAAGTTGATATGTGAAGCTGGATATCAACTGCCTCATCCCTGCTATTTTTTAAATTATATGTAAATGGTATATATTGTGTGCCAGTTGCAAAAGAGTTCATTTGTTTCCATGATTTTGGTTCGCTAGACAATCTGTAAAAGGACGATCTTTCTAGTAGAGAAAGAAAAATGGATTCTGTCATTATGAGAAATTCAATTAACTCGAGCTAGCAGTTCGGGTGAATGCCCAAAATTGGAACATTCTGCCTTTCTCTAGACATAATTAGAATGATTTTCGAAGGAGATGAGAATGGGGATAGTGGCAGCTGTTGCAAAGCTGAAAGGAGTGTCTCTAAGTGCTAGAGGAATTACCAGAGCCCAATAATTGGCATATGGATAAGATTGTCGGACATAAGGTTACATGCAAGCATCATTCAATCTGTATTTTGTGTATGCTTGGTCTCTTGTGCTATGCCCACTGCGATTGTAGTTACATGGCTGTTCTCCTCTATTCATTGTTGCAACTTTAATTTTGTGAACTGATATTTTATGCTTGCTTCGTTGCAAAGTTTATCCAAGTTTCTGCGTGCTCCATGTATATTTGAGTTGATAAGCCTATTGATTTTTTATTTTATTTTAGCATTTTTTATTAAGTTTTATTCCATGCTTAGAAGAATGTTTTCTGAAGATTCTGGTATACGCTATTGCCTTGCCCCCTTCGACCTTTCTCTTAAATGTAATTCCGCCGTTTCACTACAATAGCAGGAATAAGAAAACAGAGGCTCTATCAATATATTAAATGTTTATTGATGCCTCAAATACTGTATTCTAGTTTGTCCGCTTTTGAAGTTTAAATGCCCTTTGAAATGTCATCTCAAATGAATGACATCAAGTTATCTGGTTCCTGGATATGGCTTGGAGTTTGGATTTAATAAACTTGCACGGATATGTAAGGTTTGTTTAATCTTAGGATCCTGTATCATGAATTTCTTTGTTAAAATGTCCGGCAGGAGCAAGTGCTGGTTTGGATTATTATGATTCTTTTAATTCTCTTCTTGCTAGATGTGTGGCATGCATTCCTTGTCCTGTAATGAGAGTTGTTTTTTGTTCAGCAGTCCTCTGCATCAAATGAAAATTTTATAGTGAATCCGTATGCGTGATTTATTTTTCTCTTAACCTCTAATGCGTAGCAGTGAATTATCTTTCATTTTAACAAGCTTAGTGTTGCCAGGAAATGTCCAATAAAAACAAGAAGGGGAGTTTGATGTGTCATCAATGTCAGCGGAATGATAAAAGTGGTGTCATCTTCTGTTCCAACTGCAATACAAGGCGCTATTGTTATGAGTGCGTTGAGAAGTGGTAAGAAGGATAATACATCTTCTGTGCAAATATGCTCCAATATGGTGGCCAATTCTGATTCTTCCAGCATTCAGCTATACTATGAACCTTTTCCTAATGCATTGATCTCAGTTGGGAGATTTGATATGCAATCACTATATATTTTGTAATGACACAGGTATCCTATGAAGACGAAGAAGGAAATTGAGAATGCATGTCCATATTGTTGTGGCAACTGCAACTGCAAAGCTTGCCTGCGGGAGGTGGTGAAGGTGTGCATCCTCTCTCTCTTGCCCCACCCTTTCCCCGGGACAAGACACTCCTAGAAAAAAGGAGTAAAGGTTTTATTGTAATCTCAACTATGGGAAGGTTCTAAGAAAGATTTAATTTGTTTGTGGTGTTGTGGTTCCTGTTCTCTCCGCCAGTCTCACCATAAGGAACTGGATGTGACTGTGATGTTAGAGCGGCTGAAGTACTTGCTATATAAAGCTCTGCCTGTTCTCAGGCATATTCATAAGGAGCAGAGATCTGAACTAGATATAGAAAGCAATATACGAGGTGAATGACACTTATATTTAAACAAATCAAGCTTTTAATTTCTTTTCACTGCGCAAGTGTGTTTTCTTTTTGTTTCCACAGGTGTTCAACTGAGAGAAATGGATATAACAAGAAGTAAACTGGACAAAAACGAGCGTCTGTATTGGTAAATTTTTGCGCTTTCTGATAGTTAAGAGATGGACAAAATCTTAAAACTTTCATAGGATCTGTTACTATCTCGTGATACTGGTGTTTACTCCTATCCGTAGT
The DNA here is from genome assembly GCA_963930655.1 of Myrica gale. Lineage (NCBI taxonomy): Eukaryota > Viridiplantae > Streptophyta > Magnoliopsida > Fagales > Myricaceae > Myrica > Myrica gale. The sequence continues at coordinate 16,536,614 of OZ005599.1, forward strand.
ATTTGAAAATCTTAGTCAAAAGGATCTGAAGTATGATACAAAATCCAAAAATGAAATGCTTCCATTTTATCATGTGTGCTACTCTGCCACTGAGAATTTGGTTTCACCTTGCGTAGGAGTACAATTATACCTGTTGTTGCTGCGCCTTTCATCTAGTCTATGAGTTGTGGTCAAGACTTTTATGCGTATAGGGGTTTACCAGAATCTTTATGTGTGGCCGGGGCTTTAGATTGTGTTTCGTCATGTTGAACCTCCGTTGGATGAAATTAGGTGGGATAGCCATCTCTTCCTGCTTGGCTTGAAGTCATTTGGGCTGAGATTAAGGAGCACGGTTGAGCCAAGCTTGGAACATATTTCGACATCATCTTAGATTATCACATATTTTGACTTAGCTGTAGTCACAATGATCCTTCTTTGTGCTTTACATGCCGTTGTATTACTGAAAAGCAACATCAGCTTTCAGTGGGTGTTCAATTTATGATGTTAAGGTCTCAGATAGGAAAGGAACATGGTTCTCATTATTGTAGTACAATGTTAGTAGATTCGATTTCGAGGGGGCCTTGGCTTAATGGAAATAATTGAGCCAAACTTTGGTTGAGGAGATTGAAGCTTAATGTGGAATGCTATTATATGTGCCTTCTTGAGGCATTGCATATATATTTTTTTTTTCACACAGGGGATTGCTCCTTTCTTTTATGTGAATATGAATTTCTTAAGGAATATGCTAGACATTTATTTATGATCGGTTTGGTTATAGAATTTCATTCTGATGGTATTCAGTGATGTTGTCAAGAATCACTGCTTCATCTGTAAGGTGTATTTTCCCTGCTAAAATGGGAAAAAAAATTTTGAAAAACTTTCTGGCACGTGGTTGTTTGTGGTGAATACTGGGAAGGGTTGATCTTGATCCGTGTTGCACAGCTACTTCGTCCTTTTATCTTTACAAAATGTCACTAAAACTGCAGGCAACTTTGGGAATGATAAAACTGGAAAGTTCCAAATGAATATTGTGTGTATCAAAATCAAAATTGATGCATATTGTTTGTATCAAAATCGTCAATCTCATTTGCTAGGCATGAATGAAAGTGGAATTGTTACTAGATGCTACACCATATAGTTTGTCTGATATAGTGGTTGTAGATTTTGTTTTCTTTGCTCGATATAGTTGATAAGGTCATCAAAAGCCCTTTGGCATTCTTCCGATGCAGTATGGAAAGGATCCAGACAATGTTTTGATTTCATTCCTTGTCACGATTTCTTGTAACCCTGAGTGCATCTACATTTGAATATCTCCTGCTGAGTGCGTCCATGTTACCATACACCATAAGCTGGTTATAGGCACAGAAACGTGCATGAGCATAAAACCTTGTATTTTTTCTTCTTTGAATTTGGTTGTGACAGTATACCTGTTCTTGTATGACAGTGACATTTGCTATACTTCAATTGTTGATTTCCACAGAAGCTGCCCCAATCCTAGTTGTTCTTATGATCTGTGTCTCACTTGTTGTCAAGAGCTGAGGGAAGGGCACCAGCCTGGAGGTAATGAAGCGGAAACATCTCAGCAACAGTTTGCAGAAAAAGGTCATGCACAAGTTACTGACAAAGAAGGACATAATGCACAAAGGAAACAAAATGGTTGTAAGAGCCAAGAGGACCCTGCTTCTAATGATTCTACCTTCTACTTTCATGCTTGGAGAACTAATACTGACGGTAGCATCCCATGCCCTCCAAAAGAGTCTGGAGGTTGTGGTATTGCAAAACTAGAGTTGAGACGCAGTTTTAAAGCTAATTGGGTGATGAAGCTGTTAAAGAACGCAGAGGATCTTACTATTCATTACAAGTCACTAGATTTTGGTTTATCTCAAGGATGTTCTACATGTCAGTCATATATTTCTGGGGCAAACAGTGATATAACTTCTGATATGAGACAGGCAGCTTTCAGGGAAAACAGTGACGATAACTTCTTATATAGCCCGAATGCTGTTGACATCATAGATGATGAGATTGATCATTTTCAGAAACATGGGATGAGGGGTGAACCTGTGATTGTGAGAAATGTTTCTGCCAAGACATCTGGTCTTAGTTGGGAACCTATGGTCATGTGGAGGGCTTTTAGGGAAACTGGTGGCAAAGCAACTAATACTGACGGTAGCATCCCATGCCCTCCAAAAGAGTCTGGAGGTTGTGGTATTGCAAAACTAGAGTTGAGACGCAGTTTTAAAGCTAATTGGGTGATGAAGCTGTTAAAGAACGCAGAGGATCTTACTATTCATTACAAGTCACTAGATTTTGGTTTATCTCAAGGATGTTCTACATGTCAGTCATATATTTCTGGGGCAAACAGTGATATAACTTCTGATATGAGACAGGCAGCTTTCAGGGAAAACAGTGACGATAACTTCTTATATAGCCCGAATGCTGTTGACATCATAGATGATGAGATTGATCATTTTCAGAAACATTGGATGAGGGGTGAACCTGTGATTGTGAGAAATGTTTCTGCCAAGACATCTGGTCTTAGTTGGGAACCTATGGTCATGTGGAGGGCTTTTAGGGAAACTGGTGGCAAAGCAACTTTCAAAGATGAAACACGAAGTGTGAAGGCCATTGATTGCAGGGATTGGTGTGAGGTTGGTTATGAATTATCTATGTTATTCTGGTAAATCATGTGCAAAGAATTTACCTATCTGTACCTGTGAGAATTTTTAACTGATGAGGTTCATTGTTATTTAGGTCGAGATTAATATTCACCAATTTTTCGAGGGCTATCTGAAGGGACGGGTGCATAAAGATCGCTGGCCAGAGATGTTGAAATTAAAGGATTGGCCCTCGTCAACATCATTTGAGGAGCGTTTGCCCAGGCATGGTGCTGAATTTGTGATGGCACTCCCCTTCAGGGACTATACTGATCCAAAATCAGGTCTACTGAACCTTGCTACAAGGCTTCCTAATGACTCGCTGAAACCTGATTTGGGACCCAAAACATATATTGCATATGGATTTTCTGAAGAGCTTGGCAGAGGTGATTCAGTAACAAAGCTGCACTGCGACATGTCGGACGCGGTAATGTTGTTATGCTTGGAAATATTTTTCTATACCCATCAATTCTTGCTTAAGCTCTCTAGAGAGTTGTCTTTTGTATAATTTCTTTTCTTCTCTAATAATTCCCTAACCTATCAACAAAGGAGAAAAGAAGTGGGTTGGTGTGTATCACGTCATAGAACCAGAAGAGTGTGACAAAGTTCGTGGGAGCTCAAGAGTGTTCGCTTTTTAATATTTTATTTTTTTTCATCTTGTTTTGTCTTGTATTCATGATATACCACATTAAAGGGGTTGTTTGTTTACCTAAATTTTGGGGAATATTTCCAAAATTTTGGGAATCTTTTGAATGTTGAAGTTTATTGGGGTTTGTGAAAAGTTTGAAATGTATGTGTAAAAGTTAGAAATTTTGAAATATGTTTGTTTGGTTGGAATTTTTGGGCAAACAAACATGTCAAATATGATCAAGTTATTTCACATGAAGCCTGTTTGTAGAATTCGTAAGGGAATATGGAGATTTTTCATTTAAGTTTGTGTTTCTGAACTAGGAGTCCCGTGCAGTCTTTGTTAATGTTAATCATCTTCTTACTTATATAAAAAAAAGAGTTGATGTTAATCATCTTCTTTTTTCACTTGTTTCTATAGCAACATTATGTATTATAATTTCATAGTATTGCGTAATGTTCACTTGACCCTGTTTAGGTTAATGTACTGATGCACACAACTACGGTGGATATTGCTTCTTGGCAACTCAAAAGTATTAGGAAGATACAGAACAAATATGCGGCTGAAGACTTCCATGAACTTTACAGTAGAATAGATAAGGCTGAGGATGAAGGTAGAGGACAGTCGCTTAAACGAACTCGTGAAGGTGAGGTCATGATTGCTGAACATAGAACTGGTGCGGACATCCTGGATAACGATCACTTGTCAGAAAAACGAGACCCAAGTATAAAGATAATGGATAAAGAACAATCTGGCAGGACTGTACCGTTATCAAACTGCATCAGGGGATTAGATGACGCAGAGTGTATTATGCAACCTCTTGTTTCTCATGATTGTAGGACAGATGTTAGTACTGTATCAGAATGTACAAATGTTCAAATGCTAGGACATCAAAGGAACAAGGTTAAACAATTCAGGTCCTCTGGCTGTAGTGACAACCTTGATTCAGACTCATTTTCAGAAGATAATTACACAAAGGTACACTGTCTGAATAAGCAGCAAGCTGAATTGGAGGGAAGCTCAACCAATTTAGCTTGTAAGGTTAACTTTTGTAGTGGAATTGTAGATCAGAAATCAAGGACATCGGCTTTTGATGTAAAGACCAAGAAATATCCTCTAGTGAAGGACGAAGTGGACGACTGTCTCAACTTTGTAGATTTTGATTCATCTAAAGCTGAAGACTGTACAAGCTCTTCTCCTGCTGCTGAGGTACTGCACCAAGCAAATGGATTTGGCAGAGAAAATAGAGGCATGTACAGTACAAATGTATCAGATCTAAAATGTGTTCATCCTTCTATCAACAAGGTGACAAGCAAGCTTAATGAGAAAAACGCTTTAGGCATTTCGTTTCCAGGAAGTGGAGTTAATGATCCGGGACCAAAGAATTCGAGTCCAAAGTCATCAAAGATTTCTTTTGAAAATAAGAGACGATTGGAGATGGCACATGGTGGAGCTGTTTGGGACATATTCCGCCGGCAGGATGTTCCTAAGTTAACCAAATACTTGGAAAAGCACAAGAATGAATTCCGCCACATCAATAACCTCCCTATAAATTCTGTGAGTATCTTGATGGTAGCTTATAAGTGTGGTACTGTGCGGGAGAATAGTTGCTTATATTGTGCTTCTTGCAGGTTATTCATCCTATTCACGATCAGACTCTTTTCTTGAATGAGAGACATAAGCAACAACTGAAGGAGGAGTTTAGTAAGGATATCTGCTGTAGTTCAGTCTTCCGCAGTTCCAATAAAATGCTACAATGTTATTTAGGATTAATTTTTTATGCAGATGTAGAACCGTGGACATTCGAGCAATACCTTGGTGAAGCTGTTTTTATTCCAGCAGGATGTCCTCATCAAGTGAGAAATAGACAGGTAATCTATCAGCTAACAACATGCTTGTTTATTTGGCAAGTTAGATATGAATGTTCTACCATGTCATTAAATACTTGTGGTTTTTATCTGGAGGAGCTGTTACGCTTCTTCCTGTTGGATGCTTAAAAATCGTGCAGTCTTTTTGAAACCATCATGTTAATTCTCCCTGGATGCTAGGGACTTGCGCCTTTGGCTTTTCCTCTAATAACCTACCAAAGAGAGAACAAAAGATAATTTGTGTACTAAATGACGTGTACTTTTGATATTTCATGCGGAGACATGGAGCGAGTTTGTTCGACTTTTTATGGTATTGAAAATATCGCTTGAAGAATCAGGGGGAACAAAGGAAAGGAGTGGCATTTCCTTGTGCAAAAATGAACTGCTGTTAATTTCGCATAATTGGGCCTTCATGGCCTATCAATAGATTTCTCGTTTCTTAAATTTCACTTCACTGTTCTTTATTAGTTTTTTCCCTTGTCTTCTTGATTCAATGTCTTGTCATTCTTTTCAGTCTTGCATAAAGGTAGCGCTTGATTTTGTATCTCCTGAAAATGTTGAAGAATGTATTCAGTTAACTGAAGAGTTTCGGTTGCTCCCAAAGAACCATAGAGCTAAGGAAGACAAGTTAGAGGTACTTTTTGTTTTTGTGTTTTGGTTACATTATAACCATTTAGTTATTTTGAATTGTTACATTACATGTCATCACATAGCACTGAATCAATGAAAGTCAATCAATGTTAGGAGTTGGATATTTTGTAAATTAATTTTGCATACCTTTGAGACTACTTTGAAATGTTCCCTTTACCATTTGCGGTGTCTTACTACAATTTGGGTGTCAGATCTAGACATTCAAAAACAGTGCATCTATAAAAGATTAAAAAATAATACTGATCTTCATGTTGACACGAGATTTTTCTAACACTTAACTGATGACTAGTTTAAGTTGAATTGTGGACAATGTTTGGCTTCTAAATTGATTGCTTATAAGTGCTCCAGAGTGACTGCAAAATGTAATGGACGGTTTATGCTAAGTTGACATGTACGTTTAGGGATAACTATCGTGTTGTTCATAGTGTAATAAATAGTCACAATACCTGTAGTTTTGTGGCTCTATTAGTTTTCTTTCTTTTCAGGTTAAAAAGATGACACTTTATGCCGTAAGTTCGGTTTTAAGAGAAGCCAAAAGTCTGATGTCAAATCTTGAGTAAGATTCCTCTTCATCTTGATTATATTTTTGCTGGTAAGGATCAAAGCTTGACGTGGTTTCTACCTTATGAAATGCCTTGTGACTAGATACCTTATCAAGGCTAATGGTCTTTCTTTTCTAGTGGTCACCTAGTAAGTACAATGAATTCGAGCTGGAAGACCTGCCTATTTCTAATGGTTGCTTACTCGCTCACTGAATACATACACATCTGTATGCATTGCCTAGGGAACTATTGGACTGTTGGAATTCTTTATGTGCAGGCATTCAAAAATAAAAGCTTTCATGCATAGAGATGTGTATTATTGTGAGCTACTGTTGACATATGTAGTATTTTTATATTGTGTATTTATGTAAGTCGATTTAAGAGAATATGAATGATCTGCTGGCAGAAGAACAACCTAATTCACTAGGCCCTCTCTTTTGACGGGCGTCTGCTGTTCTTTTAGAATGATACGCTATTTTATGTATGGTATTACTATGGTAATGATTTGTTAGTTCGTTATATTTGACACTTCGGTGAGTCTAGTTGTTTATTGGAGATAGTTGGTTGGATGTAACTTGAAAATGTCATAAATCAGCCAAACTACATGAATTGACCAAATGGGTCAAGTGGTGAAAATCCAGCTTTTCAAATGACAACTTTACAGCAGCCTAGGCAGCTGCCTAAAGTCCCCAAAATAGGAAGGCCTCCAAATTTCAAATTTCTTTAATAGGCCATTATCGATGTTTTGGGTGTTATCAGTGGCATATCTAGGATATAAAATGAGGGGTCGAATTTTTAAGGCAAAATTACCAAAAAAAAAAAAATCACATAATGTAAAAAGTGTCTTAAAATTACAATATCGCAAATTAAGAACTAAAAACATTAAAAATAATGAAATATACTTATTGAACTATCATGCTATCATTCATCCATTCATCTCTCATTCTATTCTGCAAATCAGTCTTAATAATCTTCATTGCAGAAAACACTATCAACTGTTACAATCGCAACCGGTAAGACCAATGCTAACTCAATAAGACGATAGACCAATTGAAATACAATATTCTTGTCACTCTTAACCATCTTCGTAGCATCATATGAGTCAATAGATTTACGCAACCCTAGGTCAGAAATAATATCATCTGAACTCAACAAAGGACGAGATCTTTTCGAACTAGAATCTTCATTAGAAGTAGTAGCCACATTAGGAGTATTAGACGACTTTATGCTTCGTGACTTTTTTTATTATAAAAAAATTGCTCCATTATCTGAAAATAATTTAAAATGCCCATCAGCATATGAGGAAGACAATTCTTAATACCCAACAAAAGGTCAGCATCCAAACACAAACATTTTATACGTGTTCACAAAATTTTTGTATTGTTATCCTCTTTTTGCTATAAAATTGAGGGAAGACAAAAGTAAATGAAACCACGTGGATATTATAGTCCAAATAGCTACGCAGGAGTTAAATATATCGGAATTAGTTTTAATGAATTGGACCTAATAGATTAGAAGCAAAGACACTATTTTTTTGCACATCTAGAAGCAAATACTCTCACATCTAAAATTCTTTAATATAAAAACAAAAAAGACAGTATAGACAATGACAACAGTGAACAGTGAGTGAGAGAGAGACGTGAGGGAGAGCCAGAGAGATCGCAGAGAGTGAGAGAGAGGCGTGCATATTTTTTTAAAAAATCAGATGGTGAAATAACGTTGTTTCACCCTTGATTTAAAAAAATTAAGGAAGCAGACAACACGAGACTGGTCAGTGGGTCCGCCCCCGTTGGCCCCGTCCCGCCCCCACTGGCCCTAGAAGCAGGCCTGTGCAGCTGGATTAGTGTGAGCATGCTTGATTCTTAATAACTAAAAAAAAAATTTTGCAAAAGAGTTTTGGATCCAGTGGGGGTGGCCGCCCCCACCCGCTCCCCCTGGATCCGCCCATGAAACCACGTGGATATTATAGTCCAAATAGCTATGCAGGAGTTAAATATATCATAATTAGTTTTAATGAATTGGACCTAATAGATTAGAAGCAAAGACACTCTTTTTTTGCTCATCTAGAAGAAAATACTCTCACATCTAAAATTCTTTCATATAAAGACAAAAAAGACAGTATAGACAATAACATCAGTGAGTGAGAGAGAGACGTGAGGGAGAGCCGGAGAGATCGCAGAGAGAGAGAGATGTGCATATTTTTTTTTTAAATCAGAGGGTGAAATAACGTCGTTTCACCCTTTGATTTAAAAAAATTAAGGAAGCAGGCAACACGAGACTGGTTAGTGGGTCCGCCCCTGCTGGCCTCGTCCCGCCCCCACTTGCCCTAGAAGCAGGCCTGTGCAGCTGGATCAGTGTGGGCATGCTTGATTCTTAATAACCAAAATTTTTTTTTTGCAAAAGAGTTTTGGATCCAGTGGGGGCGGCCGCCCCCACCCGCACCCCCTGGATCCGCCCATACCGTGTTATATGCTATGCAACCGGAAATACTCAGGGTTACTTGTTTATGAGCATGACTAAAGAGAATTACGATGCAGCTGCCCAAACTTATTCCAAAAAGAGAATGGTGCACAAGTGACTAAAAATGTCAAATTCATGGAATGAAACATGGAGAATGGTCGGTGGCAGCTTACTTTGTGGACATCGTACTTTGTGACCGGAGTGGGATCATTGTCTAGTTTCGCATTGAGCGTGTCGAGGCAGTTAAACTGCAAAAATTAATGGAGGAAGGATGTATTTTTACGCTGTTTCTTGTTGGCTTCATCTCTTAACGTAATCAAGTATGTCTTTATTTTGAGGAAAGAGCGTTTCCCTGTCTCTTTGAGGGGTGCTCACTCATTCAGAATGAAGAAAGACAGAAAGTGGTAATAGGGGTTTGCTAATCTTCGCAATAAAAATCTGCCTTGATGCTACATTCAAATGTACTGACAAAGAGGATTCTAAAGGCCGAGATTGAGGTAAGGCAAAGGAAGATACTCAAGATAAGAAGGATAATGTATTCTGTGCTCATTATAAATTGATAATGACATGGTCATCAGACGTTTTTGAAACTTCATAATCATCTTACTAGAGATAGAGGAGGTTATTCTTGTAGAGCTACTTTTTGATAAGTAAACCAATTATATTAAAAAGGAAAAACAAAGATACAAAGCAACAGAGTCAACAATACAAAAGACTATACTGACAACCCCTAACAAAAGCAAGCAAGAAAACTAAGAAAATCCGGAAAACCCGAAAAAGACGAACCCAACATCACATTGGCCCAAAGAAAAAGTACCTGCAAAAGAAGACCCCTTAAGCCAATTATTGAGCTGGTTGACCTCAAGCGAACTTCGACATTAGAGCTCTTACCAAAGAAGAGCTCTTTTTTTTTCTCTTTTTTCTAAGTCAAGTTTCCATAAACAAAAACCGTAAGTTACAATAAGTCGAAAACAACCGGCAAGATCCTACAACAGGATCAGAGAAACCACTATATGCTCCATGCAAAGCAGTGGGAGCAGTGGCTGGACAAAGTAGACTAAGCTACCAAGACCTAGACAAAGCCAGTAGATAAGCGTCACAACCGGCGCGTAGCAAGCCCTAACAGAGGGCCGGAAAAGATCCGCAATGGAACGGAAAATTCCACCTAGGAGCCGGACAACAAAGGCCAAACAGGCCAACTACAAGCAAAACAAAACACAACAGACAACAAAACAACAACCAACACAGAGACGGAATCAAGGATCCACCAGACGAGCAGAGGCCACAAACGGAAACTAAGTGGTGTTGGGCTCGCCAAAGGACGCAGAAGCCACTCAAGCGGCGCGTGGCCGCCGGGAACAATGCCGAAAATGAAACCTAGGGTCAGGCGCGTGAGATCCGGCATCAGAAAGGCAAGGCAGGTTATTGTACCTTGCCGGTGCGGTGGTGGTGTCAAATGTATGACACTGCCAAATGAGGTGATAGAGACAGTTTTCTCCAAACCGCCACCTACACTACCGCTAATCAGCTCGAACAAAATGTACTTATGTGAGGACCATCATGATTAGAAGCCAACTATCATTTTCAATAATAGAATGAAACATAAGCACATAATAACTACTCAATACTAATGCAAACGAAAAATAAGTGAAGAGAGAACAAAATAGAAGAAGTGTAAAGAGGATTTTTGTACGACGAAAGAGTGGTGGCCCATTGATCTTGGGGAAAGGGTGAAAGTAGGGTTGTTTAGGGGAACCAGAATTTTCCGGTTCTCCTACCATGGGTACTGGGATTTCGGCACCCAAAGTATACTGATTTCGATACCGGTGGCCAAAAAATTCAAAATTTCAATGATTTCACAAGTTTTTGGGGATCTCGGCACTGGCTTGGGCGGATACCGATTGTAATAAACCCGATCGAATTATAAGAATGTTTTTAGTGTTTTTTGTGTATTTGCTGAATGTAAACGAAGATGGTCATGAAAATGTATTTGATAGAGCCAAATTCGAGGTTTGGCTAACCTCCACAATGAAAAGAAAACAATTCAGACATAGATTCTCAGATGCCTCGCTTGAGAACATTCCCGATCTTTATCACGTAAAACTCTAACTGATTTCCCAAATACCCGGAAATCCTAACACCTCCTAAAGCTAATGACTAATGGGCTGGACGACATACAAACCCAAACCCGACCCAACATATAAAGACAGAAATAAGAAAGGCCTAACAACCCAGCCTTGTCCCTGATCCAAGGCCCATCAGCCCAGCCCATCTTCCACCTGATACAACATGTACCCTTGCAGTCTTCGCCGAACACAACAACTAATATCTTCAACTCGTCTTCGCGCAGACACAAGTTATTCCCCTTTCTCAACTCACTGCCCTCTACCCACACGCCATCTTCTCATCTCTTCGTGTCCGCTCGTGACACCGATAAACCGAGTTTTAATTCATCTTTTTAAGAAAGGGGCAAAACGGCGCAGAGAATCCTGGCTCGAATCCTCTAAAATATCTCGGCCTCTCCCCTCACTCAGTCCCTTTCCTAAAATTGCACATCCACCCCACACAACACTCTACCCACATCTGTCTCTCAACGAGCTATTTGGATATGTTGTTCAACAATCAATCAGTGATATTTAGTCTTCAAATTGTTGGTGATTCTTTCTAATTTATTCGACTTCTTATTTTAATTTGTTCTATTGAAAGAATTGGGAACATATGTTATCGTCTAATTTTTTTCCCTTTTATTTGCATTTTTAAGATTATAAATTTGATTTTGAGGTTGCAGAACTAGAGAGCTAAAAGGGAAGAAAATAGTGGTAATTTTCTCTTGCTATACGTCAAACATCTCTCTTATTTTTTTCTTCTACGTACAGCTTCGTCAACACCGGAAAATTCTATTTTTTTATACTCTTTTTTCTTCTTGTTTTTTTTGTTGCAAATTGCAATGCACAACTTTGGCCACATTGCTCGTGAAAATTCTCTGATCTGGTGTTTCGTATTGACTTTATGTTGAAGCCTATGTAGTCCACCGCGTCCGCGTCCACTTTATCTACCAATTTTGTTATTATGGCCTCTACTTCTATGTAGTCCAGTGCTCCCTCATTCGCTTCCTACTTGGGTCACGCAATTTTGGGCCGATTTTGGGTTGGTTCATGCAATTTTGGGTCTGTTTTGGGGTTGAGCCACGCCATTTTGGGCCGGTTTGGAGAGGTATACTCCGATCCGGTTCCGATTTTCCACATGGGTAACCCGGAACCGGACCGGATTATACCGGTCTCGGTCCGGTTTGTCCTAAACCGGTCCGGTTCTGGCCGGAGTTGGCCAAAATCGGTCCGATTTCGGTCCGGGTTGGCCATTCCGGCCGGTTTGGTGGACAACCCTAATATATATATACAGTCTCTCAGTGGGTGAATATACAGAATACACATCATTTCTCCATTTTCTCTCTACGGTTTCTTCTTCTCCCTTAAACTCTTTGTAACTTTACATGGTATCAGACCTTAGCTACAATGGCTGATTCTGGTAAAACCCCTTCTTCAAATCCTCTCGAAATTTTTTCCAACCCAACCAACCCTACCGATTGGAAACCTCCGATAGCCCTAGTACCATTCTGGTTACCGATTTTCTCACCATTGAAAACTATGCTACCTGGTCTCGTTCTATGCTACGAGCTCTTTGAGCTAAAAATAAGCTTAGATTTGTCAATGGAACTATCCCCAAATCAACTGCAATTGAAACTGTTCTGTTTGATGCCTGGGAGAGGTGTAACAACATGGTCGTTTCATGGATTCAAAACTCCATCAACTTGCCATTACGATCCAGCGTTGTATTCATAGATGATGCTTGCGAGATCTGGAAAGAACTGAAGGATCGCTTTACCCAGCAAAATGGTCCCCGTATTTTTGAATTGAATAAATCGCTCTCCAATCTTTCTTAGAAAGAAGATTAGGTCAGTGTCTACTATGGTAAACTCAAAACCTTATGGAATGAACTCTTGGTTTATGAACTCATTCCCGAATGTAGTTGTGGCCAGTTGAAGACTCTTGTTGATCGGTATCGAAGAGACTCTGTTATTCAGTTTCTCATGGGTTTACATGACTCTTTCAGTAATGTTAGAGACCAGATTATGTTAATTGATCCCTTACCACCCGTTAATAAAGTTTTCTCATATATTTAGCAACAGGAACGCCAAAGACAAATGGTTTCCAACTCTCCTAATCTTGATTCAATTGCTTTAGTAGCTCGTTGGACCTTTGGTAATTTCAAGTCCACTGGAAATTTTAATTCTCGTCCTGTCTTTGGACAATTTAAGAGGGAGAGGCCCTTTTGCATTGCAATATTACAGGGCATCTTTTTTACCAATGTTTTAAGGCTGACCACAAGTTTTCTGGTCAAGCTCGTAGTAATGATGCTCTTACTGTTTCTCCTTTGCTACAATCTGATCAAGATCTTGCTGATGCTAATGGGGACTCGATTTCACTCACCAAAGGGCAATACAATGAGCTTTTAACATTGCTCAGATCAAAGGAATTCTCCTCTGCTTCACATCTGCTAACCAAACTCAAGACTCTTCTGACACCATCATCCCATAATACGCATGCTTGTTCTATGTCTGGTATAACAATAATGTCCACTGCTACTTGTCTTTCAGCTACACGCTCACACACTTCCTCTTCATCGGTTATACCATGAATTATTGATACCGCTACAGATCACATGATCTATAGCACCTTATTCTTTACTTCCATTACAACTTCAGTCAAATATGCATTTAAGCTTCCCACGGGTGAAACTGCACCTGTTACTCATATTGGATTTGTAAAAATTTCTGATGTCTTAATTTTGAACAATGTTCTTTGTGTTCAACATTTCAATTTTAACCTTATTTCAGCAAAAAAATCTTTCTGACCAATTACACTGATGTCTCCTATTTTTCTCTGATTGTTGTTTTATTCAGACCTTTTCAACGTGGACAACGATTGGGAAGGGTAGCGTGCAAAACGACCTCTATCATTTGCTCACCACACCTGTCTCTCCTACCGACCTCACTACTTGCCTGGCTCGATTTTTGCCTCCCACTACCAATTCTGTTATTTTGGCCTCTACTTCTGTTACGCTTTGATAGGATCCTTTAAGTATTTTTATTCTTTCCTAGCTTATTCTTTCAAGTATATATATCTAGCTTTTTGTACAGTCTCTCGGTGGGTGAATATACAAAATACACAACATTTCTCCGTTTTCTCTCTACGGTTTCTTCTTCTCCCTTAGACTCTCTATAACTTTACACTTTACATAGTATAGTAAATCTTCTTGATCTTGTAAGGCTTTGTTTTTTGGCATGACGTGTATTTCTACTTTCATAACATTGCAGACACAATTCCCATTTTATCCTGTCTTTCTTTTCTTTTGGGGGAGAATCCGCACACTATGCTATCATTTTGTTGTGGTAATTTCTTGTTTGGCACTGCAATTTGCTTATTTTCTTTTATCTGACAGATTTTTTTTTATACAAAATCAAAAAGTTGCAAGAGGAAGTTACAGATATGCCTGATAACCATGGGAGGATTTTTTGAAAGTCAATGATAGAGAAGGAATTTTTCCTACAAAAGTCCATAACCAGAAGCCCAAATATGGTTAGACATAGGCTTGTCAGGCTGGTGCAATGAATGTTTCCACCGCAAGGAATATTAGGAGTCAGACAAGGATATCCGCATGAGGCTTGCGATATAAATTTTATAAGGTATGGAAGCCCACACAAGCAACCATGATTTCATTCTCTGACTGGCGGCTCAGAAGATTAGAGGGATAAAGGGTAAGTCAACTCGGTCCAGCCAAGGGGGACAAGTCTGACTGGATTATTACTTGGTAAGAGGGCGGACGAGACTGATAATGTCTAAAGACAAAAAGCCTGGGCCGAGATGAAGGCCAACGAGACCCAGGCCCACATAGGGGCGAGGAATATATGGAAATGGAAAACGGAGAAAATAGGTAAGTTCTTCTTCTCTGAACCAGGAAGATATATAAAAATGATAACTGACAAAAGCATCGGAGATATCCCCCACGGGGAGGACCTCATGCCTTTAATTGTTCTCTTTGCTTGTAAGATGAAGGAAGGCGCATCCGAACCTTTCAACCCGTCCCAAGCGCTAGGTCTCTGGCCTAACTCCATTGGGCCTTTAGCCAAGTGGATTTTGTGATAGACCGGTAAAATTTGGCTTCATCAGTCAAGATTATAGTTTTTTTTTCCAGAAGTGTAAGTGAGGCTTTAAATGTTAATAGTTCTTATTTAATTGAAAGAATGACGAACATTTCTAATAACTTTTTAAAGTACCAAAAAGTTAAGACTTGGGCCGGTTGGGCTCTGCTTGGTTCACATTTGGATTGAATTTTATTTTTATTTTTATAAATTATAATTTGGTGTCGATAAATTTATCAGGTAGAGTTACCCATTTTGGCGACGGAGATTGATGAGTACAGATTTTGGCAACGGAAATTTATTCTAATTTTATTCATGTTCTTTTATCCTAATATGGTTAAGATGTTCTCTATGTTTACTGATTTTAGATTTTATTGGTTTAGATTTCTCATGCTATCTTTAAATGTGTTCCATAATGTTATTATTATGGATCGTATTGCTTTAGATTTCTCATACTATCTTTTAATATGTTCTCTAATTTTATTGATTTTTGATTCATTAGTTTAGATTTTATTGGTATAGACTCAATAAACCAAAAGAAAAAGGAAAAAAAATAATAATTGGGTCAAGTGTGTAACAGGTTCAATATAAATGTCGGTAACCTGGAACCACTACTGCTAAAACCGCAACCGCCAAATGTGCCGGTTACCACACTTAATGATAGCAGTAGAGGTGACCAATATTTGAAAACCGACATACTCGATGGCAGTTATTGCCATAACCGGAAACACTACTAGATTTGAACAACCCTAGGTGAAAGTCTTAAGGGAAAGGAGATCCTTGGATCAAACCCTCACTCCCAAGGTTCGTTGCATTATCGTGGGGATGTGACGACTGTTCCAACTCTTTTAAATGGATAAGAGTCCGATCAGTTTCAAAGGGTAATTAGTCACTTTGGTGCCTACCCTTAAAGAGAAAAAGAAAAGAAGTTTTTTTTTTTTTGTAACAATGTTTTAGGTCAAGACTTTTTGTAATTTGCCGTTACACATTGTCTTTTGAGCTATGACATGACAACTTATTTGCTTTTTAAAAATACTTCAATGATTATGGTTTTTTTTTTGAGTCAATACCAATTTTATAGTTATACATGCTCTATTTTGTGTGTCGAAGTAAAGTTATTTATAATGTAAATTTAATAAAGTGTTCTAGTTTTAAATGTTTAGTTGAAAAGTGTTCTACTTTAAAATATATTTTTTAAAAGTATTTTTTATTATATTTGATACATGTTATATTTTCTATAGTCTTGTATGATTACTAAACTTGATGGGTAACATAAGTTTGAGATGAAAATATATATTTTTTAAAAAATAAATAAATAGGGAACAATCATTTGTTTTTATATAAAAGGGAACAATCATTTAGTCAGTGAGTTTTACACCGTTTCCATAATAGGTCCTGAAAATTATAGTCCTTAAAGTTTATACCCTTTTATGGTAGTTCCTTAGATTTTTAAATTAAAAATTTTAGTCTTTAAATTTTTTTCCCTAGAAAATAAAATTTTCTTTTGTCAATCTCACTGTCAAGTCCTCTAACGAGAGAGTCAACCTCAGTCAAAGACTTTTTCCGCTAGAAAAGGGTGCGAATCGAGTGTTAGAAGGGATTGGAATTGGATAGGTAAGAACAATGTCGTTTGGTGAGCCACAGGGTTTGTGATCAGTGTGGATTAATGAACATGCGTTTCCATCATGTAGGCAGTAGACCTTTGACTGAGGTAGGCTTTTTGTTGTTAATGGACATAACATTGAGATGGCAAAATGAGTTTTTTAATTCTAGAGAGAAAAATCTAAGGACTAAAATTTTTAGTTGGAGGACCCAAGGACCCATTATGACACAATGTACAATTTAAGTACTAAAATTTTTAATTTGAAAACCCATAAACCTATTATGAAAAAAGTGTAAAATTCAGGGCCTAAAAATGATTTTTCTAAAAATATAAATGATTTTTTAAACAATAAAGTACATCAAGTTATGAATATATATTATAAGATATATATCAAAATAATATAAGTGGGAGGATGAGAAATTAGAAAAGTAAATTACCTCTTCTCAAAAGAGAACGTATATATTGGTTGAAAATGAGAAAATATTTGCAAAAAACTAAATAAGTTTGAGTGTTTGGCTAACTTTTTGAAAATGAGTATATAGTATTTGGTTGTAACCTGAAAATTCAAATAATATTTTGTAATAGTTTTAATTTGTCATTGTCAATAGAGATATTAAAAACAAAGAGAAAATGTATATCACATACTTGTACTACATTTTGGAATTAAGACTCGCGCTTTAAATTTTTTTTATTTTGAGACCTATGGTTCCTCTTGTTTTGCTGTTATATATGGACAAAAATTTCATATGTGGCTCATTTTCAAACACATCAGCTACAAATGTGATTTTTTTGAAAATAATAATAATAATTTAGGTCATTTACATGTAGATAAATATAATAATGATAATATTAGATAAAATATAAAATTAAATTAAACCATAATTTTTATTTTGAAAAAAAAAATCCAAGGGGCAAATATGCCTCCTTGTGCGCAGTGGAGGTGATTGAGTACTTTAAATTAACAAAGAGTTTAACAGTTTGGAAAAATGACTTACCCTTTTCAATCTTGCAGTGTCAAATTTTCAGTTGACTAACTTGATATTTTCCTTTGACCTTTACACCCCTACCAAATACAAGAGAAGCTGAAAATATTTTAGACATTTTAGGCTAAAGGCAATTCAAAGTATTGCTTCATTTTAATTCTATTTTTAATTGATTACATTTTACCGATCTCCAAAAAAATGTATGAAAAATACAATTTGGATTCTTGTTTACCATCATAGCCTAAATTAATATCAGACATCCTGAAGAGCTACAAGTAGAACCTTTTTTTTTCTTCTTACAAAACAAAAGGGAAATTCAATTTTTAGTCCTTAGGTTTTGGACACTTTTTCATTTTAGACCTTCACTTTTAAACTTCAAATTTTTAGTCATTGAGTTTTTTTGTTTGACGAAATGTTCTTTCTGTCAGTTTGTCGTTCATATGCTTAACGGAGCTCTCTGACACGTCAGCAATTTGTAACGGTCGACCGCTACATGTACCGGTCGACCTCTCACATTCAAAACATATACTCGGTCGACCGCTTCAAATTTGCTGACGTGTCAAAGAGGTCCGTTAAGCATATGGACGACAGACTGACAAGATGACCATTTCGTAAAAAAAAAACTCAATGACTAAAAATTTAAAGTTTGAAAGTGAAGGACTAAAATGAAAAAGTACCCAAAATCTAAGGACTAAAATGTCAATTTTCCAAAACAAAATTATCCTAATTTCTCTTCCCACGTAGAAACAGTGAATTGGAAATTTTCTGGAAGAGATGGACTTCTGTCTATCCGGAGTTAAAATCCTTCCTGGCCCAAAGGCTTTTCTTGCCGCGGCAGAGAGCACCTGGATTATTGTTTTGTTTTTTCGCCCACCCGCCCGACTCTCTCTCTCTCTCTCCCCCACGTCAATCTCGGCATTGCAGGTTCAAGATTCGAACTCGGAGAATACAATCCTCGCCCTTCAAAGGTTTTCAAAAGTGACGAAACTTCAAGTCGTAAGATATCTTTCGTACCGTTATTTAGAGCCAAACATTTACGAGTTTACTAATCTGCTTTTATCAATCTCTCAACCCCAACATGTTTGCCTAAATGCCTTTGAGAACTGGTTTTATACTAGCGCTGCATTTGTTTTGGGGGACATTTGGTTTTATCTCAATTCATAAAGGTATACTTTTTTCTCTTTTAGTTTGGGTAAAAGTTGAGGAAAAAGAAAGTGAACTGAGAAACTTGATTCAACATAGCTAGAATAGCCGGCGTTCTGTTTTCACATGTCACGAAGTGCTTTTCTGGTTTGGTTTTGCAAGATTATAGCAAAATTTGCTCTCCTCGTGATAAAAATGAGAGATGTACCTTCAGAACGCTGTTGTTACAACTTCTGAGCAACCGGATAGTGTGTTCATATGTTATACTTCTCTTACAGGCTTCAGCTGTAGGACTCAATTTGGGATCCTTGTATCATGTTGATCAGGCGACTTGCCGTGGCCCTTCCTCGGTCAAGAAGGTTCTTTAGCAGTAACATCAACCATGATCTTGCAAGCCACATTGCTGAGTTAAATAAGGTTAGGTTCTGTTTCTCTCCTGGTTGGAAAAAAAAGGCCTCTATAACCCGTATGGGAATTTCTCTCTCAAGGAATGAAAATACATACTTCCTGGTTTCAGGAAATGGAATCAGTGTTTGGTGAACCTCCTTCAAGTGGCAATGCCAGTTCTGTGAGTAACGAATATGTAGCTACAGAACCCAAGTTCGTTCCAGGTAAGTCAGTTGAAAGCACACCTGGCCTTTCCCACACTGGGAGTATGGGTGAAGCCCAGATGGTAGATGTTTCTCTCAAAGAAAGTAGTAAGAGAACTGCAATCGCCAGTTGTAAGGTAATTCTTGGCAAGAAGGTGTTTGATTTAGTCGTAGCTAACCAGCTGGCCAAGGGAGATGTCCTTAGTGTGGCAAAAATTGCAGGAATTACTGGAGCAAAGAAAACTAGCAGTCTCATTCCACTCTGCCACAACATAACGTTGACTCATGTTCGTGTTGATCTGACACTGAACCCTGCTGAATTTAGCGTTGATATAGAAGGGGAAGCTGCATGTACTGGGAAAACTGGGGTTGAAATGGAAGCAATGACAGCTGTGACAATTGCTGGTCTAACAGTTTATGATATGTGCAAGGCTGCTTCCAAAGATATCCAGATTACAGATGTGCGACTTGAGTGCAAAACTGGTGGGAAGAGTGGGGACTGGTCCAGGGAGAAGTGATGGTGTCTTTGAAGTGCAAAATGCTGTCAAATGTCTTGGGCGTAAGGGTTTTAATGGATATTTATATGTCCAGTTGCAAACAATGTTCTGCATCCTTTTGTACTTTTGGAATTTCAAGGCAATGAATACTTGGATTGAGTTGTTGCAAGTAAAACTGCGTGTTTCCTAACCATTAAGCTTTGTTCAATACAGCCTGTGCTGGGCTGCTGGCTGGAAATATGTTCTCTCTCGTTTTGAATTGTCTCCCATTGGAGATCAATTTTTCTCCAGTCAGACACGAAATGTTCCGCAGGGAGTGTCATTTGACTAGGGAAACTTAGGAATTTCAAGACAATAAGAATGCCAGAGTAGTGTATGCCACCTAAGGAGTTACAGATTTCATGAGCCATAAAATATAGAGACAAGCTGAAAAGTGAGGCAGTAAAGGTTCTCAGGCTGCTTCCAAGCCTCGCCGAAACATCCTCTCATCTTTTTTTTTTTTTTCCTTTTTTTCTCTCTTAAGTAAGATTGGCATTCAATCAAACTCCAAGGAAAGATGGTTTGGAAGACTCCGAAGAAAACAAAATAACTAACTAAACTAACTCTCGTGGAAATAGAAAGCAACAGTAAAACTTTAATCATAATTAAGACATACATCAGTGTCTCCAAAGATCTTTGGCTAATGAATTAGAACTCTGGTAAAGCAATTCTAGGAATGTCATCCCCCTACCTGCTTCAACTAGTTAACACACCCATCCACAACCAGTTTGATTTGCCATGATTCATACCTCGATGGCATATGAAAAGCTCACTCTAGAATCGGTGAATCAGTTTCAATACTGGGCTCTCTAGTACCAAGGCATAAATTCAGAAAAACTGGCATTCCTCCTCTAGAATACCTAAGAACTCCCTTGACTTATGAATGACATCCAAACATTTAGCCACTTGCTTGTCCGCCAAACCAGAAATATCAACTACCATGGAATAATCTCCACACCCACGCACATAATGGCACCTTAATAGTAAATGGTCAAGTGTCTCAGCTTCATTCACTACATATCAAATAATGGATATGCTCGATTTCCATTTGAAATATCTTAGCTAAACAACCGTAACGTATCGCTAACATGTGTCTCTCAAATATCAGCCCACGGCTTTGCACAGATAGATGTGCTATGAGTCTCCATTAACTTTATATAATCACACGAGGGTGTTCAGGTATCATGAGTTCTCGCACGAAAATGGTGGCATCTGATCTCCAGATGCAAAGATTAGCAATTAATTTATTTTTAGGAAACTCTGGATAATCTATCTATCTCTCCCTACATCAGTTGTCTTCCTAAGTAGTATTTACTTGTAGGGCTGCACAACCCCGGTGTAGGTGCCGGTTTTGGCCTACATCAGTTGTCTTCCTAAGTAGTATTTGCTTGTAGGGCTGCACAACCCGGGTGTAGGTGCCGGTTTTGGCCAAAACCGGCACCTACACCAGGTAGGCCGGTTTTCAAAAAATTGCCACCTACACCTACACCGTTAAGGGCAAAAATCGGCCCTTAACTGTGGCGGTTTAGCGGTAGCGGTTTCCGGTTATCCTACATTAATATTGAGCCATTTTTTAGCATTTTACGCACTTGGCCCAATGTATTTTTTTCTTTTTTCTTTTGGTCCATTAATCACATATCAATAAAATCTAAACTAATGAAATCCAAATTCCAAAATCAATAAAATTAAATATCATCTTAAAATATAAGATGAGAATTTAAAGTCCAAAGTAATAGAGACGTCACTGTAAGTAGAAACTATTATCTTTTGAAAAATCCAGTTTAGACGCTAATAACACTTAGAGGGGAGAATATGTGTTTTCCCTCTAATTAAAAAATCAATAACAATTTTAAAACATGTTAAAAACTTAGTAGGGTTTCCCTTGGTTTCACAAGGAAAACCAAAAATTCAACAATTTTTTAAGGCGCTCGAGCGCAGGTCAAATGCTCGTCGAGCGCTTATGTTTCTGTCTGAAATTTTCACTGAGTGCTTGAGCGCTTGTCTAACACTAGTCAAACGTGATGACTCTGTCTGAATTTTTTCAAAGAGCGCTCGAGCGCTTGTCAAACGCTGGACAAACGTGATGACTCTATCTGAATTTTTGAACTAAAATGTATTAGAAATTTGAACTAAAATGTAATTGAGTGACTGATTTTGCAAGCATGATATAAATTTAATAGTGATTTGTCAATTTTAGAAATTTAGACAATTTGTTAACATTTCATAAAAACTCTTAAACTAATACATTGATTTAAAATTTTTTGTGGTAGAATCTCGATTTCTTGACTTATATTATGCGATGTACTTACCAAAGTTTGACATTAAACTCTTTAATTATGATTCCAATGCCTTCATATATACCCTTCTAAATACAATAAATTTGTAATTTTTTCTACCAAAATTCTAAATAACTAGTTCATTCACCTAGCAAACTTCTTGGTAACTTGAATGTAAGCATTTGATTAGACAAAAACCAACAACAAATCTCAAATATTCAGGTGAAACTAAACTATTGAGTAAACCTTGTCATGCTTCTAGAATACTACGTCTTGAGGTGAAACTAAAGTTTAAACTATTGAGTAGAAACTAAACTAAAAAAACTAAAAAAAAAATCTCGGTTTAACCTACACCGGGAAACCCGGTGCCGGTTAAACTGGGAACCGCTGGTTTTTTCAAAAAATCAAACCTATACTGGCACCGATTAGACCAAAAACTGGAAACTCGATGTCGGTGCCACCGGAATTTCCCGATGGCATTGTGCAGCCCTATTTGCTTGGACAAACCACCATCAGTCAATAATCGCCTGGTAAAGACCTTTCTAGAATCATGAATTTGTGGAAGGTTCCATGAGTTTCAAAATATCTTCCTCTCTTCCATCAAGGTATTTGATAAAATCATTAATTTCTGGCTGTGAGATAAATATTCATCCTAGCTTTGCTATTCATGTGCTCCATTCTTGCGATATAATCCCTTGCCCAGAGTAATAAGTTTCTCTTTTCTTTTTTTTTATTTGGCAGAAACGTCATTCCCCACATATATGGAAAAATCAAATTAGACCCATATATTTTTAATTTATTTTATTACTCTATAAGTTTTAAAACGAATTAATCATCGCTTTCTATTTGATTTGACCAATGACAAAAATTTATGTGGATAGATTGAAATACCCTTCTAAAAAAAATTTAATTTTTTTTTAAAAAATGAACACAAAAATGAAATGACATTACGATATTTTTATTTATAAAATATTAATTTTTATTTATATATCACTTTTTTAATTATTTTAAATCTTTCAATGTTTTTAGTAATTGTGTCTCAAAGGGTATTCGGTCAATTTCTTCGTGTAATTTAACTGCTAAATCGAACAGATGGCGAAAATTGATGTCCTTTTAAAACTTATGAAGCGTAATTAGACAAATTAAAAGTTATTAAGTTCAATTTGATTTTTGCTCATAAGTATAGCGTGTTTCTCCTCTCTTTTATTCTCATCAAATGTCAGAAGAAACTTCTAAATAATATATCCATAGCATGACAATCAGATTTCTTGTCGCTCAGCTTGTGACATTGTTGCTTGGTAATATCCATAGAAACATTGTGTTGTCGCTTAGCTTGTGACCTGAATCAATTGCCAATATCCATAGAAACATTGTGTTGCTGGGTAATATTGTTGTCACCAATTTGAGCAAGGTAAGTCGCTCAGCTTGTGATTCGACTTTGCTGGGTAATATTGTTGTCACCAATCCTCCATCCTAGGAACTTTGACTAAATCTGATCCCAAATCTTTTTAAAACAAATTTTCTTTTTCAATTCATAATTCAAGAGTAATCTAAGGTAGTAAATAGCTACTTTTTTTTTTAATCAAAACGTCGAAGACTTATTCATAATCAAAATAAAGAAGCCACAATCAAGGGGGATCAGTCTCATTGTACAACCATAATGAATCAGGAACTTGTTCAATACTACAGGAATTGCCACCTGAGATTAACTCAGCGGCGGCCCAACGAGCTAATAGATGCACTGCCTCATTTGCATCACGACTTGTATGATTAAAATGTCATATGTGCACCAGATGAAGCACCTCAAAAGTATCTGTGAGGATGGGATGTATACGCCAATCTGTTGTTGCTGGGAACGTTTGAAAAGCAAAGATAACTTGCACAGAGTCACCTTCCAGCATTAAATTCTGTAATCCTAACTGAGCAGCAAGTTTAACGCCCAACTGCATAGCCTTTGCTTCACTTACAATAGGTTCCACAACATAGATCCTTTTAGTTTGAAACCCATGCAGCTTGTCATAATGGTCCCGAATGATTGCAGCTACCACCGCGAAGCCATCTCTTATGGCAACATCCACATTGACTTTAAAAACCTCAACAGGAGGAGGCGCCATCGGTTGACAACCTTCGGAGCTAATTTCTTTCTCCAAGCATTCCAATGCTCCACACTCAGTCTTCTCACCTTGATTGCCAAATCAGCCACTGTACTCCTCTGCCCTTCATGAACCACCTTGTTCCTCTGTTGCCAAAACATGTCAATCGCATTCACAGCATACAATTGGAACAAATGTTGATCTTGCAGAGGAATCCGAAGATGTTGATGTGGGTGTAATATAATAATCAACCAATCACTAACTGTTTTAGTACCAAAAGCAGAAATATTAATTTGTCATTTTGATTCACTCCAGATGCCTCTCCTGAAAGGACAATAAAAGAGTAAATGATGGATGCCCCACGTGCATTAGCTCTTGCAAATAAAGTCGTATCGTCTGCAAATTGCAAATGTGAGATTGACAACCGTGTATGAGAAAGTTTCAATCTGTGTGATTCTTCCACAGCATGCCTCCTGTAAAATTAATCTTGATAATACTTCACAATACATGATATATTGGAATGGTGAAATAAGGAGTCTCCTTGGCATATACCTCTGCTTGCCTGAAAAAGATTAGCTGTAAGAATTCTCATTGAGCAAAATAGAAAAAGAAGAGATCAAAATACTCTGTTTTATTAAAATTCATTTTCTCTCCAAAATCTCATCACTCGTATGCTTAAGGTCACTATCACCACTTCAATGAAGAAATTCATCATCGTATTTAATAAAGGCAAAAAAATATAAATTTATTTATACATAAACATGTATCTCAGTCTAGAACAAGTTGTTGAGTGAATAAAGATCCAAAAAAATCATACTGGTCACTTTTAATTCTTTAATCATTAACATAAATTTTCTACAATATTACTCAACAATAAATATGTGCTGACACGATCATATATCACAAAAAGTAATCTACAATAAATACATGTAATAAATGAAAAAATAAAAATCAAATAATTACCTCATAATTATTCTAAATCACTGATTTTAAAAGCATATTGCTATCGGATGAATATGCTCACGAACAACTTCATCACGACATCCTCCAGAAACCCACTTGGGACTAGGGGCTTGGTAAAGAGAAGGTCACCGCAATAAAGACTTTGGATCCACTCAATCCATCACATCCACCGTAGAAACGAAATGGATTATAAGTCGGAATGCGTATTTTGCAATTTTTAGTTAATTTGATGTTATGAAAGGTACTGGTACTTACTTTTAGGCTTTAACATAACCACATGCAACTCTAAATAATCCACGTACAAAATCAGAGCAGTAATCCATCTACACATGTAAGCCGATTAAAGGCAATTTTGTTTTTGCAAGCAAACCAATAGCAAAAGATAAAAGGAGCCCTTTTTTCTTTTTTTAGTACGAGGATAAATCATGTACAATAAGGACATCCAAGTAATTTTATCTAATATATAAGTAAACTTCAAACTTCAAAGAGGCCAGCACAGTGACCCACCGTCTTTACAACTCCCCACTTAAGTCACGGATTTGATCCTTATAAAAATTAAACCTGTGGCTGTACTTTATTCACAGTCTCCGGTGTACTCTTTAAGTATCAGGTTATTCCGAGTTTATAACAGCGGAACTTAACCAAAGTATTTCCGTGGGGAAAAAAAAATCCTATGAAGCTTGAGGACTAAGGTGTCTCACAAGCTTATAATTGGTGCATCTTTACGACCCTTCTTTTGCGTCAACTTCACTTTTTATAAAGCCTCGTGAGAGTGCTTCAGCCCTCTCTCCAGATGACGATCCCTTCTTTTTCCTTCTTGGCTTTTGGAGAGTGCTGAGTGCTTGGTCCCCACACGGTGTAGAAAAACAGAGCTCTCCTCGCACCGAACTTAAAAGCCGCCAAAGGTAAAATGCTCGTTTAATTATCAGCTGGCAGCCTGGCACTGCCCACTATCTTCCTCTTTCTCCGACAAACACAAACTTTAGATAAAGTCTGCTTTATTTTTCGTGCATTTTCACATTCGATCGACCTCTGGTTTCGAATCGACAATTTTCATACCTATGTTTAGAAGCATTCATTGCACGACCTCTCAGGTTGTGTCTGTGTTGTAATATTTTTGATATGGGAATATGTGTTGGTATTGGGTTTAGTGAAAAGGTGAAGAGAGAGGTAATTTTTTATATTTTTTATAATTTTTTATATTTTTTTATGAAAGAGAGAGAGATTATATTGGATTATTTTATTAGGAGAGAGATAAAATTTTGGGGAAAATTATGGTTGCAAACGCAGCCTCAATAAGAGGTTATATGTTATGAAAAAATAAAAAATAAACATCTATGCCTCATATTTATTGATAAATATTATTCAATCTCCTCCAAATTTCAATATATTTTATTATGCCCTTATTTTTTTAAAAAAACTAATCACTCTGTCTAATGTAACAGTTTAATCAGGAAAGTGACGTGGATTGATGGTCCTCCAAGATAAAATTAGAAAGAAAAAATGAATAAAATAAAAATAAAACAAAAATTAAATAGAGTTTGTATTTTTATTTGGAAAATATTACATTTTATTTATATATATTATGTTTTATTTTAGAGTGATATTTTGATCATTTTTATGTGGTTTAACCTTCTAATCAAATGAAGAGGGAACATTGTTTATTTTCAAAACATGAGTAACCTAATAAAATAAATTGAAACTTGAAAGGATTAAGTGATTTTTGTTAATGTTAGTTCCAAGATTATAGTATTGGCTTTATTCCGTGACATGTTGATGTATTGAAGTTGTGTCTTGGATGTATTTGATGAAGAAAATGGTTTCAGAAGAAAGAAGTCAGTTGTGAAGAAATTTGAAGTTTGTTAAAGCAGTTAACGGATGATAAAAGTCGTTTGTGAAGGAATCTGGTAGTTAAAGAGTTGTTAAAGTGGTTAAGTGCTGGTTGAGCTAGCTTAGCGCAAGCTTGAGGCGAGCCTGAAGAATTCACGTTATAAATTGGAGCGAGCCTGAGGCTCAAGCCAAACGCGGAGAATTAATAAGTTGTTACACACATGAATCTGCCCAGGAGTTATAAAAAGGGATGGTCAGTTGCTGGTTGTTGACGACTTTTGCGAAATATATGAGAAACTGATCTGAAACGGTTTGAAGCCTTCTTGAGAGAGTTTTGTGATGAATTGAAAGAAAATTGTTCTTGAGGAAGTGAAGATTCAAGATTGTTGTTGTCTCCTTTCATGTGTTGTTTGAAGGAACTAATCACCACCAAGGAATCCTCATTGTGGAAATGGGTAAACGTCGGAGTTCCGTCGTTTGTTGATTGAAGTTTCAATCATCCTGAAGCAAGTTTGTTGTGATAAAGATTCATTGAAGTGAGAGAGATCCAAAGGTTTTGGATTCTACTGTTTGGTGCGGGTTCGAGCGTGTCGTTCGAATTACTTCTTTCAGGATTTGTTATGTAGCAAAGGTTTTGTGGTAAACAAAGTCACTGACTGTAAGTGTATATCTCATTCTAGTGGATTGGTTAACCGGCGGTGAGCCCGGATTGGTTTTTCTCTTTTGAAAGAGTTCTTTCAAAGAGTTTTCCACTTCGTAAACAATCTCGTGTGTTTTGTGTGATTGTTTGCGTTTCGATTCCTTTTATATTTGCTTGGAAATTGATTAGCTTAATATAAATTTGAATCTTGATAGCTTGATTGTGATTCTTGGGTTAAAAGATTACACCAACATTTTTCTGCACTCTAAGTGTTCATGATATTGACTAAGCAATCTTAGAAGTGTAAGAATTGACTAAACATATTGAATGTCTGTCATTAATAACATTGTATGAGATTTTTCAGATCTGGACAGATTCAATAATCTTTATTGTTCGAAGATTTGTGTAAGGTATTCCGCATTAGGGTGTATTAAGTTGTGTTAAATTTTGTAACTTACTATTCACCCCTAGGTAAGTTTTGGGTCTAAATAGTGTTCTACAGTTAATAAATATGAGATGCTTTTTTTAATAAAAATTTATAGACCGCGATAGATATCAGCATATATGCTCGGAGTAAATCCGGGGAATGAAGAGGAATTGTTCCCTTCCCAATAACCTTGAATAAAAAACAGCCAAACCATTAGGGATAATAATATCTCTCGCTAGTTTTGTCGCCCGACAGCACATACAACATGAATTAAGGGCTTGTTCACTGCTCAGTAACTGTAGGATTCGAACTATATCGCTGGATGTTTGGTCACCTCAACTCCTTTATAGCATAGGAGTAATCCCTTCCAAACTCTACACCCTTGAGCCACCTACCATGCGGAGTAAAGGCGTTCCACACACATTTGGGAGCCTTTTTTTTTCTTTTCGCTTTGCAAATTTTTTTGGTCATAATTAATAATTGACGATTTTCTACAATTTTTTTATACAAAACATCAAGTTTTCATTAAGATCAAGGAGGTTTGAAAACTTTAAGTACGTGCTTTAAGGATCGTGTCAGACCCTCCGAAAAGACGACGGACCAACGAGCAAATGGTCAAACGGCTTTACAAACTCAAGTTCAAAAGGGATGGTAGAGATTCATAAAGGGTAGAAAGCCCACGAAGGGCACTAAGCTGAGACGACCAGCGGAAAAGGAAATTTGATGGCAGAATAGGGTGGCAGAAGCAGCAACTGGAGGCAATAAACCGGCCAGATTTGAAAATGGGGAGGCGCGTGAGATCCAAACGCGCTGCCTGGCCGATCATCATAGATGATCACGAGGACCCCTGGACGTCCAGATGCCAGCCATCTGGCACATGCATACCGGAGAGGAACATTTGCTGCTAAAAAATGAAGATAAAGGGACGGGAGCGTGACAGCGCGTGAGATCACACGCATTGTCATGTCCCTAGTTGGCCGGTGCAGAAAGCTTCTACAGTCGATGTAAATGTTGTCTCCGCCTGTCGTAGTCTTCAAAAATCTTCAGAAAAGCGTAGATCTAGCCACCAAAGCCGCCAGCAAAAAAGCCTCTAAAAATGGTCGAAAGTGGTGGTTTATTGAGGGATCCGGTCACATACGGCAAGAGCAGAGGAGGAGAGAGGTTGGACGAGCTGCATGGTGAAGCTTCTTCAGCTCCCAGAGAAGGAGATGAGAGAGGAGGTTCAGTCGGCCAATGAGAAAATTTTTTTACAGAAAAGGCGGAGCCCCTCTCTCTAGAATAGGGTTAACTTCATTCAAGCGTGCATCCCACGCTTTTTTCTACATTTGTTTGTGGATTCGAATGAACAATTTTCACTAAATATTTGATACAATTTATAATCGAAATTAATACTTAACGTATTTATAAGTTCGGGTGTCGAATTTTTCAGCGTGCGAATTAAACTATTAATATTAAAATGGCAAATTTCCCGTTTATCCATAATCCACGATAAAGTGCAACTCACAAATCACAGGGATTCCTTGTCCCCATGAGGCAAGAGGGGCTACTAGCCTTCTATTGCTCCTTTTTGTCGTATTTGCTTCTGTTCTCCGAAGCTACATCATTGCAGCCGGACGGGACGTCGTACACGGTACATCTAGACATTGTGGGGCATAGCCATAACGTGCAGTGGTGCTAAGCCAACGACCTTATCTACTGTCAGCGCTGGGGCCACTGGCCAGAACAGAAGCTACAAGGGGTTGTATACTTCATTACTTTTTTCCTACTTCACATTACTTTTTTTTTCTCTGGGTCTGATTCACATTAATTTTCTACCTACTCTCCACTCCAAATTGGAGAACAATAATATGTCTAGAAATTTTGTGCGACTCAAAATATCACCCATTTCATGGCCGCTGTACAAAGCCACCGTTCCTCGCCCGAAGAACCGCCACCAGTACTGCCATAAGTATCATTGAGCGGTAGCCGCCTCCCAACAACTGTTAGAAATAAAAATTTAGATTTAAAAAATTATTTATACTAAGAGAGGTAGATGAGAGATAAGTGAGACACAAAATTTAAGTGATTCGGTCAGTAGACCAACATCCATTGTGGAAGGCCCAACTAAGCTTATTGGTTTTCTCACCTATATTTTTTATGAAATTATTACATCAGGTTTTATTTATAAGTCTTTGGATACAATAGTTCACATTGCTTTAGCAATGTGAGACTTAAACTTTAATACTCACTGTAACTCAAGGTGGACACACATTGAGTTTGGACTTACAAAAAATAATTCAAGATAAAATAATAACGTCGGAAGATGGCATGACAGTCGCCGGAGTGTGCCGGAAAGTGGCTGGACTGATGACGGAAGGTCACCGGAGTGATACCGGAAGGTCGTCGGACTGATGCTAGAAAGTCGCCAAAGTGATACTGGAAAGTGCAAGAAAAGATAAAGAAAATAACTAAATTAGTCAAGAGCTGAGCCAACAAGAGTGCTAGCTAGCTTGAGCCAAGCTGAGCCCAGAGGATCAAAATGACCTCTGATACCATGTCAAGTTTCATCTCATAACCAATTGGCAATGGGAAGAGATGGCCCAACAGGTATATGAAGCACAAAATTAAATGATCTCTAATCAATGTGGGACTCTAACACTTCCCCTCACGTGCAGGCCGAATGAACATGGTCCATGCACGTGGACAATAAATGAGGAACACAAACAAGTGGGTCAAGCCCATAAATGGTCATGTCAAGTTTCATCTCATATCCAATTGACAATGAGAAGAGGTGGCTCAAAAAGTATATGAAATACTAGATTAAATAGTCTCTAATCAATGTGAGACTCTAACTAAAGTTATAAGACGGTGCCCATTTTCGCTCGGACAATGGAAATTTTCAGTTCCACAATTTTTTTGTTTGTTAAATGTTTAATAACAAAACGACACATTTTAAAGAAAAAATCGCTTCTAGTCCTGAATTGTTTCATAGCAACCATAGAGAATCTATCCGACACAAAACCAAGTCGATCTTTCAAGGTGGGCACTGGGCAGCTTCTACTGGCAATATAGGCACCATTACATTCCCTAACATCTGTGATGGAATTGGAATTACCATTGAGGAAAGATTTGCTCTTGTAACTTTATCAACAGCTACTTAATAAAGTATCTTGCTTATAAAAAAAAACTAATTTTTGATGACAAAGGTTGGTTTTCTCCGGGACAAAGATTTAATGACTGGATGATATTATATTAAAATCCTTGTTCTAATTGAAGTATATGTTTAATTTTAATAAACATTAATTAAGTATTATTAATTACCATGTGTGATGTTTTAATTCTAGTGTACTACTAGTAGTTGCAGAATTCTAATATTTTATTTCTCTCTAATTTGTAAATTTATAAATTAGAATGTGAAATTTTTGTTTTATACCCTAATAACGCGGGGTGAATATGTGTTTCTCCTCTGTTTAAAAATTCAATAACAAATTTAGAACAAATACTAAAATTGTTGAGTCTAGATCTTAATAATCAATCAACAATATATATATGCAGCTGAATAATAAAACAAATATCAATACACACACAAGAGACAAGGATTTTGTTGGCGAAGTGGAAAATCATTAAACTTATATTTCAAAGGAAAAATCACTTCGGGCTAGCAGCCACCAGAAATTCATTAAGAGGTAAAACCTTATAACGGTGATTCAGACACGAGCAACATCCAGTTACTTGACTCTGACAACCCCGATGTAATATTATATATATATATATATTATGAACTTTTTTTCTTAGCTAATTTGGAAAAGGAAGAAATGAATCCGGGTCAAAAAAGGTTAAAAAATGAAGTTATATATATTTATTATAAACTTTATTTTATTAACAAATTTAGAGAAAATAGAAAGGAATGCACACACCATAAAAGATTTTCTTTTTTGTTAAAACGACTAATTGTATATATTGAAAGTACAACAAAAATTACAATCTAGAAAAACAAGAAAAAAGACCCAAAGGGCCAAGCAAATTTAGGGACCGATAGTAAAGTGGCTATAATTGACGACACAAGGTCTTCCGTTGTGACGGGCACGAAACCCAAATCGAGACTGCCGAAAGCCAAGGATAAGCCACCTGCAAAGAAACCACAAAGCCAACCAACAGTCGGTGCCAACCGAACTAAAGAGAATGAGAGGGGAGAGGGAAGAGGGAGGAGGAGAAAAGGGAAAAAAAAGGGGATGATGGAGCCGGAGCTCCCCTTTCGTCGTAGGAACGCTGGATTTTGGGGTTAGGCAGAGATCTTTTTTTTTGAGAGAGAGAGAGTCGATAACTCCTGTCTTATTAGATTTTGGAGTTACTATTACAGTATTACTAATCTTCTACCATAAAAGTTAAAAGTTAGTGATATATATATATATATATATATATATATATATATATATATATATATATGAAACCATGTATTTTTAAGATCAACTTTTTTTCTTCATTAATTTAGAAAACAAGTGTATCTTCGAGTCAAAAGTTAATAATATGAAAACAAGTCTACGAAGAATTTAAAGGGATAAATGATATTTTGGTCCCTGAAGTTTGGGTGAAAATCAAATTAGTCCCTTAACAATTTTTTTCATCAATCAGGTCCTTGTAGTTTGCATGAAAATCAAATTAGTCCCTTATCAATTTTTTTCATCAATCGGGTCCCTGATCTTTACATGCTTTTATATTAAGTCCTTCCGTCCAAATCAATCCACTGACTTAACGGTAAGTGTCAACCTTATCTGCTAGGGATGGAGAGCTGAGAGGATCGAGAGGCCCGAGCAGGCCGAGCTGCTTGTGGCTCAGGATGCTCGGGCTGCTTTTATATAGCCTTTGCACGAGCGGCCTTGGTGCTCGGGCCTCTCGATCTGCTCGGGATGCTCGGGCTGATTGTGCTCGAGATGTCGGGTTGCTTGTGCTCGGGATGCTCAGACTGCTTTTATATAGTATTTGTGCGCGCGACCGACCTGCTCGGGCCTCTAGATCCTCTCAGCTCTTCGTTCCGAGAAGATCAGGTTGACACTTACTGTTAAGTCAGTGGACAGATTTGGACGGAAAAACTTAATATAAAAGTATGTAAAGATGAGAGACTCGATTGATGAAAAAAATTGATAATGGACTAATTTGTTAGCAGCCCGTCCTGCTCGGGCCTCTCGATCCTCTCAGCTCTCCATCCCGAGCAGATCAGGTTGACACTTACCGTTAAGTCAATGGGCGAATTTGGACGGAAGGACTTAATATAAAAGCATGTAAAGATCAGGGACCCGATTGATGAAAAAAATTGATAAAGGACTAATTTGATTTTCATGCAAACTACAAGGACCCGATTGATAAAAAAAATTGTTAAGGGACTAATTTGATTTTCACCCAAACTTCAGGGACCAAAATATCATTTATCCCGAATTTAAAATAATAGGCGCATTACAAGTTCTTTAAAAAAAGTATATAGTATAAATGTAATTAAGCAAATAAATACTATCTTGTACTCTATGACAATCATTCTCCTTGATCATCAGCCGACCGCAGTTCTGGGGCTCGCCTCGCGGTGATTGCTGATGGTGGGGTTCGACAGCATGTGCCTCTAAACTCTCTTTGATCAGTCTGTTGTCCCTTTCTTCCGAATTCCCACCTTCCTCCTTCCTAGTGGGCGCCCTTGACTTTCCAGTTTCCAGGAAAATCTTCGTGAGCAACGAAAACGCGACAGATCTTATCTGAATCTAGTCTGTGTCTCAGTTTGCTTTAATAATTATCTTTCTAAATAATTACACTTACATGCTTCCACTGTGAAATCTGCACCCTAAATTATATTTTTTTTCTTTATTAATTCGAGTCTTTTATTTTGTTTTTTAAAGTCCTGTCTGAATTTGGATGTAACTACGGTATTTTTTAAAGAATTTTTAATAAATTTGAAAATATAGCCTCTTTATAAACAGCATACAATCATACGCTGTCTAAAAAAAATGTTACAGAACATTTCAACAGCTTTGTGAACAGGGAGTGGAATTAGAAGGGTAAAGGAGGAGAGGGTGGGGTGGTTGGTAAGAAGATATGAATCAACGGAAATGGTGGACATATATGAGTCACGAGGAAACACCAATGAAAGAGGCTCTGTGGGGGAACATGACGAGCATGAGTTTCCAAAGAACTCAACTTTTTGACACACTGCACAATCAATGAGAACATGGAAATACCCGTGCATTGCAAGCCAAACAAAGGCAAGCGTGATCAGTGGATGTTAGCGTGTTTATGGGATCATAAGAAAGAGAAACCTGAACAATGACTCACGGATATATATATATCGCCTGCAGTCAAATGAAGAAAAATAAATAAAGAGCCAACCTATTAGAGATGGGAGAAGAACCTCGTATCAATGTGGCCTATTGGACAAGGACAACGTCTGACGAATTTAAACCTTTCAAACTTAGCCATACCAAAACGATTTCCCCAATACTTTAAAATCCATATCCAGCCACCCATAGAGCATTCTCACCAACCTATCAATCCAATAATGCTGCATTTCACTCCCACGTTATTTTGTTCATATTCTTGCATGGTCCAGAATAATTGTCCCTCTAGTATGCATCTTGTTTACTTCTTATTATTCTTCTCCCCCGAATATGGCGGGATAGAGAGATCAATTAGTCACAAGTTTCCTAAATGGAAATACCATATATTTTATTTTTACTTTCTCAATATTAAAAAAATCTATCAATATCTTGTTATCTCTCCCATCCTTCAGAAAGGTGAACTTTAAAAATAGACATTCTTTATTTCAAGCCATTTAAAAGGAACTAAAGCCTTGTCAAGGGCACACCTTCCTAAGTTCAATGCAAGTTATATACAACATAACCAAAGATTATTCAATTGTATTAACAACTGGGTTGGTCGACCTTGAGGAATAGATTAAGGAATAGGAGAGGCAAACATAGATAGCACACAGGGAATCACTTCACTGCCAAGAGCCAAGCAGTGCCGAGATCAGAGCTAGCGAGTTTTGTGGATATAAGCATTGAGTAACACCAATTAATGCATTCCCAACTTCCACCAATAATAACAAAAGCAAAAGCAAAGTAGGTCGGATATTTGTCCTCCCACTTTAATCCCCCCCATTGGCCAAGGAGCATTTCTGTCATCCACAATCACTGCCATGCTCACGAATGTTAACAAGTTCACATCTTCCTTCTCAAATTTTATTGCTGGAAGTTCATTTACACATAAACACAGTCTAAAAGGCCTACACTCGAAATCATTAAAAAAAACTATACAACCACCTAAAATTGATCCACACTTACTCTCATTTTTTAAATTTAATGATGATTTCCTGCACTTTTTCATTCAGGATTGATTGTGCAATGAAAAAAACCCTTTCTTTTCGGGACGCACATTCTGTTATTTCTTCGAGAAATTGAAAGATTATTGTCTTGTATCGTTGTAACTGGGATACGCGGATGTTTGACACGTGGCTAAATGTGTTATCCTACCCTCCTAGGCGAACTGCATAAACGACAACGAAACCCAAGGCGACTTGTAACGGCGGCCTCCCCACCAAAGACAAATTGGTAAGTGATAACTCCGCTCCACAATAGCCTTTCCCCACACCGACCACTGTCACTCCCTCCACATTATTTATTTCAGTCTCGCTCACTCCTGCACTCTCTCAGACTCTCTTCCAAATGGAACCCAAACCGAGGAATGCTTCCCTTTTTCTTCTTAGCTGTC
Source organism: Myrica gale (assembly GCA_963930655.1). Lineage (NCBI taxonomy): Eukaryota > Viridiplantae > Streptophyta > Magnoliopsida > Fagales > Myricaceae > Myrica > Myrica gale. The sequence goes on from OZ005599.1 coordinate 16,572,410, forward strand.
TCTTCTTCCTCTCCAGGACTTTTTCAACCCCACTTCAGTACCAGACCCTAGTCCCCAATCCCCTTCCAAATAACCAACACACCCTCTCATGGCCTGAATCCGAAGCCCTCCTTCTCGACTCCTCCGAACCCGACCCAGATGCCTCCAGCACAACTCTCCAGTTACAGCATATAGACTTCTTGTCTTTAAACAAAACTCCAGAGCAACTCTTCAACCTCAGACTCCAACGCGACGCTCTAAGAGTCACGGCCCTGATTTCACTCGCCGCTGCTAGGAACGGGAGTCGCACGGGCGCCGGGTTTAGCAGCTCCATCGTGTCAGGGCTCGCCCAGGGAAGCGGCGAGTACTTCACGCGGATCGGCGTGGGAACTCCTCCCAAGTATGTCTACATGGTGCTGGACACCGGGAGTGACGTCGTCTGGATCCAGTGCGCTCCGTGTAGGAAATGCTACTCCCAGGCTGACCCAGTATTCGATCCGAGCAAATCCAGCTCATTTGCCGGGATCTCGTGTGCATCTCCCTTGTGCCGCAAGCTCGATTCTCCGGGCTGCAACCAACGCCAGAAGTGCCAATATCAAGTATCCTATGGCGACGGATCTTTCACTCTTGGCGAGTTATCCACCGAAACTCTGACGTTCCGGCGCACCCGGGTGGGCCGCGTGGCGCTTGGTTGTGGCCACGATAACGAGGGTTTGTTCGTCGGTGCCGCTGGGTTGTTGGGTCTCGGCCGGGGGAGGCTGTCATTTCCATCACAGACGGGTCGCCGGTTTAACCAGAAGTTCTCATACTGTTTGGTGGACCGCTCCGCCTCGTCTAGGCCATCCTCAGTGGTGTTCGGGGACGCGGCAGTTTCTCGGACTGCCCGGTTCACTCCATTGCTCGCGAACCCCAAGCTCGACACCTTTTACTATGTCGAACTCATCGGAGTCAGCGTTGGCGGTGCACGCGTTGCTGGCATCACCGCTTCGTTGTTCAAACTCGACCCGGCGGGAAACGGTGGTGTCATCATCGACTCAGGCACGTCCGTAACGCGCTTAACCCGACCTGCTTATATAGCATTAAGAGATGCATTTAGGGCCGGAGCATCCAGTCTGAAGCGGGCACCCGAGTTCTCGTTGTTCGACACATGTTTTGACTTGTCAGGGAAGACGGAGGTGAAAGTGCCGACAGTGGTATTGCATTTTCGAGGAGCTGACGTCTCGTTACCGGCGAGTAATTATCTGATCCCGGTGGATAGTGATGGGAGCTTTTGCTTTGCTTTCGCGGGTACGATGGGCGGGCTATCAATCATAGGGAACATCCAGCAGCAGGGATTCCGGGTCGTGTATGATCTGGCCGGTTCACGGGTGGGGTTTGCACCTCGTGGGTGCGCCTAATTGGCATGCGCGATGGTGGTGGGAAAGTGGGAAAGCCTTTTCTGCTCCCCTATGTTTTTTCTCTTTTTTTTTTTCTTTTTCAATTTACTTGAAAAGGAAAATCTTTGTTGTTGAATTGCAGTAGGGAGGAAAGAGAGAATGGAGGGTATGACATGGGACTTTGTTACGCGGTTCACGTGGTCTGTTGTCGTTACTCCCATCATAATTATTACTCTAAAATGGGGGGTAATTAGTCAGATAAGTGATCTTGTTTCCAAAGCATGGGTTCCACTTAATTGTTAAGTTGCAATTTCCAAGTATTTGTGTTTCATTCCCAGCCCAAATGGTCCTTAAAAATAGACTAAACAGGCCATAGAATTCTCCATTGTTATGCAGAGATTCTTGGTGGGGGTTTGCCCATTTTAGTGCGAGTGCAGGAAAAGTTTAGAACAGGCATATTGTTTACGCGGATCCTATGTATGTGTAAAACAGAAACTGCTGGCAAATGCAAGTTTAGCTTTAGAGATTTTCTTGATGGTATGGTTGGTTATGATAGCCGTATAGTCCAGCAATGCTGTTCTGTTTAATTAAGGTCAATCGAATGGACCCAGAAAGAAAAGAGGTCAATCGAATGGAAAGCAGAAAATAATTAGAATGAGAGAGAGGGGGAGGGAAGATGCAGCTCCCCCAGGGGCGGGGATGACCAACCAGGAATGGTGGAATTGTCCGATGGGAGCGGTTTCAGAAGAAGTTGGCACAAAATGTCATACCGCCATGACCGTACAATCAGGGTCCTTCGAGTGCGGCTCAGCCACGTCCTGCTCAAGAACACATACATATTATTATGTTGATTCTCGATGACAATGATGTATTATTGTCAGCACGCTACTCTACAATCGTCATTTCAGTTCTTTATCTCTCTTTGACAATAAATAGCGGAATTAAGTTATTTCTTTGTGTCAAAATCTTGTCTTTTTCCCACTTCAAGTGGGGTTGGAGGGATTCGGTATAACATAGGTTGTGTCTGTGTTGAAATATTTTTGGTGTTAGGTTTTGTGTTGGTATTGGGTTCAGTGAAAAAGTGAAGAGGTCATTTTTTATATTTTTTTGTAATTTTTTATATTTTTTGATGAGAGAGAAAGATTATATTGTAGTATTTTATTAGGAGAGAGAATATTTTGGAGAAAATTATTGGTGCAAATGCACCCATAGTGGATCAAGGAAAAAAACAGAATAACAGTACCAGTACGGTATGAAAGAAAAACACACATACGACGCACGACTGTTTTATTTGTGTTAGATTTTCCAATTCAACAAAAAAGAAAAAAAAAAAGAGATCTTACTGATTGACTGTGTTCTATCCCTTCTACTTATAGGAACTTGAGAGATTCATATATTTGCCTTAAAACAGGGAAACCTTCAAATGAACCAAAGCTACTCATGCACGCACCAAACATATCCCCGACCCGTCAGTGGTGCAATTGTTAGGCTGAAGCAATTTTATCTTCTTTGAGGTGGGTGGAATCTAGCTGCTAAAAACCGAATAAAAAATTGTCCTTTACAAGTGGCAATAGATATACAAGGCAGAACTTACAACGTGGCTGAAGCCGCGAAGATAGGTTCCATCACCTGTGTAAGAAGGGTCCAAAGTTTTTTAAGTTTTCTAATTTTTCCCTATTTATTTGCATGCCTGGAAATCTCAAAATTACTTATTCATTAATTTTGCATAGGCAAGGTAATTGGTTCTGATGGGCAAGATAAAAAATTCCCAAGCAAATATCATTATACCCCAAAATTAAAAATCTTCCCTTAAAAATTACATTTTGGCCTGCCCAAAACTGAAAAAAAAAAAATTCCCCTTTAAATTACAGTCCCACTCTAAATCTTCTTAATTAGAATTGATGAAGCCAATTTTAACCGGTCTATCACAAGAATCTACTTGGCTAAAAGCCTGAGGGAGCTAGATCTGAAGTTCAGTACTTGAGACGGGTTGAAAGGTCCAAAAGCTCATTCCTTCCTCATGCAAGCAAAATAACACACTAGAACTCAGGGTCTTCATCTCTTTTATTTTCTCAGTTCCTTTTTTCAGTGAGAGAGTTTTAGAAAGAAAACTGCGTACATTTTCCGTTCCTCTACTTATCTATTTATCCTTCTTCTTTCTCTTGGCCTCGGGCTTCATTTGGGCTTTGGCCTTATTGTTCTCTCGAATGATATTACCTTTTTCGACGTTTTCTGTCATGTCTCATATTTATTGAAGGCCGACACTATCAGAGTTGGTCTCTACAGGATGACTCGAACCGATGCATTTTACCCTCATTTTTTTTACCGTCAGCTCATTTGACAGTAACAGAGAATAATTATAATTTTTTACGTCGGTTTCTTTACTCAATAAAAGCATGAACGTCATTTTCCTTTTATGGACCTCCAATCATCGGGTTGCACATATCATATCAAATGGGCTAATCCCCTTTTTTTTTTATTTTTGCTTATTTTTGGTCCTTAAGTTAGTGCCTTTATTGCAAGGAAAATTTCTCCTCCATCAAGAATCTTTTCACATGACCAAAACAAACGAATAAATAGGGTTTTATCTTTCTTTTTAAATTTAAGTGAAAAAAATTTATGTTGGATATCTCCAACCATTATAAATCTCAACTAAGTGATATAGAATAATTACTTTGTAATTTGTAAACTAACGCCAATTTTTTTCAAAATAAATTCTCACAGAATAACCACTCTATAGAATGGATGCCCTGAAAAACAATACGTAGGTATCAATACATAGAAGAAACAGTAATCGTAACAGGCATCACCTGCCTACACTCCAAAAAAAGTCATTGAGACATCAGAGTCTCACCCACATGGTGACTCTAGCCCGGTTTATTTTTTCTCTTACATGTATCTATCCAGTGCCTAAGGACTTTAGAAGGTCGGCCATCGCTCATCTGATCACATTTTCAGCATCATCAATTTACATATGTGAAATTAGTATCGTTGTTTTAATTTAACTGGTGCATTGGATCCGGTATTATATTATATATGCTAATGTACATCTTGGAAATTGACACGTGACACGTTTCTATTTTAAGAAAGATAAGGGCAGCGTTGAAGGATACATGACGAGGGCTTTCTGTTATGCTTGTGAACAGTTCAACCAAAGAAGAGTACAAGTTATAGCTCTCAGGTATTTTTTTTACTTTATATTCGGACTCTTTAATTTTGTCGTATGACGACAGTAATGTTCACCTGTCGTTTATCATATCTATGATCCAAAACAAGGGCATTAGTTTAGGTGAAACCGACACTTGGTATTCGGCCATTAAGATTTAAGTACCATTTTGGACTTGGAGGATTGGAAAACTAATCAAACGACTTGCCGTCTACACCTCTCCGAAACGACCGACGTAGTGTCTTTTCTTAGGGCTCAAACGCATTGCCGTCTAGAGCTCTTAAAAGCGGACGTAGCCCATAACATTACGGGCGAGGGTCTGCTGCAGTTCGGGTGACCGAACTGCAGCAGACCCTCGCCCGTAATGGGTGACCGAATTGCAGCAAAGTTTGCTGCAGTTGTGAGGGGCGGGCGTGGGTCCCGCCCTGTACTGTTCATGCCCGAACAGTACAACACTGTTCGGGCATGAACAGTACAGGCGTGGGTCCCGGGCGGGACCCACGCCTGCCCCTCACAACTGCAGCGAACTTTGCTGCAGTTCGGTCACCCGAACTGCAGCAAAGCCTCGCCCTAACATTACTCCGACTCTCCGGTTTTATCAAACGATGACACGTGTATTGTCTGTATTTTTTGACATTTTCTAATGGCAATGAAATTCGACGAACCGCAGGAGATGAATCTACAAGTTGAGGATTTTCAAATGTCAAATCGATTCTTCTCTGTTTAATCCAGTAAATGGCAATGGAGGAGGAGAGAGGAGAGGGAAGGAAGGTGAGGACTCTAATTGAGAAGGCGACGAATTCGACGGCTGCGGAGGTGGACCCGCGCCTCCTCAAGGCCATCAAATCGGTGGTCCGATATTCGGATCCGGAGCTCCGTCTTGCTGCCCAGACCCTTATGGACTTGATGAAGCGCGACCACTCTCAGGTCTTCATTTTTTTTCTGATTCGTCTGTCTCTTCAATTATTTTCCGTTGAATTATTTCGCAATAGATCGGTCTTTCTTTCTTTCTTTTTCCGGACTGTGAGTTTCAAGGGATAATGTAGAATGATAAGTATGGTCTTTAGTTATTTGCTTATGGTAATAATTAAGGTTTCAATAGGCTGACATACTAGTTGAGATTTGAGTTCCTTGAAGCGCAGTTTGCATATATTATGCTTGGGTTGGTTTGTTTCCTTACGTTATTTTCTGGTCTCTGTGAAGACGGAGGGACACATGTATAATTGGTTTTGAAGTCAACAAAGCCCTAATTTTGTTCCTTTGTTTGGCTAGGTTGATCTCGTTTTCACTGATTGCTCGAAGTTAACTCGTATTCTCAATTATCATTCGGCCTCTCCCAATTGAGATTTCCCAAGATTTGGATGTTCCTATCAACGGGTCAACTTAACTTAAATACCCATTCTGACTGGCTAAGGGAAGAAAAATGGGGAATGCCTGTTGTATCGCCACACATGATGATCAATGAAGTAACATGATATGTATCGTCACACTCGATTGGTTTTGTTATCGTTGTTCAAATGTTATCTTTTGCAATGTGACAAAACTGTTTGGCGGGTTGGTGGTGTACGGCCGCGTCGGTGGGTTTGTGATAGTTATATGGGCTGCCGCTCCACGTGGCCTAGAAGTCTTTAAGCATTGTGCGGATAATTTAGTGTCATTAAGAACTTGTATGCCTTTTAGGCAGTTTTGATAATTTTTTGGCTTAGGTTGGTTGAAGCGTCAAGATACTGGCCACAAATTGAAGGGATGGATATTTTTTCTCTGTTAGGATGGAAAAGATCAAGTACTCACTGGAATTTATTCTCTTGTCTTTTGCTGGGGCAATTTTATTTAGGATTGTTGGGGTGCTGGCGGTGGCTTGTTTGTTCATCTGTTTTTAAGTTCTCTGCCTTCATGTTATTCATACAGCAACATTGCTTCTTTGCATGAGGGTGAAGGCTTCAGTGGACAAATGATTTGATCTTGGCACAATTTGTTGCAGGTAAGGTACCTCACGCTTCTCATAATTGATGAACTCTTCATGCGGTCAAAGCTTTTCAGAACCCTCCTTGTTGAGAACTTGGATCAGTTATTGAGTCTCAGTGTCGGGTTCAGGATAAATCTGCCTCTCCCTGCTCCACCAGCTGTTGCATCTGTTTTGCGCTCAAAATCAATCGAATTCTTGGAGAAGTGGAACACTTCCTTTGGGATTCATTACAGGCAGCTCAGATTGGGGTTTGACTACCTTAAAAACATCCTCAAGCTCCAATTCCCAAACATACAGGCACATGCAGCACGACTTCAGCAAGAGAGAAGGGAGAGGGAAAGGAGGTCAAAAGAGATTTTAGTAAACAAATTTGAATTTTTGAAGGAGAATTTCTCATCAATGAAGGAAGAAATAAAGCAAACAGTTGACGAGATTGGGGAGTGTTTAGACATCGTCTGTACAAAAGAGGAAGCAGTGCCACTGGGTCCTGTTGATGATGAAGATTTTGAAGAGTTTCATTCATCTGAACTGCTGCAAATCCGTCTCAATGCTTTAAAAGAAGGGGAAAAGGTTCACGAAAACAGTGAGAATAAAGTGGTTTTTGACGCACTGAGGGAGTTATACAAGCTTCTAGCGACAAAGCATTTGGGTTTAGTTCAAGAATCAATTTCGGTCCTTGTAAGGGTTGAAGTGGCAGACAACAGGTTCAGAGATTCCATTTTGAAGGAGTTAATTGATATACGAAATCATCTCCAGTCAGTAAAGAAGAAATGTGAAGAATCTGGTTGTGCTCTGCCGACCACTGCAAATCACGATGAAGAAGAGGAAGGCTTCTGGGAGGAGGGTAAGATTGGATCACTTGAGAATGGGAGGTCTGCTGTGCCCGTGAAGCGAAATGAAGATTTTTCCATGGCATTCACATCTAATGAGCTAAAGATTAAAACTCCTACAAGTGGACACAAGGATTGTAATGACAGTGAAATGCTCATTTGTGAAGATGCCAAAGCAGATTCAAACTCTTTGAGGAGTAAGCTTCTGTCTGAAGCTCCACTAATGAACTGGGGCTCTTTCTTGGATAACTGGGGTTCAAACAGGGAGATTTTGGCTAACCAGCGTGGATTGGAGCTTGAAAGTCATTGGGGTAGGGTTGACTATAATGCAGTTATTCCAGCTGAGAAAATTGCAGAACTGAATGTTCATTCAACTCTTTATAAGGAGGAACAAACTGAAATTCTACCATGCCGTGCTCCCCTGAGGAAAGGGGGAGTTTGTCAGAGAAGGGATTTGAGAGTTTGCCCATTTCATGGACCTATTATACCTCGAGATGATGAAGGAAAGCCTCTCGATCAGACCTCTCCAAAAGACAAGATTAGTGTTGATTGTGGGGTTGATTTAGTTGAGCAGTTAGCTAAACAAGCTGTAACGAATGTTCGTGAGAGAGATAAGGAGGTGTCAAAGAAGAGAGAAACTGATAAACAGTCGCTGAAGCGTGCAAAGCTTGCCAAGGTCAGGGAGCATAATGAAGTGGTTCTGAGGGATGCTGCATTGGCATCAACATCAAGATCTGCAGCTATTGCAGAAGATATGGAGGCGACTAACAAGAAGAAGGAAACACTCTCATCCATGCTGCGTAAGAAAGTAACAACGAAAGATAGGATAGCTCAGAGGCTTCTGAATACAAGAGCAAAGGATGCGACAGTAAGAGAGCTTTCATTGGGTGAAGATGCAAATTACCGAGAAGCCTTCCCAAATCAGTGGTAATTAAAACTTATATGACAGGCATTTGGGATCTTTGTAGAGGAATCAGAACTTTTACAAGTGCGACGTGTTGGCAATTTGTATCATACTGGGAATTCTTCGTTCTTTTTAATTTTTTTGAATCACTCTTGAGAGATATGTAAATAGTTGAGGGTGAATAAGGAGTTGCATAGAAATGGAGAATAATGAGAAACTAAGCTATTTCCTTGAGCTAATATTCGGTCATGACTAGTGTTGGATAGGTTACTTAGAGCACAATAGACGATCTAAAGTTGCCACTGTTGGTTAAACATTCCTTCTAATCGAGAGAAAAAGTTGATTGAAAGGAATTAGAATCGTGTCCTAGCGGTCCTTTTATAATGAAGTAACGTTGAATCTAAGTTACCTTTTGTGCCAATTATTATTCCAAACTACTCTCTTGAACCATGGTAACAGACATCCGTGATCTACCATTGTACGAGGGACTTAGGAAGGGGATAAAGAGAAAAGGAATCAAATGGAGGGTGTTTTTCCTTGCTCGTTTCATCGTCGAATGAAAGTGTAGTTAAGGAGAAGTGAATGGAGGGATCTGTTTCTTTGGGGCCGTATCATTTTCCTTTCGGAGGAAGAGGGAGGGGGGGAAAACGTACAAGTTTTTCTTGGGTTTTTCATCCTTTAAAGATCAGTAAGGATATATAGAGTTATCATGTGGGGGGGGGGGGGGGGGGGGGGGGGGGTTTGCTCAAAAGAAGGAAAAAAGCCAAAGAAAACGCTTCCAACATGGCATAGAAATTTACAGGTCCCTAAATTGCTATCCCTCCAATCTCCTTTCTTTCTCTGTATCAAGGTGATTATATAAATGCTATTATTTGTTGAACCTAGGGATAGTCATTGCATTATGTGCTCTCACAATTCCAGCTTCAAGCTTTCCCATGTGCCAATTTCTGCGGGCTAGGGAAAAAAAAAACTTTATGCACTACGAAAATTAATATTTGGGGAACCAATAAAGAAGAAAATATCGTGCTGATATCGTAGACTGAACCAGTGGGATTTTGAAAAGTGCCCCCTCCCTTATGCCCATATGTCAATTTTTGACAAAGAAATATATACATTTTTAGTTTGGACAATTTAAAAAAATATTTAATAGGATTAAAAAACTCTTTTTCATAATTTGAGTTATATTTATACAATTTTTTTTTCATATTTTATATATAGCAAAACATATAATATAATAATAAAAAATATTATAATATTATTTTTATCCTCCCAAAAGTAAATTCTTGTCTGCCACTGGACCGAACCGAATGTCTCGGGTGGAACTTTCCAGCTTATTAACAAATCATAACCACTTTCTCTTATATCCTATATTTATTTATTTATTCTTGGTATATCCTGAATGCATCAGTCAATTTTTACCATCTCCAGAAGTGGCTAGAAGCCTAGAAATACTTGTGCCAGCGTTTGATGACTGGGACCCACTTATATAACAAAAGAGTAGAAGTGCCCAGCCTAAAATAATGGGTAACATTTGGTCTAATCATGTGCACCAACATCACACACTCCCATGTTTTTCCCTTCTTGGTCCAGATCCTAGTCAGTTCTCTCTCCCTCCCTCAATACAATTATATATTTAACTTTCTTTTTCCCATATTTTTTTCCTAAGCAAGTTGCAACTGGGATTTCTGGGAACAACTACAAATAACGAATTGTGAAAGATAAAAACAAACGAAAAACGAACAAAAATAGGAAGCCAATCAGTTCAATCAGAAATGTTGGAAAATACTTGTAGGAAAAAAGGGAGGAGAAACAAATTCCAAATTTTCTTTAAACTCTCCATGGCTTTCCCAACAAGAAGAAAAGCCATAAAATTTCAAGATTAACAGAATTATATTTTCATTTCCATCTTCAGTTGTCATATATCTTCTTGTCTGTCTCAGTTCAAACCCGCTTGTTGTTGATCCTATGGCTCTCAAAAATTACAATTTCGACGGGCTTATGAGAAAAAACAAAAATTACACACTCTCTCTCTCTCTCTTTGCGTCTGCGTGTAAACTAATGAAGAAAAGCACCCACTTTGAGCAATAGTTGTCGTTATTATTGTACAGATTGAATCTTTTGCTTCTTGCTGTTCCCTTTCTTTTGTTCATTCCTCGCATAGATAGATATAAAACATTCGTATCCATCAACCAGAATTCTCCAATTTTGTTCTTTCTCTATTGTTCTTCTCTTCTGGGTAGTGTAGTTGCTATTACCAAGAAATTCAGACCCATAGAGATTTGTTATTTTGCTTTTCTATATACGTGGCTTGGCTTTGTTTTGTATGAATGGAATCGGGCGGTATTGAGAGTTTGCCATCCTCGGATGTGATGGATGAGGATGAGATCCATCACCTTCAGCATCAGTACCCTTTGCTTTCTAAGCCTCCCAACAACAACAACAACAACAACGGTCCCAGCACCACCAGTGTCCATGAGCTTCTTGAATGCCCTGTATGCACCAATTCGATGTACCCGCCAATACATCAGGTTGTTCTTTTCTCCACTTTGCTAATGGGTTATTTCTTTTTGTCTCCTTACTTTGTGGCTTTTGTGATGTTTTCCTCTCTAGGTCTTATTAAATTTGCTTCCAGCCTCTATTGACTTTGACTTTGTTGGTTTTTATTTCTTCGCTACTTTGTTGGTGTGTTCGTCAAATGTTTCGGTTTTGTTGTTGCTCTTATTGGTATTATGACGGCAAGGATGACGATTGTTCTTTTAAGATTGATTGGCTGCTAAAGATTACGGAGTGGGTTCTTGTGTTATAAGGGCATCATATTAGGAACGGTGCGCTAGATGTAAAGGAGACTGCAGTGTCGACTAAAGAAATTGTGGGTAGGATTTTAGGCTTATGGGATGCTTATGTCGTGGGACTTGGTTGGGGTGGATTTTGGCAGATTTAATCAAGGCCAGAAAGCACCCAGGAGAATAAAGAAAAGAATGGAAATTTTGGTGGTGAATAGCAGCTCTCACTTTGTCTTTAGAAAGTCGGCCCCTCCCCCAGCGGGGCAGCTGAACTCCCACAGGAACTTCTATGAAAATATGAGACTGGAGTTGCTAAATGATGTCAGGGCATCTAGGCTTTCTGGAGTGAGTGAAAATAATAGTAGATGGAATGTGTCTGCACGCCACATTGGAGTGATTCTGTCAAGCTAAATTGTCATTGCCAATTGCATGTCGTGGAAATCTAGTTAAACTAATCAGCGTGGTTTTCTCCTGAGGCAAGACTACTAGTGACTATTTTGAAGACAAGAACTTCATTAAACTAAGGGGAAAACATGGTTACAATCGCTGCATATAACATTTTTTTTTGTTTGCATCGCTGCATATAACATGAATGGCTGAATAGAATCACATTGTTTTTTTTATAACGTGGAAATCCCCCAAAGCCGGACCCGTTTGGCCAAACTCCGAAGTACAAACCACGACCCATTGGACCGACCCCACAACCCAGGGAGTAGATAGGTCAAGAACTCGCCCAGCAACAGGAAAATTCATCCCACACCCTTGAGACTCGAACTTGGTACGTCGAGCCCTAAGGAGGATGTCCCTCCTAACCACTGAGCTATCGCCCTTGGGGGTTGAATAGAATCACATTGTTGATGGTGGCTGGTGAGAGCTGCAAGAGATATTTGTTTGTGATGTGAAATTTGCGTGTTTGTAAATTCTTTAATCATTTTGAAAACCATGCTAGAAGAAGCAGCAACTGAAAATTTGGGCCAAATATAAACTGGCTTTGTATTTGTTTTTCCTCGTTTTCTTTCATAGGTGCTCTTTTTATTCCTTTCTTCATCCTGGAGAACGGTATTCCTGTAGTCTTGTTTTTCCCTGTTCTCATATTTTAGATAGAGTTGCTTGATTCAGTTCTGCTCTTCGATTTCATGGTTCATAATTTTTATATACCTCTTTGTATGCATAGTCTCAATTAGGGTCATAGTTTTGTCTGTGAGATGAGGTATCTGGAATTGGAAAATGCACTATTAAGGCTTTTCATTATGAGTTGAGTTACAGACATAGTATTGGCATTGAGTGGTGTTAAAAACGCACCTGAAAGCAAGTCTGGAAAAAATGAGGCAGGTTAAAAAAAACAGTACTGGCATTTGGTGGTTTTGGAATGTATCATATGACAACTAGTATTGGAAGAATGAAGGGGCTTACTGTATCTTTGGCTCGTGGGGTTGCACGCCTCTTGTTTTTAGGTTATCAGAACTGAAGTGCTTTTCATGAAGAGTTTCTGAACTGAACTTTTCATGCTGAGCTGGAGCTACTATTGAAGTAGTGTGCAGGTTCAGCTTTCTTTGTTTATATGATTTTAGTGCTTCCCTGTGTGTACCTCAGCTTGATTGATCTTTTTCCTTTGACTGTGGCATGTGGTTTGTTGTTTACAATGTTGCATCTATTTCAAGACAACTGCATGCTTTGTTGCCAGAATTTTTTAGATGTAACATATCTGCCGACTTCCTCCCACATGTTGTCACTGTCTCTCTTTGGAATAGTGGAAACTTTGGGTTAGCATTGCATAGTTGGGAACATGTTTGGTGTAGGGTAGCTCACTTGATCACTGTTCTTATGGCAGCTAAAAGATTATTGTGGATTTGTATAACAAATGTTGTTTCTGCAGTGCCATAATGGGCATACCCTCTGTTCGACCTGTAAAACAAGGGTTCACAACCGGTGTCCCACTTGCAGACAGGAGCTTGGCGACATAAGGTGTCTGGCGTTGGAGAAGGTAGCCGAATCACTTGAGTTGCCTTGCAAATACTGCTCCCTTGGGTGCCCAGAGATATTCCCTTACTATAGTAAACTCAAACATGAAGTTGTTTGTAACTTCAGACCATACAGCTGTCCATATGCTGGATCAGACTGCTCTATTGTTGGAGATATTCCCTTCCTTGTAGCCCACTTAAGGGATGATCACAAGGTGGACATGCATTCAGGCTGCGCTTTCAACCATCGATATGTCAAGTCTAATCCCCGCGAAGTAGAAAATGCTACTTGGATGTTAACTGTAAGTGTTTCTTTTCCTTATATAGAATACCTTCTGATTGAGAGTGAAGTTTGTAAAAAAGTTAGGTTGGATTTAAATTGAATAGAGATCCCTGTTTTATTTCTAAGTTGACACTTAAGACATGGGACATGAGCTGGTCATAACCTATAAATGGAAGGCCCTACTACCTTTTGATATAGAGAATTAAACCCCCTCCCCAATGAAAGAAGAGAGGGAGAAGAGGAGAGAGGGGGAGGGGGGCAGTAGCAATTGTCTGTATTCTGCCAGAGAAATGTTACAGTGATCCCAATAATATAGGATATTATTCTATGGATGGAATGAAATACGTTGGTGACACTCAAGTAATTGTGTTTTTTATTGTCGTGTTAGGTCTTCCACTGTTTTGGACAGTACTTCTGCCTGCATTTTGAAGCCTTCCAGCTTGGCATGGCTCCTGTCTATATGGCATTCCTCCGTTTCATGGGTGATGAAATGGAAGCTCGAAACTACAGCTACAGCCTGGAGGTTGGAGGAAACAGCCGGAAACTAATATGGGAGGGCAACCCAAGAAGCATACGGGATAGCCACAAGAAAGTCAGAGACAGCCATGATGGGCTCATTATACAGCGGAACATGGCACTTTTCTTCTCTGGAGGGGATAGGAAAGAGTTGAAGTTGCGAGTTACGGGGCGTATATGGAAAGAACAGCAGAACCCAGAAGGTGGGGCCTGCATACCCAACCTTTGTAGTTAGGCTGGATGGATCTCCTCCTCTTCTCTTCCCTGTGTGCTGTACTTGTCATGATTATATTTGGGAACACTGATTATTGTTAAATTGTGCATGGACAGTGACTGTTTCAACCTTCAAAAAACTTACATCAAGCTTGCCCCTCCCATTCCCATTCACCATTCTTTTCTCAAATTTTGTTTTCTAAAAACAAGAAATTTCCTTCAACCAAGAACCAGTGAACATAACCGAATCCATTCCATTCGAGGCCTTATGGATGATTGTGCCAGGTCCTGCTCAGTTCTCGGAGCTACTCAATTTAATTTAATTAGAGTTTTTAGACCAGTAGTGTTGTACCACAAGAGATGTCTGGTATAAACTAGATGGCAAGTGGTTTTCTGTACAGTGGTTCTATATACCAATCTCTCGCAAAAGATTCCAAAATTGCTAGTAGACTTCGATGATACAGCAGGAACAAAGGGCAATGGGCTCTGGGATTAACAAAATCACTGCTTTAGATACTCAGGCCTGTACACCAGAAGCCCATTAGGTCCATACCTTGTTCACTGAGGTTCAATGGGTTGGGCTTTTGGGCCCATTTATAGTCCCCACGAAGCCCACGGCGTCATTCGCTAACTTTATCATCAGCTTCTACCGGGGGGGGGGGGGGGGGGGGGGGGGGGGGGGTTTAAGCAGTGCCTGCAATTGCAAAACCTCTTCAAATCAAAGACACTCAACTGCCCTCACTATGCACTGCTCTTAATCAGCTACTCTCTGTAGTCCGTCCGTATCGATGGAGGTTCTTACTCCTCCAAAGCCTAGCACCCGTCCTATGCTCTCTGGAATTCTACCTCCCACTCTGAAATTTCCCGCGAAAACTTGGAGCAAGAGGCCCCAATGTAGGTATAAGATACCCAACTTCAATTTCTACCGGGACCCCACCTTTTCAATCTGTTTACCATTACGCAGCGGCAGGAGTTTTCACTTACTTGCGCATTTGGGCCGCCGCACGAGTCGCCGGAACTCGCTGAGGAAGAAGCTCGTTCATGATCAGCAGGTTCGTCACAATCCCATCACTTACGATCCCAGCTCTGAGTTTCAAAATCCTCAACGCAGTTACGATAAGAGTGATGGTTTAAATGATAATTGGGGTAGTGGTACTGCAAAAGAGCGTGACTCCAATAGTAGTGGTTTTGTTGATAGAGCTGACAATGGTGGAGGGGAAGAATCCAAAGCAAATTGTTTGGGTGAATCTGTATTGTGGAATAAGTTGGAGAATTGGGTTGACCAGTATAAGAAAGATATCGACGAGTGGGGTATTGGATCCGATCCTATTTTCACGGTTTTTGAAGATGTGGAAGGCAATGTCAAGCGGGTTTCGGTTAACGAGGATGAAATCATGAGAAGAAGTCGAGTTGGTCGACGTGAATTGGAGGAGTCGATGGAAGTGAACCTGAAAATTCTGCGGGCTGAGAGTTTAGCCAGAGATATGGAGGCTGGGAAGAATGGGATTCCGAGGAATAGTTCGGTTGTAAAGTTTGTGGTTCAAGGTGGGGAGTCTGGCTTCCTTAATGCAATTCGGGGTTTCAATCTTCAGCCCGAGCTGTTCCCAAACCTGTCGAGGGTTGGGACCACGGTGTTGGTTGGATTCGTTGTTTTATGGGCGGTGAAAAAGCTATTTTCTTCTGGGCATAAGGAGGTTCATTATACGGAAATGGAGAAGGAAATGATGAGGAGAAAGATTAAGTCGAGGAAAGAGAAAGAGATTTTTGAGAAGGTCAGCATGGAGGTTATTCAAGAAACTTCAGAACCGGCAACTCTGTTCATTGAGAAGCCTAAGCTAGACAAGGAAAAACTTATGAATAATATTTCCCAATCCAAGGCATGCACTGACACATTTTTGTTACAAGATTTGGCCAGTACTCAGATGGCCAAATCTATGGACTTGGATAATATGATTCAGGAAACCAGACAAATGGAAAGGGGTTCTCAAGAAATTGAGGGACCAGTTCTTTCCCTGACTGATAGAGATGGAAAAGAAAAGAAGGCTGTGGATGATGAAGTGGCCTGGGATACAGAGCAGGTCACTGTGGATAGTGAAGAGGCTTATGGAACTATAAAGAAGGGAACATTGGATGGTCCAAAATTTGTTGACACTGAATTTCTCACTAAGCACAGTTGCAGGGAGGACAGGGATATGCAAGCTTGTAGTAGTTCAAGTGAAAAGTTTTTGGATAATTGGCAAAGCACTGTGCAGGATTTTAAAGCTAGTGAAAGTGCTTTGCAGGTAACGGACACAAGAGAAGTCATCCAATTCTCTAATACTTCTGATGGTGATTCATTAAGTTCTATCAGAAGAAAGCCAAGAGTCATACTGTCGGTGAAAGAAGCTAGAGACTATCTTTCTGAAAAATGTGACAACCAAGAGCCTAGCAAAGAATCCCTAGTCAAAAAATTGCCAGAAAGTGCTGCTGTTTTGAGGCTTCCAAGTGATGAAGGATTTGGCAGGGGTACAGGCCCTAATTTGGATGTGAATGACGAAGTGGCTGCCATTTCGGGCCAGACATCAAATTCTATACCTCTCACTGATGCTTGTGAAGTTTCTCTGAAGGAATCTGTCCCTACCAGGGGTGATGATTCTGAAGATTCTGAGTTGGTACGTGGAGTGGGAGATCTTGAGAAGCCCCAAACTTCCTTAAATCATGAAGGTAGTGGTGTTGATGCAGAGGCTGGATCATCTGCAAGGATGGAAAACTGGATAGAGACAAACTTTAATGAAGTTGAACCCATACTGAAGAAAATTGGAGTTGGATTTAAAGATAATTACATGGTTGCTAGAGAAAAAGTTAGTGACCAGTTAGATACAAACACCAAAATTACACAGCTTGGTTTTAGTGAAGATGATAGTGAACTTGAGTGGATGAAAGATGATAGTCTTAGAGAAATTGTTTTTCAAGTCCGCGAAAATGAGTTGGCGGGGCGGGATCCATTTTATTTGCTGGATTCTGAAGATAAAGATGCATTTTTTAGGGGTCTTGAGAAGAAAGTTGAGAAACAGAATGAAAAGCTGTCGAAACTGCATGAATGGCTCCATTCCAACATTGAAAATCTTGATTATGGAGCAGGTAGCTACTTGGTCCTAAATCATTTATTTAACTACCTTCTGGTAGAAGCAACAAGTTTTTTTTTCTAATTTTACCATGCTTTAATTGTGTGGCACTAAACAGAACAACTGAGATCGCCTAATTACAAAACTCCTGAAGGCTTCTATATTAAGAATGAATTTCTTGCAAAAAATTAAGTAGAGTGGTAAATGGTTCTACATATTCAGTTACCAAATACGGACTAAGTTTACATTGTTCCAATTACATTGCATTTGAAGTTTTTCAATGCAGTGATGCTGATATAGTCTTTTTCTCCTCCTCTAGATGGGATCAGCCTGTATGATCCACCAGAGAAAATCATACCACGCTGGAAAGTGCCTCCAGTAGAAAGGAATCCTGAATTCCTCCAAAATTTCCTAGAACAACGGAAGGCAATCTTGGCTGGGAACAGAGGTAATTCATACCCCATGAATCAGGAGAAGGAGTACTCCATTCAAATATCAACAGAATCACTCGGGCGTGAGGATGCTGTAGCTTTTTCGGGAGCCCTTGATCCAAGCACAAAACTTCATGATGGAGATCCAAAAGTTTCTAAGACAGTAATTGAAAGCAGTGATGGTTCGGTTAAAGCTGGAACAAAATCAGGGAAGGAGTATTGGCAACACACAAAGAAATGGTCCCGTGGGTTTCTGGAGTCTTATAATGAAGAGACAGACCCAGAAGTTAAGTCGATGATGAAGGATATAGGGAAGGATTTAGATCGGTGGATCACAGAAAAAGAAATAGAGGAAGCGGGTGAACTGATGACCAAACTGCCTGAAAGGAATAAGAAATTCATGGAAAAGAAACTAAACAAGCTCAAAAGAGAGATGGAATTGTTTGGACCCCAAGCTGTAGTGAGAAAATACCGTGAGTACACAGATGAGAAGGAAGAAGACTACTTGTGGTGGTTAGATCTCCCACATCTGCTTGTAAGTATGTGGATACTTCATCTTTTCTGCTACTTTGACCTGAATCTACCCATTTTCAAACAAAAAGTGTCACTACTTCGCACTTTGCAAAAACTTCCATTGAATTCACCATCTTATGTTCTGCCCTTGTTTCGATATTTTTTTCATATAGTTAAAGATTATCCTCTCTCTGTTTCCAGTGCATCGAATTGTACACAGTTCATAATGGAGAAGAGAGAGTTGGGCTTTATTCATTGGAGATGGCTACTGATCTTGAACTGGAACCAAAGCCCTATCATGTGATTGCCTTCGAGGATGCTGGTGACTGCAAAAATCTTTGTTATATCATTCAGGCGCATATGGAAATGCTTGGAAATGGCCATGCCTTTGTTGTTCCGCGGCCTCCTAAAGTAAGGATTTTATTCCTTTCCATACTATTTCATGGTACAAACTCTTATATTGTCTTTGTTGGTGATGGCGATACATTTTCTTATAGATGTCCGTATTTTTCATTTATTTTTGTGATACATCATAGTTTGTCTTAGGGGCCCTTGTGATGGGGCCATCCGATGCCTGATGCTTGGTTTTGGCTTCTCGTAGCATATCAAAATTGGCCTTCAAAATCAATCATTTCTGCAATTCTTTTTGTTTTTTTTTTGTGTTGTTAGTTCTCTTTTTGTCCCATATATAACTAAAATTTGTTTTCCTCTCTTTGGGTTCTTAGTTTTTCTTTAACCCTTTTAGATGGGAACCCCTTTTAGATGGGAACCCTATTCCTGCATTTGTTAACAGTCCTTTAACTCTCTGTAGGATACTTTTAGGGAAGCCAAAGGAAATGGTTTCAGTGTAACTGTTATCAGGACAGGGGAGCTTGAGGTCAATGTGGACCAAACACTAGAAGAAGTGGAGGAAAAACTTACCGAGATTGGGAGCAAAATTTACCATGATAAGATCACAAGGGAACGCTCGGTGGATATAAGCTCATTGATGCAGGGTGTGTTTGGTGTCAATGGTAAACCTGCCAAGAGGTAACTCATGAACTCTGAAAAGCTATTTATTAAATTCAGAAGATGGAGATGGTGCAATTCTGATTAATATCCATGTGGCATTTCAGCGATGTTTGCATTTCCATTGTTAAAAAACTGTTTCTTTTCCTTTTTTCCAGAAAAGGGCTGAGGCGGATGCTTAAGAAGCCTGGCAAGAAATAAGGATCATGCCCGTCTCCTACACTTGGCGGCAGAAGGCTTTCTTTTCAATTGGTAAGTTGTGCAGGCATCCAATGGGTTTTGAGCGCACATCCTTACCTCATCCTTATACGAAGTACCATTTTAAGCCAAACAAAGAAAGAGAGAGGGGAGAATGTTGTGTAAGAAGATCTCGAAGATTTAGGATTTCCTAAACGATGTACTTCCCGAGTTTCAGAGGTCATAGCCACAGTCAGATCTAGCATGTCTTTGACCCTGGAATTTACTTGCCACTGTGGCACTGCCAATCTTTGTTTGAATCGATCTGTTGCTATCTCTGCTAGCAGTGGATTGTGTCTGCAGGCATTTAAAAGTGGCAAAATCTAGATGCTTGGCTGCATAAGTTTTGGGAACACCTACATGCACAAAAAACTTTTACGGTCTATTTGATTCGCATTTTTGTGCTTATTCTAGTTCAAAGATGGACAGTGGCTGGAGCCAGTTCTCAATCTCCCCGTCATGTGGTTGTTCAGGACATTGGATTGTCCCAGAGGAGGTTCATAACTGCCTTGGAAAACTGGCAGTCCCGGCTCCATTTGTGAGTCACCCTTCTGCTCCAATCATGGAGTGAATGGGTTGCTACAGAAGCGGAAGAGTTTGGCAAATAGTTTGATAATTCATAGTATGTTATGAAATTTTCATGTTATTGCTAGTTAACGTTACATGACAGTAGAAGCTTGCATTAACTAACATCATTTGGTTCTTTTGCACTGTGTTATTCTAGGCAGATCAGCCAAGAAAGTCTATGAAAAAGAACTTTTGCTCTTCTCAGCTACTGGGCCGTTTGCCCTTATAAGTCTGATCACATCAAACCATCGCTCCTGCTGTTGAGGAATAGATGTTGAGGACCCACAACCTTACTTGCATCAGCTGACCAATTGATTCGCTTGATCTTATCTCTCTGCACGAGGAACCTCAAGCCCTAGGCATTAGCTGATCAGTTATTCATAGATCCGCCTCTTTTGATCATTTTTTTAACCTCTTTTGATCATTTGACTGGCTGCCTGTTTGGTCATTTCTGCGTGCTCTGAATCACAAGGGAAGAGAAAAGGTCAATATTTGCAAAGACTTGACAAATAAATAAGTGATTCAACAGCCATCGCATGGGAACGGAATGAACCCATTAGTTTAGAGAAGATTCTCATACGCCGAAGATAGTTCATGAAAAAAGGGGGCTCAGAGATGAGAAGGAAAAGTAAATACGAAAACAAAAGATTCACATACAACAAGTGTTTATGCAATTCGACAGCCATGGATGATCCGAAACTTGATCAGACGAAGGGGTTGAAAGAAAATCGTGGTGTTGGAGGACAAACGGCTGTAGAACGTGATCTGGAGCAAATATTTATCCGAGAAGCATCCAAAGATTAAGAGAAGAAAAAAAACGCCTTAGAATATCATCTCGATGTTCAACTGATCCAAGAAAGTTGATTTTTCTTCATATGCAAAAACAAAAGGATTTTAAAAAAAAAAAAAAAAAAACATAAGACATCTTTGAATGACGGGAAAGGTGAAGTCAAAGGAATACGAGGGAGTTGAATAATTTAAGTAGAAGCGTAAGAGGCGAAAAAGAAAATTGAAAGATATTCAATTACAAGTTGGTGAGCCCAACTCTCAATTTATCTCCGCCGAGTCCGAAGCCACGAGGATCCCACGAATTGAAAGATAAAGAGTTACTGAGATTCGAAGACTAATATAAGGTTCACAGTTTTGGGATCAAAAGAGCTTAACTTTTGCCCCTGAAAGTTATAGATTATATTAAGTCGAGCTCTGGACTCTTTATTCTCTTGGTAGTTCTTGTTTTCTCTCCGTAATGCAATTCATTAGCGCACAGTTTAACTTGTTAGTGTCGCCTTATCTTTGTTTGAAAGTAGTGTTTTTGCCCTTGAAAATTAGATTATATTATGTTGAACTCTAGACCCTTATTTTTTTTTTCTCTTGGTAGTCATGTTTTCTTCTCGTAATACGAATTCATCAGCGCACAATTTAATTTGTTGGGGCCGACTCTTCTTTGTTCGAGGATAGTGTTATCCATTCTATTGAGCTTTTCGTTGGTTACCAGTGGGTGGGTGTATATGGGGCTGAGCCCCTTGACTTTGTTATCCTCTTTATGTTTTAATCACTTAATGGGGATGATGGCATGATTTACTAAGAAAAAAAAACCGGCTGGAACGGGTGATCGATGATGGTTTGACCAACTAAGCTCACGTTGGTTGACTACGGCACCTCTGTTCGGCCCCGTCAAAGAATCCCGCCTCTCTCCTGCAATCCTACGTGTTGAATCACGTCAACCATGAAAAAAAAGGGCGTTGTGTAGCAACGTTAAGTACACTTTAAAAAGTACAAAAAAAAAGGTACACTTTAAAAAGACTAAATTGCCCCAAATTATTTTTTTCTTTTGGTTAAAACTAATTGCCAAAAAGTTATTACGAGAATTATTATCACTGTTAATGGGTAAACCTATAAGTATCAAAACAATTCGAGGATCCCGCCAAAAATTAGGGGCGTGCTTTTGGCTTCTCATGTATTAGAGAAATGTTTGGTTTAATTCTTTTTGGAAAGAATCTGACGGTTCAGAATTTCTGAGTGTATATGGTCCACTTCTAAAATGAATCATGAACCATCAGATTATTTCCAAAAGAACCCAGAAAGAGCACCAAACATTTCTCCGTAGCTTATAGTTAGGAGCCCTAAACTAGGGGGCATGTTCGTTTTGAAAAAAATTTAAAGATTTTAAATATAATGTGAATATTTAAGTGATGTCTGAGTTTTATTAGCATGCATGTAGAAATTGTTGAGTTGTATTGATGTTTGTAAAAAAGGTAATATAGAGTTATATTGGTATGCGTGTAGGAATAATGTTGAGATTGTAAATTTAGAAAGTTTGATTCAAATTCTAAACTTTTTAGCGAAACAAACATGCCCTAAAATTTTGAGTACTCTAAAATTTTAGTCATAATAAAATAAATACATAAAATTATCTCTCTTCACTTCTTCACTAACTCTAACATACTAAAATATAAAAAATTTATTTAAATCATCTCTTCACTTTTTTTACCAACTTTAACGCTTCAAAATTTTAACCATTCTAAAATTTTATAAACAAACACCATTGGAAAAATTTTGATCAAAATAAACATAAAAATCAAATCAAATCAAAACATCTCTCTTACCTTGTTTACCATTTCTAGTACACCAAATTTTTTAAACTCCAACATCTTGGAAGCCAAACCAAAATGTGCCGGGAATGCTTCGAAGATAGAAAAGTATGATTGCTATTAAAGAAACAGTAATAATGAAGAAATGATCAACTCCTTTCACCTTGTTTCTGGACAAAACAAAGTCCCAGTCCATACCTATGCATAAACCTATATACCAGAACAACAAATAGAAAGACAGCATGCTTATGATGAAGGCAGTCCAAAGATCTCGTCAAGATAGCGATCCATGATTTGGGACACAGAATCGAGGAATGTAGCTTCACTTGTGCCAGGAAGCACAGAATCCTGTGCTTCTTGGACAATCTCCTCAATTACGGATTCCTTCCTCAAGGTTTTTCTGCACATTATATTTCCAATGGCAAACGGTGTGAGACCTCTTTCTACCCCTTTTTTCAGAAGCATGGTCGAGATGCGGAGCGTGCGAGCGCATTCTAGTGGCAAGTCCCATCCATGGAACCTCAGAAGGGAAATATCTTCTTCAGCATCCAGGGATCTTATGTAGTCGATAGTCTCTGCGGAGTAAGGTTGGCGAGCTTGTGGCCAATAGAGCCATTCAAATGTGCAATCTTCGAACTGCAGGGATAGCAAAAGTGTAAAGGGGGATAGAACAAATTGAGCAAAATGTATGGTGACTAACATTGACCTTCAGTACTGGCACAATACAGCAAGTAATCAGTGTTTGCCGCTACCATCTAAATCAAATGTTTATGACAAAGATCAAAACAGCATTACAAATTTGTTTGCTTCAGAAATCAATCCTAGAAAAGATCACAAACAGAAGAAGCTTTGAGGAACTTCAGGAAGCAGACTATATTAATGTAACACATATTTTGAAATCAATAATGTGGTCATATTCCAGGACAATAACCACAAAACACAAAAAAAAAAATAGTGTTTACAGTGGTCTTTTCTTCCTTGCATATTGAAATCCTCTCAAACAGAACTAGCTTTGAAGATCTCGACTAATCAGAATCAGAAGTACTGCCATGGAATCCTTAACAAACAATGTCAAATTAGGAATTCAATGCAAGAAGCTGTCAACATAGGAGTCACTCAATGAAGTATTTTGAGATCTTCATGATAAAATTTTGTGGATGACTATAGGTGTACCATATGCAAATCGAAATGGAGAAATGACAAGGGGGGTAAATTACAACAATTGTAGAAGTCGCTCCCAACTCCATCTATATAATCAAACATAGCAAGTGCTATGAAACTCCATCTGGGAGTCCTGGTTGAAAGTAGAACCAAACATAAAGAGCCTCTAAGACAAGGTAACTATTCCATCTATCACATCAGTCAAGTCGAGTCGATCTGATTCATTCTTCTCTATAGACAACACAAGGGTGAACTCATGACTTCTAGAATTTTCAGGGCATTACCTATCGTACTTTCAGCGTGCTATTTAATCAAAGATAAAATAAAATACAGTGATGTCAATCAAATACTGATATTTCGATTCAGTGATTTGATCTTATAGCATTTTATCTCACCATGAATTCACTATCCGTAATAAAATGACATGAAACAAAGCTAAGCAAACCATGATCGATTAAGATCAACAGAGTCTGGCCATTCAAATAACAAGATTCACATAACAACAGGACAATAAACAAAGTTAAGCAGTACTTACAGTTTCAGGCAAGCAGTACCCATGATCAATTGGGATCAGGATAGTCTGGCCATCTTCTCCCTCTTTGCTCAGCAAAATATTCCCAGCATGCCTATCTGCATTTGCCAGTCTTATATCCAAAACAGAGATTTTATGCACTTCCTTAACTGGGAAAGACCCAGGGCCCATATCCTCACAACTTCCGTTGTTCTCCATGAACATCTGCAGAGATCCAATCTTGACAGTCAAATCTCCTGGATGATTGAATCCTCTATGAAAACACTTGACCATGGAAGTAGGGGGAACCCCAGCAAAGCCCTTCTCATAACCAAACGAAGAGTGGCGCCCACCTTTTGGATGATCCAAAATATAAGCTGCAACTTCCCTGAAAGCTCCTTCTCCGACTCTTGTACCCTTTTTTAACCCCTCGCTGTCCAATGACATTGGTAACCCTCGGGGATTGTTGACTGCCATCGGCTCCTCATCAATGGGTTTAAAAACAGATACATAATTCTGCCCCAACGAGTCCAGCATAAAATAAACTCCTCCTGTGCCCTCCATAGACCTCATGGGATAATGACCAGCATCTAATCCATCAAATGTGGAGTTAAGCATATCCCATATCACTGGGGACAATTGAATCTTGGGGTTAACAATAAGTGGCTCCAGTGAAAAGCCCCTATCAGGAACTTTTCTTGGGAAAATGTCTCCATCAGCTTCATAATCTACCCCATAATTCTTTTCTCCCAAACAATACTGTCTCTGATATTTTCCTACATCAACGTCACAGTCTCTCTCCTCATTCAAGCCTGGTGTCACAATAGACAGCTCAAAGTTCTTCTGAATAGGTCTCGCATGAACTTTTGCAGGTTTCCTAACCAACAAATGTATAACAGCATCAGTATGTTTACAGATATCGTCAATTAACCTCTGATCCTCAAGTTGCTCTCCGTTACACACGACTTCTTCCTCTTCAAGGTCGACAAACTCCTTTGCCTTCTTCACAATCTTCTGTTTCACATACCCAACATCTTTATCCCGTTTAACATGGAACGAGAATTCTTTCCCACATGATGTCGTAACACAAATCACCTGCAGATCCGAAAGCCTAAGAACCAGATGCAAAACATTTCCATTTGCAACCCCATACTCCCGGAGAAGAGAATTACTCCGGGCCAATTCTCGGCCTCCACAAACCAACTTCTGATTCTTTACAACAAAGCCTTTACAGGTTTGGATCCTGAGTTTCACAGACTCTATGGAATCGGATTCCAAAACACGCAAAGGAGTCATAGACCCCGAAACGGAGAGAAATACCAAAATGGATTCATTCAAGTACAAATCCAATTGGGAATGTAAATTTGGGAAAATTACAGGCTCGCGACCAAGCGGGCTAAGAGCAGTGACACCGGCGGACGACATCTTTATTTCTTACTATTTATACAATTGGAGAAAGCTTAGAGCTTTGGAACAAATGTAAAAGCTACTGAACTGTACACAAGAAATTTACAGATCACAAGAATTGAGCCATCGCTACAATCGCAAAGACCATCTAGTTGATACCTTGATGGTCATATACACGCAAGACATGCTTTCTTATTTATACACAACAAAAGAAAAAAAAATGAAAAAAAAACAATTTAGGGAAGAACCCCAGGACCAAATCAAGCCCTAGGGAACTGAAAAGCAAAAACTCAATCACAACCGAGACATTTCTCAAAGACAGTCAATCACCGATCCCGCGATGTTTAGGTCCGAGCAATCACTAGGATTTGATCTTACAACTAAGAACCAAACCAAAGGAAAAGGCAACAAACACCGAGAGAGAGAAAAAAAAGAAAGAGGATTCTTACTGAACAGGAAGAACCGAAGAGGAAGGCTAGGAGGACTGGGAGATCAAAATGGAGACCAAAAACAGAAAATTGGGTTTGTCTTTTGCTTTGGAGGACTCTAACCTTTGGCTGTTCGAGACAGAGGGAGGGAGGAAGGAGGAGGAGGAGGAGGAGGAGGACGCGTGTAGCCGTCGGAGAGAGACGTACAAACGTGGACGCGCAAGAAATGTCCGACCTTTTGACTGCGAGGATTTTATAAAGCGTTTTCTGCACCTACTTAAATAATTTCCTCCATTGAACCGACGCTGTCTGAGAGTTGGATTGCTCTCCAAGCCTTTTAACAACCATTTCAGACAAAATACTGCCCGCTGTCCAAGCGTAACAGTTTTTCTCTTGTCCAATCAGCATTCGGCATGTAACTTCTCCAATGACCACTTGCCACGTATTCTTTCGTTTGGCCTTTTCTTTTTCTAGTATGCGTTTCAGAAGTTCTGCGGATTGCATACGACGAGATTATTGCCTCTGACTGGATCACACGTCACCAACGCGCTTATCTCGTACGTGGAAGACAACATAAATTAATACTTTAGCCCTCTATTTTCTGCTAATTACCGTTTATTATCTATATGCATGTGGCTCTGAATCACAAATCATGACTGAAAATACAGAATATATTAAAATATAAGTACAACTTCAAGATTTTAGAGCTTCTTCTTGATAACAACAGCGCCATCAAATCTTACGCTAGAAGTTTTTTCCCCCCCTTAACCTAACGGCTCTATTGGATGTATATATAAAAATATATTAAGATATAAATTATATTCTCTCTTTTGGAATTTGGTTAGATAACAACGTCATTGAAAACGAGTATATTAAATTAAGGTTGTGTTTGTGTTGTAAAATATTGGGTATGGGAATATGTGTTGGTATTGGGTTTAGTGAAAAGGTGAAGAGAGAGGTAATTTTTTATAGTTTTTAAAATTTTTTATATTTTTTTATGGGAGAGAGAGAGATTATATTGGAGTATTTTATTAGGAGAGAGATAAAATGTTGGAAATGTTGAGTTTTGCAAACACAGCCTTAAGAATAGAGTTAAATATATATATATTTTTAAAAAATTCTTAATCATTAAAAAATAAAAACAAATTAACGCAGTTAAAGTATTCGACCCAAAAGGCCGAATACAAAACTTGACACTTAAATTTAAGATTTTAAGGACAAAATGATAAATAGACAAATATTGTAGACTATTAAAAAAAAATTGTTAGCAGAAAAATAAAATTCATAATTATTGAGAATATGGATATGTTCGTTTTCACACTTTTTTCAAGATTCTAAGTATATTTACAAATCTACCACCGAACATATTCAGAATTCAAACACAACACCAATACATTTTACACAATCTCCAACAATTTTTTAATTTTTTATTCAACATAAATTTTCTCTCTCTATACTTTTTCACATATCTCCAATATTTTTTTATTAAACAATTACATCAAATCATTTCTCTCTCCACTTTACACAAACACCAATAAAACACTATTCAACATAAAAATTCACAACTTTTCTAAAATCCTATATTTTTACTCAAAACGAACATAACCTAGGATTGGGGAATGGGGATGGCCCCCTCAACACTGCCCGACGCGACAGGAGGGATATTATTTTTAAAAAAATATTAAAAAGGCTTTTATTATGAATCAATTTATATATATATATTTATGCATAGACTGACACCTGTTTTTAATTGTCGAAATTAGCATTTTGCAGCACATTTCGAGGGAAAAGTGGGCAGAGACTCTAGTTTACCAGCAGCATACGTCCTAAAGCCATAATATAATATAGTCACGGATCAAAAACCAGAGTAAACTTTTGCCAAAGGAATGGAAAACGTAAGGGTGCATGTAAGCGTTCAAAGCTGTCCTATTAAACGAAGTTGCGTAGAAAATATCTGTACATACCCCTTACCTTTTTAAATTGAGAAGACTCAATTGTCAAAAGTAGAATATGCTATGTATTATTCGTCAAACCACTTGCGTCTATTTCAATTTAGGTCGAAATTGAGACCGTGCCATGTCAACAGTCGGATGAGATTCATGTTGACTTGTCAAAATCAAATTCATGTTCTCTTGCTAAAATGCTCCTCTCCCAACCTGACTTAAGGTACCTTTTCAACGACCCTGTTACAATTTGTTTATGATTGTAAACTGAAATCTCCTTTGTATTCAAATTACTTAATGAACAAAACAAAAATACCAATTCGAGGTGGCTAGCCTCCTTGCTAAGAAAACTATCTTCACAGGGCGACTAACTGCCCTATAATCTGATCTCCCCACAAATGGGTTGGACCAGGTAAGAAGCTAACTAATGGTTTAAAGGTCCACTGAGCAAATAACTACTAACATGACTTAAGGCCCAACAACTAATAAAAGAGGCACAAGGAACATCACCCTTGGCCACGTGGGATGCCCACTTGCGTGGTGTTTGGGATAGAAATTTTTACCCCTTAAAATTTTTACACAATTATAAAATAATCTTTTTTTCTCATTAAATTATTAAATAATATTATAATATTCAATTAAATCTTCTCTCTTTAATTTTCCCTAAAATATATATATTTTTTCACAAACCACAATACCCAACATTTCCACAATCCCAAAATTTCCACAAACAAACACCACCCATTTCTAGAATCACCGAACCACAAACTCACATTCGGTCAAACTCAACTCCTTCCAGACTCTTCTCCTCGCAAAACGCAAGATGCCGACTTTAACAGACCCTCTTCAGCCGCAAGACTCCAGCTTTCTTCTTCAGCCTTTTAACTTTTCTTCCATTGTAACAGACCCTCTTCTATCCATTTTTGGTTTCTCAAGCTATACTGCTCTATCATGATACTTCTACCTAATCCTTCATTATAATAATTAATCTGGAGAATTACTTCACTACAACAAACACTCTGTTAGGTGACGACAACTAAGGTTACAAATTCAATGTTGTTGAAATAAAACCCCTTTTACCGACAAGATTTAAATAGTCCGTCGCAACAAAACTTTCACACCACGAACTGAATCCCGTGAGAACTTTTGGTCAGAAAAATCAAAATAATTTTCACTTACAACGATGCTCTTGACAATCTCGTCGAATTCGGTGGTGGGTATATGTTAGATTTTTTTGCCAACGAAAAATTCTACTATAATCCGCACTGGTTACCGTCGCAAACTCAAAAAGAATCTGAAATTTATTAGTCGCGTTGAGGTTCATGGCTAGAAATTGAAAGTCAACAACATATTCTCGTTTGTCGTCAAGAACGAAATTGTAATATTCTGGTCCAATGGATTAATTACTACTGTCGTAGCAATATCAAGGAAAACCGTCATTCTTCCTGTTTCGTGTCAAAGATCTAGGCATCCAGCAAAAACTCCAGGTTCATTATGAAAACCCTCCTTCTTCCCCCTTTTGTATTCTCCGTAAAGATTGAAGGTGTTTATGTCAAAATCAAATCAACGCTGGACATTGTTGTCGATGATACCCTAAATTTCTTGATTATTTCAGCGGTCAAGGATTTTATCGAGTCCTCTTCCCAAGTCGTGGCCTACGACTCTGGAATCCGATTGGTCCTCCGTTCAAGAGACTGTCTTTCTTGTTCTTCATCTCTTTATTCCCCCTTTTTCTCTTCTCTCTTTGCTCCTCTGTTCCCCCACCTTGGCTATCCTGAGACCATTCCACCATCAGTGAAAAAAACTGCCTTCTCCAAAAATAATCCCGAACATTAGGTTCCATCTTCGCTTCTTTGTTCCTTCCCATGGCTACCCTAAGAGTAATCCCCCAAGTTTTGGGGATTTTTACTTTTGTAGATTTAGATCTGAGTTGATGGACCTGTAGATTTATCAAGTTTAGATTTTCCCCTTTTTTAGGACTGGTTTTTTGTTTTGTTTTGGGAACATCGATTTGAATGTTTGTTTCGAATTTGGCCTCCATATTTGTTTTTAGGTATAAGTTGGTGGTAATGTCTTGAAGATTCTAGGGTGCTTTAGATTTTGTTTTTTGTGCCTCTGTTTATGTGATGTTAAGAGATTATTTATTTATTTTCCTTGACTGTTTATATGTGAATATTTTTGCTTTAACACATTTCATTTCATTCCATTAGCTGAGGAGGATGTCTAGCAAGCAACCCAGCCTGTACCGACTAATGTTGCTGGGATAAGGTGATATTGCGTGTTGTAAGTGGTAGGTTGTTCTGAGCTCTAGGTTTACTCAAGGTAGATTGTTCTTTCCCAATCATATCATCTTTATGTATACATTCTCTCAAGGCCAGAACTCTAGGTTGAGTACTTGAATGTGCAATTGATGGTTTGCTTTAATTTGTTGGATGTTATGTGTCTTGTAACTGATATTTTGTATGACTTGTGATATTTGGCCTGGAAAATTGTATTTAGCATGGTTTTGCAATGACTCTGCTATAGATTTTTTGAGGGAAAAGAGATTGTAAGGCTCATGCCCACCAACTATTTGTTGGTTTTTTTTAGGTTAACTATTTGTTGGATATGAATACATTTATTTTGTCGTTTCACTACTTCAATGACCGACATATTTTTGACTAGTTAAAATTGCAGGGAGGACATGTATTCGACCGTAGAACTTTTGCTTCACAAATCTGGAAGGGTCGGCATTTATTTTGTCGTTTGCTATCGGATCACTTCCTTTGACTAGTCCGTAATGGCCACAACAACCATTTAACAACGTTGTGTAGTCGTCGAACTGTAATACATATTTTATACATGAAGGGGAAATAATATGAGGTTTTAAATCAATTTTGGCAGTTTCACGAATAGACGGTTTTAGAGTCTAGTGACGATTATTTTGAAGATGGATTTGGATAACGATTTAGTTTTTGGACAGAGGAAGTCCTTCGGAGACGAAGGCCACCCGCGAAAAGAAAAAGAACCAATGACGTGATGCGTTTTTTTCTAACTACTTTACCAACCAAAGTTTCTAGTGTTGGAATGACGAAGAATGTCGTTGGCAAAGGTAACAAAGATGACGAATTAATTCTATGTCTGTAAAAACTTCATATCACACTGTTATTGGTGATGAGCCTTCGACGAGTACATGTCGTTACATTAAAGACATCTTCCACGAAAACACCCATTTCTAGCCACAAATGTAGTTGTCGCCTAACTGAATATCTGTTGTAGTGCTTATATAAAAGACAATCATTAGGACGCATGTTACTGTAGAATTAGTCGTCAGATTTATTCAAAACTTTGATATTATCTCAGGATCAAAGTGACAAGATGAGATTCAGCATGACATTATAACAAGCTAAATGTAAAAATGCGAGATCATGATTCCAATCCTCTAACATTAATGCATTAATGATTTATTTTGCTGGGCTCATCTGCGGGCTTATTGCTTGTACTCAGTGTCATACATCGGATCTATCCATGCATACATCAGGCACACATCCATGAAGCATGCATGTGTACATATATGCAAGTATCAAATATGATACATATATAGGTCCTTTGGAAAATATGTCATCCCCCCCCCCCCCCCCCCCGAACAAATTAAGACGATAGCCACAGGGATTACTCGACTCTCTAGTCCATAACCATTCTCTATGCTCTTCTAGTAGGTGCAACGCAAACATTCCTGCCCGATTGATTTCTATGATTTTTAAGTCCTACCTACTCTATATATGAGGTGCGGAGAAGGCATAACAGAATCATTAACTAATAGAAGCTGTTAGCTGTTGTCCGTCTTACTGAGTTTCCATAAATAAAATTCAAATGGGCAATCCTACCATGATCTGATTATCTATTTATGAGCATTAATCACAGGATTAGTTCTTTTGGATAGTTCTGGGCTGGTGGGGGGACAAAAAGTAAAAGGACAGCTGAAAATCGATGAAAGCTTCGAAGAATGAGAGGTTTCCTTACCTTCATTTTCTTGTAAATTGGTGTTGACTGCAACTGCGTGGAGGGTGATGGTAGCCTTCGGCTGCCAGTCATTGGGTTTTCCTACCCATGATTTCATATTAAAGATCGCTGCCACCAGTTGACTTGGAAATTAGTAGCAGGTCATTTTACTTTTTCAATAGCTTGGAAGCAGCTAATAACATGACAAATTATGTTTGACATAAGAGCAAGGCAATTGAGAGGAAGTTGCTATTGACAAAGACCATGGCGCTTGACTATTGACAGATTTACACTAAATCGTTTTAGGCTCGACTGTACCACCCCTCTAAACAGCCTTTAGTTATAAATCAGACACCTTTGACAGGTGTGTTAGGTTATAGTATAAAAGTCAATAAAAATTGGTGACAGAAGAATGATAAAGGGACTGAAGTTTAGAGGGAGTTATCAAGGATAACCGCAGGATGAAGAGTCCTTGAGGTATTTGACGTCAAAAATGGCCCCAGTAGCTCCAGTTACTCGCTCCTTGACATCATGAGATCCAGCAAGCTCATATTCCCAGCTCCCAGCCTGGTACCCTTCGCAGAGAAACAGCTCTATGTGCCTTGCATCTAACGTCTGCATCGTTCCTACATAAATAAGGTTGTGGTTCAGTAGAGGGCAAGGCATACTGCCTGCCAAGGAGCTGTTTTACCTAATGTTTTTGCACATTTCGCAATTAGTCCTTTAGTTGTTCATTAGGGCTTCATTGTAGGATTAATAAGACCCTTAATGGCATGAATCAGTTACCCTGGTTAATAACAATTTCAGCACATAAGACATGCATCTTGGCCCATTCATTGTCAAAGCAAACTAAGGTCGATTAGCAGATTAAAACAGCAAACATGCACTCCATGGAAGATGCTAAATTATATTACAAGCGGGTCATGACCGTGTGAATTAGATTAAATATTTATTAACCCCGCCATAGGTTACCGCCACAGCAACCTCTGAGCTACTAACGTAGTAATGTATGCCTCAAGGACACCATAAGTAAGACCTTATTTTTCGTGCAACAAAGCTAAAAGTTAAGTACGTGCATCTTACCGTCGCATGTATTGAGGTCACAAACAGGGCATCGAACAAGCTGGAGATCTGAAAACATGAGCCCAGTTAAATAACAATGTTAACCGAAGTGATTGTTATGGCAATTTTAATTGGCATCACGTGACTCATTGTAAAAGGGTATCTTTGTAATTTGTAAAGTTTCTAGAAGTAGGAATAGATGTGCTGCACCGTGGGTTGTGATAAAGGCCTCATTAAGGGCAATTATGACATTGTCTACGCTTCTAGAAGACTTGAGAAAGGAGGCTTAAAGCTTATCTGCATCTTACGGGTGGAAATCAGTTCGTAGAACAGAGGGTTGTTTTTGTGTGTTTCGACGAGAGCTTTCCATCTTTCTTGTTTCCAAGATTCGGTGATATTGAAGATTCGTAGATTTCTTGTGCTGATCTGTAAAGCCTTCCACGTGATGATGAAGATCTGAT
Organism: Myrica gale; assembly: GCA_963930655.1. Lineage (NCBI taxonomy): Eukaryota > Viridiplantae > Streptophyta > Magnoliopsida > Fagales > Myricaceae > Myrica > Myrica gale. Next base: position 16,605,792 of record OZ005599.1, read on the forward strand.
TTCATGGAGATTTCAATGTGTTGATTGATTGGAATATCAAGGAGATAAAGATCACCGGCGTTTTTCCCCCAAATCCGATTTTGTGAAGATCAGAGATTCAGAAGTTCTGAATCATAAAGGCTGAAGGTTTCAGCCTTGGCCCAAGATTGCACAAGGTTTGTGCTTGAAGATCTGTTGCCGTTTCGAGATCGTGACTTCCAAATTCAACATAGAGGTTCTATGTTTGAAGTGTGATTCGGTTTGGTAAACTGAGTTGGTTCAAGGGTTGGTTGATTAGGCTAGGTTAGTCTTGTATAGATCACCTTGTAACCTTTGGAAGTTAGTGGATTCGATCGGCCTAAGGGCCCGGAGAGTTTTTCTCCTTAAGGAAGTTCCTTAGGGAGTTTTCTCTTCGTAACCATTTCTTGTGTTACATCTTTATCATTGTTTTCTTGCTTTGATAAATTGCTAGTTTACTAACCAATTGGTTTTCTGTGTTGTGAGGATTTCACTGTGATATTTGGTATATATCCTCACTGATTCGGTTGGTAAGAATACATTGTGGTTTACTGATTCAAAGTTTAGATAAGCTACTGATTGTGTTTCGGTTGTACAAGATTAATCTTGAAAAAATTATTGATTCTGTCCAGTATAGTCTCTTCGGAGTCACTTGAGGTATATTCGGATATCTTTGTTTTTTTCAGATTTGTATAGCTACTGTTTATCTAGTCTTTGTTCTTATCTGATTTGTAATAAGATAGTAGATTCTTGATAAAGATTAATTGTGATTATCTTTCTGTGAATAGGTTGTGTTTTGAAAAAGTTTTTTGTTGTTGGATAAAATTTTCAGTATACCTATTCACCCCCCCTCTAGGTATTTTCCGCACATTTGGGTCTAAATTAGGTTGTTCAATTGGTATCAGAGCCATAAGTCGTTCCTTGACCCAAATTGATTTTAAAATGGATAGGAGTCAATCCCTTAATGTTCCCCCATTCTTTGACGGTTCTAATTATGCATATTGGAAAGTGAGAATGAGGGCCTTTTTAAAATCTATAGATGAGAGGGTATGGACAGCCGTGGATAAAGGCTGGACCATGCCTGAAGGTTCAATAGATGAGGTTATTTCTATTAAAGAACCTAGCAAATGGACCGGAGAGGAAAGAGAATCTGCTAGCTGGAATAGTAAAGGCATTAATGCTATATTCATGAGTGTATCTTCGGATGAATTCATGAGAATATCCAAGTGTGAGTCCTCTAAGGAAGCTTGAGATATCTTAGCCCTTACACATGAAGGTACTAAGGCTGTGAGGGATTCTAAATTACAATTGAATGTCTCAAAGTTCGAAGAGATTCGAATGAGAGACGATGAGACTTTTGATGAATTCTATGGAAAACTTACAGCCATAGTTAATGGGAGTTTTAGTTTTGGAGAGAAAATTCCAGAATCTAAGGTAGTAAGGAAAGTGCTAAGATCCCTTCCTGAAAGGTTTAGACCAAAAGTCACTGCCATAGAAGAGAGTAAAGTGTTAGATGAAATCAAAATTGATGAGTTAGTTGGATCATTACAAACATATGAGCTGACTTTTCCTTCAACTAAAAAGGGTAAGTCTATTGCTTTTAAAGCAGTAAAAGAGGAAGAAAATTCTTCCTCTGACAGTGATTCTGGAGATGATGAAGACTTGGCTTTTTTTGTTAAGAGGTTTCGTAAGGCTTTCCGATTCAAAAAGGGTAATAATTGGAAAGAAAAGAAGGGACACACGAAATCCTTCAACAAAACAAATTGGAAGAAATCTGATAAGAAAGATATAGGAGAACAAAATAAGAAAGAAGATGTTAGTATTCAATGTCATGGTTGTAAAGGTTTCGGTCATATGAAAGTAGAATGTCCTACTTACTTAAAGGCACAAAGAAAACCTGCCATGAATGCATCTCTTTCTGATTCCGATTCTGATATTTCTTCTTCCAGTAAAGAAACTTCATTACATGATAAAGTTAATTATCTTGCTTTTTCATCTTCCATTGTGAGTACTAATGAATTTGATTTTGAAGGTGATGACCTCCTAGATTCAGATTCTGACGATGAAGAGTCTCTTCGTATGGCTTATGATGAGTTGTATAAAGAGAGCTTGAAGTTGAAGAAAAAGGATATTTTAATTTCTAAAGAGCTTAGTGTTGTTAAATTAGAAAAAGATCAACTAACATCTGAACTTGCTTTGTTGAATGTGAAAAATACAGATCTGGAAGCTAAGGTGAAAGAGCTGAAACTTGAGCTGGAGCAAGCTAATATAAAGCTGAACAAGTTCACAAGTGGAACCTCGAAGCTTGACAAAATGCTAAATAGTGGATTAGCAGCTGGAGACAAAAGAGGCTTGGGATTTTCAGCTGAAAAAGACTCTAAGAATGCCAATAAAACGGTGTTTGTTCTTGCTGTGCTTAAGGAGAAACCACCTCAAGCTTCAGTTCTACAAAAGAAATCTCATACGGTGGTAAACTCTAACCCTATGAAGTCTTTTAATTATAATAGATCTAAGTTCATTCCAACATGTCACCATTGTGGTAAAATAGGACATATTAAACCAAGGTGCTATAATTTGTCAAATGAGAATTTTAGGAATGTTAGATCTACTTCAAATGGTATATCTAGATCTGATTTCAACATGTTAACATCTCAAGTAAGTAAACTTGCTCAACAAGTTGATATAATGTCTAAAAATTTACTTTCATCTTCTAAGTCAAAACAAGTTTGGAGGAAAAAGGATATGATCTCTTGTAATGTAGCTCATCTAGCTTTTAAGGCTAAAAATGATTTTGTTTGGTATTTGGACAGCGGATGTTCAAAACACATGTGTGGTGACAAACATTTATTTACCACTCTCAAAAATTATAATGCTGGTGCAGTTACTTTAGGTGATGGTGGCAGGGCAATTGTAGTAGGAAAAGGTTCTATTACATTGCCTGGTTGTCCTACATTCAATGATGTTTTATATGTTGATGGTCTTAAAGAAAATTTGTTAAGTATTAGCCAAATATGTGATTCTGACTTGAGTGTTAAGTTTACTAAAGATGCTTGTGCTGTTATTAATGACTGTGGTAAAATTGTGTTTCAAGGCATTAGAACTTCTGATAATTGTTATGGTATTGTTCTTAACAATGAAACTATATGTAATAATGTTCGTATTGATAAGACGCATTTATGGCATCAACGTTTAGGTCATATGAATTATCGAGATCTTTCTAAAATGACTAAAGTTGTTGAAGGCTTACCTAAGCTAGAAAGAATAGATAATCAAGTATGTGGTCCATGCCAATTGGGAAAGCAAGTTAGATCTAGTCATAAAAGAACTTCTGAGATTTTAACTTCTGCATGTCTAGATCTTATTCATATGGATTTAATGGGTCCCTCGAGGACTGAATCTCTTGGTGGGAAAAGATATATTTTGGTCATTGTTGATGATTTTTCCAGATATTCTTGGATTTTATTACTTAGAGAAAAATCTGAAGCTTTTGATAAAGCTAAAGGTTTATGTAAAATTATTCAAAATCAAAAGGATATTAAGATCAAGAGAATTCGTAGTGATCATGGAAAAGAGTTTGAGAATACTAGTTTTGAATTATTTTGTCTTGAAGAAGGAATTCACCAAGAATTCTCCGCTCCAATCACTCCACAACAAAATGGAGTAGTTGAACGGAAAAATAGAGTTCTTCAAGAAATGGCTAGAGTAATGATTCATGCCAAAGATGTTTCTACACATTTTTGGGGTGAAGCTATTAATACGGCTTGCCATATTATTAATAGAGTATATCTTAGACCAGGCACTACTAAAAGTCCTTATGAGATATGGAATAACAAACGACCTACTGTTAAATACTTTAAAACCTTCGGTAGTAAATGTTTCATCCTACGAGATAGAGAAATATTAGCTAAATTTGATTCTCGTAGTGATGAAGGCATTTTCCTCGGGTATTCTTCTAATAGTAGAGCATATCGTGTGTTTAACTTGAGAACTCATTGTGTAATGGAGTCCATAAATGTTGTAGTTGATGATGATATCCATAACAGTGTTAATATTGAAAATATTGTATTTCCCACTGCTGAATCACATATTCCTACTGATCTGCCCAGTACAGTGAGTTCGGAGTCTGAACCTCATAAGAAACCAGATTTGAATGTGGTTAATGAACCTAGAGCTCATTTAGAATCACCCAGTATAGTTTCTTTAGAGTCAGATGGTTCTGAGGAACCAGACTCAGCTGCTGATAAGGAACCTTCTTCTAGAGTTAAATTAAATCATCCTAAGGACAACATTATAGGAGATATAAATGAAGGGATGAGACTAAGAAGAAGAATTTTGAATCAAATTGCTTTCTCAAGTTATGTTTCTTTAATTGAGCCACAAAAGGTTGAGGAAGCTTTGAAAGATGAATGTTGGACTAATGCCATGCATGATGAATTAAATCAATTTATTCGAAATGATGTATGGTACTTAGTTCCTAGACCTGCTAAATGCAATGTCATAGGAACTAAGTGGATTTTCAAAAACAAGTCTGATGAAAACGGAGTAATTGTTAAAACAAAGCTAGACTAGTAGCTCAAGGCTATACCCAAGTTGAAGGGATAGACTTCGATGTAACCTTCGCACCTGTAGCCAGATTAGAATCTATTCGAATGCTTTTAGCCTATGCATGCTCTATGGGTTTTAAATTACATCAAATGGATGTAAAAAGCGCTTTCTTGAATGGTATTTTGCTTGAAGAAGCTTATGTAGAACAACCAAAAGGCTTCATCAATCCAAAACATCCTGATTATGTTTATCGTCTAAAGAAAGCCCTTTATGGTTTAAAACAAGCTCCTAGAGCATGGTATGATAGACTCACATCTTATCTCTTAAAAAAGGTTTTTTCAAGAGGTGGAGTAGATCGTACCATGTTTACTAAGAAGCTTGATAAATGCTTAATCATCGCACAAATTTATGTAGATGATATCATATTTGGTTCTCCTATAGAAAAGTATGCTCTTGAATTTGCTGAACTCATGAAGAATGAGTTTGAAATGAGTATGGTAGGAGAATTAAATTTCTTTTTAGGTTTGCAAATCAAAAAGTGCAGTGATTGGTTATTTATATCTCAGTCTAAGTATGCAAAAGAACTTGTCAAGAAATTTGATCTTGATAATAAAAAGCATACCAAAATCCCTATGAGTACATCGGTTAAATTAAATATAGATTCAGCTGGCAAAAGTGTTGATCACACTGTGTATCGAAGTATGATAGGTAGCCTTTTGTACTTAACAGCAAGTAGACCAAATCTTTCTTTTAGTGTTGGAATTTGTGCTAGGTTTCAATCTGATCCGAAAGAATCACATCTAGAAGCTGTTAAGAAGATTATCCGTTATGTAAATGGAACTGTTAATTTTGGAATATATTATTCGAAAAATTCTAATACTCATCTTGCAGGTTTTTCTGATGCTGATTGGGCAGGTAATTGTGATGATCGTAAAAGCACCTCTGGTGGTTGCTTTTATATGGGTTCAAACTTAGTTGCCTGGCTCAGCAAAAAGCAGAGTTCTATTTCATTATCTACCGCTGAAGCGGAGTATATGGCTATGGGAAGCTGCTGTACACAACTTATATGGATGAAACAAATGCTGTTAGATTATGGTTTAAATCAAGACATAATGACTGTGTATTGTGATAATACAAGTGCAATTAATATTTCTAAAAATCCTGTACAACATTCTAGAACAAAACACATAGACATTAGACATCATTTTATTAGAGATTTAGTTGAAAACAAAATAATTAACATTGAACATGTCTCATCTGAAAATCAATTAGCTGATTTATTTACTAAGCCACTTGATATTTCAAGATTTGAATCTCTAAGACAAGTTGTAGGTGTTTGCCAAATCTAGTGATCATGTGTTTGTGTCTAATAATTTTTAGAATATTGTTTTTAAATGTATGTATCACTTACTGTAATGCATGTTTGATTTATTCTAAATTTTGGATGTATATCTGGGCTCTTTTACATATTTGCAGTTAGTTCATTTTTGTTTTAGTCTCTTAATAATCTGCAGGTGTAGCTATGGAATTTGACAGTGATGAGGTCATATAAGTCATAAACTATGTTGTGCTATCTTTTTAATTGAAGCTTTATTGTAACTAAAGAAATTTGACTAAGTGTTTGGTATCTTTAAAGGAGGCGTGTATTATGGGGGGCAAAATTGTCTTTCTGAGTTTTTATCTTAGGGTTTTTAACTTTACCCTTTCTCTTTTACCTCACTATTCTCTTCACTCACACACGAAACCTCTCTCTTGCCGCCGAAACCCATATTGTCGCCTATCTCTAGTGCTCCTTCTTCTCTTGCATTTTTGTTGCAATACTCATCACAATCACGTGCTTGCTTAAAGATTCAAGGTTAGTAGTTCATACACTTGGAATTATTAACTCATTTTTTTTTGAAAAATATGCTGTGTAACTCACGGGTTGAACCCGTAGGTGTTGTTGATGAATGGGTATTGATTTTTACTTCATTATGTGTTGATACTTTGCCTAAATCTTCTTACCCATCATATATTCTTTGTTATTCATGGTTCTAATCATAGATCTATCATTAAAAAACAAAGATATCTTATTAGTTAAGTATGGGTTTCGGAAAACCCATGAATGCTCACGGGTTGAATCCATGTGAGTTGAAATGCATTTTCTCACATTTTTTGTTAAACATCTTTTCTTATGGGCTTTCAAAGTTCATATCTGTTACACTGTGTTTGTACTTTAACTCTTAATTTTGACTTCAAAAATTTCACGGTATTGTAGAAATTTTTCTAAAAAACCCGTTTTTGTAACTACTGCACATTCAACTATTACCTGATTGAGTTTGAAATAAATTTGTGGATCTATTTAGTTAGTGTTAGATTTGGTTGTTCATATACTTATCCATGTAGATCCATAGAGTATAAGGTGATTTTGTTGAAATTTGAAAATGGGTATGGTATATAGATTACTGCTGCCGAATCTTTGGCCTTATACCATGTTTCTTTTATAAAATATTGTTAAGAGTTTCATTCTCATAATGCTTGTGTGCTGGTTGTGAAATTGTCAAACCATCTGCTGCTGTGTTTGTATTATACATACGTGATTGCTCTCTCATATGTTAGTATAGTCTTTACATTGGTCAGACTATTTGTTGTTACATAATGAACATGTCTTGTACTGTGTATAACTATATCTAATATGTTTGTTTGTTTTAGATGGTAAGGGTTAAACTGCCAGCCAAGAGGGTTGATCCTCCTCCTCCACCTCCTCGTATGACGAGGAAAAGAAAAGCTGATGTTGCTTCTTCTTCAAAGAAGCAGAAATCACAGAGAGATAAAGAACCGATTATTCTTGATGATTTCAACGATGCCCTGTTTTACAATCCTGCAGCTGAGGCGCTTTTCCACACCAAATTCAGTTTGAAAAACATTGAATTGGAAAAGGAAGTCCTCGTTGAGGAACTTAGGACTCTTCCTAAGTTTGGAGAATTCAATTCACGAGGTTGGAGTCCACTTCTCTACCATTTAACTCCTCCCTCTGAATCTCTGGTAAAAGAATTCTACTCCAATATTTTTAATATTCAGGGCTCTTGCTTTTCTACTTATATTCGTGGTCAAATCATTGAACTTTCTCCTAAGTTCTTGGCTGAAAAAATAGGAATTCCGTTTATTGAAAATCCTTTGTATCCATATAAAGCTTCTCTTTGTCCTCCATTGTCTACTGTCGTTAGTTTTCTAATGCAGAGGACAATCAAAGGATTTTCTAGAAATGAATTTCCTGGCAAGTTCCTTGCTAAAGATCATATTCTTCCGGCCAGGATTCTCTTTACAAATATCTATCCTAATATTCATCTCTCTGCATTTTCCTTTGAGAGGATTAGATTCTTGTATGCTTTTTTGAACAATGATTCCATAGACTTAGCTACTAACATCTGTGACCACATGATTGAGATCTTCCAAAGTAATTCTGGAAGTTTGAAACTTCGATATGGGTGCTTAATAATGCGATTGTTAACTGCTGTTGGTATAAGCATTCCTGTATCTGAGAGTCGTCTTGGTCCACTCAAAACCATTGGTATCCAGACTCTCAAGAAATCCTTATCCCATAAACGTCATCCCACTCTTAGCTTTCCAACAGATGTTCCAGCCCTTCCTGATGCACTTAAACTCCTACTAGATCGTTCTTCGTCCATCCAATCTGCACTAACTACTCTTCAGTCCGATGTGGCTGTTCTTCGCCTCGAATTGTCTCAAGTCAGAGCTGAGATGAAAGTTCTTCAGCCCTCTGCTGCTCCATCTGCTTCTGATGTTGGTGGCTCTGGATCTGAATCTGCCTCGGCTGCTATGGATGATTCTGATGCTTCTGAGTAGCTCATTTTGGCCTCCTTCGTGTCAAAAAGGGGGAGAATTTGATGATTAGTTGATGTATTGCTGCTGCAAGGTTGGGTGGTTCTGCATGATGGATTTGAATTGGACATTTTTGGTGTTGTCTGTTATGTTTATGTTGCTACAATATTATGCTTTACTTTTTAGCATGTTGACTCTTCTTATTACTTATGATATTATGTTATGATTGAGTAAATGTTAGGGGGAGTTTCTTCTTGCTAATGTTGATTGTGGGGATGTGTCTCAGGGGGAGACATAACTTCATTTATATGATTTTCCTGCTTTTGCTATAATGTTTTTCTGTTCACTAACATGATTTCTAATAGATGTTTAGAGTTGTGTTTGTGATAAGTTTTGTGCAGGTACTTTTTAGCTATTTTCTAGTTCTAGAATCATTAGGATGAGTCCCTTTGTAAAATGTGTCCTGTGTTGGTGATCAACAGGATTCATTATGATTTTGGTTCTAGGCTAGTATAGTTTTGTCACGTAGGATGCCAAAGGGGGAGATTGTTATGGCAATTTTAATTGGCATCACGTGACTCATTGTAAAAGGGTATCTTTGTAATTTGTAAAGTTTCTAGAAGTAGGAATAGATGTGCTGCACCGTGGGTTGTGATAAAGGCCTCATTAAGGGCAATTATGACATTGTCTACGCTTCTAGAAGACTTGAGAAAGGAGGCTTAAAGCTTATCTGCATCTTACGGGTGGAAATCAGTTCGTAGAACAGAGGGTTGTTTTTGTGTGTTTCGACGAGAGCTTTCCATCTTTCTTGTTTCCAAGATTCGGTGATATTGAAGATTCGTAGATTTCTTGTGCTGATCTGTAAAGCCTTCCACGTGATGATAAAGATCTGATTTCATGGAGATTTCAATGTGTTGATTGATTGGAATATCAAGGAGATAAAGATCACCGGCGTTTTTCCCCCAAATCCGATTTTGTGAAGATCAGAGATTCAGAAGTTCTGAATCATAAAGGCTGAAGGTTTCAGCCTTGACCCAAGATTGCACAAGGTTTGTGCTTGAAGATCTGTTGCCGTTTCGAGATCGTGACTTCCAAATTCAACATAGAGGTTCTATGTTTGAAGTGTGATTCGGTTTGGTAAACTGAGTTGGTTCAAGGGTTGGTTGATTAGGCTAGGTTAGTCTTGTATAGATCACCTTGTAACCTTTAGAAGTTAGTGGATTCGATCGGCCTAAGGGCCCGGAGAGTTTTTCTCCTTAAGGAAGTTCCTTAGGGAGTTTTCTCTTCGTAACCATTTCTTGTGTTACATCTTTATCATTGTTTTCTTGCTTTGATAAATTGCTAGTTTACTAACCAATTGGTTTTCTGTGTTGTGAGGATTTCACTGTGATATTTGGTATATATCCTCACTGATTCGGTTGGTAAGAATACATTGTGGTTTACTGATTCAAAGTTTAGATAAGCTACTGATTGTGTTTCGGTTGTACAAGATTAATCTTGAAAAAATTATTGATTCTGTCCAGTATAGTCTCTTCGGAGTCACTTGAGGTATATTCGGATATCTTTGTTTTTTTCAGATTTGTATAGCTACTGTTTATCTAGTCTTTGTTCTTATCTGATTTGTAATAAGATAGTAGATTCTTGATAAAGATTAATTGTGATTATCTTTCTGTGAATAGGTTGTGTTTTGAAAAAGTTTTTTGTTGTTGGATAAAATTTTCAGTATACCTATTCACCCCCCCTCTAGATATTTTCCGCACATTTGGGTCTAAATTAGGTTGTTCAGTGATAATAGCATTAGCACTACAAAAGGAGTTAGAGCTACCAGCTATCCAGATCCCAGGTTTAACATTGTCTAACGTACAACAGCCAGAAGACTGCAACATATTCTCTTTAGTATCTTCTTTCGCGAAATTTGCAGGAGAGCTGAGCCTCTCTGTGAGGAGTGCTGCTGAAGATTCGAGATAAAATGCGCCAATTCACATCCAATCTGATTTTCCCATGGAATAAAACAGTCAGAGAAGAGACCCATAAGAATGATAATGAAGGAAAGGAAATTACTAAACGATCATGAGCTATTAATATTTTAAGGTAACTCAAGACATATAGACACACGATCCCTTCTGTTCTTTGACTTATAGCTAGCTCACGCGCGACAATGTGTTGGATTATTTTCCACATTCAAGTCACAATTGTATAACCGGCCTTTAATTAGTCTATGGTTAGATTCAGACTTCAGAACTGAAGGCTGGCTCCGATTAGGAGGGCCGAAATATAAGATTGGTCAAAATAGACTCTTAAGGGTGGTCTATGAAGCACCCGATACGTTTCTCTAAACAAAGATAATGGGACTCACCAATATGCTTCTCCTGCTGGCTGAACATGTAAGAGTGACTCCCATCTGCCCAATCCATTCATAGATCAAAAATCGATGGGAAGTTTCACTTTACAGTGTATACCAATCTTTCTTGCCCCATGGCACAAAAATTTATAAACGACACGGGGGAAGTATCTCGAGGCTATTTTTAATCCTTACCGAAGGCTGAAGCATAAAGGTTGATCCACTTGAACGCGACGTGCTCGGGAGCTGGGACCTGAAGATCACGCAGGCAGACGAGCTTCCATATACTATCATCCATAATCAGACGGTAAAACCATTTGTTTGTCAAGGCGAGCATCACCAAAGACCGACCTTCCAGAAACTTCGCGATCTCTGTCCACACGTCATCTTCGTACCTGTATGAACGAATAATAAAGAGATTTGTACACAAGAAAGATTATAAAATTCAGATAAAACTAAATCTGTGATTTCCGTTTTCCCGGCATTTTTTTTTTAATTTTCACACAAAAAAATTAAAGCTCGAGGTTTGAATTTCCTTGGATATTATACTGTTTTCCCCATGTCTTAGAAGTGAAACGGAAAGCTCATATTAAAAAAATACAGGGAATGAAACTGACTGTTCAGTTTTGGCACAACTCGTACCTCTAGCTCAAAAGTTAGTTAACAAGACTTCATATCTAATCCAAAATGCAAACGATTAAATTCTGATCCCTTTGAGAAACCGCAGGAGAATGACGAATTAAACTTCGAAAACTAGTGAAAGTTGCTAAAGACTTCCAAGTGCTAATCGAGAAAGCCTAAACTTGCCATGTTCCAATTCAGTAAAGTTTCTTCGTCCAAATTGAGATTCTGAACTTGATGTTAGTTTTAATTTCCTTGATGTTAGATTCTAAACTTGTCATTTTCTCAGTTACCAAACAGAGTATCAGGAATCAGATTTGTTGACAATGAACTGGCCTATCAAACAGAAACAGAGCTTGAAAAATGTGCAGAAACTGCATATCGTTTGGCCAAGTGTGTAGAACTCATGCTTTAAGATACAAAATATAATAGCGAGTACAACCTAGTTTCCAAGTGATATTTCAGTACATAAAACATCTTTTCAGCAAAAGATTTCTCAGAATTGGATTCGTATTGCCGTTTGGATGTGAAATTGACCATTGGAAACAGATTTTCTCTGTATGGAGGTTTAAAGAGATCGAAGTTCACCTAATGAGCCGAAAGTGTTTTCAGAAAATAGATTTTGATAATGTTATTGACAAATTCTGTTTCAAATTTGAGTTGCAATATTTGAATTATTTAGATAAGAGTTTGTTTAAGTGTTCAAGATGTCTCCTAAGAAAATTATGATTGAAAAACGTTTGAATTACGAAGATTAGAATTAGAAAGCATTTGAATCATGATGATAAAGATGAAGAACGTTCAAATTTTGAAAGATGAGTTCAAATTCGCGAAGTGTGATCTGATCCTAAAATCTCTCAAGTTTATCTCCGGAATATGAGCTTCGCTTGATCTTCGCCTGACCTTAGCTCGAGCGACATTGACATTTTTTCATACAGTGTATTTCGCCCTAGTTTCGCCATATCTTCGTTCAAGCTAAATTGTCAGTTTTCATACAGTGTGTTTCGCCCTATCTTCGCCCTATCTTGGCCCGAGCGAAATCTTCTGTTTTTCAAATTATCTTATCTTTCTCTATTTAAACCATGAGACCTCGTCCAAATTGATTACCCAAGTTATTTCTTTCATTCCTTGGCGTCTTATGCTTGAGATAAACATTTTTTGAGACCTTTGCACCTAAAGTGTTTATATTTTCTCTCTCCTACATCAATCACCTGAATCACCATTGAAACCAACCTCTTGTGAGAAACCTTCAGAGAGCTTAAGGAGATTGACAGCCGGAGTTACCGGTGTTGAAGAGATTTAAAAGAAGAATCTCAGAAGGCTGACGGTTAACTGCAAGGGAGCGGGTGTAGGTTGGATTATCTAGATTATTACTTCGGGGTTGTCAGAGTCAAGCAACTGGATGTTGCCCGTGTCTGAGTCACCGATGTAAGGTTTATCTTCTAGTGAATTTTTGGTGGCTGCTAGCCCGGAGTGGTTTTTTCCTTTGATAAGGTTTTCCACTTCGTCATCAAATCTTGTGTCTTTATGTGTGATTGATTTATTATTTCTGATTAGTATCTTTCTTTGATATTTGTTTTAATATTCCGCTGCATATTTGTTGATTGTTAAATACTTTTCAGATTTAAACAAGTCTCTTTTAGGACTTGTTCTAAATTTGTCTATTTATAGAAAAAGAAAGTATCAACACCTATTCACCCCCCTCTAGGTGTTCTTTAGGGTCTAAACAAATTTGTTAGCACAAGGTTGTTTTATAAACAATCTATTTTGATTTTGATGATAACAAAGTTTTCCAACTAGTTTTTAAACCTTTAGATTCTACATTTGAAAATCCGTTTTAAGAAAATGATATCAAGAGTTTTCTAGTTGTACATCGGCCTTAGATATAATCGAACACTCTACATAAGCTTACTTGTTAAACTTTACATTGTAGGTGTTTTGGGATTGCTTGTTGGTGTCAGGAGAAACACTTTTCAGCCTAAGTGTTGAAGGTGTCGACACATATCATCATGGTGTCGACACATCAGTCATACACCAGAATGCATGTTCCAAGCCGAGATGAAGGTGTCGACACATAGTGAAGAGGTGTCGACACATTGGTCATTCAACAGAAAGCAAGTTCCCAGGCCGAGATGAAGGTGTCGACACATAGTGAAGAGGTGTCGACACATTGGTCATTCAACAGAAAGCAAGTTCCCAGGCCGAGATGAAGGTGTCGACACATAGTGAAGAGGTGTCGACACATTGGTCATTCAACAGAAAGCAAGTTCCCAGGCCCAGATGAAGGTGTCGACACATAGTGAAGAGGTGTCGACACATTGGTCATTTAACAGAAAGCAAGTTCCCAGGCCAAGATGAAGGTGTCGACACATAGACCAAGAGGTGTCGACACATTGCACTGTCAACAGAATGAAGATTTCCAGGCAAAGCTGATGGTGTCGACACATGGGAGAATGGTGTCGACACATTGCACATACACCCGAATGGATGGTTTCAAGACAAATTTGAAGGGTCAACATATTGAATGGAAGTGTCGACACATTGGACATAAGTGTCGACACATTGGTCATACACCCGAGAGTGAGTTTTCAGGCAAAACTCCTAAGTGTCGACACATACATGGATGGTGTCGACACATGCTTCGATTTCTCAGATCTGGAGCGACGTCACTCATTCTAAAAGTGTCTCCAATGGCTCTAAATGCCCTCCAACGGCTCCAAAACATGACAAGAAAGCCCTTGGTGCCCTAAAGACTATAAAAAGAAGAAGATTGAAAGAGAAGAAATAACTCTCACACAGCTCTCACTTGAAATACATCCTTGCCCTAACTTTTTGAGAGACAAAGTTCAAAGAAGAAGAGAGAAGCTCTTCCATCCAAGAAGGCTTGCATTCAATCTTGCAAATCCAGAAGCTTTCCTTGAAGATCGTATTCTTCTAGTTCACCTCAGGTTCTTAAACTTGTAGATTTGGCTTAGAGAGCCGTTTCATTTCTTGAGCTAATCACTTGTATATCTGGCTTAGAGAGCCGTTTCATTTCTTAAGCTATCCATTTGCATATCTGGCTTAGAGAGCCTTCAATCATTGTACCCACTCTTTGTAAAACTCTCAAGTGTTGAGTGAACACTGTATCCTACTTGTGAGAGGTAGAAGAAATCCCTAGGTTTTGGGGTTTGTGAAAAGAGTTGAAGCGTGAGCTCGGAAAACACTTTGTAACGGTTCCTTAGCACCCCGGAAGCTAAGGTGTATTCGCTTGGAGAATAGTGGAGGAAGCCCAAGGAAGTCAATAGCCTTGGGGGTGGACGTAGGCAAGAGTTGGTCGAACCACCTAAAAATACTGGTGTCATCTTCTTCACTCTCCTCTTTATTTCCTGCTGATATTGCTCGTTGAACTTTCTTATCTTTTATTTTTAATATCATTGATTGTATAGATCTATCCTCTAGTTTACCTAGAAATAGATCTGAACATTTTTGGGTTTGTTTCAAAAGGTTTCAAAAGTTTTTGAAAAACCCAATTCACCCCCCCTCTGGGGTTTTTTTTGCACTTACAATTTTTTCAATTGGTATCAGAGCCTGATTTCGTTCCTTGACCCTACGTCTAGATGTATCAAAGTCAATCTTTGTCAGTGTCTCCATATTTCAATGGAAGCAACTATCCCTATTGGAAAGTTCGTATAAGAGCTTTTCTAAAATCAATGATTGAACAAGTTTGGATTTCTTGTAGTAAAGGATGGAAAATTCCATCCACGGGTGATGTTCCCAAAGACGCTAGTACTTGGTCTAAAGAAGAGGTAAATGAGAGTAATTTTAATAGCAAAGGTCTTAATGCTATATTTATGTCTGTTTCTCCTGATGAATTTAAACGTATTTCTATGTGTGAAATAACTTATGATGCTTGGCATATTTTGGAGACAACTCATGAAGGTACAGATACAGTGAAGAGTTCAAAACTTCAAGTGTTGACGACAAGATTCGAAGAAATCCGCATGAAGGATGGTGAGGCGTTTGATGAATTTTACACAAAGTTGAATGATATTGTAAATTCATCTTTTATGCTAGGTGAAAGAATTCCCGAAGCGAGAGTTGTGAGAAAAGTCTTGAGATCTCTTCCTGAGAAATTCAAAGCTAAAGTTACTGCAATAGAGGAAAAAAAAATCTTGCCACGATGAAGATTGAGGAGTTAGTTGGCTCCCTACAGACATATGAATTGACGTTACCTCAACAGAAAAAGAAATTCATTGCTCTTAAGTCAACAAAAAGTGAGATAGAATTAGATTATGAGGATGATGATGACACATTGGATGATGAACAATTTGATCTTTTTGTTAAACAATTCAGAAAAATGTTCAAATCCAGGGGTATTCAAAGAAAATTCAACAAGGGTGTTGAAAAGACTCAGGGAAGCTCCAGCAGTTCTAGAAAAGAGATAAGAGACAAGCTTCAGTGCTTTGAATGTCAAGGATTTGGACACGTTCGACCAGAATCTCCAAATTATCTTAAGTCCAAGGGAAAAACCATGAATGCAACGCTGAGTGATGATGATTCAAGCTCAAATAGTGATAGAGAATATTTCTCATCTAAGGAAAAGTTAAATTTTGTGAGTTTTGTATCTTCTATTGACAGTTGTGATTTGCAGGAAAAATAAGAGGATGAGTCTGAGGATGAAGAAAGCTTACAAGAGGCTTATAACCAGCTATTTACGGAAAGCTTAAAACTGCACAAAGTGGACAAAGCAACTCTTGCAAAGTTTCACGCTGTTCAGGTTAAGAAGGACAATCTCATTGCCGAACTTGAGGAAGTCAAAAAGAAGAATGCAACACTTGAGGATGAGGTCAAGATTGTGAGAAGTGAACTGGAGATATCCAATGCACAATTACAACAATTCTCCAGTGGAACAAAGAAACTTGACGACATAATGAATATTGGAGTTCCTGCTGGAAATAGAAGAGGATTGGGCTTTGATAAGTCAAATATCGTTTCATCCTCAAAGACAATGTTCGTCCCTCCATTTGTGCCGATTAAGTAAGCAAAAGTTATTCCTCCTCAGAAACAGATAAGTAAACCCATGATTTCGCAGTCTATGAATATTTATTCTCATGTTATTCCACCAAGAGCACACTTTTCGCGTAGGTTTGTTCCTACTTGTCATTTTTGTGGTAAGTTGGGGCATATTAGACCTAACTGTTTTAAATTGAGAACACAAGAGCACACACATGCTAATCTTCTCTGCAACACTGAACATATGGATCTTGTGAATCAAGTCAGAGCTCTTACAGGACATACAAAGCTGATTAATGAAAAATTGGAGTCTATGACTAAACGTACTTTCACTAAGAAGGTTTGGGTGAAAAAGAATGAAAAACCATTAGCCGACAAGAAAGCTATTGGTGTGTGTTCTACTCTCTGAGTATTTTTGTTATTGCATGTATTAGAGTATATTGCATTTTATATTAATTTTTATTTGTTTATTTTTGTTATTTTTTATTATTATATTGTTTGATATGTGATTAGTTAAAAAAAAGTGTTTTTGTGTGTGTTTTGTTAGAATGTTGGACTAATTGGCATTGTGTTGATTCTCTTGCATGTATTTCTTAATATTTGATCAACTTGTGTCTAGATTGATATAAGATTTGATAGTAATATCTCATATCTCTCCTTGGTGTTAGCTAAAATGATCTTTAGTTGTCTTTTGGTACAATCAATCACAGTGCACATCATTTATTATTGAATGAGACTTGACAGCATGTGTGAGATGTGAGGGGCAATCAAGAGTGTTTGAGTTCATTTACCTTAGTTTGAATTGACCCCTAACTAGATGACCTTATTTTAAGAACCTCAAGAAAAGAAATTATCAAACGAAAAATAGTAATCAAAAGAGTAAATCCTTCTCAATAAAAAGAAAAAGAAAAAGAAAAAAAACTAAGCAAAACAAAACAAAAGAAGAAGCAAAAGAGCTTACAAGTTTAGGGCGAGCAACATTGTAATTTTTCAGGTCCTAGTAGCATTGAGTTTGACTTTCACTCTTTGGTTTTTGTTCTCTCTCACAACTGATTTCATTTGTTAGCCTTAATTCTGCTCACAAATTTAAGGCTTTAAGTCTCTCGGATTATGTTTGGTTAATCACACACATTTGCTTTTTGATAATCTTTTGATCAAAGCTCTAAAACCAAATAGAAATGTGTGGCATGAAATCGATGATTATGGATATTCGTGTATATAAGGTGTTTTTATATTGTCTTACATGCTATTGAGAGTTCACCTAAATGTCTCTAAATTCATTGATTTCTAGGTGTGATCGTTTTTTTTATATTGTCATAGTTCTTCGTTTGACTATTATATTTGATTGTTCTAAGATCATGATTTCTCTTTGACCATTCGGGCCAAAAAGGGGGAGAATTGATTAAGGTGGAGTAATCAATTGATTAAGGGGGAGTAGATACTCTATTTTCTTGATTCTATTCTATTTCACTATTTCAATAGAATTTTGTTTCCCATACTTTTCACTTGGTTGTTTGAGAATTATTGTTTCAGAAAACGTGTTTTCTTTCAAAGACTCTTGAACACTTGAGTCTAGTTTTTAAGGTTTAGTAAAAAATTGTAAACAGATTCTTGTTTTGGTGATTGGTCAGGGTCTTTATCAATTTTTTATTTTCCTAGCTTGATGTATAGGTTTTGTCACGGAATTGTGAAAGGGGGAGTTTGTTAACGTTATTGACAAATTTCGTTTCAAATTTGAGTTGTAATATTTGAATTATTTAGATAAGAGTTTGTTTAGTGTTCAAGATGTCTCTTAAGAAGATTAGGATTGAAAAACGTTACATTACGAAGATTAGAATTGGAAAGCATTTGAATCATGATGATAAAGATGAAGAACGTTCAAATTTTGAAAGAGGAGTTCAAATTCGCGAAGTGTGATCTGATCCTAAAATCTCTCAAGTTTATCTCCGGAATATGAGCTTCGTCTGACCTTAGCTCGAGCGACATTGACATTTTTCCATACAGTAAGTTTCGCTCTATTTTCGCCCTAGATTAGCTCAAGCTAAATTGACATTTTTCCATATAGTGTATTTCTCCCTATATTCGCTCGAGCTAAATTGTCAGTTTTTCATACAGTGTGTTTTCGCCCTATCTTGGCTCGAACGAAATCCCCTGTTTTTCAAATTGTCTTAACTTTCTCTATTAAAACCATAAGACCTCGTCCAAATTGATTACCCAAGTTATTTCCTTCATTTCTTGGCGTCTTATGCTTGAAAGAAACATTTTTTTAGACCTTTGCACCTAAAGTGTTTATATTTTCTCTCTCCTACATCAATCACCTGAATCACCATTGAAACCAACCTCTTGTGAGAAGCCTTCAGAGAGCTTAAGGAGACTGGCAGCCGGAGTTACCGGTGTTGAAGAGATTTACAAGAAGAACCTCATAAGGCTGAGGGTTAACCGCAAGGGAGTGAGTCTAGGTTGGATTATCTAGATTATTACTTCAGGGTTGTCAAAATCAAGCAACTGGATGTTGCCCGTGTCTGAGTCAACCAATGTAAAGTTTATCTTCTAGTGAATTTTTGGTGGTTGCTAGCCCGGAGTGGTTTTTTCCTTTGATAAAGTTTTCCACTTCGTCATCAAATCTCGTGTCTTGATGTGTGATTGATTTATTATTTCTGATTTGTATTTTTCTTTGATATTTGTTTTAATATTCCGCTGCATATTTGTTGATTGTTAAATATTTCTCAGATCTAGACAAAACTCTTTTAGGACTTGTTCTAAATTTGTCTATTTATAGAAAAATAAAGCATCAACACCTATTCACCCTCCTCTAGGTGTTCTTTAGAGTCTAAACAGATTTTTCAGATTTACGCAAGTTTTCTGAAGTAGCATCTCGTTATAGAAATTAGTACAGGTCTTTGTATCAAGTACGATCCTCTTCAGCGCTCATTTTTTCGTGAATTCAAATTTAGAGCAAGTTTTAAAATCAAAATTTTCTCCGAAATTTCGAGCAATGCTTCTTTTCACTCATTTCTCACTGAAACTCAAATATGTGCACAGATTACGAAAAAATACAGATAAACATGATCGTGAAGCTCAATTGAGAGAGAGAGAGAGAACCAGGAGAAAGAGAAGTAAGCCGTTAGAAAAGCTGGGCCGGGAGAGCTACAAGAGCAAATAGGCTTGGTTCGCCGCAACCACTTCTCCAATCGGTCTTGCTGCAGAACAGCACTTTGCTGTCGCTTTCCCATGGTTACTGCGCTAATCACTCGGAAGCTCAGAGGCAAAAGCATCCGAGTGAAGTATATGCAGAGTCTGAAACACGCTCGGAAGCTCTCTCAATCACTCGCTCGCTTTATATATATATAGGCGCGCCAAAATACTCGGTCTCAAACCAAATAAGAGAGAGATTTAAAATATTTGGGCCTACTCTTTTTTGTTGGACCAACTTCAGCTGGGCCTACTCTTTTTTTTTTTGGAGACTACGCAATTAAACAATTAGTCTGAAAAAGCTGTTTAGACGTCAGGTAAGTCGTCACGATGCTATTAACATTTTTTTTCCCTTTCCATAAGCAATACAGAGCAGCGATCAGCATCCAAAAACTGAGATGTTAAGGACGAAGAACCCCTCGCCTGGCTACAGAGCAAACAGCCGAGAGGAGTTATCTTGAGAAAGAGTTCGTGAATCTTAAGCTCTGTTTGTTATGCAGTATTAAGTTCATACTTTCGAGTGTTTTGGAGATTCCGGTCAATCAAAATTTAATTCGATCAACTATAAAATGTAGTTTCACTTTTTTCTGAAAGCGGCTTACTTTTTTTATACTATTTTTTGGATTTGTAGTCCTTTGATATCATAATTTTCTTTTTGATGTTTGTAGCTTCACATCTACTCTTCAGGCAATCCATATATATATATATATATATATATATATCTCCATTCTTTCCCATGTAAGAAGCTCATGTCTTCAGACAGTCACGGTGTCCTGCATCAGGATGCAATAATGGAGGGTGAAAGTATGGATTATAGTTAGAACTGTGAAACTCAATGTGGGTGGGTTGCAACTCTTCAACTTTCTGTTGCAATGGACCATGGTTTTTAGGCTTCATTTGAGATGTAAGATAATAGAGAGAAGTAACAGATTTCATCTGCAAGAATAACCTTTCTTACTTGGACTATGGTTTTTAGGCTTTTCAATTTCAGATGTAAGATAATAGAGCCTATTCATGTTGCTGCTACCTTTGATCCAGAAAGCCTCAGAAAAGAATAGTGCACATTTTCCATTGACAACACACTCCAAAGTCGCTTGTATTCCTCAAAGCTTCCTCATCCGAGGAATTAAAAAGAAATATTAAGTTTCGTCGGGTCCTCTGCCGCTATTTGTCAATCTCTTTCTTTCTACTTCTGTTGTGTTCTGCTGTACTCTTGCTTGCATTTGCCCAGCAGAAAAAATAAACAGCCAAAATGCCTAGTAAATTCCTCAGATATTTGAGACCGAATTAGCATGCATGCTACTAATTATTAAGTGAAGATACAAAAGATGACTAATAAAATTGCACCAACCAAAAAAGTTGGTGAATTTGCATTTTATTGAAATAAATGATTATCATACAAATGCCGGAATAACAACTTTACAAGCTCATTGGGAAAAAGAACGGATCTTCCTGGGTTAGCATACGGGTTAGCTCCTCGCAGAAATAAATGGGCGCAAAGAATGCTCAACTTAATTCATGAATTTCCTACAATCGGTAGCTCCACATAGGCAAGGAACTTTCAATTCATCACTCTCATCCGGATCAAACAAGTAATCATACCTGTGGCAGAACAAATCTTACAAATGTTTATTCCTCAACCAACCCAAAACTTAATGCTTCAAAAGCCAGATCCATTCAAAAACAGAGGTGAAAAGGGAAAAACTCACGTTAGTTCTTCACCAGCAGAAACGTTAGACTTTGCAATAAGAACTATCCTGTTCTCCTCATCACCCAAACTCATGATTCTGGCATAACAGTTGGGCATGCACTGCAGCAAAACAAGATCGAATGTTTAGGGTCATAACATATTAAGAAGCATATTTGACATTTTGTTTGCTTTTCACACAGCCCACCCCACTTTGGGGGGGGGGGGGGGGAAGAGAGAGAGAGAGAGAGAGAGAGCATGAAGTGAGGCAATAGACAAAGAAAGCAGCTTCAACGAGCAGTAATTGACCAAAAACAGGATTGAAAAATTAGTTCTCAGAAACTAAGAGGTTGGATTTGTACCACAAAATCTAGAGAGGAGTTAGATTCACTCTAACCCAAGTTGACTCTAGCTTATGGTCATTGTACACAATATCTGCTGCCTGTTATGATTCTGTCAAAACATGAACTAATGTAATTGGCCGATGCCACAATGGCCGACATGAAAACCAAGCCAATGGAAACACATAACCAAAAGCCAACCGATCCCAACAAAGGATCAGCTCAAGTTCAAGGTCAATCCAAGCCATGAACAACCCTTTGAGCATAAAGATATGAGCATACATTTGTCGAAGTGTAATTGAGAACAGGACCAGTTCTTCTAGATTCCAGCAAAAACCCTTCCACAAACAAAACTTACCGAATGGTTTATTAAACGTGCTATGTTCCCCTTATCTGTAGCATCAATAACTACTTCCTCACTGATCTTGAAAAGCTGCATAGAATATTTCATTGAACTTCAATAACCATGGTAAAGTGACAAATAAAAACTGAGAATGGTCACAGAATTAAACTGCCTAAAAGCAAGAGGAATTTGGATGAAAATAAGGTAGGCACACTTAAAACACCCACAATTGTCATTCCATTAAAAAAACGGAAGGGATAGTCAGCTGTATTCTATGTATCTTAAAGTGATCACTAACAAGATATCAGGGAGTAACTTCCACCCCAACCTAAAATTCGGGCAATTACATAATAGGTCCTTTACCTACTAGATAAAAATGGAGGAAAAGACAGTGTTATCAAGGGAAGAAAATACTAAAGACGTGCACTTGATATCTACTTCTATTTCCTTAAGAGATTGAGATTCTTTCCAATTCACTGCCCAAATTAGATAGTTTAATTCAAACAGATACACCATATGAGTTCTCTACATCATTCAATGTTACCTTTGTCCACCGCCAAACAGTATATTGCAACTACAACATTAAATGCTTGAACTGTAGTTCTTTCTTTGAATTGAATCATCCAATTCACGTAGTATATTAGAGACTATCTTAATCCTTCTCCGAGTACCCCTAGATACATTTTAAAAATCAATGTACTTTTCACGACAATTAGGGTTGTGCAATTCCGGTGGCGGTGGCGGCCACCGGATGGGCTGGTTGCTAGATTTTGGCCACCTCCACTATTCGGTGCAGTAACCAGCCTTTGGATGTGGCAGGAGTCAGTTACCACTATAATTAATGGAATCATTTTTTGGCACTTTTTTGGCAATTGGCTCAATTCTTGTAATCCTTTTTAAGCCCATTAAGCCTAGTTTTTTTCTTCGTTAGACCCTTCAGTTTAACGCCTGTTAACGTTTCGAGATAACAAACAGTGACTGACGTTAAACATTTTTTCTTCTCCACCAAGGCCACCATTTTCAATTTCCATCGTTCCATCAACCCAGTTTGTTCATTCCCTATTTTCATTGATAGCCACCACACATCTCCCCTACTACCTCTTCTTCGTGAAAGCCACCTGTGCACACAGTTTTTAATTCCTGTAAGGCATTTTCTGATGGCACCCCAAATCGTGAAGCTTCAACGAGTTTTGGAAAAGACCCATCACGGTGGCAAAAATTCCAGGCACATCTGATCTTCAGATCTCCCTCTTCAAAGAAATGGTGCAGTGGATCTGTGCTGAAAAGCAAATTTTCTCACTGCAAAGAGTGGAGGCAAGGCTTGCAGCTCTTTTGATGGAAAACAAAGAATACTCAGAAGCTTCCTTTTGAGTTTAATCAAGTGAGAAAGCTAGATGAGAAGCTTCTACGGGTTGGAGGAGAGTAAGCTCCATTTCTCTTGGCAGTGAAGCGAGGAGAGGAAAATTATAAATGAGGTGGGTGGGGCAGGAGACCACTACAGCAGTAGCGGTTTCCCCGCCAACCGGGAAAATCCCCTCCCCATGGCAATTTGGGGCACCGGACCTGCTACTGCCATGGGGCGGGTACCGCAAAACCGAACCGGTGGCAGTACCGGGGCGGTAGCAGGGGAACTGGGAAAATCCGGTTCCCTTGTACAG
This sequence comes from Myrica gale, assembly GCA_963930655.1. Taxonomy (NCBI): domain Eukaryota; kingdom Viridiplantae; phylum Streptophyta; class Magnoliopsida; order Fagales; family Myricaceae; genus Myrica; species Myrica gale. The sequence goes on from OZ005599.1 coordinate 16,629,334, forward strand.
CCCTAACGACAATCAATACAGGCATAGAGACATCTGATAGCATAAAAAATTGCAGAGAAAAGCCATACATCCATACGCAACTGAAAACTAAGGAATACTGAAATAGAGACTCACATAGCAATCTTTGCCTTCTAATCCGTACTTTGCCTCCCTCAGATCTGCAACACTGCGCCTTACCTGCTCACCACGATATTCTACAACCTATAGATATAAATTACAGCATCAATTGTAGAGAAAAGGAGACCACACTATAACGTCAGTGTCAACTATATAGGCAAGAAGAAAATTATACCAACATTTTCAATAAATCTACCATAAAATCTTTGGAAAGTAGGGTATCCTAACAAAAATTCAGAAAAATACATATCGTGGAAAATAATATAAGAGATTTTATGGGAATATATTCATCAATATCTTGCCACTGTATTGAGTACCATTTCTCCTTCTTGAATATTTGTACGTGCAAAGAGACCCCATCCATGTATACCAGATCTTCCAAAGCAAACCCGATGATTTTCAGTTCTCTGGAACCACAATAAAAAATTAATCAATGTTAGAACAAAAAAATGCTTAGAAATTAGAAAGAATACCACCAAAGTGGCAGTAATGATTTCATATTAAATATAGGATTAACCTGTAAATGGTGAAGTCGCTCCTTTAATGAAGTGAAATTCTTAGCTTCTAAATCCTGCTAAAAGACAAGAAGAATGTAAATGTGCATTGATCTGCCACATTACTCCATCAAAAACCAGCCAAATAAGGTAATATGTTCTAAAAGGAGTAAAAGAAGTGAAAGGTGGCAAAACATTACAAACAAAAAAGGCAAAAATTTACATTATTCGCGTTCAAGGTAAGTATCGCATCTAAAGAATGATGGCTTGGCCCCATCAGTCGGTGGAATAGTGGCGGCCCCTCGGCTCCCTGCTAAACAAAAATAAAATAAGACCAACAAGAAACAAAATTGATGATATTTTGTTGGCAACAACCCAAGTAAAACCAATAGGAGAGCAGAACTTGGACTCTACCTTAGCAGAAAAAGAAATCCAAGCTTTGCAGTAAGCAAAAAGTAAAGAAACTACAATTCTGATGAAACAATAAATCATAGACACAATTAAGCGGCCTAAATAAATTACCTTACTGTTTGATCTTTTGAAAACACGACATCTAGCAGCAGAGAGTGGCTCAAAATCATTACTCTCTAAGTTCAAAGATTCGGGAAGTTCATTTTTCTTCAGAGAAACTAGTCTTGAACCCCTGAAGCACCCCTTTCGATTCTCCAGCAGGCTTCTGGCAGAAAAAACTCCTGAAGGAGTATGAACAGCCAGGACAGCATCAGGGTTTGGGACCCTGCACAAATCCAAGGCAATAAGAAAGTGTGGACCATTTTATGTAGTGACTGATGACATAAAGCAACAAAAAATTTACTCGACTTGGAGAACTAAACTCAATAGGAAAAAGAGAAGAAAAAAGGGCAAAAGTCAAACCTGTGAACTGCACAATACATCAGCTTTTTGGTTATTTGTGTTCCATTCTTTTCCAAGCTGTGCAACTGAGAGTTCAACATAGAATGTCATATAATAATCAACCTCAAAATTCAAATACAAATATTAGGAACAAAAAAGCATGCATCATTTGAACAAGCAAGCTCAAAAAAAAATCAGACAGTTCGACCAAAGAATAATATGAAAAATAGTAGTTTCAAATCCACGACCTGTCCACATGTAAAGAGCTATGAAAACATACTTCCATGCTATATCCTGCTCTTGATGCGCACATTGCATGAAAATATGTAGCACACTTGCAGCACTGCGTGCAGGAACCATGACTCTGCTTGCAGATTATACATCGCTGTGGCATACAAAAGGAAGCGCAATAAATAACCACAAGACATTCCAAAGCCTGCCACCAGCTCTTAAGGTACAAAACTATGCCGATTTACCAGAGACAAGCCCATAAGAGATTTTGAAATTGAAGCACTCGAATCAAGCAACTGTCTACAAAATCCTTAGCAACCAGTTTACCTTCAAAAATGAATTGGATGGAATTCTAAGGATTCCAACAGCAGGTTCCATTTTCTCATGATTTGAGAAACCAACTTCAGGTCGGAACCAAGCACATGTGACATGCACCCACAACGTCTCAACATCTGTTGGCTTCAGAGCACCCCCTAAAGCAGTAGTTTACAGATGTAGTAAGATACCTCATCTTAATATCATACTAATAACCATATTTGCATGATAGCCAAGTGGCAAACTGAAATCCTTCCAAATTTGAGAACAGAAGTTTTGATGATGTAGCATTAATAAGAATTATCCGCGTTATACTGTAATCAACAACCAGAAAAAGGGGAGGGACGGGGGGACTGGAAGATTTACATAACGGCCATCTGGACAGGCCAAGTAGATTTGCTGGACACCAGTGAAAGAATAAAAATACAATAACACTTCATAAAGGACTGCATACTATAAGCATATGAAATTTATTGACGGACTGACTGAAAATGGTTAATCACAATAATCCAGATGGTATACCTTGTACAGGACAAAGGCAACACTCTTTCTTGACATCAGGTGATTCACATCCTCTACAAACCCATGAAGTAAAATCCTGAACAGTTTTTGCCCCATAGCACTCTTGGTGGACAGCTATTTGGCATCTGTACTCCAACAAAGACGTAACAGAAAGTACCTTTTATTAGTAAAATACCTAAGACAAAATACAATCTTTTACCACAACAAATTCTGATTTAAGCACCATAAATACACTAAGTTTGTATGCAAATCTAATGATGATGGAAACACCTGTTGCAGATAATAATTTTGTTGTCTTCCCAATCTTCGACCCATCTACAAATGGCACACCTTTCTGTGGTCCATTTTGCATGAACAGGCTCATACCTCTCTGCAGAAATAAAAATAAGCAACAGAAGTTTCCTCGCAGTTAAGAATTATCCACCAAAAGACTGTATTGCCACAGATACAGCACCAAAACAAACCACACATGAAAGGAAAGAACAATCTCCAACATATAAAGTATTCAATGGAGTGCAGATTTTACCTTGCAAAAAGGTGAATAATTGCTGCTTGTCTAACGTCGGAGGATCCATACCATGTGCATTATACTCTGAAATCTGAATGATAGTTACAGTTAGTAGGGAATTACAGTGACCACACACAAAATTCATCAGTTTTAACTAAAAAGAACAAAAAATAATAATAACAGTAATGATAAGGAATGCTTCAACAGCTCCAAATATTTCATGAAAGTATTGAAGGCATCACAGTTTTCATAAAATTGAATCAACTCAATAACTTAGCAAATACCTTAGGTCATGTGCTAAAAAAACAGAACAGAAACTAAAACTATCAGAATGCATCCTAGCCTAAGCAAATACATATTGCGTAATTGACAGGATAATGATACAGCTTACGAAGCCCAACAAACAATGAGTCAAATCTGGTTTCAGAATTTTGCCACATGGACAAAACCAGAAATTTTCTTTTTTCCCTAGACGAAACAGAGATTAATAAGTTTTCTTTAACAATGCCTCCAATTTGGTTTGTTTAAACCAAAAAAGAGTCTCCAACCGGGGGAAGAAAAAGTTAAACACATTCAGAACGTAAAAGCAACCCCAACTCTATGATATCAAGTGATATTAACAATAAAACACAACAATCCAGCAGTAGAAAACAAGAAGGAAACAGATCTATTCATCCAACACACACCACAAATTTGGATCAGGTAAATATTCGGCATCCATAATTGAGAAGATGCTGCTAGGACATTGGGACATCCAAATCTTGGACAAAAAACTACCATTACTTGCATGAACTCAAATTGTTTTAAACAAGAAAGTTACTCTCACAAGTATAATTTAAGCATGTTACAAAATAGAGAAGACGAACTACTTTTATGCTTTCGGAAGGATAATAACTGGGACATACCCATTTTTCTAGTGGCAGCATTGTATCCTTCACTTTCACACTATACTTCCACTTTTTGGCTCTGCAACCTGTATGTCGTTCCCATTCACTGGGTGTATACTTCTTTGACCCGCACAAACCGCACGTACACATTATTCTAAGCAGAGACCAAGGAAACAAAGCAGCTTAATGGAATGAATAGCTCCTCAATGAACTTAATATCATCTATTTGAATATTTGAAGAGCGCAATAAAAACAAAACCCAGCGTGATTTAATGAGAAGTCCCACAGTATTACGTAAATTTTGAGAGAAAATTTTGTCAAATGAACAACTGGAAAGAAAATAACTACGAAAGAAACTTGAAGTTGCGTGGGTAAAAAAAATTACTTGAAGGTACTCAGTGATTACAACACCTCGACAGAAACAAACAAAAAGTGACTGACTTGGAGTGCATAGAAAAAACAATTAAAATGATGAGAAACAAGGGACAAAGAAAAGGTCCGAATAAAATAGAAATCTATTTTAGCTTACACAATTCATATAAGAGTTCAAGGCTTACAAATGAAGTCTTGGAATATATGTTCCTTCCATGCCATTGCACAACACGGTTACATTCTCAGGCAGATCATTTTGTCCAGTATTTTCTACGGATCTGCTTCAAATTTTGCAAAACATTAGGCTTGAACTTACTTACAACCCACAAAGTCAGTTTATGAACTCAAATATGCAAAAGGCCAGAAATAATCTTGAAGAATGGACACAGATAGCTAAGACATACTTCACTTTTGGTTGAGATTTTTCCGAAGTTGATAATTGATGGTTGGACCTTGCTTTGCAATCCGGGCAATAGTAATCAATGTTCTCCAGGTCCTTTAAAACATAAACAAGTCAATGAACCTTCAACCTTTCATGCACTCAGGTAACCCAAAGACAAAACAATAAATCCGCAATGTTCAGTACCTTGAATAATGCACTGGAAATATTGTCACACTCAGCATGGACCCAAACATTGCAAATATCACAACAAACCTGATCCAAAGAGTTAAGTCCAAAAACCTCTCAAATCATCAAGTTGTTTTTCAAAATGAGAAATAAAAGGCCAAAAGATGGATCTAATTCAGATTTGCAGATAATCTCACCCAATTCCCACCATCTGAATGATGCCAAATTTTCTTGCAAATGCCACAATATTGTCCAGATTTTCGTAACTGTGAAATATGCCCATCAATATAAGTTATAAATAAAAAAACTGCTACGATGTTCCTTCCGCAAATGGTTTTCCAGAATGGAGAATTTATAGCACACCTTAGCACAATGTTTACACAAAAGCAGCGTTTTACAAGTTGGGCCCTTCATCCTCTTTAAAGTTTTGCATGGCAGAAACAAACCACAGCCGTCACATGAGGTTGTATCCTTATAGCATTCATCCTGAACACTCAACTGCAAACCTTTCATTAACTTGGCAATATGGTAAAGGCAATGGGTATCTTGCATGGAGAGTTCAAATTTTCATAAACCAAGTACCAAAAAACAACACAGTTATAAATTTTTATTGGACTATGACAAAAACCAAATACCACCTAAGTGGGCTAAGAACGTAAACTTAGGCAACTTGCCTGATTTTGAGAGTAATATTGCTGATCCAGATTTGAAGCAGCAGCTTCTTGGATTCCATTAGGATTTGCTTCTGGATCAATGCTTTGATTAGCCCCCATGTTTGTATCCAGAATACCGTTTTCAGCTAACAACGCCTCCTCCAATGCCATCTGAAAATCACTCCGCTTGCTCTTGTACAACTGGGTCTGCCCTTGATATCTGAACAAAGCAAAATTCTAGCTAGTGCTCAAATAAATCAATATAAACTGCTCAAAACATCATACAAACACTAGATAAGCTCCGCACCTGTCTATGAACTCCGTAAAGGGAAATATCATTCCCTGCTTCACCCACGCATAGTCCTGCCCATCACAATTTATTTACAACGTAAAATAAAAATAAAAAGCTACAGCAAGCAAGGAAGAGAGGAACTTACCCTTTGTCATTCTATCACAATTCATTTACGACGTAAAAATAAACAAAAACAAAAACTACAACCAGCTAACAAGAGAACTTACCCTTTGCGTTCCATTCTTCGAATACCCGAAAAACATCACACATATAGCACCAGGAACACAACAACTCAGGACCGTTTCTGGTGCTTGCAATATGGGATCGATCACTATGGCCGGCCAAGCAGGGTATCTCCTACCACATTTTGCCCAAACTATATCACCCAAAGCGAAGTCCTCCGGCTTGTAAACTTCCTTCTTTTGAGCATTCCCTTCCACCACTTGCTTGATTCCAGTAAAACCTAACCTGGGTTTATGACCCTCACTTCTTATCAAAGCTGAGGAATTCACGCCACGCTTTTTCGTTGTAGAACAACTCGAACTCAAATACTTCCTATAGCCAAAATTCTCATAACCTACACAAGCATCTTTACCTTCCTCTTCGTTTTCATCATTTGGATAACACTTCGAGGTCTTGAACCTAGACTTATCCTTGTCCCTCTTTTTAACAAATGCCACATTTTCTACGTCCATTTGGTCCCCTTCTATGCTTGAGTCAGCATTAGTGAGTTTTGACTCTCCAGTCTTCCATACATCAACTACGGAGTCATACAACCTCGAAGGCAACATCTGAACCCGGCCACGGGACGATTTCAATAGAGGCGGCCGAAATCGCTCCGTGCACTGTCTCAACGCTCTTTTTCCATTCAATTGCTTTGAATTCGACCCGAACTCCCCGCCCAGGAACGATCCTCCACTTTCACTCAACCAAGAATTAATTGAGCCATTGCTGAAATCTTCAACCTCACCGTTACCGACTGAGTGACACCCATTGGGTTTCCTTTTCTTGGGATTCATCGAATACGCATAGTCGCTCTCGTCTTCTTCCCAACCTGAATCTTCGAGCTTGCAGCGCTTCAGATTCGGCATTTCGAGTTTCATAGTCCGTTTGATTATCATCTTTCCGAAAAGTCAAGTCACCGAATTCACACTCGAAAACAAAACCCTAATTCCATATGGAACAAGGAAATCAAATTCTCAAATCGCAGCAACCGAATTCGGAAGGCTCAATGTGGTTACACTTTGATTTTCAATCGGTAAAGCGCTGAGAACTACGATAACCCCAAGAATTCGAATAAAAACCCTAAACTCGATGCGAAACCCTAACCAGGTCTCGAAGAGCAGAACCCCAATACAATCCAAAGGGTTCCGCAGCTTCACGAACCGCAGAGAGAAAATTTCCTAATAAAATCAATAACTACGAACCCCAAAATTGGTTAAGAAGAGACGCAGACGCAAGTCTCTCAATGAAAACCACAAAATTTCACGAGAAAACCACTCGATGTCTCTCAAACAGAGAACTCGAGCGGTGTGGCAGGATCGGTTCGACTAAAACGAAGGCCAAACAACAAATTGCTTATAATTATATATATAATTATAAATATATTATTAATTCTCATTGCCGTTATCATTACAGTATTTCGATAACACTGGCACCCAAATATTTTCTTAATATAAAAGTATTACTAAAATACTAGAAAGCACATTCTCTATTACGTAGTTTTGGCTCCAAAGGTTCGGAATCTGATTTTGGGGGAGGAGGGATGGTGAAAGTTGCTTGCGTGGTGAGCGCGAAATAAATTTCGGGTGGTGGGATGGAGTTTCTGTGCCACCTTTAGATGTGCGCAGTTGGCGTCCACCTATGTTCTTGGGCTTCACGACTACAAGCTAGATTTTGTTAACGTGACGGGAGGAGAGACCAAAGAGAGTTTGGACTTTGGAGACAGACTCCGGTCAGCGTGGACCGTCATCTGTCTGTCAGTGGACTCGGCCTCGTCTGTCGTTGGAGCCAGGAGACCAGATCCGCATCCAACAAGTTTTTAGTTTCTTGAATGCTTGGCCTAAGTGTCCCCCAGATTTAGTTCAGTTGGCACTTCCTCCCTTTACGAAGGGATCGGTCTTGGAGTCTATCCCCGTTGGATGCAAGTTTGGCCTGCTTCTCCACCCCATTACTTGAAAAAAAAAAAATGCTTGGCCTGAGTGGATTTCTTTTCTCCTTTTCCCTGGTTATAAAAAAAAAGATTAATTACTTTTTATACCCCTGTATTTTGGACATTGACACCTAACACCTCAATCTTTCAATTTTAAGACATTTCACTCACATGGTTTGGACTTTCTACGTTTTACACCCCTCAGTCAAATTATCATTGATTTTGGACGGAATAAACGATCATGTGCACCGCGCGTGCCATTCTTTCCCATTTTGCCCTCCAAATTCGACTTTACCACTCCAACAAATTAATCTCATTGAAAACAAGAATTCTCTCCTCTGTTACTAGAATGAACCCAGTTATTTCTTTCAGTCTAGATACAATAAACGGCAGCTGCATGCATGAGTTTATGCAAAGTTGATTTGAAATATTGTTATCCAAACACCAATAAATTCTGAAAATATCGCACCTAGCAGCAAGCAAAAACCAGATCTCTGCTAAAAAGGACGAAGAAAAAATTGATTTTCAAAATCTTAACTAGTGCCACCACACAAAACACAACATTCATTGGTGACAATCTCAACACTATAAAGTCTTGCCCTAATAGGAAGTCTATTCCAAAGTGCAAGCCAAAGGATAAAAGCATGTCGTGAAATGTTGTCCTTCATGCACCAAACAAGTTTGTGCCACTTTAGCTGGGGATTTGAAGCCCTAAAAGAAAGGAGTGAATTGCCAACAAAACATTTTCCATGAGGAGAACGGCTTCAACCGTCACGCCCCAAACGCTATCCAGTAGGGCCAATGACAGTCGCGAGCAATCCCGAGGGAAAGCTCCAGCAAACTTAACTATACATACAGCGAAATAGAATCGAGAGATAGACGGGCCAAAAACTCATCAAGACTTAACTGCATAATATACCTCAAAGGAAGAGTAGTGTCTTAATAACATAACACATAGCTTTGCATAACCTAAGTGACAGACCACATCGGTCAACGGTCACCAACAACAAAATACATAAAAATGTCTTCTCTCACAAGACAGGTAGTCTTCCTGACTTCCTTCACCTGAAATATCTTGAATGATACATTTTTGAAAAATGTGAGTCAAAAGACTCAGTAAGGGAAAATGTAAACTTGTAAACATGAGTTATAAGTTTACAAAATGGACATCTTCAAAGACAAAGACAACTTGACAAAAAGAGTCAAACCTTGAAAAAAAAGGAACAAGAAGATGCAAGGAGCTTAAAGTGAAGATTAAAAACCTTAGGGTATAATCCTTGTAACTCTTTATTTCACATTTAACAAGGATATGAATCACGCACTTGCATATCTTTTAAAACATGTATAAAACCGTTTTAAGTTTTGTTTGAAAGATTAAAATGTTTTTATAGGTTTCAAAACATCTCAATCAAACCTCCAAACCTTCATATACCTATGGGAAGTATGTCTTCAAAATTGGGTGTTTAAAAATGGTCAAAAACCTTGTTTTTAAAATAACTGGATCATGTTTAAGTTGAGGAGGTCGACTGGTTGTTCAAGCAGTCGACCGGTATTTCGACCGCCTCATGTAGCGGACGACCGGTTGGTTTGACAAAAGAGTCATTGAAGCTTCTGACAATATGACCGTTGGTAACGGTAACTTGAAGCGGTCGACCGGTTCATGTAGCGGTCGACCAGCTCGTTTTAGCAAAAACTCTCAACGGCTATAAACGGCAAGTTTTCATATGTGGCCTATAAATACACCTTCATTTCGTCTAAAATGAAAATCCAACGACCACATATCATTTCTACTACTTGAGAAATATTCTAAACCTTCATATTTTATATTTCTTATAACATTCACACAAAACACACTTTCATATCCTTGTCTTTGTGTGAATAAAGAAATAAAGCTTCCATTTTCATATCTACTCTATCAAGAGAGTTTTTGTTCTTTCATCTACCTATCCAATAGAGGTATTTTCTTTAGTGAGGTTGTTCACAAAAGAAGAAGTTTTGAGAGTGTATATCTCAAGCTTGGTGAGGTTGTGAGTGGTGAGCCAGAAAAACTACTTGGGTGGGTTTGAGTGTTGAGCCCGGAAGCTAGTGTGTAAAGATATTGGAGAATAGTGGAAAACCTCAAGGCTCAGTGAAAGAGCTTGAGGGGTGGATATAGGCGGGTTTGCCGAACCACCTAAAAATACTGTGTTTGTTTTTCTTACCCTTCTCCTTACTTTAGCACTTATTTACAGTTCCGCATATTATATACTTGTGCTAAAATAGTATTTACTTGCAAACACAGTTTTTGGGGTTTTAACCGAAAAGTTTAGAAAATCAATTCACCCCCTCTTGAGTTGCCTTAATCCTGAAATCTAGGACTCACACATCCTTCTAGCATTCATCCTTCAGTATAGGTGTCCTTCTTGGTTCCGGTAATCACCCTTAAAGTTAGTAGTTCGAATTTGGAGGAGAAAATGGAAAAGAATGGCATACGCAGTGCACGTGGTCATTTATTTCATCCAAATCACAAATAATTTGACAGAGGAGAGCAATACGTAGAAAATCCAAACCATGTGGGTGCAATGTCTTAAAATTAAAAGATTAGGGTACTATGTGTTAATGGCCCCAAACCACATGGGTGAAAAATGTAATTAACCCAATAAAAAATATACGCATTGTCAAGAAAAAAAGTATTTACTATATAATAGGGAAAAAAAATTCGGAGAGAACACAAAGTAGTATTTTTTTATCTGAGCTTTTTTTTTTAATTATCTAGACTAAAAAGAATACTCCAATTGATGTGATTTGCTCTTACCTCCAATGTAACTAGGAATTTAACTAGAAATTTGCCATCTACCAAAAAGATAAGAGCAAATCACATCGGTTAGGGCAAGAAAACGAGTGTACTGCAAGAAGAAGAAGATTCTTTAAAATCGGGCAATCAAAGTGTTGGAGTTTTCAAAAGAACCTTGCTTTACAAATTAAGGGCAAAAATGTAACTTCATACCAAAAGAAATCACCTGTAATTCACGTGTTAACGATAACCGTTTCATTTAACGTCGATTTTGCCTCTGGGGTTCAATTTGCCTGAAGTTAAAAGTTAGTGGGCTCAATGTCTTAAAATTGAGAGATTGAGGTGCTATTTGAAAATGACCCTAAAGATAAAGGGCTCAAAGTGTAATTAACCTTATATTTAACTAGGCGGAGCCAAACGTCATCACCTAAGAAAAGTACATTTGGAAAGTTTCAAACTAGATATTACGTAAATATTCAGAAACATAATTATTATCAGCATAATTAGTGTATCAAACATAAAATTCTAATGTAAGAAAAATGAACTCTCCCTTGCCACGTATCCTGTCAACAAGGTATAACAAACAATCTAACTGTACAAAAGACCAATACATATCCTTGCCTCTTCATAAATCTATATATCACTAAGTCTCTAGACATTCTACAACTAAGTCCCAACGGTGAACCATCCATCTGATCTCGAAAGTCCTCATGCTCTGTCAATAATTGGATAGCGTACAAACACAAAAATAAAAAGGGATGAGTCCTATTGACTCAGTATGGTCGGGGAGGGGACATGCTCAACGAAAGCTAATAGATAACAAAAGTTTCAAATAAAAGGTAATAATGACATTTCGTAAAATATTAGCACGTAAAGATAATCTATAAGATTAATAATTTCAAATCTTCATAAAATCATCTCACTTTCACTAATTAAGATAGTTTTAGGAAAAATAAACGGGAGGAATATTACATGGTTTCAAAGCAAACAATGTCTTCCGCCTCCCTTAATGTTGGCAATTTTGTTACTCTTAGGCTTAAGCCTGACAACTACCTTCTCTGGCGTGAGCAAGTTCTTGCACTTGTTGAAAGTCAAGAGCACACCGAATTCGTCACTGGTGAGAGCCACCCTCCAGCGGTTGTACTTTCAACTATTGATGGTTCAAATGCAATCCAAACCTAAGTACAAGAAGTGGAAAATCGTTGATCGTGTCCTTCGAGGGGGGATTATCGAGACCTTAGCTGAGGAGGCTCCTGGCCAAGTCATTGGTCTTGATACCTCAGCACAAGTCTGGGCTGCGCTCAAAGAAGCCTATGCTCAAGCCTCTCAAGAGCATCAATTTCAACTCATGCAACAACTCACTTATATGAAGAAAATCTATAAAGTTTCTCTCAATGAATATCTTTGCAAATTTAAGGGGATTTGTGATAGTCTTGCTACCATTGAGCAGTTAGTTACAGGAATATTATATTTTCATTACTCACAGGAACAAGGTTTTTCATTACTCACAGGGCTTAGTGCACATTATGAACCACCCACTACTTCGATGCTCAAGCTGCTAATGCCTTCATATAGGGAAGTCTTTCCTCTCTTCTAGGGCTATGAGACACGACTTCATCTCTATACACCAGACTCCTTTCAATACACTGTCTTTTATGCCAACAAATATGATTCAAAACCGTACAACAAAAATTCGAAGCAATCTGATCAATTCTTTTCCAAAAGTTGTGGCTTTCCTCTGCTTATTAGTCCAACAACAAAAATTATGGCCAACCATCATAGTCAGTACCATTCTCGCATGAGAACAATCATGATGTCACGTGTCTGATCTGCGACAAGCGAGGACACCCTATCATTTGGTGCTGGCATTGTTCAACCACTCAATCCAACCAGACAATCTTCCTCAAGCGTTTACTGCTCTCCAAGTTGTCCTGATGTGAACAATGAGGAATGACTCTCAGATACTGGTGCCTCTTCCCATATGCCATCTCAAAAGGATAGTTTACACAATCTTCGTCCTTATAATGGTCTTGATCATGTTATGCTTGGTAACGGGAATTTCTTGACTATTACACATGTCGGTGATGCTACACTCGGTTCTGGTTCTTCTAAAATTATCTTACCACGTTTTGCTCGTTCCTGAGTTAGAAAGAAGTCTACTGTCTATAGGCCAACTTACTTCGTACTACTCGATGAACTGCGAATTTTCTAACCAACAGGTACTAATAAAGGGACTCAAAATGGGTAACTTGTATATCATCTGTGTTCTTCAGTGGTCTTATTCTCTATAAGATTTTGGATTGCTGCAAAAGATATATGGCACCAACGTCTTGGACATCCTTAGGCTATTGTGGTTACACATCTTCGCCAGTCAGGACTAATTAAAGTCGTTTGCAATAAAGCAACCTCCCTATGTTAAAGTTTCCAATTAGGAAAGCTTTATAAGCTACATTTTCTTATGTCTAGTTTTAAGACTCATGCTCCTTTTGAAAATATCCATATTGATCTCTAGGGGGCGGCTCTTGTTATTTATTTGCATCAATTTCGTTTTTATGTAGCTATTGTAGATAATTTTTCTAAATTTATTTGGTTGATTCCACGAAAGCACAAGTCCGACTTCTTTGATCAATTTCTTCTATTTAAGAAATATGTCAAACGACAGTTTTTCATGGATCCATTAAAATCATTCAAACTTATGGAAGGGGTGAGTATGTTAATCAGCGATTCCACAAGCATTTACAAGAATATGAAATTATTCATCAAATATTTTGTCCATGCACACCTGAACAAAATAGTACAGTTGAAAGGCATCATCAAGTAATAAGAGAATTGAGTATTTCAATGTTTTAAGTATAAGCTTTAACTACGTCTGTCTTTTTAATTAACAAAATTACTACTGCAATATTTCAATGGAACTCTCCTTTCCATCGTCTATATGAAAAATACCCTAACTACACCTTGCAAATTTTTGGTTCATGGTGCTACCCTTATTTGTGGGACACTAAGCGTAGTAAATTTGATCCTTACCTTGTGTGTTCATGGATTATAGTGACAGACACAAAAACTATTGATGCTTCTCTCCTGCCACAAATAAATTTCACATATTCCGAAATATGATATTTGACAAGTCAATTTTGCCTTACAAAAATTCTGATCCGCCTATTTTGCCATCCCTTGAACCACACGCTACTACTTTCAAAGAATTGGTGTCTTGGACAACCTTATCCACCATTGAGTCTCCTGATCTCTTATTATCATCAAAAGTTGTACTAGATTCTACTACCCCAGATGCACCGTTAAAGGCTCCAATTCTCATCACTAATCTTGTGATAAGGATCCCTTATTGGCTTCTTTGGCTACAGATGTTGCTTCAACATCTACAATGATCTTGACTCAATATGTTGCCGATTAACCACTTGATGAGATATATCAAGTTGATACTCATCTACCTTCTACTTTGGACATAGCTACCCCACCAGCAAATTCTGGTCATGCTATGGTTACACGCAGTTAGCTCGGAGTTCGCAAGCCAAACCCAAAATATGCTTTGTCTCACATAGGTTGGCGATAAGCTATGGATGATGATCTCAATGCTTTGTATCACAATCACACGTGGACTTATGTTCCTTGTACCTCTTCCATGAACGATGTTGGTTCTCGTTGGGTGTTCAAAGATAAACTCAAGGCCGATTACATGGTGGAATGTCTCAAAGCTTGGCTTTTTGCTAAAGGTTACCATCAGCTTGATCAAATTGATTTTACTGAGACATATTCTCCAGTTGTAAACCCAGGAACCATTCAATTGATGCTTTCTCTTGCTGCAGTCAAAGATTGGGATATTCATCAATTGGAAGTTAAAAATATATTCTCACATGGATTTCTTAATGAGGAAGTCTTTATAGAACAACCTCTGGGATTCAAAGATTCTAATTTTCCCTATCATGTCTTCCACTCAAAAAAACACTTTACGGATTGAAACAAGCCCCAAGGGCTTGGTTTGATAGATTCAGTTCCTTCCTTTTACAAGCTGGTTTTACTTGCAGCTCTGCTGATCCAAGTTTGTTTTTCATATTCAGACCAATGCACTTTGATCATATTACTCTATACTGGTGATATTATTCTTATGGGTTCCTTTTCCTCTTATATTTAGAATTTCACACTAAGTTTACATCACGAGTTTGCTATGAAGTATCTTGGTCCACTTTACTATTTTTTAGGAAATCAAGTTTCTTCAATACTGGGTGATCTTCTTCTCCAATAAACAAAATATGCTATTGATATTTTGGAGCACAGTGCAATGCATGAGTCAAAGTCTATTAACACCTCTATGTGCACCAACACCAAACATGATCCGGATTCTCCTCTTCATCCTGACCCTCATCTCTACCACTCTTTAGTCGGTGCCCTCCAATATCTTACATTGACACGACCTAATCTCTCATACAGTGTCAACTTCGTCTCTCAGTTCATGCAAGCACCTACAGAGTCTCATTTTAGTCTACTCAATATAATATTGTGCAATGTTAAAGGCACCATTCATTTTAGTCTCCATATACAAGCTTCAAGCTCACTAGTGCGTTTGGATTCTATTTCTAAAAACTATTTTCTGTTTTCAGTCTTAGGCGCTAGGGCATGTCAACACGTTTTTTAAAATACGGTGTCAGACCCCTTACGCTGGAACCGAATTTCTACCGTACGAGGAAGGACCCTAAGTTACAGCCCAACTATGGGCATATGCGGGCTGCAGAATATATAAGCGGAGAGCACATTTATCCCATAAGAGGCCCACTTAGAGCACGTTTTTCCTTTTGTTATAACTTATAAGCAAATGCACTACGTGGGGTGAACAACCAACAGAGTCATTTTTTTGTTTAACGAATCGGTTAGCAACGCCACGTTGGTTCCAACCAAGTGAACCTGCATCATGGGATTCAATGAAAGACTAATGGATTCTCATCCAATCTTTCGGTTGCCAACTAATTTGATCAGCTTCGTCGAACGCATCCTGGACCAAAACATTGCAAACACTTATAAAAACAAACGGAGCAGAAGGCTGGGAAGAAACAATTCGAATAGCAGCATAAGAAGCCCATATAATTCAATCAATAATTGCACTCTAGATATTCAAACCACCTGCTCTATATAGTAACCTAAACAAATATGGTCTATGTGATAATTAGCTTCACCGACAGAATTATAAACCCATACATGCAGATTCACCATGTGGGCGTCCAATTTCCTGCAGGCTGGTATCGTGAACCACTTCAACCTTATAATTAAGCTTTTTCGCCTAGAAAGCTCACGCACAAAGACAACCGGTCCAATTTTATATCTCTATTTAGTTTTCTACTGCAAAGCAAACAAATTGACGATGATTGGCTCTAAATCAAAGTTGTGCCCCTTTTTCATCAACAAAGAATTTAATTCCATCATCGTAAGAAGAAAGCTTCTCAAGTATTTCGCAACATTTCACAATAGTAATCATCTTCAGAAGAAAGTTTCCATGACCAAATTCTTAAATTCGTCACTAAAGGTACAAGCGTATAAACAAAGGTCCATTAATATCTCATTGAATCCCATGATGCAGGTTCACTTGGATAGAACCAACGTGGCGTTGCTAACCGATTCGTTAAACAAAAAAATGACTGCTGGTTGTTCACCCCACGTAGTGCATTTGCTTATAAGTTATAACATAAGGAAAAAACGTGGTTTAAGTGGGCCTCTTATGGGATAAACGTGCTCTTCGGCCTATGTATTCTGCAACCTGCATAGGCCCATAGTTGGGTTGTAACTTAGGGTCCTTCCTCGCACTGTAGAAATTCGGTTCCAGCGCAAGGTGTCTGATACCGTATTTTAAAAAACACTCTGACATGCCCTGGCGCCTAAGACTGAAAACAGAAAACAATTTTCAAAAATAGAATCCAAACACACTCTAGATCTCTATGGCTTCTCAGATGCTAACTGGGCTGGGTGCCCACTTACAAGGCGATCAACTACCAGATATTGCACTTATTTAGGAAATAGTATTATCTCTTAGTGTATGGCATTCGTTCTGGAAAAGAGGTTCCGGTTGATGGAAGTTTTGTTGGCAAATCCTACTCATTATGGCAAGCTAACTCTTTTTCTCATTAGTGTCTTCACTTGATAATAGTGAGAGATGGGCACTTTGACGTAGGTTGCGAATGCAAAGGAAAAACTTCGGACGTGGTTTCAGTGAAGACGATGGCTATGGTCAAGGTCGTTTTGGGCAGGTTTGATTGAGGTGACGTTTTTTTACCGAAATTTTGGGGAATATTCACAAAATTTTGGGAATATTTTAAATGTTGAAGTTTATTGAGGCTTATGAAAAGTTTGAAGTGTATGTGTAAAAGTTGAAAATTTTGAAGTATGTTTGTTGTGTTGGAAATTTTGGACCCGATCCCAAAATTTTGGGCAAACAAACGCAACCTCAGTGTCTTGATGACATGGAATGATAGAGGTGATTTGGCAAGGCAGCTGAGATGTGGGGCGCTGCCGTTAAGTAAAGTAAGGTTCTAGTGATGGAATGATTAATTTTTTGAAAGTTCAAGAAATCAGAGACTAAAATTTAAATATTCGAAATCTAATGACTAATTCGTAAAACGGGGTTAAACTAATAACTAAAAATTTCTCTTAATTTTTTAGGGAATTTGACAATTTGGTCCTTGGGTTTATACATACCCCTTTGGCAAATGAGTCATTCACTTTTAAATTTCAAATTTTTAGTCATTGAGTTTTCTTTGTTTGACTAAATGGTCTTTTCATCAGTCTACCGTCCATATACTTAACGGTGCTCTCTGACACGTCAGTAAATTTGTACCGGTCGAGCGCTATATAAAGCGGTCGACCGCTTCAAATCCGTTAATCATATGGACGACAGAGCATTTCATCAAACAACGAAGATCTAAAGACTAAAATTTTAAAATTTGAAAGTGAATGACTAATTTGGCAAAAAAGTATAAACCCAAGGATTAAAATGTCAAATTCCCAATTTTTTAACATAAAGCCAAGTAAAGTTCATATAGTGGGTGTAAAAGTGACCTAATGCGAGATTGGTAGCTAGAGCACGGGTTATATATTCTCCCCCGTAGCCAGGGCGCTGCCTCTCTCTGCGAGTCCTATCATCTCCTTCAACCCACACTTCCATCTAGTAACCAACCATGGCTGAACGAGGAGTAGACCGTGGCGGCTTCGGGCCGCGGTGGCCGTCGCCGTCCCCGTCGTGACGAGGAGGAGAAGTGGGTTCCCGTGACGAAGCTCGGCCGCCTCGTGAAGGCAGATAATATCAAATCTCTGGGACAAATATATCTTCATTCATTGCCTATCAAGGAGCACCAGATCGTCGACCAGCTCTGCCCGGGCCTCAAGGATGAGGTCATGAAGATTATGCCGGTCCAGAAGCAGACTCGTGCTGGACAGAGGACCCGGTTCAAGGCCTTCGTGGTCGTAGGTGACGGAAATGGTCACGTCGGACACGGCGTGAAGTAGGAGGTGGCCACTGCAATTCGTGGCTCCATCATACTGGCCAAGCTGTCCGTGATTCCCATGAGGAGGGGATACTGGGGTAGCAAGATCAGGAATCCCCATACGGTGCCGTGCAAGGTTACCGGGAAATGTGGGCACGTCACGGTGCGCATGGTGCCTGCGCCTCGTGGTGTGGGGATTGTGACTGCTAGGGTTCCGAAGAAGGTCCTGTAGTTTGCAGAAATAGACGATGTATTTACATCGTCGAGGGGTTCCACAAAAACCCTGGGCAATTTCGTGAAGGTGTGCTCTTTTTTTTTTCCGATTGAGTTGCTGCTTGTGTTTGTGATACTTTCTTTATGTGTATGATCCTGATATGTGTAAATACTGACGCTGCTGTCGATTGTGGTTTTATGTGTTTGGATTGAAAATGACTGCCAATGTTTTGCTCGATTATTTAGTTTCTTTTTGGCATTTCTGAATCATGTTATTGAGAAGTTTGTTTGCTTTTTATGACTTGTATGACCTTAGTTGTGTGAACCTTGTGAGACATAAGCCTGAGTTGAAAGAATGCAAGTGAGAGCGAAATCAGGGGCCCTAGAAGTAAAATAAAGTGCTAGTTACATTTCCATACGTAGAATTTTGGACTTAAGAGCCTTTTGTCTCTGGAATTCTGTAATATGTAATTGTTTAGCTTTTCTGCAATTATTGTTTACGTCTCAGATAAGAATGACTGTTAAATTCTGGCAGCATGTTTTGAAGCAGTGATGTTAGCTGTATGCCTGTATTAAAACTTGATTATTCAAGGAATTGTTTTCTGCATGTTTTTCAGCTCACGTATCTTAAGTCCTGGTGCCAATATCTAAGTCGCGGGATCCCACTTCTTCCTGTATCATTTGATATTGCAGGCATTTATTTGTTCACACTTTTTGCTGGTTAACGTAAGAGTGATAATCTATTAATGCTCTATTTGCCATAGTGTTGTTCACAAAGTTTTAAGTTTTAGATTTTGTTATTGGGTCCTATTATTGCTTGTATTTGTTTCTGTCTGCCTCTCAGAATTCTGATCTGCTATCTTGGATTTAAGGGTGGAATTAAGTTTTCCAGTTATCATGGAATCCCTCTCTGTGATGGTATTGTTTTGCTCTCTTCGTTCTCTAAAAACTTCAGGTTTCTAGAATTTTGAGAAAGAGCTCCTTAGGTCACATCTTTGTGTAGAGAAAGCGGCCTATTGTCTGTTTTTCTTCATGTTAAGACTACTTTCTAGCCGAAAAAAAAGACTGCTTTCTAGCTCCCATAATCCCTAGGAGTTTATGTATACTAGAAAGAACTGAATCTGAAGAACTACAGTTCAAAGGTTTTAGTTCAGACTTCAGAGAGTCAGGTATGTTCAGCTCAAGTCTCTTGGGTTGGTTTGTTGGATTTCAGTCAGGTAAAGATCTTGAGAATTTTTCCTTATTTTCTGGTTGAAGGACTACCACTGCCTTGGGGATTTTTTTGCCCCACTTTGTGTTTATTGTTTATTTCTCACACATTAACCAGAGGTACATTTTTGGGCTTGGCTTGTTATTATCTGTTTTGTTATCAAAAAAGAATTTTTGTATATGTTATTGGGCGATATTGAAGATAATACCAACAGCCTAATGCATTTTTTGCCAAACCAGCTGATTATACTGTTTTTTCCCCTCTGCAGGCAACTTTTGATTGTCTGCTTAAAACTTATGGGTTCCTCACGCCCGAATTCTGGAGGGAAACTCACTTCTCAAAGTCTCCTTTCCAAGAGCATATAGATCTGTTGACAAAGCCATTCGGAAAGCTAATCCTGGAGGAGCCTGAGAGGGTTGAAGCTTGAGCTAGTTCTGACTGTTACAGTGATGAGAACATTTTGTTAGAGAACTTACGAGTATATCTTTCTGGTTAAGTTGGTTCTCTTTCTTTGCAGGGATATTATGTTTCTTTTTGGTATTTGACTACTCTGGAAGTTTTGAATCTCCTGTTATGCTTCTTGCTCGTTTTTTTTTATGACTGAAAAGTGCAATATTTACTCATGAGAATTCAGTTGGTTCATGGATCTTATTGATTCTTAGTGAAAAAAATAGAGCACGGGTTATTTATAAGGGTTTACGGTCAGCGCATCGAACAAAGGTTTTAGCCTCCAACCGGACAGAGGTTTCTATGACTACTCCCTCCCACCTTAAGTCTAGGTTCAAGACATCGAAGTGTTATCCATATGAAGAAAACGAAGAGGAGGGTAAAGATGTTTGTGTAGGTGAGTTCGGTTATTGTGCTAAGCACTATTGTGCTGAGATGCTGCGAGACGGCTGAGATTAAAAGCTAGAGACCCGACGGCTGTGGTTAAACACATCATTTAAAATATTCAAAACTTTTTAATTGATGTGGCGTGATTTGGACTCTTGAATTTTGAAGAAGGGATCCTAGCCATCACTCAGCATGGTCAGCATAATAGTGCTTAGCACAATAACTAGACTCTGTGTCGGTTGCCCATTTTGGGTTTTACTGGAATCAAGCAAGTGGTGTAAGGGAATGCTCAAAAGAAGGAAGTTTACAAGCCGGAGGACTTTGCTTTTGGTGATATAGTTTCGGGAATATGGTAGGAGATACCCTGCTTGGCTGGTGATAGTGATCGATCCCATATTGCAAGCCCCAGAAACAGTCCTGAGTTGTGTTCGTGGAGCTATGTGTGATGTTTTTTGGGTATTCGAAGAATGGAATGCAAAGGGTAAGTTCCTCTCTTGCTTGCTGGTTGTAGTTTTTGTTTTTGTTTTTTTTTCTTTTCATTTTTACGTTGTAAATGAATTATGATAGAATGACAAAGGGTAAGTTTCTCTCTTCCTAGTTTGCTGTAGCTTCCTTTTTTTTTGGTTTATTATACGTTGTAAATAAATTGTGATGAGCAGACTATGCGTGGGTGAAGCAGGGACTGATATTTCCCTTTACGAAGTTCACGGACAGGTGCGTAGCTTACCTAGTCCTTGTATGATTTTTTGAGAAGTTAATATTGATTTATTTGAGCACTATCTATAATTTTGCTTTGTTCAGATATCAAGGGAGACCCAGTTGTACAA
Source organism: Myrica gale (assembly GCA_963930655.1). Lineage (NCBI taxonomy): Eukaryota > Viridiplantae > Streptophyta > Magnoliopsida > Fagales > Myricaceae > Myrica > Myrica gale. The sequence continues at coordinate 16,650,638 of OZ005599.1, forward strand.
GAACAAGCACAGTGATTTTCAGACGGCATTGGAGGAGGCATTATTAGTTGAAAACGATATTTGGGGCTAATCAAAGCACTGATCCAAAAGCAAATCCTAATGGAATCTAAGAAGCTGCTGCTTCAAATCTGAACCAACAATATTACTCTCAAAATCAGGCAAGTTGCCTAAGTTTAGCCCACTTAGGTAGTATTTGGTTTTCGTCAGAGTCCAATAAAAATTTATAACTGTGTTGTTTTTTGGTACTTGGTTTATGAAAATTTGAACTCTCCATGCAAGATACCCATTGCCTTTACCATATTGCCAAGTTAATGAAAGGTTCGGAGTTGAGTGTTCAGGATGAATGCTATAAGGATACAACCTCATGTGACGGCTGTAGTTTGTTTCTGCCATGCAAAACTTTAAAGAGGATGAAGAGCCCAACTTGTGAAACACTGCTTTTGTGTAAACATTGTGCTAAGGTGTGCTATAAATGCTCGATTCTGGAAAACCATTTGCGGAAGGAACATTGAAGCAGTTTCTTGTTTATAACTGATATTGACAGGCATATTTCACAGTTACGAAAATCTGGACAATATCGTGGCATTTGCTAGAAGATATGGCATCATTCAGATGATGGGAATTGGGTGAGATTATCTTTAAATCTGAATTAGATCCATCTTTGGCCTTTTTGTTTCTCTTTTTGAAAAACAACTTAATTATTTGAGAGGTTGTTGGACTTAACTCTTTGGATCAGGTTTGTTGTGATATTTGCAATAACCATGTGGGTGGGGGTGGGTGGGAAATTTGATGCACTTGAAGCAGTGCCGGAGAGCGTTAGTTTTGCATTGGGGGTCGGAATGACAATGGTGAATTTAGTTAGTATTTTGTTTTGAGTTCATTTAATATCTTATTGGATCCACTCAGGATTTCTTACGCTGTGTTCAATGTTCTGCTAATTAATCTCCTACACTTGTTTTTCTCTTTGAATTGTTTTTGTTTTTGATTTTTTCATCGGTTTTGTCTTTCGTTTCAATTTTTTACTTGCCATAATTCCAAGTGATGCGGATATGATGGCTAAATGTAAAAGGTATGAGCAAGAAGAATATGTTGGCACTGACAGTGTGTGAAGTTGGGACAAAGGAAGAGGGCCCCTGTCCTTGTTATAGTTGTAGCATTGTGGCTTTCGCAACCTCTTCTATAACAATTATGCTGTGCTTAAGCTTGGCAACGGGTTGTATGAAAAGGCGTGGGTTGCATTCTAATATTGAATGCTAACTTAGACTTCTCCTGACACTACACGTGTCCCAGCACTTGGAACATCTATCAGCTGCCAATGTTCTTCTTGCATTGATCAACCTTCGTGCTGATCCTTGCACTTGTTTATGTTTTTTTGCTATCTGTCTATCTATTTTTCTTTCAGAACTTCATTTTCAGAGGTTTCTTTTTGGTCGTTAATAAATGTATTAGTTGAGTAACTCGAGAGGGGCTTAGGCAGTTTCTTTTTTGTGGCCTCTTGCTCTACATTCGTTGAAAGTTTTAAACACACATTTCCCTATGTTGGCACATTTTTTCAAGGGATTGTCTCTCTTTTCGTTCAAGAGAGTATTTAAGGACAGAGGGAAGAAGCAGAGGAGGCTCACATTCTGTGTTAATTCTGAAACCTCTCATATGCTCTCTTTTCATTCAAGAAACCTCTTTAGATGCTGAGATATTAATTCTGTGTTATTTCATTCAACTCACTCATTCTGAGAAATTCGCTTGTGGTTGCTGAGCTTATTGTTCTAAGTTATTGTAAATTCAGCTTTACCAAACAAAACAGTGAGCTTTGTTGGCTGGCGTTTCTTTATGTTTGCCTTTGGTTTATGTTCATAGTATACTGTTTGGTATGTAAATACTTGTCGGATTATTACTGTAATGTAGACAGTTGAACATTACCGTTCTGTCTTTGTTTCGTTCCTGATGGATTTGGTGGTGATAAGCTAGAGGGTTGGAATGACAATGGTTAATTTAGTTAGTATTTTGGTTTTGAGTTCATTTAATCTCTTTTGGATCTAATCTACTCAGGATTTCATAAGTTGTATTCAATGTTCTGCTAATTAATCTACTATACTTGTTTTTCCATTTGAATTCTCTTCTTCTTTTTTTCATCGGTTTTGTCTTTCTCTTCAACTTTTTACTTGTCATAATTCCAAGTGATGTGGATATGATGTCGAAATGTAAAAGGTATGAGCAAGAAGAATATGTTGGCACTGACAGTGTGTGAAGTTGGGACAAATGAAGAGGGCCCCTGTCCTTGTTATAGTTGTAGCATTGTGGCTTTCGCAACCTCTTCTACAACAATTATGCTGTGCTTAAGCTTGGCAACAGGTTGTATGAAAAGGCGTGGGTTGCATTCTAATATTGAATACTAACCTAGACTTCTCCTGACACCATACATGTGTCCTGACACATGCAACATCTGTCAGCTGCCAATGTGCTTCCTGCATTGATCAACCTTTGTGCTGATCCTTCTGTTGTCATTATGATTGTTTCCTCCGTCTCTCTTTTTCTTTTCCGAAACAACTTCTCCATTGTTAAAGATCTTTTTTGAAGTCATCAATGGGGGGTTTTGATGAAATTTACTTATTTTATTTCTTTTTTTTTGGGTAAAAGGTGAATAATTATTTTTTATTTTCCTTAGACTTAAAGCTTTTGCATTTAGCAAATCACAGGGTTAAGACTTGAGAGGGATAAGATGATTTCATCATTGGCTGCTGTCCCCTGTTTATTTAAGTTAGTCACTGAGCTGGAGAATCAAGTCTAGATGACTGTCCTAGCTGGATAGTTTGTAATAGTAGTTTCTAGTTTCAGTCACAGTAGTTGAGTCAGTTCAGATGGATTGCTATTCAATTTGTACGTGTATATAAACATCTCTGTATAGCTGATTTGGGTTTAGGAATATACAATCCAGAATTGCAGAACATCGCTTCTTGACCCCACTGCCACAAAATTTTCAAATTTCTGTTGTTTTCCGTTTTTTGGCAGGCAATCTGGCTTGGATTGAATTGTGGCGGGTTTAGCTTCTGATGTCATCCCCGTCGCACGGAATTCTAATATTGTTAAGTGTGTAATCTGTGTAGCTAATTTGATAAATGAACAACATAGTTTTTGGGTGTTTCCAGAATAAAATCCATCCCACGGTGTATTTTTCTTGGAAGTTTTAGAGGAGTTTTATGGTAAAGTCTGAAAAATTGCCTTGATACATGCTCACCATGTTTGATATAAAAATGGTGTAAGTAGGCACTAGAGACCAACTAACATTTTAGTATAATTTAGTTATTTGCTTTATTTATAGAAAGAGTTGTTTTCGCATAAATCTACTTGGGTTGTAGAAAATGGAAAAGACTCCAATGATGAGGATAGTTGGTTAGTGGTGGATAGTGATATTTTAAACTGAGAATTAAGAACGCGTCCATAAAGGTTCAGTTTATGATTTTTTGGGTAAGAATGAAGAGAGTGGGATGGATAGGAGGAGTTGGGAATTACAGAAACATTTGTTGTACTCTCTCGTATCCTGCAATTGCAGGTAGACGCAAATGTTCTTCTAAATTCGAGGGCATCTCTCTTCGAAAGAATCAAGTTGTCTTGGACCGTGTACTTTCCTGGGTCAGTTGCTTTTTGAAGATTCTAAAACGGCTCTTTGTACAGCCGTAAATTTGTCTTGCATAGGATAATACAGGGCACCACGGCCGCAGAGGCACGGGCAAGAAAACAGGGAAGGGTGATCGTGGCATGTGCAATCGTTGGTGGGTTCTATGGCCTTTGGGATTGTAGAAGAGTTAAAAGACAAGGGAAAATTCACTTTCTTGGAAAATTCATTTGATTAGTTTGGTCATGTTCGACCAGTTATCACCATTCTGAAGTCATTTGTAATCGTGTTGCTTCTAGTTTTTGTAAGGCCGTGTAAAAAATAAAGCCTAGAATTTGGGAAAAGTTTCAATCCTAAAGCTTCCGTCTAAGAATGGCCAAGATTGCATTAAATAATATATTAGGAACTAAATTTTTCTTTTACCTTTTTTTAATGACTAATTTTATTTGGAACATTGATGATATTTATTAATGTGTATATTAGAACTTGATAGGACTGAAGCTTTAGGATTGAAACTATTTTTCTATATTTTATAAAATGTCTCCATACCTATCAGGAGATTGATAGTACAGGCTTGAATGTTAACGTGGATCAACTAAAGTCAATATATTTTACATGTTTTAATCTCGACTTTAATATATCCACTAATAATAAAACACGTGTCGCCAGCAACTTAACTTGAAATGTCTATTTTATTCTTCACGTCATTTTAAAAAAATCCACCCGTTGTCTAAAGTGGTCTTGTCCTCTCCGCATGAGTTCTTTTCTTCTTGTGATTTGTCTCCAAATTCCACTAAGAACCCTAGATCAGCTCAGCTCAGCTCCCTCTCTTTCCCCATATTAGCCGAATTGGAAGGTGAAGCCATGAAACAGTCGCTTTTCCTTGAATTAACAGAAGCTTGTAGAATCGCACAAACAAGAAAAGAGGACGAGGTCACTTTAGACAATGGGTGAATTTTTTTTAAATGACGTGGTAGGGGCAAAATAGACATTTCAAGTTAAGTTGCTAGCGTGACATGCACAATGAGCAGAGATGGACAAATGTTGAATTATTAGTGAACATTACGTTGAAGAATTTTAACACGTCAGCAACTTCCATTAGGTTGTGAACTGAAGTTGGATGGAGGGACATCATGAGAAAAGTGTAAAATCACCGGGACAACAAAACAAATCCTAAGGGCATTTTCAAAAAAAAGTTATACCATAGGGACACGCCATATATTTTAGACTTTAATCGCTGTACCAAAGGGAGAAACTTCAGTACAAACTTCAAACGGATTCTTTGAACTTGCTCCAATGCCAATATGAAGACATGATTCATGCATTTCTGTTGGGTGGAGGCTAACCTTTTAGGCATGTGCTTAACGAGCTTATTCGGAGGTGCTATACCAAGCCCGGAATAATGGGGGTATTCTTAGTGGTTGCGGCAGTTAGTGTCAATATATGACTTATTGCTGAGGAGTTAGAAGAAGAAAGACAAAGGGGAGAGACATATTTCCAAAAAGCTCCAAGACCCACTATAAATCAGTGTGGTTGGTCCCAATCAGGATCGTGGAATCTACACTCCCATAATCCAGCGTTTACCTCTGGGACTCATTCATTGGTTTGTCCACAAAAGATACAATGATTTGATTGGCCTAGTCCGACCAATCTCTGTCCTCGCATTTCCCTAATTTTGACAATTAAGTTCTCACCAATAACGCAGCCTAATTAACAACCTGATTACCACGTGCTGTACTCCCGAAAGACACTACCTACGACAGAACGTTTGATACATGCCCAAAAAGAATCTTTAATCTAACGAGGCTGTTCCTTATATTATAGGGGGGGGGGGGGACCCCACTAACAAAACCGCCCCACTTATTAAGTGCCGAAGATGGTCCTGGAAACCCTACTCATTAGTGGCCACTAGTTGACTCTAATATGTTCCAATTTGTCAGTACAGTTGGGAGTGGTTTTTGTTTACAGATTTTAGGGACAATTGATGCAATATGCTGACCAGGCATCGAGCTCAGAAAAACCATCTAGCTCTATCAGTCCTATGCCTGTCTTTAATTTACTAAGGACATTGTGTTGCAAGAGGCACAGGTAATGCTCGTGAGGCAAGCACTCTTGTAATCATTCTCCATAGATTAATTCATATACCTTAAAAAATACAAATAATGCAATTCATGTCGTATAAAAAACTAGGGGCCATGTTATTTTACCACTTTTGACCCGGAAAGAAGCTTAAAATATATATAAACATTTCGATCGAATCTTAATTAAAAATGATTAATTAATATGGATAAGCGACGCTCTTGTCTGTCCAATCATCTTCCTAGCTACCATGGATTTTCACTTGGATTGATAACTAAAGTTGTGCATAAAAGTGCCCAGAAAAGTGAAACAAATTCATGGTGCAGCATATCTCTCAAATTATAATATAATCGCATAGGTTTGTAGGAACTCTTAGAAACTGATCAGCTGGATGTATGCAAGTGCACTACAAAAAAAACCACCTATAGCGGCGGTTGGAAACTGTCTCTATAGGTCCCAAAACCGCTGTTATAGAAACTGATCAGTGGTGTCGACCGCCGCTATATCACCAACGGTATAGCCCTATAGCAGCGGTTATAGAGACTGCTGGAGAAGGTCGCCGCTCTATAGATAGATCCAACCGCGGTTGTGGTTTTTTCCGCAGAAGCTATCGACCGCCGCTACAGGTTATAACAATGGTCAAATGACCGCGGCTATAGTGTTAGATCGGCGGTCATGTGACCGCTGCTATAACCCTTTCCATTGATTTACATATAACGACAGTCAGTTACCGCTGTTACAGGTGTGCTGTTTTTTTTTTAATATTTTCCTGCAATACAAATTTTGTTATAGATTTTAATTAATTGATGCAAACAAAGAAAAGTGTAATAAAACAAAATATATTTCATTATAACCATGTCTTACAAGTTTTGTATCAAACAAAAATAAGTGAAGAACAGTTTCTCGATAGTCTAAAAACTAACAAGTCATGACATGTAATAACAAATAACTATAAATTTAATCCTCTCCAATTTTAGTTTACAAAAGTACATGACCCCAGCTGATTGTTTCACCTTTTAGATTGAGGACATACAACAGTCTCAACATCAACATCCAAAAATACACTAGTTTTTATTTATAATAGCTCAAAATCATATTGCAAGCCATTGTTACTTATTTCCACAGCATCAAGTAATACATCAATTCATAACAATATCTTTGCAGAGTTTGACATCAAGTGACCACATAACCTTACATGTTTTAATCAGCAGATAAAACTTTTGCTGGCTAGTGGAAACACAATGTGGTAAGCATGATCAATATAGTAACTCTCTGTACAACCATCGTAACATGGAAATATAGCCCTTTGCTCCTAGGCTTCCCCTTTAGTTTCACCTTCCAATTAATTTATCTATCTCTCTGTGTCACCATGGTAACCTGGAATCCCTTGTCAACGTCATATTCGGCATTCACTCTACCAAGTACCAACTAACTAATTGATCACAATTACCTTAACGAAAAAGCTTGATCTCAATGTCACAAAAGTGACTCCAGAAAAGAATCAAATCATTACCATATTTAGCAATGACTTAGGCAAATGGAATATTCTCTCATACGAACCAAATCACAGATAAATTCCTGTTTCCTAAACTCCCAAACCATAGGAAACAACTAATTAAAAAACGAAACAAATTGGGAGCCTAAAAATTCTCAGCAATCATACAACCTCTTAAAATAAAAATAAAAATAAAAATAAAAATAGAAAAATAATAAGACGGAATTTGTGGTTTCTATTCCATACCTGAGAATAAGTGGAGGAGAAGGCGACGAGGAAAGTAGTGGCGGCTCAGAGGAAGGCCTCGAGAGCGATGAAGACTCGCGCGAGAGAGAGCTCACAACGGAGTGGAGGAGGAGAGAGGGTTTCGGCTGGAGCAGGAGAGGGCCAAGAGGCAGAAAGGGGGGAGAGAGAAAGAGAGAGAGCTTTTTTGTGGAGATCCGAAGGAGAAGAGAGAGAGGCAGAGTGAGAGAGGCGGGGCGACGGTTGAGTGAGGAGGGACGAAGATAGCTGCAGGCGAGTGAGGAGGGACGGGCTGGTTGCAGGCGAGTGAGGAGGGAGAGCAGATTCGGAAAAAGGAGGGGGAATTTGAGTTTGCGTTTTGGGAGAGCTAGCGTGCGTTTAACTATACACGCTACATTTATAGCGGTGGTCACCAACCGCCGCTATAGATAACTCTTATAGTCGCGGTTTCGTCAAAACCGCGGTTAGTAAGGGGTCTATCGCGGCAGTCCGTGACCGCTGCGAAATACTCTCTATGTGACCACCGCCATATAGACCGCCACTATACAGGGTATTTAACAGCGGTCTGTGACTGCCGCTATAGAGCCCGCCACTATATAGGGTCTCTAGCAGCGGTCATTGATCGCTGCTATTGTGACCGCCACAATATGTTTTCTATAGGGGCAGTTTTAGCGACCGCCGCTAAAATCCCTTTTTTTGTAGTGGTGGTACGTACGTTGAAATAAAATGAAATCATCTCAAGAAGTCGTCGTTGTCGTTTAGCAATAGAAATTATGCTCTTCCCATATTCTTAGTAAAAATGTCTCTCTTATATATATTCTAGCAACTTTTCTTTCGAAGGAAAAAGTAAAATATCTAACTAGTCGCAATACTACCAGTTAGGGCTGTAAATAAACTGAGTTGTTCATGAACAGCTTGAGCTTGGCTCATATAAACTTGGTTCAAGCTCGGTTCGTTTAATAAATGACCCGAGTTTGAACACCATTTTTAGCTCGATTGTTAAATGAGTCAAACTCAATTAAACTCGGCTCAACTCGGTTTAGGCTCGTGAACAAAACTTGTATAAACTCGATTCAGCTCATTTGAGCTCATTTAATAGCTCGTATTAAAAAAAGTACATGTAAATAAAAATATATATCCATAAATACATTTGTAGACTTATAGTTATATATATAACTTATAATATTTGTACCTATAGATAATACACTTGTATATATTGTATATCTCTATTATTGTTGTGTATATGTTTAGGTATACACTATTATTTTATATTTAGTAATTAGTAACATTTATATATTTATCGAGCCCATTTACTTATGTTACATATCCTATGTATATGCATTTGTTATGGTTTATATTAAATTTTTATGATATTATCATGTTAAGTTACCTTATAAAATATATATTATATGAGTCATTTAAGTATATATAAGCACACAAATTTACTTATGTTACAAAGTGTTTTTATTGATTATGTGTTTGTGTTTGACGTATGCTCATGATTTGGTAGAAAAATTATTGGCTTGTTGTATTTTTGAATACTTGATTGGTAGTAAGGTTTTCCTCATTACCATGTAATTATGATATTAATTTTTTGCAGGCTATATTTATTTTGTGAAAGCTTGAATATATAGAGTGAAAAACACTCTATTATTTCATAGTACACTTATATTGGTTAGTACATATTATTGTTTATTTTACTAAGTAATAGATTAGATCATTTAGTTATTACTGTTGTGATATATAATCACAAATAAGTGATTAAAATTTTAAGGTATGAAACTTAGTTAAAAAGTAAAAATAATTTATGGGAGTTGGTAAAAAAAGTGAAGAGATAGAAGATTTGAATGAATATTATAATAAAAAGAATAATTTGATGAAGAAAAATAGATTATTTTGTAATTTTTTTAATTAGGGCCAAAATTTAGAGTGCTAAAAGTATGATAATTTCAAATCTTGAAAAAGTTTTCCCTAATTTTTAAAATACAAAACGAGCTCAAGCTCGAGCCGAGTCGAGCTGAGTTTGTTTGTTTGTTTTGTGTCGAGCTCGAATTTGTTTAAAATTTAACGAGTAAAGTTCAAAAATGAATCTAAAGGGGGTAACTCCTAAGGGAAAATGACATAAAAGTTTTTGTTATTACGTAATGCAAAAAAATGTCTTAGAGTTAAAATATTGAAAATTAAAGACTAAAACATTAAAAATATATTATGACTCTTCCTTCATGGGGTAATAATGGAGCTTTATGTTGGTAGACAAAATTATCTGAAAAGATGCAACAATTAGTGTGTACTATTAATGTTAACTATGTACAAAGTCTTAAGGCAAAGCTGCTTAGCATTTGCAACTTGCTCCCTCTCTTGTTATTGGAAGGAAGAGCACTCAAACTCTGATATTTACTTTTCGTTTAACAAGTGAATAAAAAGAGAGGACATGTTCAAACATTCGACCTCCAAGCTGGTACAGAGTGCATATACAATAGAATATCAAAAGATTGAACATGTCCTTAAAAATTTCAATTACCTCAAGCATATTTTTTAGTATATAAACAACATTTCAACGTTTTGCATTAGGCCAACCCTCCTCCCTCCGCTATTGTGTGTCACTACTCGGCTTGGCTCAGCTCGTTTACAGTCCTGCTACCAGCTACTTCAACAGCTGGCCGGAAAAGTCAAGAGATAAATGGCGAACGAAAAGTCACTACATTTAGTTTTTTTATACAAGTTTTTAAGTCAGTTTAATTCATGTTCAGATAAAAAAAACTTATCTTTTGGGATTAATGATAGGCCAAGACTTATAATTTTAAGTTCAGTGGTTGTGAAAATCCTTTGTATTACATAAAAGCGAGTCTCCCTTTATTATCTCCTACTGCCTTGCTGATTTGCTTGCCATCATCGAAGCAGTCAAGTTTGAAGTTCCAAACGTTATCTTTGAAGGTGACTTTCGTATTATCTGAAACTCGCTCAATGATCCATTACTCCTAGGACCATGGACATATATGCATGCACTTCAACTCTCTCCGTCGACATTCGATTTTTAAACATTTATTAACACACCTTCCTCCTTTCATAGCGGCAAAGACCCTCCTCTTTTAAAGAACCTCCTAATCATGCACTTCTTGTTTTTATTAACAATGGTATTTTGCTCAAAAAAATAAACCTGATTCATGAAATGTTGTGGCTCTTGTCTTCAACTTCGTTCATAGGAAATTAAAGATAGGCAAGTATATATATATATATATATATATATATATATATATATATATAAAATATGCTTATAGCTTATATATGTAGAATAAATCAATTACGTCTTAGCACAAGAGAACAGGAGACAAGATCAGTAATGAATTAGATTGATTTTCTAGATATTGTTGTAAAATTATGAGCCACATATGTATACTGATAAAGAAATAATTTGTCTTGTGAAAGAAATTGTACTCAAAGAAGCGTGTCACGCAACTACTGACTTGATCGAAGGGCCACCAGAATCACAATGGTCGGCCAGCTAAATTAGCCAAAACGACGTCATTATCACAATTGGTTTATTCGTTTAATTATCACGAAGAAAATTCTTGTCCAGTTAATGCATCTCTTGAAAACGACAAAGCTAATTCCGAGAATAGTGCCTTATTTGCCCCCATCTTCGATTGTGCAGACGAATCAATCAAACTCTTTTGTTATTACGAAATGGAGAAAATGGGAAGGGTCGGTTTCAGGTTATGGACGAACCATCATTCTCACGGAATATGGTCGTGGGTTACACGACTCCTAGATTATTCATAGAGATTGCTGCAAAGTCTCTGTCTAATTAATTAACGTACAAGATTAAGTAAATAAGATGCCTATGGCCATGCATGCTTGTTTCTTTAATTTTTTCTAATAAAAAAAAGAAAAAGAAAAGGGGTTGAATGTTGGTGTGTATACCCCTAATCCGCTTAAACCCCACATAGCTCATTGTATGCATCTTCTCAAACTATATATAATCACCTTTGCTAAGTCTCGAACTCATATATACTAATCACCTTTGCTAAGTCTCGAACTCATATATACTAATCACCTTTGCCCGACTTTCTATCACTAAATTAATTACTATCTTAGCAATTAACGTAGCGATGTAATTTCCAAAAACTTTAATTTGAAAGAAATTTTAAAGTCATCACCGAACCAACAATAAATACTTGTAAATAAATTCTATTTGGTTTTTCATGCTCAATAGATAACTCTTCTCTTCTGGTCATAGATCCCCATAGATATGCTCATCTGTTGGGTCCAAAATAACCTGTTCTTCAACCGTCCGAAACTTGGAAAAGTCTACATAAAAGAATAGCCTTGTTCCTTGAATTTGATTTTTAAAACGAATACATCTCTCATGAATGTCTCCTACAACTTATGGTTATCTTATTTATACATTCTTCTGCTTTGACTTCCCGGCTGAAGTTCTTATAGCCTAACCCAAAATTGCATACTTGGCCTCCATTGCGCAGATGTGTCTATTTTCATGTAATAGGGACCAGTTGACAATAGTGATTTTACTGGTATCCCAAGTCAAAAAACATTTTTGTACCATATTCGGAAAAACAGAGAAAAGAATAGGGTCACCTGGCACTGATTTGAACGTCAACCCCTAAGAATTTGTGGACGGCTATGATGGTCTGATTAATTGCAGGGACTAGGAGTCCCAAGTTTGAAGGGACCTCCATCAAAGCGGTGGCAGTGGCACCCCTTGCTCTTTGGTTTTTCATATATAAACAAAAATTATGGGAAAGTTTAGTTTCCTACCCATAGATATACAAGATTAATTTTTAAAATACTACTTTATTCTGGATTTTTCTTTGTTTTCCTGGGCATATTTTATTGTGGATTTATAAAATATAATATCCCAGCAAAATGATAATCACTGTGTATAAGACAGAAACTGCCATATATCGTTCTGACTGTTAAATCTCCACCTTTCCTTCCTTATCACACAACATCCCTCCCCTATATCTCTTCCTCTCCCAGTTTCTTTTAATTTTACCTCTGGTGGATGACAGCTTCGGTTCAAAACCTCTTCAATGGTTATCATTCCCTCTTCATTATCCAATCTCTGCTGAGCCCCCACCGCTCGGAACACCACCACCACTTTCAGCTTTTTCATTATGCTTCTGCGCATTGTTCGTGTAGCTCAGTAGCTCCAATTGGTCTTCTATTCTGAACCTCAATAGCGCATTAAAGGCCCTCTACTCTCCTTGGTGCAATACTCAAAAAAGTCCCAGAGGCTTTTCTGTTTTGCTACCGGTAACTATTCCTGAGCTCCATTAAGTTTTTAAAGAGACTTTCTCGTATACTTTTCTGTTGGATATGATACTTTGTCCCTGCAATTAGATTGATTTCTTAATGTCTAAGCTTTGCTCGTTTGTTCTGTAATATCTGTTCTTGGTTATGTAACTGCATATGACAAGCAATAAGTTTCTGGATATAGGTGGACTTCTAAAAGTTTCAAGGAGGTCGAAAATGGCGCCTAGAAACAGTCGTGGTGGGAAGGCGAAAGGAGAAAAGAAGAAGAAAGAAGAGAAGTGTATGAATCGGATACTGATAAAAAGAAAAACTTTTTTGATGTTGCTTCCACTAGTTCTCTGAATATCTGTCTAATATGTGACCCTGCAGTTCTTCCAGTTGTGATGGATATCACCGTAAACCTCCCCGACGAAACTCGAGTTATTTTAAGGGTTTGTTCCTCGAAGCTCATGTTTCTTTCTTTATGGATTTATCAGCAAATCTCGCCCATTAAATATGCCAAAGTTTTTGTTTACTCAAATGGTGCAGCTGGAAACAAGTCACTGGGACTTATACCCTCTTTGCATGTCTATCTAATTAATATAGTCTTGATTGCTCATTTTTCTTCTGGAAGCATTGATTTTGCAGCTCCCTAACTATTTAATATTAGTTTAGCTATGCTGTTGAACAGTCGCTTATTGGCTAAGTTCAGAATCTAAACGGACACTCCTAACCCATTATCTGCGCGATTCTGCTCTGTGCGGGTGTTAATCGCTGGTAATGGTTGGAGAGTGCACAAGTTGCACCCATAAATAAGATAACCATCGCAGGTTCCGTAATTTGACCAGAAACAGAGCAAGTTTGCAGCTGGAAATTTGACCATTGTATCCTTGTTTTCTTGAGCCGAAAAAAACGAAAAGAACAAGTTTCTTTCGTGTGTTAAACAGTTAAAACACTTGGAAGTGAGTGTTTGTTCAAGGTGGTACTGAGATTGAGATTGAGATTGTGTTCCGACAGGGGATATCGACGGACAGGATAATTGATGTTCGTCGGCTTTTGTCCGTGAAGACAGAAACTTGCAACATCACCAACTTTTCACTGTCGCATGAGGTAGAAACCCCAGCACTGCAAACTGTTCCATTTCTTTCTTTATTTGTGAACCAGATGTTCATTTTTAGCTCGAGGGATTGTTAATTAAGGAAGTAGGGGGAGCGTGGCCAACTTTCATAATCTGACCCCGAGAGCGAACATAACGCTGCAGACATGTTTTTGCCTACCCATTCTTGGCTTGTCGTTTGACAAAGATATGGCCGCTTGGTGGCCAACCCAAGTACTCAAAATCCCAGGGGCTCCACTTCCCAGTGGTCCCATTTTTTAGATGTGAGCACAAGATTTGAGGGAATCGGAAGGAAGTATCCTCCCTGCCCCCATAGTAATTCAAGTCTTTATTTATTCTTCTATAGTAAAATTACCACTCTAAAATTTTAGGTTGCTTCTCTCAAAAGTTTAAATTATTCTCTTTGCTTCAGTCTCTGCTGAAAATACGAGATGATATCTTGGAGGAAAGATCAAACGAAGCAAAGTTAGAGATGGGATTAGGGAGCAAAATTGTTAAGAGGGAGAAGTGGAATCAAACGTATAGTTTTTATAATCCTTTGTACAAATCAATTTAATCAAAAAAATAGAGAAGTCAACTTGGTGGGCCTGAATCGAATAAAATTTGTTGGGTTGGGAATCCAGCCCGTAAAATCTTAAAAGCCCAACCACAGTAAACTTATAGCCCAACCTATCAGCCCAACAAAGATAGACACAATATAATATCGTTTGTAAATAGGGGTAAATAAGATTTTTTTTTTTATTTTTACTTGAGAAGAAAGGTTTTTTTTTAATATTTCTGACAGTATGCTATTTGCTAGAAAATGGAGGTTGGCCCAGTTTCATATAGTTTATTTTAACTTGGATATTTTTCTGAAATTTTGTTTAGAATTTTTTTTAGATGAATAAAAATAGTCAACCCATAATCACAATTAATCAGGGGTAAATTGGGTATTATGTACTTGACCTTTTACAGGTAAGGGGACCGCGGTTAAAGGAGAGTGTCGACGTTCACGCACTGAAGCCCTGCGTCCTAACTTTGATTGAAGGTAAATGTGCAATCTCAAACGACGCCGTCTACTAAAAAAAAAAAACAAAAGGGGAAAAGACACTTGCCCCGTGATTCGTGAAGTACCCTATCTTCTTCTTCTTTTTTTTTTTTTTTTTCAAAATACGCTGCGTTCAAAGTGTATTTTTTCTATAAAAGAAAAGAAAAAAGGACTTCTACAATTACCAAGCAGGTGTTCCTCCATAACTGACACTCCTGATCATGCTGCAGAGGACTACGATGAAGAGCGCGCGGTGGCGCACGTCAGAAGGCTCCTGGACATCGTGGCATGCACGACGAGCTTTGGCGCGTCGGCGACGAACAAGGACAGTTCGAAGTCCGACGCTAGTAAAAATGCGCCGGGTCCGCTGGATAAGAACGCCACCGGGTTCACCAAGAAATCCGCCGCCAGCAGCAAAGCTCAAGGCACAGCGGCTAACCAAGACTTGGCAATGGAGGAAGAGGGAGAGATGAGCCACTCGTGCCCCAAGCTCGGAACCTTCTACGACTTCTTCTCTCTCTCCCACCTCACTCCCCCTCTCCACTGTACTCTCTCTTTCTCTCTCTGTCTGTGTTTATGTGTGTGTACTTTCTTAACCGTTATTATGGATTTTCCTAGAGTGTATCCCATTTTCCTGAGGAGCAAACGATGAAATGGAGTTGTTCTGAGAAAGCATTGTTGTTTTTTACTGTTTTACATGGAATTTGTTGCTCCAAACACACATTTCTTGGAAACTCTGCTAGAGTTCGCTTTCTTTTACGTTATTTTTCTTCCGGTTTTTCTTTTCATTCCCTTTTCAAAAGCGAGATAGCATTTTCATGTGAGCTCTTATAAGGGTTTTCTTCAGTCTCTCTTGTTTTCTCAAAAGAAAGGGGAGAGTTGATGTCTTAATTTTGACTCAATTTAAGCTACAATTGAGGATGGTGGAATTGCCATGACTGTTGCAGTTATAAGGAGAGCAATGAGAAGACATGTCGACGAGATTTCAGCGGATGATCATCTTTTCTCCCTTGATGTAAGGCCTTCTTCCTGGAGACACGCACCCTATCATCACTTATCCATGCATAACTGTATCCATGCATCCGTTCTTATTACTCTGGATCGAACTAATGATACGATATTCTGGTTTGGAATGTCATTTTGAAATCTTTGAGTTTGTCTTGTGATAAATCAGGTGAAGCTTTGCAACGGGAAGGTGTTTCATGTGGAAGCTTGCAGAAAGGGGTTCTATAGCTTTGGAAAGCAGTGGATCCTTTGCCACAACCTTGTCGATCTGTTACGGCAGCTTAGTAGAGCCTTTGATAACGTTAGTTTCTCCCACTCGCTGAATGGGATTCCTTTCCCTCCTACTATTGTTTAACTTGTATATGTTCGTTTTTATTATGTTAAACTGCATCACTGTATAAACAGAAAAAGGGATCATTCTTGAAAATGTAATTAAGATATGCGATTGCATCTTGTTGGTAAATATGAATGACTTCTATACCGTCCCTGATATAACTTTTTGAGACAAGAATGTGCAAGGTGTTGGTTTGACACCCCTATATTCAAAGGTGAAACAATAATTTGTCGGTTGATGTTTTACCCCCTGTTCCCCGTGCTTATATTTGCTTGAAAATGCTGATTCTAAGTGCCTTACTAAACAAGATGAAAAATAATATCCGTAGTCTATTTTTTACTTTGTCATGATGACTGCCCATGCTTGTTAGAAATGTAAGTTTAGGACGGCGTTGAACTCTCTATCAAAGTGTGTGGATTTGTTGTGATTATGACCATGTCTTGTTCAATTCGAAAAGAATGTGGACTTCATATTTAGCGGTGTGGTTCTCATTTCCATAAGATGAAATCTCTGGTTGCTATCTCTTCTTCAACTTGATTTTATTCAGTTCATTATTCGCTTGTGTTTCATCCTTCCTCTTTTGGCTTGTAAAATAACTGGCTATTTCTCATCTTACAGGCTTACGCTGAGCTCATGAAAGCATTTTCAGAACGTAACAAGGTAACAATTGTTGTGCTGAGATTTATTTCCTATTTCATAGTTGCTTTTTCTGACATTGCCGGGTTTAATACTATTCTCAACCGCGGTAGTTCCCATGTTTTGTAACCATATTTCTTGCAACACCTACAGTTTGGGAATCTTCCGTATGGCTTCAGAGCCAACACATGGCTCGTTCCTCCTGTTGCAGGACAGTTACCAGCAGTTTTCCCTTCTCTCCCGATGGAAGATGAAAGTTGGGGAGGAAATGGAGGTGGTCTAGGAAGAGATGGAAAAATTGATTTGATTCCTTGGGCTAGTGAGTTTTTGTTGCTTGCATCTATGCCGTGCAAGACAGTGGAGGAGAGGCAGGTTCGAGATAGGAAGGCATTCCTTCTTCACAGTCTATTTTTCGATGTTTCCATTTTCAGAGCCATTAGAGCTGTCCAGCATGTAATGGGACAGTTAAACTTCCCTTGTTCTGTTCGAAATGGTGAAATTCTCTATAGTGAGAGAGTGGGTGATTTGAGCATCGTTGTCATGAAAGATGCTTCTAATGCAAGCCGTAAAGTTGATACAAAAATTGATGGAATTAAAGCAACTGGATTGGATCAAAAGAATCTAGTACAAAGAAACTTACTGAAAGGGATCACTGCTGATGAAAATACTGCTGCTCATGTAAGATACTTTCTGAAAAATGTGAATGATCAATTGTAAAATTGGTGCTATTGAGGTGGTTCCTACTAAAATGGTTGAAGAATGTGTTGCATTTGAGTGCAGGACATTGCCACTCTAGGTGTTATCAATGTAAGATATTGTGGTTACATCAGTATTGTGAAAGTTGTGCAGAGAGAGAATGACAAAGCCTTCAATCCATCTCCAAGCGTTGAACTCCTTGATCAGGCTGAAGGAGGTGCGAATGCACTCAATATTAACAGGTACTTCTTTACACTGAGAATGTGTAGATTTGTACCATGCATAGTCCATATCAGCCTTGCATAATAGATGAAGAATATAAGTTAACTTTTTTGAAATTTTTTTTTTATAAGTAACTTTTTTTGAAATTATAGAACTCATGTTACTGAACTTGTTCTTTTTTGCATCATGAGAGACTTCACATCAATTATGATCTATCCAAGGGTTGATGTTATTTTAATAGATAGATGACAAGAGCATTTAAGCGGCGTGCTAAATATCTTGTATCCTATGTTTCTATCAAGGATATATTCTTCAAATATTGGAAAAGGATTTTTCTGCAGCCTTTAGAATTTTCCAAAATGAATATCATCAAGTGGGTTTTGGGCGGATTGGTTGATGCTGCATGTGCTGTGGTCCCTGCTAATAAGCCCCCCGATTACATTGAAGTTATCAATTGTTAGCTCCTACATCCTTGAGCACATTTTACTTTGTGGTTTATTTTGATTGCTAATAAGCCCCTTGGTTACTTTGACTTTATTATCAACTCTTTCATCCTTTAAGCACATCTCACTTACTGGATTATTTTGATTGTAATATGTTTAGAATGTATGAATTCTCTCTCTCTCTCTCTCTCTCTCTCTCTTAAGTGAAGAATTTGTTAAAAGATCACAAAAAAGCAATCCCTAGCTCGTGGCATAAAGATGGTTGAGAGCTATCAATTCCATATATTCTACCTTAATCCTGATGGCATTGTAACGACCCAAGGAAAACACTAGCCATATCTATTCTTTAACCTCAAAATGATTAATTAAGGTTGCTCTTGAAGCTCCTTGGATTATTATAAAACCCAGTTCAACCTAGCAAAGTCTTAATGTGGGACTTGACTCTTATAGAACTCATATGTTATTCCTTCGCTTTTTCCACTCCATGTGGGATTCAGGGCCCCCCCTAAATCCTTGACGTCCTTTTCAAAGCCCACCAAACCCACATTGGTGGTTACTAGGACCGCTCTGATACCATTTATAACGACCTAAGGAAAGCACTAGCCACATTTGTATTTTGACTGATGTTATAGATAATATCATAATCAATTATACTGATTATTATATTATCGCTAACAACTTCATAAGGACCAGTCAAGGTTACTCTTGAATCTCCTGGGGTCATTATAAAACCCAGAATCTCCTTGGATCATTATAAAATCCAGTTCAACCTAATAAGATCCCAATATGAGACTTAGCCATTGAACTCATTTCTCATTCTTTTGCTTCTCACTCCATGTGGGGGATTCGGGGTATCACAGACATATTCTCCTTAGGCTGTTGGGCTCTTTCCGTCATTTTGCAAGGTTGAAAAGATTTTAATTACTACTTTCTTCATTTTCAGCTTGAGATTACTGCTTCACAAAACAACACCTTCTGAGCACAATAAACCAGTACCACATGTGCAAACTTTGGAGAATGAAGAGCTCAGTGCTTCCCGAGCTTCTGTGGGGAGGCTCTTGCAAGAAAGTCTTGCTAAGCTTCAGGAAGAGGAATTAGGATCAGAGCAAGTTGTGAGATGGGAACTTGGAGCCTGCTGGATACAACATTTGCGAGACCAAAAAAATACAGAAAAAGAGAAGAAGCCACCTGGTGAGAAGGCAAAGAATGAAATGAAGGTTGAGGGGCTGGGAACAAATCTTAGATCCCTGAAGAACAAGAAGAAAAAATCAGATGGAAGCAATCTGAGAGTGCAATCTGAAAACTCTGGATCCTGTGCAGAAGGCATTCTTGGGGAATCTAAAAATTCAATATTGCCTTCTATAGAATCTCAACTTGAAATCAATGTGAAAGAGAATGAGCTTGCAATGAAGCGGATGTTGTCTGAAGCTGCCTTTGCTCTACTAAAAGAATCAGAAACTGGTCTACATTGCAAGGTAAAATCTTGCAGGTATAATTCGATGGTATCTGATTCCCTTTTGTGCTATGGTGTGAACTGACCTACAGTATGTGATTGACAGTCTCTGCCAGAATTAATTGACTTGTCTCAGAAATATTACACTGAAGTCGCTCTTCCGAAACTGGTAATTCCTCAATATTGTTTGGTTATTTCTATCAATCCATATATTAGTATGTTATAGTGATTCTGTCTTTATTATTCCTCACCCAATGCAGGTAGCAGATTTTGGTTCACTGGAACTATCACCAGTAGATGGCCGGACTCTAACAGATTTCATGCACACTAGAGGTCTTCGAATGCGTTCCTTGGGACATGTTGTAAGTGCCTTTTTTGTTACGTTTGTTTCCAATCCACAGGAATTTATCTCCATTTTGTAGATATATAGTTTTGCTCTCACATTTGGATGATGCTTGCTGTATTTACCGTGACATCCATTTAGTTTTCAGGAAAATGTTTTGCAATCAGATGTGTGAAAACAGATTAACAATAGCCCATCTAGATCTGAGTGCTAATCTACTGTACTGAGCTCTTATACCAGCATTAATGGGTGTACAAGCATTTTTTGCTCGAAGTGCTACTTGAACATGTTTTTCCTTATTCAGAAAGATAATTGCCTTTTGTTGTGTCTACAGGTCAAGCTTTCAGAAAAGCTACCACATGTCCAGTCACTGTGTATTCATGAGATGATAGTGCGAGCATTTAAGCACATTCTTCAGGCGGTGATTGCTGTTGTTGACAACACAGAGAAAATGGCTGTATCAATAGCTGCTGCATTGAATATGATGCTTGGGGTTCCTGAAAATGAGGAATCAAATACACTGTACAGTGCCCATCCCCTTCTGCAGAGGTGGCTGGAGGTCTTCTTGATGAAGCGATATGAATGGAATCTCAGTAGCTTGGACTACAATGACGTTAGAAAATTTGCAATCCTACGTGGGTTATGTCAAAAGGTATACAGCGCTAGACTGTAAATCCTGGAGTTTTGAAAGCTGGCAGGCTATTTGTTATGTCTTTGAATTTTTTGCATTCTCTATCTTATAAATGGTTTCAAACAATCATGGACTTCTGGATTACAGTGGTATGGATTTAATAGATCATTGGCACTTGACTCTCCCTTCCCACCCCGACGTCTTAACAATGCTTCAGACAATATCAGGGGGATGGAATAGCAGTAGTATGTGACTAGGCCTGTTGGATGTACAATATAAATGGATAACTTGATAGATCATAGATGTTATAGATATCAATGGAAGATGAATACTGCATTGGTGACATTTTTTTTTCTCCCCTTGCCCCTTCTATTTTAGGTGGGCATTGAGCTGGTTCCAAGGGATTTTGATATGGATTCTCCTAACCCATTTCGGAAATCAGATGTCATCGGCTTGGTCCCAGTTTATAAGGTGATGAAGATGACATAAAACAATAGAAACAGGTTCCTTTTCCTTGTGTTTCAGAATTGATTTTATCTATCCAGATTTTTCATTCGACTGCATTGTCTGCTTCTTTGCAGCAAGCAGCTTGCTCGTCGGCAGATGGGAGGCAACTCCTAGAATCTTCAAAAACAGCCTTAGATAAGGGAAAACTCGAAGATGCAGTTGTCTATGGGACAAAGGTATCACTTTCCCAAGATCATGGCTTGAATTTTTGTAATATGTCACTTCAGCAAGTATTACATTAGTACCGTTGTATGTTATTTGCTTTACTTTTGTGGTGTTTGCAGGCTCTTGCGAAGCTGGTAGCAGTTTGTGGTCCCTACCATCGGATGACAGCAGGGGCTTACAGTCTCCTTGCTGTAGTTTTGTATCACACTGGAGATTTCAATCAGGTCTGTTTTGGTCCCGTTTGTTTTCTTATTGCTGGGAGATCTCTGTGTTAGTATAAGTTTATTGTCACCCTCCTAAAATGCACATCAGATTTGCTCTATAGGCTTTGGTGTCCTACATACAACTGAAATGCAGAAAACATATGTTTCCATTTGGTGTTATTGTCAATGTTAATTTAACAATCTTGTTCAATCACAGGCCACTGTTTATCAACAGAAAGCTCTGGATATCAATGAGAGAGAACTAGGTCTTGATCATCCTGATACAATGAAGAGCTATGGGGATCTTGCTGTTTTCTATTACAGACTTCAGCACACAGAGCTGGCTCTCAAGTATGCTTTGTTCGTCTGGTGTAATATCTGATGTCTAGGACTACACAAATCTTCATAAGATGTTTAATGTCTTTCAGTGTTTTGATCTGGTATAGTACCCAATTTTTTTGATCGATTACCGTGAATGGGCTATATTATGCATGTTCTTGTTGTTTTTCTTATGGTGCATTGAACAGTACTACTGTAATAATTATAGGATTCTTCTTTGCTTGTATTGTAGGAACTAGCTATTTATTTTTGTAAGGGGTTTAGTCAGCATGGCTGAGCCTTGTTGTTTGGCAGTGTGGAGAATGAGTCCTCTTGCTGTTTGGTGGATCTTGTGGAGGGAGAGGAACAACAGATGCTTCGAAGATTCTGAGCGTCTTTGGATTGTTTAAGGGGTCTTATTTTGCAGTCGCTTTTTCTTTGGGCCAATGTGATGTTGGGTTATCCCTTTTCTGGTTTTCCGGATTTTCTTAGCTTTCTAATTTGTATGTGTTAGGGGTTTTCAGTATAGTCTCTTGTACTGTTGACTCCGTTGTTTTGTGTTCTTTGTTTTTCTTCTCTTTAATAAGATTGACTTACTTATAAAAAAAAAAGCATGGCTGAGCCTTTTTGTTGATCAGGTACGTGAAGCGTGCATTGTATCTCCTACATCTCACATGTGGCCCCTCTCATCCCAACACTGCTGCGACATACATCAACGTGGCTATGATGGAGGAAGGTCTGGGGAATGTGCATGTTGCTCTCAGATTTCTGCACAAGGCTCTGAAGTGTAACCAGAGGCTACTCGGCCCAGACCATATTCAGGTTTTGCTTTGCTTAGATTTATTTCTCAATTGATGAGTCAAGTTCATATATATATATATATATATACATATAGTAACCCAACCTGTTATTCTGAAATGTGGCAAAATGGGGTAGTCTTGCTAGATTCAATTCTACATCCTACAGCAAATTGGGGTTTTGTTCACACTATCAAATATAATGCCATTGTCTATACACTAATTGAAAAGAATGAATGCAATCTGCTATCATCATTATCTAGCAACCCGGTAGATGCTCATTGGTTTTCTAACTTTCGTTTTGGTCATAGTTGTGAGGCCTTTATTCTCTCTGCCCCCCCCACCCCCCACCGCGCCCACCCCCCAAAAAAGAGAAACAAAGAAAAAAGAAATAAAAAGTCTTGTCCATGAAAGGGACATCTCCATCCGATCAAGTACATTGAGGTGTTGCATAGAAAAAAAAAGTACATTGAGGGCTGCTTAGGAGAAATGAAAAGAAGGTTGGATGCTGTTCAGGAAAAGAAGTACATTGGGGGGCCTCTTTTTGGGGATAGAGAAGACTTGTTCACTCGCCTCAACAGTTTTTAGAAACAAAGTATTGCATTTGATGGTGTCCCCCTCCCTATATCATCTAATTGAAAGCCAAGCTAATTACAGTGTCATCCATCATTGAAAGGAGATGCTACCTAGGAGCTTGTTTTTCACTCTGTCACTAAAGAACCATCTCTTGGTCCATGCCCAACATCTTTCTATAATCTACTTAACGAGGAGAACAGAAACTGATAGACATGGATGCAGACGGTTGTCAATTGAAGTAGTATCTGACATTAGTGACTAGCTCTATGGGCTATAGAGAAGTAGTAATCTGTGAAGTCTGGTGGTAGACAGCTTGTTAGGGGCTGCTTCTGCTGGAAATACTGGTTTTATTATGAACGAATAATTGGCTACTGAAACTTCATTGCATTTCACTCATTGCAGAGTAATTTTTTTAGTTATACCTCTGGATATTTTACCCTCAATTTTTACTTGATCTTTCTTTGTACTGTTCTAATTAATTCCCTTTTCTGTTGATCCTCTAGACAGCAGCAAGTTACCATGCAATTGCAATCGCACTCTCATTGATGGAAGCATACCCTTTGAGTGTGCAGCATGAGCAAACAACCTTGCAAATTCTCCGTGCAAAGCTGGGCCCAGATGACCTGCGTACACAGGTATCTTATTAGGTTCAAGAGTTAGGTGTTGTGCTTCTTTACTTTTCTTCTTCTGTAGGCATTTAGCCACTGAATCTATTTTGTAATGGAGGTGCTCATCAACGTAGAACATCATGGCCAAAGATCATAACAAATAAAAGATACTAGCCACTGAATCTATTTTGTAATGGAGGTGCTCATCAACGTAGAACATCATGGCCAAAGATCATAACAAATAAAAGATACGACTGTTGTTACAAGAACCCTCTACATTGAATCTTTTACTTTTGTCCTTAAAAGAATGTGTTAATAGTTTGTTTAAGTTCCTTTGAAGTTTTTGTGTCCATAATTAACTTGCAGTCTGTGATAAAATGATGCAGGATGCTGCTGCTTGGCTGGAGTACTTTGAGTCCAAGGCTTTTGAACAACAAGAAGCGGCCCGAAATGGTACTCGGAAGCCAGATGCATCCATAGCCAGCAAGGGCCACCTTAGGTAAGTTAGCACTGTTCTCGATAATTTGGACCTTATTGTAATTGTTGTTAACTCTTCCTGCATTTCAGTTTCTGCTGCTACTCCATTTGCTAATCATTCGTTCGAGATGCACTGCTATTTTTTGGATTCCTTGATAACATGGATTTTTGTGTACCTATGCTTTTATTTTGTGCTTGCAGTTCCCTCTGCTACTTATTTGGGTAATCAACCTGTCGGGATGCAAAGCTATTATCTATTTCTTTCTTAATCCCAATAGGTAGTGAAAATGGAACATCTGTTTCAAGATATAGCTTTGGAAATATAGACATGGTAATGTTGTTGGACAAGGTGCCCAGCTTCATGATATTGCTTTGCAATGACTGTTGTATACGATTCAATCGTTTCCTATTTATCATTCAATCACATATTCCAGAGTGAACTTTTTTTCCTTAGCCAAGTCTTTCAAGTATAATTTGATTGTAACTGTCCTCTGTACATTGCTCTTTGGGTCTTTTCCATGCATCATAAGACCATTGAGATGCAGATGTAAGATAAAATAATCTGGCCAAGATGATAGCATCTGGATATTTCACCAGAGAACCCTGTTGATTTGTCTCATTATGCCGATGCACTAGACTGCTAGTCTGCTAGAGGCAGAGCATATGATGCTTTTTGTTTCTTATAAAGACACGTCATTCTTACTAAGTGAGATGTTTTCTAAACCTGGCAGTGTGTCGGATTTGCTCGACTACATCAGTCCAAGTGATGATGCCAAAGGGAGAAATGGATCGGTAAAGAGGAGAAGTTATATTACCAAGGTATGGAGTTTAGATCATGATTACATCATGGTTGGTTAGTCTGCGGCCTTTTTAGGAATTGGTTGCTTGTTGTGCTGTTGGTGGCCTTTTTCTGAATGGTTAAGACCTGGGTCAGAGGTAAGTAGAGAATCTATGAGGACTGGATATGAAATTAACCAAACAGCAATATTGGAGCTGTCCATAAGTTATCATGCTGAACCTTGGCATTTTCCCAAACCCATAGCAGTTAATTAGTGATCAGAAGCCTGAAATAAATGGTTCCCTTCTACACTGTACGAGCCAATGAACTGTTCTAAATTTTATTGGATAGCATTTCCTCCACAATGAGACATTCTCATCTTTCAATCATGTGTGAAATTTGCTCTCTTGACTTGACTCATAAGGGCGTGAATGTTTTATCTTTAAGGACATGAACGTTTCACTAGGTGTTTAAGGACTGAGTCATAAGAACATGAATGTTTAAGGATATGAAATTTCAGTCAAAAGGACATGAATCATATATGAAGTTTGCCATATTAAGAGAGAGAGAAGCCATGATGGCTCATTCACTTAAGGGTAAATTTTACACGCAGACCAGCTTCCCTTATTGGAACCCTCCACCCGCATGTCAGAGGCATTTGGATTAATGACTGCCAACAAGCAACATCTCTTGTGTATATATGTATATACGCCACTGTACACACCTGTGGGGACCGTGATCACACAATTTCCATTTTCTTTTGCAGGTGAAAGAAAAATCCTACCAGAATATAAGCCTTGGAGGTTCCTATGAGTCCCCAGAAGAAACCCCGAAAGAGGCTTCAGACGAAGAGACGCCTATACCTCGAATGGAAGGTAGTGCAGATGCTAAACAACAGATTAGCTTTGTACCTATCGAGTCCCATGAGTCTGTTATGGAAAAGACTGTAGAGGAAAATCAAAATGTTTCCCATGAAATGTTCCACGAAACACATGCTGAAGGAGAAGATGGATGGCTACCGGTTCAAAGGCCAAGATCAGCTGGCTCATATGGTCGGCGACTGAAGCAGCGCCGTGCAACAATTGGTAGAATCTATAGTTATCAGAAAAAGAATGTGGAGACTGACATGGAGTATCCTCCAGTCAAGAATACTCAAAAGAATGCTAAGTTTTACGTACTAAAGAAAAGGATGATTTCTCACGGGAGTTATACAGATCACCAAACAATGAACCCTGCCCAAGCTACCAAATTTGGACGGAGAATAGTCAAAGCAGTAACATATCGGGTCAAATCGATGCCTTCAACAACTAAAACTAATACAACTGAGACTCTGAGAAGTACTGGTGAGCTATTCAGTTCTCCGTTGCCTCGTCCAACTTCTGCGCCAAATGATGTGAGTGCATTGAAAAATTCAATTGTCAGTCTTGGAAAATCTCCCTCGTACAAGGAAGTAGCATTGGCACCACCTGGTACCATAGCTAAATTGCAGGTCTGGGTGCCCCAAAGTGATTTCCCGGATAAGCGGGACCTTGGCCTTGGAAAACTCAAGGAAGGAATGAATGAAGTAAAAGGACCCGATGAACTTATTAGCTCAGGGGTAGAAAATACATTTGAAGAGAAGAATAAGGAACCACAGGTGAATTCGACAGATACTTTAGAAGAGGAAGTAGGAAATATTGACAAGAAAGAAGACACTCAGTTACTTGACGCAACGGAAGACAACCCATCATTGGTAGAATCCGAAAGTGTGGAAGGACTTGAAGCTGGTAGTGTTGAGGCTCAAGAGGTGATAGAGGCATCTTCTCAGTTACTTGACTCAATGGAAGATAACCCCTCGTTGGTAGAATCCGAAAGTGTGGAAGGACTTGAATCTGGTAGTATTGAGGCTCAAGAGGTGGTAGAGGCTAGCATATTGACTGATGGCATCCCAAACTGTGGTGACTCTCCAAACGGGCAAGTGATTGGAAAGGATTCATCTAGCAGCCCTGAAACCCAACAAAATTCGAACTCCGTCTTGCAAGGAAAAGTTGAGAATCCAAAGGAGAAACCCTTGATTCTGAATTCAAGTGATCCTCAGGGACATCCCAATAAGAAGTTGTCCGCATCAGCCACTCCATTTAATCCATCACCAGTCATTGTGCATCCTACACCGGTTGCCATGAATATTACTCTTCCTTCTGGCCCTGGTGCAGTCCCAGTTCTTGCGCCTTGGCAAGTAAACATGAATGTTCATCCTGGGCCTGCTACTGTCCTGCCCACACTTAATCCAATCTGCACCTCCCCTCACCACCCCTACCCATCACCTCCGCCAACTCCAAACATGATGCAGCCATTGCCCTTTATGTACCCTCCTTATGCGCAAACCCAAGCAGTACCAACTAGCACATTTCCTGTGACAACCAGTGCCTTCCATCCCAATCATTTCAATTGGCAGTGTAATGTGAACCCAAATGTATCAGAGTTTATTCCGATTTGGCCTGGCTGCCATCCAGTGTTCTCTGTCCCACCACCTGTTGTTGAGCCAATTTCTGCTTCTCATTTGGAGACAAAAATGCAACCTGATGATTCTGGCAGCCCAAGTTCAGCTTCAATTCTCCCAGTGGACATTGAAAATGTGGGGGAACCTAGGAAAGAGGCGAATCTTCTAGCATCAGAGGAGATACATAATACAGATGAATTAGCAGAAATCAGGTTGGAAAGCGCGAAAGAAAATGGTCCTCCAAATCTTATGGTTGAAAATGCTCGGAGTGTTCCGAGTGAGGACAATAGCACAAATGAAACTGCTGAAGAATGTGGTGAAAGGAAGATTGATGGTGAGAGAACTTTCAGTATCTTAATCAGGGGGAGAAGAAACCGAAAGC
Source organism: Myrica gale (assembly GCA_963930655.1). Taxonomy (NCBI): domain Eukaryota; kingdom Viridiplantae; phylum Streptophyta; class Magnoliopsida; order Fagales; family Myricaceae; genus Myrica; species Myrica gale. Next base: position 16,678,515 of record OZ005599.1, read on the forward strand.
AGACTCTTAGAATGCCAATTAGTTTGCTCAGTCGACCATATGGGTCACAGTCTTTTAAGGTTATTTATAACAGAGTACTCAGGGGAAGTGAAACCCCAAAGTCTCTCAGCTTTTCAAGAGATGATTGTACAGCTAGTGCAACATAAACCTGGATTCTCGGTTTTGTACCGATCAAATATAGCAGGATTGTTCAGAAAGAAGTAGTAAGTGCAGACTCCATTTTATAGTACATGAAAAAGAGAAGTATGCCTTGGATTTATTATGGCTCATATGATCACAAAGTGCCTTGTCCTTCTGTTCCTAATTGCACCAGCTTTGGAAAAAATTCAGGTGAGTCTTCATTTCAATGATCCCAATTAGTCTATTTGGCTGAGAATTTTCTTTTCTACCTGCCCAAATAAATAACATCATTTGGTTCTTCTGTGTGTATTTGTGCGCCCTGTCTTTTTAAGCACAATCAAGTGCCTTGAAGTTTTACTTTTAAACACAATCAAGTGGCTTGAACTTACATTTGGTCTGCAAACTATTTGATGGGTATACAAGATGTGAAAGTTGTCTACTTGTCTTATAAAGCTACTATATAACACTTGGGAAAAATTAAATTGCAGATACGTTTATTTGAGTTAATCTCCATCCAGCAAAAGGACATTCTCGTTGGAGCGACAAGAGAGAGATCTTCCATATGTAGGTATTGTCTAAGCATTGCAATTTGAATACCTTTCTTGGGTCTGTGACAAATTATTCTAGTTGTCTACTAATTTATGGCCCACATGAAGGAGGGAAAACCACCATTCTGGGTTGGGTGTTCTCATGTTTTGGAAGTGTATTTTTATTGATCTATCCAACAAATTACTCCCTTGATTGTCAATGCAACTTTGATTAGTGAGTTTTGCTCACTGTAAGTCTGGAAATAGTGACCTCATATTCTAGGTTGGAAGGTCACTCATGCCATTTGGCATAGGTTAAGGGTTTGTCAACCTGGCCTTGTACAATTAAACTACAAAGAAATAGGATCTATTAGGCTTCCTCTTTATAATATTGAACTGTCTTTGTGTGTTGATTAATAGTTTTGCTTGATATGCAGGTCTACGGCAGGAAATTTTTTGGAACTTTAACGGGCAGTTTAGGAGACAATTTTGGTTCTTATATAGTTGAGAAAATTTTACATATTGGTTCACAGCTTCTGGTGACTGACTCTCAACTCCAATTCCCATCAGCAATAAGTTAGATGATTCATTTTGTTTAATCGTATGACTCCATTACTTTATGGTCTGGAAATCACTAATTAGCATTTCTTCTTATTGAAGTTGATGACTTATACCTGCTGCCTTGTTTTCACAATTAATCAATGTTGCCAACCACGAGGGAATTCAAGCTTTGAAGTTGTACTATGAGATTTTGAGTACGACCACTGCTTTTTAGATCAAGAGTTCCAAACTGAACTTGTGCAATAATTTCCTATGGGTCCTAAAGTCTAGCATGGTGTGGTAATTACCTGGTGTATATGGGATGGCAGGACTATAAGTGCCAAAAACTAGTCAAGATTTTCTGTCATCATTTTCTTTCTAGATCCCATTTTGTCTAGTGTTTCCTTCTTTGTGCAGAGTATACGTAGTTACTGGATAATTTGTTTTCCTCGTGTGGTTGATACGTCTTTTGAAGTTTGTCCTTTAGGTGTTGGATACTTTTTGTTCTTGAAGTTGTTGACAAACAACTTTTGAAGTCTGTCCTGCCACCAGCCTTGCCTGTCTGGGACCATCAATCGTATCCCTTTTCCGCACTGGGGGGAAAAATTAAGCAGTTTGTGAGGGAAAAGCACTCTAAAGCTGCTATATGTAGCTAATGCAGTAGCAACCAAGAATAGCTAGTTTGCTTACTTGCTCATAACACACTAGATCTATACTTTCATACACATAAGAAACGTAGAAAGCCTCCAAATATGCAGACCAAGAGTATCTGTTAGATGTCAATTCAACGATGACAAAACAAGAGGAAGCTCAATCACTGTTAGTTTGGCTTGAGGGGGAAGCTGACACACAGACATGTATTGTTTTAGTTCAGCAAACATTAATCCAGCTCTTTAATCAGTTCTCTAGCACCCGCACTGAGAGAGCCCACGCATTGGACCTGTAACATAAGACAAAACCCAGGTCTGAACCATCTGGGTTTAGGAGTTAGAAACCAGAGGGAGGTTCAACAAACTTGCCCGGGCCTCTCAAAAAACGCAAATCAGCACAAGCGTCGGTGTTCTTCGGCCCTTTGTCAGTCAGATATGCAACATCTAGCGTCAATTAACAACCTGTTTCAGCATAGTTGTCTTGAAAGTCCAGAATACTCTTAGAACAAAATAATTCAAGGGGACACATCACTTTAGCTCATAAAATTACTATCAAAGAGGTCCAAACTACTAAAGTGGTAAGATTTAGGTCTAAAACTATCAAAATGTATCAATGTTTGCTCAAAGTCAAAGGATTCCATGATTGAAATACGAATAAAACAGGTTACTTGACACAATATCGGCCGGTGGATCCTAGAAGGGATGAACCTTGATGAATTTTGATAATTTTGGAGCCAAATGTGACAATTTTGGTAGTTTTGTTTGACATATTTTTTTTTTATGTAAGTTTATGGACTAAAAGCGAAACTCATCCATAATAAAATAAACTTAAAAAGAGTGGATCTGACCTTTAGTCGAAGTATTCGATCCTAACTTATTCCACTGGATTCATTTGGAAGGATGGATCCAAGGAAGGGGTCTTGGCTGACCTTCTCATCCCTGCCAATACTTCGAGTACAACAACTGCGATGATAAGTATGCCTAGGAGAAATCCATAGCCTATCTTCCAATCACTTCCTGCACCCCCAATTTGGATTCCCAACACTATGTTCAAAGCTCCAAAGAAGAGAGCAAGCCTTCCAAGCCAATGGTGATACCAATTCCAGAACTTGCGAATCTTTGCATCCTTGTTAGGCCGTAGGAAGAATGCCAGAATCTGAACATAACGCATATATAAAACTCAATTAGATTCCTGATAATCAATATCTGTGCAAGTTGTTGATCAGGATACTCAAAAAAAACTACTGGGTTGCATATTAGCGTCAAGGGTGGGACCTGAAGAATACTGAGTACAAGAACAAAGATGCCTATTCCCCTGTGCGTCGGAAAATCAGCTCGTATTGTATCGTAAAGTTGTCGTCCAAGAATCACGGCCGCAAGCCCGATTATAAAGCCCCCAACTTGAATGACTGAATGAAGGTAGTACCATAGAGGGTCCTTATGTTTGAAGTATCTTGGGACAATTGCGCCAATGGGAAGGATCAGACCCCATCCGATCAGACCCAATATCCCATGGTTCTTTTTCATCTGGCCAACATCACTGGATGCCGCCACGCTCACGCTGCCTGAGAAAGTGAAATTGAAATATCAGTCCACGCAGCAGGAACAAAGACGAGCCGCTTGAGGTTACAAACGCGAGCAGAGCAATTGTACACATATAGGAATTTGCCGAGTGAAAAAAACAAAACAGAACCTTTGATGGAGAGAGAGCGAAGAAAACCTGCAGAGAAGTCGAACATGACGGTCGTTTTGTCATCATGGACAGATAGGTGGGAGTGCTTTGGATATGCGCTTCCAAAAGCCAATATAATCGGCTGCCGGGAAAGATGTGTTTGAAATTTCAATTGATATGCCAAGTAAATCGAGGGCCCATGGAGGCCGACAGTAGCAGGAATACCAGTAAGTGGCATTTCACCTTTGTCTGGTATGACTTGCGCTTCCTTGGAACCTTGCAAATAGTATTGCTTGATTTTTGCATGACCTTGTCTATTAAGCCATCCCACCATGGCACTCGAACCAACCATCATACCATCTTTGGAAAATCCCATTCCCACCCATCCAGTGGTGTACACAGCTGATAATACTATGTTCACAACATGGTCTGCACTCTGGGAGTACTGCAACAAAAGATATGTCAGTCTATTCGTATGGCTTCCAGTTACAGAGCGGCCACTTCATCCTAACTAGAAATGCTAACATGATTCAATAAGACCATGAGACTTACCCGCAAGACAAAAGTATTCCAAATAGGCCTACAGACCACATTAGATAAGTTTCCATAAGGAGGGGGAAGGAAACTCAAATCTGTCTCACAAAGCTGAGATGCTGTGCTGCCGCCGCCACCATTACTACTATCATCGGCTAGTGCGGGAACCTTCAGTTCCAAGAGAAGAATCAAAACACAAAACCGGACCAAAAAGCTTCGTGTCGGAACACGAGATCTCAAATTTGCCATTCAGAGAAACTGAGCGTGTTGTTGGTTTGAGATCTAAGGTTTCTGATAAGCGCTACAAGAACAAGAAGTGGAAGATGTGAATGTGAAGGCATGTTGAGGCGGTTGACAGGTCTAAATCCCTTCGGTTCCAAGATTAAAACTTTAGTTGGTGATGATGGTGGGGTACCGGTTGGTACTCGAGGCTAATCATAATATTCCTCTTTCTTGATCATATCATGATTTTGCTGGTTGAACTAATTTAGAAAACTACATTTGGAACGAAGTTAATTATATGTCACGCACTATTAACTTGGTACGTACAACTGATCATCTTCTGTGCAGTCACACAACAATTTTAAATCCCATTATCTTTTCAATGGCAGTTGAAATGCTTTACTATCTGCTTCAAAGACTTTTTTTTTTGTTGTTGTTGAGAGAAAATGGGAGAAATTACTACAATGCTTTGGGAGAAGGATCAAAGTCGAACAGTATAATGGTCTTGCACAGGAAAAAGGGAACAGAACATTTTGTTGGGTTTACTTCTTAATGATCCGATCTCGAAAGTTAATGGCTTGGCAACTCGTTAACTGACATATGTCTCATAAAGAATCATCGATCAGACATATTTGTCGTGGCTGGATTGTGACTAGGAAAGTGACGCCGAACAGAATAGAGATTATTCTACAGCCTAAGCCTAAGGTAATAGGTAATTTGCAAGGAAAAAATTAGAGAATTTGACGTTTAGACTGACTCGGATGAGATGTTATAATTTTTATTATGATCTGCTACAATGTCCAGAGAACTGGCAAGACGTTAAGGAGGGAAAAAAAGAAAAGAAAAACACAATGGGCTTTTCAATACGATAAACAGGAGCAGTGTATGCTTCCCCAAATTTACCTTAGTCGACTATGTATAGTTGAGCAACTAGAACAACTTAGATTGGTTTAGATAAATCTAGACCAGTAGGATACTTCTCAGTTTTTTACCACAATTTAAATAAAGGAAAATTGACATTTTAGTCTCTAAGTTTATACCCATTTGGCAAAATGGCCCCTCATTCTCCAAATTCAAATCTAAGGCCCTTAAACTTAATGCTTTTGACGTAGAAGCCCTTATGTTAGGCTTTCGTCCATCAGCTTAACGGAAGGACAATCCACTTCAGCGGAGAGTCCACCTGACAACACATTACTCAAGCTCACACTTCGTTTAAAATCCCACATGCGTCTTTTGTCAAAACGACGTCGCAAAAGAATAGTTTTTCACTTTGACTTATCTACTAAATGGCACCGCATTACTTCACATACAGAACGTGATTTCACTTCCCCAAATCATCTAATTTTTCTTGAACCCTATTACTTCCTCTGTTTGCAACGGTGGTGGAGCGAAGTGGCAACTATGGTGGAGCTAAGTGGTTGCCAACGGTGGTTCTGAGTCGAAATGTCAGAGAAAAGGTACACTTTCTCGCAACAACTTGGAAATGTAGGTATTGGGTTTTCTTTGATTTGGTTACTTGTGATTTTGGGCTACTGCGATTTGGTACTGGGATCTCGAAACGAACTTCTATGATACTGTGATGGGGAGTCGAAAGTGAAAGCCGGAGATCCTAATTTGTCTTACGTTGTGGGCAATATGGATTTCTATTAATGTGTTGGCCCACTACTGCTACACTAGAATTCGTCGTATCCATGGAACTTGGAAGCTTGGGATAGGGAGCCATACAACACTACTTGGACTTTTCTACAGAGAGAATAGGTCTGAGCTAGGACCATACACTAGAATTCATCGTATCTATGTTAGGCAGCAGCCAACGCTGACTAACATAGAGGTCACATTGATGGAACAAGTGTGTTAAGTTTACTTGTTTGAAAGCTATCCATGAGAAAAGTTTTCAATGGTTTTTTTTTGTATGTGTAATATTGGAAGAGAGTTAAGGCCAAGATGCAATCAGATTGGTTCGGTTCAATGTTTTTGTTGTATGTATAATTTTTTCTTTTCCAATATCAAAATCTGTTGTTTTTGTGGATTGATTCAAAATTTGCTGCTATAATGCTTCAACACATTTTTTTCTTTTGATGAAATCACTTACAGATTTTTCCTTTTGAAATTAAATCAATTTCTGTACGTGAAGTAATGCAGGGCCGTTCAGTTCTCCTAAGGCTCTCCGGGTCTGGATTCAGTCCCGACCGTACGGATCCAGACCCGTCCAGACCCACGGTATAGATTGAATCCAGACCGTATGGACGGCTCCCCGAGCACGCGTTTAGCTGTAGTGGTCGGACAATATCTCCCCGACCACTAAAGCTAAATTAGCCACGTGAGCCGTCTGATCGGGTTGAGATTCAATCCAGACCGTGGGTCTGGACGGGTCTGGATCCGTACGGTCTGGACTGAATCCCGACCCTCTCATACGTCAGTACTCACCTTTTGCGTGGTCGTCCAGTAGAGAAGTCAAAGTGAAAAACTTATATTCTTTTGCCTCGTCTGTCCTTAGATTTATACAGAGAACAGGTGAACTCCAAATCGGTCACACTGAACAATTGAACTATTAAAATTTATTAATGTGCCCTTTACACGTACATATCTTTGCTCCATTAATATACATCAGGGTGCTACGCGAAAATGTTTTATGATGCTGTAAGTGTTCAAAGGAAGAAAAAGAAAAATTGCTCACAGAAGTTTCATAGAGACCTGCTTCCCTTCATTATTTTCATACATACATAATAATTGTAATTATCTTTGAAGCAATACAGAGAGACTTTATATAACTGTAGATAAGAATAAATACTTCAATAGTCCTGTTGAAGTGCAGGAGACATCCATGGTTGCAAGGCCAATCTAGCCCTAGTTAACACCCGATGAGGCTCGCATGCACCACGACGGACTAGGACTCTCCTTTAAGCCTGAATTACACCTCTAGGCTCTAGCCAATGACAGCGTCCAACGCCATCAAATGCAGGAGAGCTGTGCTGATTTTACGGAATTCCATCTCCCAAAGAACTGCATTTTCGTTATCCGGCTATCGGGCCTCATATATATACGACAATTGGGAGAAGCACTCAGATAGATTACTAGGATAACTTGTGGTCTCCATGCTGCATAAGCTTCTGATCAGCGATTTCATGGAATGAGACACCAAAGAGAAAATTAACTTCGGCAAAACCTTTTGAAGCGCAGTATTAGCTTTTCTAGTACAGAACAAGTCTAAACTGATTTAGGCACCCGGAAAATATGTTCCTCACCACTTTCCTCATCAACCTTGACGACCCATTTGCTCTTACCATTCCCCTTCATCGAACCACTTCTTATCCCCACTGCAGAACGACCACCAGCATCCCTGCCGCTCGGATCAATCTCCTCCTTTCTGCTAATCATAGTAACCTCCATACCTTTCCCTATAGGATGCTTCAGAGACCTCACTTCTACATTCTCGTCCATTCCTGTCAGATGGCCTTCCAACCCTTTGTCCTTGGCCACTAAGTTGTTTGCCACCACCACTGACCTTCTAGGATTCACGTCGAGTAACTTTAGCAACTTAGTGTAGTCATCGTTCTTGCAATCAACGAGAGAGAAGTCAATTTTTTTATAATTGAGCAGCAGCTTGGATGGGTCTCCAGTTCTGAATTCCACCAGGTCCTTAAGACCCAAGTCTTTAATTGCTTTTTTCGATTCAGCAAGTTCTGGCTCCGGGAGAATACACACCAGTCTCCCCCCAGTTTGTCGTGCAGCAGCTGCTAAGGCTATTGTTGAATGGGAGATACCAGATGTCACCTCCACTATGAGTTTGGATCTCATGCCTGCTGCTAAGGCTGACACAAATTCACTGCTGCCAAGTTCTTGTGTCTTCCTTGAGTCGCATTGTCTCTTGTGATTCTTACACTGAAGAAAAGTGAAAGTAAGTTAATTAGATATACAACAATGGTCTTTGAAAGTTGCGTACAGTGAAACGTCTGTTCTGACAGTTTCTATGAGACAACATTAGACAGTTTGGTTTGATGATGTTTTAGCTGCGAATAATTAACTGAAGAGAAAAGAAAATACAGAAAAATAAGTTTGTATTTCCGTATCGGATTTGCGAATTGTTTGTTCACAGGAAGTCCCTGTTCACAGGATGATCAGGAGAAGGGGCAGGTGGAGAAATCAATCGCAAAATGTCATGTATGTATATATCATCTTCCACTTCTTCAATCTACAGAGTTGATTCCTCGTCGGTGCATATAAGAGGCCGATTATCTAAAAGATGCTTGACTCAATAGTTTCTTAATTTCTACCATAGGAAAAACGAATAAGAAAAAGGACATTAAAAACAGATACTAAATCATGGGTTGCGTTCATTATTCTAATCGAAGCCAAACGGCATAAAAGAGAGAGAAGAGAAAATGTGAAGTATTATTAAGCATACCAGTTTGAGAGTCTCAAGATAAGCTTTTGTAGCAGATGTCGCAGACCATTCCTTCATTGGATTAATCCCAAACAAAAGCACCCAGAAATGTGAATTTGATTGCTTGAAACTACAAACGGATGAAGGCGCAGCCTACACAAATTAAGGAAGAAAACCAGGGATGACCTACGATCGAGTTTAAAAAAGGGGCCGGGCTAAAAATAAGAGAAGGCTTTGCTGCAGATCTTGTGTTTTTTTTTTATCCTGTAAAAGTAATAAGTCCCCCAGTTTGTATTCTCAAAGGAGAGCCGAAGAGGAGATGGAGATTAGTTTCTGTAATATTGGAGCTAATGATCATTAATTGTCTATGTACCGCAGTCAAAACGCGGATGTTTGACCCCAGTGGCCCAATTTGGGAACTCAGCCCGTGATTTTCTACGGTACACTAACTTCAATCACACAGTTTAAACTTTCAAACTAATTAGCTGTCATGGATCTTTCTATACCGAACAATCTTGCTAAAATCTCTCGGAAAGTATTAGGGACAGTTGTGAGGTTATCAGATCCAACCCCTTTTGCTTTCAAAACAAGTATAGGAAAACGTGACTCATGGCACCCCATCTATGGAATGGATAAGATCGGCAGATTTCAAACTATTGTGGCTGATATTGGCATATTAGCTTGGTCTATAGAGTATTGGGAGTTTTCTCATGTTAAGAGAGACTACAAAAAAAATCGATCTTTAACAACGGTTTTTTAGCGGCCGTTGCGTAGATCTGTCGCAATAGGTCTGTAGCTCCTGTTTTGGCGACCACTGGAGTAGATTGAGATCTATAGCGGCGGTCGCGCAACGGCCGCTAAAAAACCGTTGCTAAATGTCGATTTTTTTTATAGTAATTCTCTTAAAATGAGAAAACTCCGCGACCTTCGCTATAGACCCGAATCACAATCGTGATTTTTTAGCAGCGTTTTCAAGAATCGTTGCTACAGGTCTTTTGCGGCGTTTGTAAAACGCCACTATAGACTAATCTACTGCGATGTTTGTTAAAAATGTTGTTGTAGCATTTAAACATCTACAATGGGGTCAAGTGACCGCCGCTAAAAGTTTGTGCCAACGTGTTTTTTTGGTATGTGCCAGCATTTTAAAAACACGACTAATTTTTCCTATATTTTTGTATATATCTTTTTAAAATCGGTAATACAAATTTATTTTAATAACCATAATTCATTGGATGTGAAAATTTAAAGAACAAGGACAATAAAATAAAATATACTTCATCATTGATTAATAACGTTTTACAACAAACACAATAAGCATTCTTCGTTGTACAATTTCCCCTTGTTCTGACCATACTGTATCTTAAGCTCCAACCATGGATTCTTTTCTTCCAGCTCCTCAGCAGTCAATATTGGATCTCTCATCTCTAAATGTACAATACACAGTTAGAGTGAAAATTTAATTGAAAAAATTGAGTCAGAAAGGAATGCAAATTCCTATGGAAGATACTCAAAATATCTTCTGGTTCATCCACATCTATTGTGTCTTTCAACTGATTCTTTTGATGTGTTTGCTGAAATCGCCACAAAATAGATGAATTATGCATAAATTATTGCTGAACAAAATGTCAATAAAAGATATGCATAACTAAACTTTTGACAAAACTATGCATGCACAAGGTTCTCATATAGCAAAAGGGATGTTTGTGGGAGCTAAACGATACCAACCATCATCTGTAATTGCACTGTCCTTGGTACTGAAAACCAATCCTGTGAGCACGGTCCTGGAAAAGAAATAAAGACACATGCAACAAAATCTAACAAAAATGAATTAAGATGCTGACCAGTCACTATCATAAAGAATGACAACATTTGTTGTAGCAAGATTAATGTTGAGGCCTCTAGGTCTAGTAGATAATAAGAAAACAAATTTCTCACTCCCTGGCTTATTAAAGCATCAATGGAAGCATCACAATCTTCTCTACCAGTATTACCATCGATCCGACAATATTGGTATCCACAAAACATTAAATATGCCAACCAGATAATCAATCAGGACAAATAACAAACACCTTGATGAAATGTTATATAGAAAACATTATACTTTTAAAGGAGTTATGTAATAAAAATAATTTTTATTTATTAATTCTAAGTTATTTAATGTAAATAATTATTTTATTTATTATTATATTCCTTTTAATATATAATTTTTATTTTGTCATGTATTTGAAATTTTTTATTTTAAATATGAAATTAGAGAGAGTGTTGTGAAAATTGAAGTTGTTATATGATATATTTTAAATTATACTACATGGTTGTTATGGTAATTGCATATTTATTGACTAAATCTAAGTAGTTTAGAAAACATATATTAACATAATTATAATGAGCATATCTATTTTGAATAATTAGTAATATAATACTATTTACTTAGGACATATTATTTAATTTCAAACAAAAAGATATTATGAGATTAGCTTATGCAATTAAAGAATACAATGATTTAGTCATTAGGTATATAGGTATATACATATAAAGTACTTAGGTTAGTTAGAACACATCATGTATATGATAAAATACATATAACAAATCATGAAATGTTATATAGAAAGCATTATATTTTTAAATTATAAGTATTATATATTATTACTACCAACCTATTTTAATTAAGCTTATTACACTAGTTATAAAAAGGAGTGTAAAATAATATGCTATGTATTTAATACTAAGTATTAAGATTTTTAAATACTGTTGCAAATTACAAATTACTATTATTACTAAGATATTTTCAGTACTAAGTTACTTTGACTAAGTACTAGAATATACAATGTATTATAATTACAAGCAAAGTGGTAATTAAGATATAATTACAAAATAAATTTTATATCCAGCGAAATTAGATTATTGAAGTATAAAAAAACAGTAAATAAGTAAGAGGGAAAATTGCGTTTAGCTGCAAATTTTCTTTTCGCTCCGCGCCATCTTTTAGGTCAAAACCCTCTCTTTTTCCCATTCTTTTAGCGGCAAAGTAAACGCCTTTGTTGACAGTCATATGTTCGAATATAGGAGGAGATTTTAACCAGTTGGTAACTGAAACGCCACAATCCCAAATGGGGAAGAAGGGAGTTGTGGGCACTTGTCTTTCTACGGAGGAGGAGCCACATGGTGCGGTTGTTCTTTCTTCACGAGGCAGAGAGTGGATTCGTGGAGAACCCTTTTATAGAGAACGATGATCAGAACAATGGAAGTAGTAATATTGTTTATAACAGATCCACTTTAGCTGGTCCACTAATTTGGCAAGGGAACTTGAATCGGACCCCAGAAGGTTGGGAGATGCCTACCGACGCGAAAGCCACTGAAGATCGGAGTTCCAGGTAGAACAACATTTGACAAGCTTGTGAAAGTTGAGTATAGGGAGAAACCGAATGAAAATAGATATGACGGTTTCTGCATTTAGATTTTCTATAAGGTGCTAGAACTTTTAGATTATGATTTGCAGTGGCGGATCCAGGATCCAATTTGAAGGGGGTCGAACACATAATGCGAAATGTCAAAAAAAAAATTTCAACATAATGTAAAAAGTTTCTTAGAGTTAAAATATCGAAAATTAAGGATTAAAAAGCATCAAAATTTTTAAAATACACATACATACTATTTGCTAAGACTGAAAGTGACAATTAGATCCTACTAAATTTGCATCTTATACATATATAATAAAATGTTAGTTTGAGCAGCAGGAACTCCACCGAAATTCAAGGGCATGAAAAATCATAAACAAACAAAAATCAGCTAAATAATTACACGGGACCCAAAAATATGAGTGAGTTTCTATTTATTTTCGAAAAAAATAGAAATTTTTAGGTAGAAACCTCTATAGCCCTAAGATATCCAAACCAATTCAATCTCATCCTCCAACAATTTCACAACTCACAAAATTTCAAACCCTAAAGCATTTTTAGCATACTAAATAAATGAATTTTTCTACTGAATTGTATAGAGGGAATCTTGGATAGAGGGACATACTAGGGGTCGGAGGTCCAGCAATTTTCAAGTGTAAAATCTCGAGTATCCTGCAAAAATTGAAACCGTAAAAAATCTAAATAATGAGATTGAGAGAGAGCTGAGAGTCAAGGGGGATATTATACACTAGAATTTTCAGTATCAAGTACTACAAAAATAGTATGTACAAAAATAACTGGGAAGTATTGTATTATAATTCCTATAATAGTATGAAAAATTTGCTGTTAACTATAAATTGTCCAAATTGTTCAATAAATTGCCAGTGTCCTATAGGCTACCAGGGGATTTACCATCGTTAGTATTCAACTGCAAAGACATTAATTAGGTTTGATCAAAGCACTAGTTGCCTCACAATGTCCAGTTAAGATGCAAATATCAAATTGTCAAATCTTCCACTCCAAATAAAATATACTTTAAAAACTAAAAGAAAGAAGTAATAAGAGGCAACATGTATAACTAAGATACACATATACTTATTTACAGGAAAAACAAATTAACCCAAAAGACATGATTTCTCTAGAACTAGGTGGTCCAGGTCTACGTAGAAGGAGGTCCACATTTGCCAAGTAAAAACTATCTGACGATTTCTCTAACACATTTAACCGGCTAAGGCTACTGGAAGTAGAGGTAATCAATACACACTTAAAACCAGGGTTGGGCCGGTTGACATCGGCCTATGGGGATCGGGCTCCCTTAGGCTCATACCAACTTATAATAAAAAATAAAAATAAATTTTTTTTTTTACATTTAAAAGTTACTTTTGGCTGGTCCAATGGGGGGCGGCCGCCCAGGGCCGCACCCCCTTGGATCCGCCTCTGATGATTTGCCTTATGAATTCGACCCATATAATGGCACTTATACTGATCTGGTTTATCTATGAATTTTACCATTAAAAACGAACAACAAATCCCTATATGAAAATCATTTGGTTCTGTTATGATTTTTGTTTCTAAATCCTGAAACTCCTTGGTTTTGAATCTTTATCTAGAACTCACACAACTTGTCTCTTGTCCTTTTTCCATTTCCATTTTTGTTTTCCTCTTCTACTTGGTTGGAATTTTTTGTTCTGAGTAAGATTTTATGCTTGTCATGGATCCAATGAAAGACTTATGATGCTGTCATTGGCGACATCTTGATATACAACATGCTTATAGTTTGGCTCCTGGAGCACCAATCCAATCCAGAATTTTGTGGCCCATGGAAGAATCAGATTAGCACTGCACTTTGGTTTACCTTCTTGTCTCTGTTCTTTGCCCACAGTAAGTATCAATTTTAGTACAGCGCCAATACCATTCTATTATGCTCTGTTGAAGTTTGTTTGCCTAATATAATTCACCTGCATGCATTCCCTTACTAAATTTTTTAAGAAAAATCCTCAACAAGCTTCTGAATAAAAACCTTGCTTTACATGTCAGTTGAAAGCACTTATGAGTCATACGACCTAGTTTCATGTTGCAGGGGAGAAAGTGTACAACAACCTCACATGCTTGGTGATTGTATTGTGGCTCTTTGTCGTGTTGATCCTAACCTTGAGCTACTCGGGTAGTCTGTCTTCAATGCTCACAGTGCAACAACTGCAACCCAATGTTACAGACATCGAGTGGTTAAAGAAGAAAAACTTGAAGGTCGGTTGTGATGGCGATTCTTTTGTTAGGAAATACATGGAGAATGAGTTTCAGTTCAAGTCCCAGAATATCGTGAATGTCGACAGTGAATACAAATACCTGGGGGAATTCAAAAGCATCAATATATTTGTTGCCTTTCTTGAACTCCCATATGAGAAAGTTTTCCTCAATGAATACTGCAAGGGATACACCAGCACCACACATGCCAACAGATTTGGAGGATTGGACTTTATGAGTAGTCACCGAACTCTTGGCCAAACCTTAATGAATTTTATTACACTACTGAGTTGACCATCCTGCAATCCCCTTCCCCACTCTCCCGAATCCAACCCCACAAAAGAATATTCAAGTAAACCAAAAAATGTGTGGTGCTAGAGAGATAACTGGACACACAAATATATGTTAGGTATCCATTTAAAGCAACCACACCTTATTAGATGCACTGCTTCATCTGCAATACATGTATAGTGGATTTTTGTTTGTGGGTTTTCAATATAGCCAATTGTAAATGGTTAAAAATCTGTTTCACCTGCTACCAAAAAAGGCTAATGACATCTTCTTTTGTCTCTCAGGTCTTCCAGAATGGCTCGCATATGGCCAGTGATTTTTCTGCAGCCATTAATTATTAAAGGCTGCTTAGCCCGTGTGGAAAAATCATTTTTCACGAAAGGAAGAGATGATTAACCACCTCAAGTTTTCTTATAGCCCATGCTTTAATAATGGATTATCACTTGGCTCTTTGGTACCTAGGGGCATTTTTTGGTAGGGACATTTTTTGATATTTTTGACCATTTTCACGTTCATTCTTACATACTGTGGCGTTCTTTTTGCAGTAATATATATTTTGACTCAACAGTCTACCTACCAAGGACTAGGTAATGAGTGAATTTGGGTTTTGCCTTTGTAACAATGATTAGTATTATTATCATTGCCATCATCATCGATATCTAGGATTATTTATAGTAATTGTTGACATAAGTCAATCAGAATCTCTTCATGGATTCAAGAATACTATGCTTTACAGTTATAAACTCAAAGTGTGCTTTTTTTATATTATGATTCACCCCTTAGGTACTTCAAGTAAATTAACACGAACTTTTGTTCCATGGGATGAGTAAATAGTAGTGATAAGTGACATCATCTTGACTATAATACAAGTAGGTAATTTGCCTCTTCATCTCTGTTTTGACATCAGAGAAGGTAGAAACTCTTGTGTATTGAGTTTATTTGTTTTCAATTATAGTCAATCAAGAGGAGAACGTTGATGTGTTAAAAGAGGAAGATTTTAGTTGGTCCTTGCTTGTTGTATTATATTTGAACTTGCTACTCTTTAGTTGTATAATCACGTCAGTTTTTATTCTTTGTTGAATTTGAACTTTATATTCTCTCTAGTTGGATCAAAACATGTGTTCATTGGCTAATGCAGTCAGTTATCATTTTGTTTTGCTCTTTGGGTACCTAGTTTAACCAAAATCTTTCGTGAGAATTAAGAAGCAATTATCATAATAGAAATGTAACAAAAAATTATCATAATTGACACATAATAAAAGATGTGAAAAAGCTATGAAAAAATAGAAATATAAAAAATTAATGTAGCATTTCATAAAATCTACCAACGTTTGAAAAACGTTTTTCGAACGTAGCAGACCTTCAACAACATTTTTCAAACGCTGGTGAAGATATTAAAAAAACTGTTGTAGAGTGTACAACAGCGTTTTTCAGTTGTCTATAGCGGCGTTTTACAAATGCCGCTCTAGACCTTCATCAACATTTTTTAAAAACGCTGCAAAAAATATCATCCAAATTAGGATCTTTAGCGGCGGTCTGGACCGCTATTAGATGACCGTCATTATAGACCGGCAGTCTTCACCAGCGGTTGAGGAAACTGCCGCTAAAAAACTACTACTAAATGTCTTATTTTTTGTAGTGCTGGCAACAAAAAATTAGTCTTAAATATGCCAAACTCTTGAATATTCTACAGGAGTGACTAGTTAAGTTATGAGATGACCAATGTTTATAAAAGTACTAAAGAAGGAAAGGAATCCCATGATATCTGCCTATTTGTGTTTTTCCTACCGTCAGACATGTTCCAGAAGAAATTAATATGACAAACTCTTGAATATTCTATAGTAATTAACTTCAATGCCCCGCCTTATCCACTCTTCTAAATTCAAATA
This sequence comes from Myrica gale, assembly GCA_963930655.1. Taxonomy (NCBI): domain Eukaryota; kingdom Viridiplantae; phylum Streptophyta; class Magnoliopsida; order Fagales; family Myricaceae; genus Myrica; species Myrica gale. The sequence continues at coordinate 16,694,983 of OZ005599.1, forward strand.
AATGTAATTATATAGTCCATATTTAATATATCTATCTTTACCCTAAAATAACTAAATATAGTCTTTTTAGATGAATTAAAACAGTTAAGTAATGTAGAGTTACTAACAGAATAAATATATATTCACGGAATCAAATTTGAGTTATCAGACATATTTAACTTCAAACATTCAATCTAATGTGATAATGCAGTCCACTTTTAACCAGTTTATGATATACGGAAACATATCCGAAAAGACTTTGTGACTGAAAAACATATATTCAATTGGATGGTTAAGATATTCCAAATGTGGTCCAAGCAAGCATGGGCAATCATCGTTTATATTACACTCGGCGGAACCGAATCTTTGGTTCAGATACCTGTATGTTCACTTCAATGTCTATAGGCTTCTTTTTACTCGTCGGATAAAAGAGAAACTGAACCCAGTACGACTGCCCAAAGGTGGGAACGAAATCGCGCTTGGAACCTTTTTTTTTTTGCTGAATAAAGACTCATGGCATTACGGAAAAGAGAAGCTATCACGCATATCACACACCTAGATATGCTCAGGTAAACAAGAAAACGAAAAAGAAACCAACACTACCCAAACTAACAAAATATGGGCAAACATATTGCAACGTCTAGAGACCAAAGTAATCCTCCACTCCACAAAATTAGCAAGCCCGCACCGAATTTTCTCAACCAGAGACGCAATAGGCCAACTCGAGGTGCCTGGCTCCAGGGCCTCTTTGCAAAGCATAAGAGAGTCACATTCAAACTCCACCTTCGCCCAGTTCTTCTTACGCGCCAAATCCATTGCCTCCGCCAACGCACAGGCTTCACCAACCAAGGGGTTCATAGCAGCAAAACGTTTCATGTATGCCATACAGAGAGAACTGTGAGAATCTCTAATCGAGATAGCTATGAAAGACCTAAAATGACGAATAGTAATGTCCGAATTCAACTTCAACCAACCAAACTATGGAGGGATCCACCTTAACTTCGTCCCCTCCTCAAAACTCAGCCAAGCATTAGCATGCTTAGAATATCTCCTACGAATAGAAACAACCAGATCACAGCCATAACCTTTGCACCTTCGTAAATGACTTTGTTACGGAGGAACCACAAGCTATCAATGACTATGGCAGCATTCAAAGCAAAAGCGTTCAATCTCCCTCTACACACATCGAAGCAACTTACAAAATTTCCTGGAGGTCGTGCGAGGAAGAAGAAGATCTGCGGGAAAAAGTAAATTCGGCTGATTTCAATACGGGTCGGTTATTTCAATCCAGGTTAGTAACACAGCTACTCGGATAGGGCGCGGATTAACAGATTTTAATTGACGTGACACGATCTCAGCTATTAGAGTTTGAAGAGCAAATCTAAGTCGTTGCTCATCATGCAAAGCACATTAACGCAAAGCATAATAACTGAACTCTCAAGCAGATGCCATGTTAAACCTTTGATTCTTAGTTTGAACTAATGGCAAAATGACAAATAATTAACGTAGCTAGCTTGAGCTTTTATTCAGGAGTTGTGGGAGAACCCCAATCATATAATCTTGCAGCAGCTTTAAATATTTTCACAACGTTTGATCTTTATAACTCAAGTAGTTTTTGTGGGAATTCTCAGAAGCTGCCCTTTCGTATTAATCCTTGGCAAGCCCTTTCGCAATGACGGCATTCTTGATGAGCTTTAGAGAGTCTACTATGTCGTCACACAGCTCGCGGGGGCGGGGGAATTGTTCCTTCATCGACTGACAGAACAATGGTCATCTTGTTCAGATAACTTTGGAAATTGATCATCAGCGCCTGCAAGAAGTAGTACTTAATTAGTTTTCAGCTCAATAGTAGTTAGCAGGATGTTACTAAAAGTTCTGTGAATAGCGAAGAACTCACGTGTGGCTGGCCGTAACTAGATAAGCCATTGGGTGTAGCCTATTTCTTCAAGGGGTCCAACTAGATTGGAGAAGCACATTGTAGTGTGAGTGATGATTCTGTGAGATAGAGCACTTGCGCGCTGTTTAGCATAAAAGTGCACGTGAGGATTAACACTCGTTATTGTCTTAACCAGTATCTAATTATCGATCACTCGGGAAATCCATATGCAAATTAATCAGAAGCCTAGCTATATCGGTACATACCTTAAATCAATGGAGAAAGTGTAGAGAGCTTCAAAGGAGTGCTTCTTGCGATCTATTGTGGTCTTGGCTTGGCGGACATAGTCTAATGGATCGTCACGTACTGCAATGTCGAAGGGCAGCAGGACATAACCGATCCAGTTTCCCCATTTTGCTTCAGTGCCTTTCTCCATCATATCAGCTAAAGCCTGCATATTAATTTAAATATCCTCTCGAAGTCAAATTTTGAGGATGTCCAACTTTGCATTAAACATTAATTATACCTTTAGAAAATAAAAAGAAAAGGAGGCCCGATGATGAGCAAAGTCGATCTGAGGCGAATTTTCTTTGGTAGATGATTTTTTATCTCGTCTTTACCATGACCTGCGAAATGGCGCCACAGTGAACCACGGCGACTACATATATGTACTCTTTTGTGGTATAGATGCTTAATGAATTAAGAATCCCTGGTTTCGCTAAAGGACCATTACCAAGGGATTAGTAACGTGATAATCTCGAAGCTATTGAGAGTAATGATCTGAGAAAGGAAGTTACCATATTTCCTGTTCAGATAGCGTGACAGACCAGCCTGAGTGATTCCAAGAGCGACATCATTGACTGTCTGCAAAACCCATAAAGCATGCCCATATGATGCATGAACTTAAAT